>CM033471.1:26408533-27124167 GCA_019447015.1 Hymenochirus boettgeri | reverse complement strand
AACCCTGGTCTCCCATGTCAAAGATGGTGCCTTTAACCAGTACACTATCCAACCCTTGAATGTACTGTTTGCTAATAACCTAGTAATATAATAACCATATGATAACCATATAATACCTTAGTAATATAATAACCATATGATAACCTAGTAATATAATAAAGATATAATGTAGTGGCTGGATAGTGTACTGGTTAAAGGCACTGCCTTTGACATGGGAGGCCAGGGTTTGACCATATTATAATAACCATATAATAACCTTTGACTTTTTTGGATTATTATAATACCCTAGTAATATAATAACCATATAATAACCTAGTAATATAATAACCATATAATACCCTTATTTATAACCATATAATAACCTAGTAATATAATAACCATATAATACCCTAGTGATATAATAACAATATAACCATATAATATAATAACCATATGATAACCTAGTAATATTATAACAATATAATGTAGTGGCTGGATAGTGTACTGGTTAAAGGCACCGTCTTTGACATGGGAGAACAGGATTTGAATCCTGACTAGGGGCAGTTATACAAATGTTTGGATTATTATAATACCCTAGTAATATTATATGGTTATTATATTACTAGGTTATTATATAACTAGGGTATTATAATAACCCAAACATTTGTATAGTTGCCCCTAGCCAGGATTAGAACCCTTGTCTCCCATGTTAAAGGCAGTGCCTTTAACCAGTACACTATCCAGCCACTACATTATATTGTTATAATATTACTAGGTTATCATATGGTTATTATATTATATGGTTATATTGTTATTATATCACTAGGGTATTATATGGTTATTATATTACTAGGTTATTATATGGTTATAAATAAGGGTATTATATGGTTATTATATTACTAGGTTATTATATGGTTATTATATTACTATCATTGTATTGAGGGGGGAGAGTGGATTCTCGTTGTATTGAGGGTGGGGAGTGGATTCTCATTGTATTGAGGGGGCTTCTCATTGTATTGAGGGGGGAGAGTGTCTTCCAGGTAACATCCGGTTTAGAAGATGGTAGCCATGTGTTAAGATCCTTTAGTAGACTTACTGCGTAAGTCTGTGGTACTAATAGGTTCTTTAGGTTTTACCTCTTTATTTATATATATATATAAAGTAAAAAAGTTTTGATCTCCCTGTAATAATGTGCAGTTTCACAGGGAATGCGGGGAATTGTTGTCCTGTAAACGTTGTTTTTCATTCAGTCGGCTGGGTAGGAGTGATATTATTTTAGAAAGCCTGCGTGACAGTAAATGATTTATGAAGCCTTTCATTGCTGCACTGCTTGCCCTTTAATGTTTGCTAGGAGCGCAAGCCTGGGGTTTCCGGGAATGTAAATCATCTCTGGTCCACACAGAAGAGATGGAAAGGACAGGCTGGTAGATTGTTGACTATTAGTCCAATGTATTGTACAGAATGGTAAAGAGGTCAAATAAATAAAAATAAATGGAGATGTATTCAGCAGATCAGGGAATGAGAAATAGGAATAGAATGTATCAATGGCAGGAAGGTAAAAACGGTGGATGTTACAGGAAGGCTGTATGGTAGCTCCCGAACCTGGGTGGATCATAAACTACCATGTTCTGGAACAGAATTTCAGTATTGAACGCAAAATTTGACATTGAAACACTCAGGGAGATCGATACCCAGAGGGTTTGTTCATTTCTGGTTGTCTACATGTACAGTATGTAGGTTTAGAAACCATGACAAGCAATATTCCCTTTTGCATAAACTTTGTCATGTGTAACCCACGCCCCTGACCTGTTAACAACGCACCACAAAATGGCCATCTTGACTTCTCACCCGTGGCCAGATGCAAGTCCACCCGCCCTGTGGAACTTGAGCCATGAGTTATGCTGTAAAATTAGGAAAAACTAATGGGCCATAGTTGTGGTAGAGATCAATGTAAAGTGTAAATAAAGGTTCAATGTATTTGCATATCAATGTAGTGTTTTTATACAGTAGCTAACACAGTAAATGTGTCACTTTGCATGTCTCTCTCTTTAACCTGTTAATCTATGTTCCCCGAATGGGGAAGTGGAGGAATACAACTCACCTCTCCTGTGAATAATAGATACAGATTTACTTACTGTACTTATAGCATGTGGTTGTCCCCAGCAGTCCTCTAAGAGTTAAAGGATATGTACACTGGGAAATTAGTGTTGTTTACTGGAAACTGGAATTCTCCCAACTATCCCTGTACCATTTTCTGTGATCTGTCCTATTTCTTTAGATATCCAATCTGAAACATCTTACATTTCATCTATCAATCAAGTGCCTTATTATAATAAACTCTTCTGTTATGGATAGTTTGCTGTACAATGGTTACAGTTGGTGTGTGAACTGTATGGTGGGAAATTCTCTCACCCAATGCTGCATCATAGGGATTACTGAGCATGCTTGCCCTCACAGAGACTCAGATAGTCTGGCAGGGGGCTGGGAGATGAGCTTAAGCAAAACAAGAACTGGGAGCAGAAAGGGAGGGCAAGTTTGGTAATGTTCCTGACGCCTACACGACAGAACGGACCTACGTAGCCTCTTTCTAGCCCTACGGCTTAACAGCTATGGGCATAAGAGAGAGGCAGATGGATCCGAACCATTGGACGTTGGGCGCTTAGTGTGAGATCACTATAGGCACGCTCCCCGAGCTTTCGATAAAATAAAAAAAGTACTGGATTAAAGTATGCAGCAACACAAACACATCAGAGTAAGTGCTAAATGTATTCCTTCAAAGTTTTGGTAAATCTTGTTGCCATCTCTTCCTCTTCTCTTCCCTTAAAATTGAATGCATGTAAAATCAACACGCTGACCATATTTCCATTAGGAGCATGATTCAGTGTAGACATACAGTACAGTATGCAGTTAATAAACCGGTACTTAGCCTTGTAGCTTAAAGATATTACGTGTTGGGATGTAAAGTTGGCAACACTGTCCCATCCCCATATGGACAATGTTTTGTCCCAGAGAAAATATTGTTCCTCTAAACCACCCAGTACACCACTGCGCCTAAAATCCTTTGTAGATTTTCAAGGGGGGAAACATTGAGCTATTTGATGCACATTATGGGGGTATAGAAAGTGTTTATTGCTTCACTTGTGGGTTGATATAAATGATGATCCCATTGGATCCCATTATCACACATTATATTATTTGTCTTTCAATCTTTCTTTCTTCTTTCTGCTCTAAATGCAGCAGCTGACTGAAATCTTCTCTTCTAATTAACCATCTCCTACTGTCAATTATTCATCTCCTCTCTCCCTTCCTACACAGCAGCCATTATATTGCTGGCCTTGTCTTGTTTACAGGCTACAGCTCAAGGATTCGTTTCTAACAGATATTATCCGCTGCTTTCTACCTTCCTTTCCAATAACCTCAACCAAATAAAAGGAAACTTTAAAATAGTTTCATGTAACGTGAGTTACCCTTTAATTTCATTGTGAAATACATTGTACTGGAGTATTTTATATGCCAACAGGGTTATCAGGCGTCTCCACTGGGCACCATTTTGTCAATGCAAAGAGGTGTATTTATCACCGACATCACGACCCACATAACATTGTGGCAGAAGAGGAGTTGTCTAGGGTGTCTGCTAATGATGATGTTTTGTTGCTTTTCTTATTGCATCAGGTTAAAGGGTTTCTGGTGATAGATGCGGCTTGCCGGAAAAAACTTGGAAACTGGAACCGCTAGGCTCTTTGTGCTGTGAGTGGTTCTTACCAGAATGCAAAAAGAAGCAATGAAACTGATGGCCAACCACACTGCTTCAAGTAAAGTCGTCCCAAAGAAATGGGACCAGACTGATAAAGTCCACAAGTCAAAAGGGAGGGCAGGCAGTGTAAACCGACTTATCAAAATGTAGTTAATATATTATTTGGTTGTTCTTATAATGGCTATATAAGAAGGAGGGTATGTTTAAATTTAATTTTGATCGCCTGAGGAAGCCTTCACGGCGAAACGCATAGTGATAGTATTATCATTTATATAAGTTTTGAATAGAGACATACACCTATAGTATTTATGCTGCTGATCCATTAAGCTGAAGAAATTGAGATGGTGATGATAAGCATCTGTGCTATCAATATTGCACCTATGCACTCTGTGCTGTCATACATTGCACCTATGCACTCTGTGCTATCATTTATTGCACATGCACTTTGTGCTATCATATATTGCACCTACACACTCCGTTCTTCATATATGCACCTATGCATCTGTGTTATCATATATTGCATCTATGCACTTTGTGTATCATAATGCACCTACACACTCCGTGCTACATATATGCACCTATGCACTCTGTGTTATCTATGTTGCATCTAAGCACTCTGGCTACTGTATCATATATGCACCTATGCCACTGTGGCTATTATATATTGCACCGATGCACTCTGCGCTACTATATATTGCACCTATGCACTCTGTGCTATCATATATTACACCTATCATTTCCCATTTGCTAAGGAATTTTATACTTACAAAAGAAACAGCCATACAGTTGTAAGTGAGCTGCTACACTAAAAAAAATCACCAATGAAACCTCAGACTCTACCAATAGGTTCCCTTTACAGTAGCACCAGAAAGGCTATGAAATGATGCCTAAATAATGCTGGTCTTTGGTCTCATTCAATAATTTGGGTTATTGGGTGCTAGGAAAAAAGTTCCTACATTGTTCTTGCTTATTCAACGTATAAGTATTGTAACTTTCTCACCATGCTCCAGCAATGCAGTTATCACTTTGTGGCTATTACTGCATCATGGGAACATGGACAGGTAAGGAGTGGCGGCTTGAGGGGGTATTACACCCCAATAGAATACTATACTTTTTCATTCGCACTACAAGTGTAACCCACAAAAGTCCTGCAACTGGGGAAGTCTCGAGTATTATAGTTTCGAATCTGAAACTTAACTCTACCGCAGCAACCACCAGTCTATTTACCAGAGGCTGTGCGGTGTTCGCACCTATGTACGGAGGAGATTAGGAAAGTGTGGCTCTGGGTGAATCTCTCTGATTGTTTCTCTTTAGAGTTTCAGTAAAGCTGCATTCAGGGGCAGCTATTTTTAAAGATACTGGTGTATTAAAGAGATAGTACCTTCCTTATTTCTAAACCTAAAACTACAACTCTTATTTTGATATATTGACATTACAGTCATAGCAGGTGACAGAACTTTTATTAAAAATGGCCTTGAGGTGGATCTAATTGGAGTCGAATTCTGGGTTGTGGTGGGATGGGGTTTAGTTACAGTTTTTGTAGGAGATTATAGTAGGGCAAGTATTTTGTACGTGGAGAGAAAAAATGTCTCAAGGACGACATTTTGGAAACGGGTGATAAATGGATATTCCTTATGGGCCAGTTTCCTCAGTTGTGCGCCTTGGGGATCTGTCTGGACCAAATCTTGCAATTTATTTATAAATGACTTTGAAGGTGGCATTGAAAGATCCGTGCACAATGTTCCATTTTATAATATTTGGATGTATTCTTTGAATGGTCACATAATTGCATTGGCAAAACAAAGGTAAACAAATAACAACTTTTGCAACCTCTTTTAAACAAATGTTTTGTTACTGAGCTTGCCATTCACAGATGAATGTCTCGTTTAAAAGCAAAGATTGCAGTTACCATCGTCCCTTTTGAGGGTCCCGGGAATGGTTATGGTGGGAACGATGTGGCTGGACCTCAAGGTCTCAGCAAGATATGTTGTTAGCCCATTTATATTCCCAGTTTGTTCTTGTTTGTTGACATCTAATTATTTAATCCTTCAGTGTTTATTACTAATTAAATTCTGATTGGTAGACCCTGCACTCCTGAAATAAAATGCTCGGGGTCTTGATTTTTCCTTGCCATCAGAATGGGTTAACCATAGCTTTGTATCCTCTAGTCATTTATTAAAGATGTACATATCTATCCTCTATACCCTTGATGTAGATGAAAGCTGGACATCCATAACTCAAGCATGTGGACCCTTCTCTATTGCCAACGCTGTTCGTCCTACTCTATGGAGTTGATAATGTATCCTATAATTAATTCATTTTCAACCCAGCAGATGTTAGCTCCCCAAACATATCAACACAGAGCACTTTAGTGAATCCAACCAGGGTTAATTTGGATCTTCCCACACTGCTACTGATGCTGGGGTGGAGAAATGTTAATGTGGTTCACTAGCCAAGGAGAGAGAAAGTCAAGTCAATGTTAAGTAGATGAAAAGCCTAAAATGTTGTGTTTACAATGAATTACATGTCTCTGACTAGCTCAGATTTATAGGTGTGTATATCACTGCATCACTATATGGAAATATTTTACACAAAAAAATTAATACTTACTATATTCCTGATATTACTCTGCTGTTCTTTAAAGTCTGCATTAAGGCAGTGTTGTGCTGTTCTGCTTTACATTTTTCCATAATATTCTTCTCCCAATGCCCTCCAGGCTTACTACGCCAACAGCATGTTATCCAAAAAGCTGAATACATAGCAAATTAAAATGTGAAAATTTCCCTTTTCACTTCTCCATCCAATGAGAATCTGTCTCCCACAATAAGAAGCCATGTCCCAATGAGCCAATAAGAAACCACACCTCCCCCAACACAATGAGAAGCCACTCTCCCCCGGTAAAATGAGAAGACACCTTCATATAATGGGAAACTACTCTCCCCCAGTACAATGAGAATCACTTCCCCCTCAAAACAATGAGAAGCCACTCTCCCCCCATACAATGAGAAGCCATCTCCCCCCAGTACAATGAGAATCCACTCTCCTCCTCAATACAATGGGAAACTATTCTCACCAAGTACAATGAGAATCCACTCTGCCCCCTCAATACAATGAGAAGCCACTCCCCCCGTACAATGGGAAGCCACCCTCAATACAATGAGAAGCCACTCTTCCCCAGTACCATGTGAAGCCACCACCCCTCAATACAATGGGAAGCCACTTCCCCCAGAAAAATGAGAAGCCACCCTCCCTCTCAATACAATGAGAAGCCACTTCCCCCAGTACAATGGGAAGCCACCCTCCCCCTCAATACAATGGGAAGCCACTTCCCCCAGTACAATGGGAAGCCACTTTCTCCCAGTACAATGAGAGCCACCCTCCCCCTCAATACAATGAGAAGCCACTCTCCCCAGTACAATGAGAAGCCACCCTCCCTCTCAATACAATGAGAAGCCATTCTCCCCAGTCAATAAGAAGCCACTCTCATCATCAATACAACGAGAAGTCCCTCTCCCCAGTACAATGGGAAGCCACCCTCCCTTCAATACAATGGGAAGCCACATTCCCAGTACAATGAAATGCCTCTCCCCTCTCTAAACAATGAGATGCCACCTCCCCTCAATACAATGGGAAGTCACTATCCCCCAGTACAATGAGAATCCACTCTCCATCCTCAATACAATAAGAAGCCATGCTCCACATGAGCCAATAAGAAACCACACCTCCCCCCAGCACAATGAGAAGCCAGGTAAAATGAGAAGACACCCACCCTCTCAATACAATGGGAAACTACTTCTCCCCGTACAATGAGAATTCACTTTCCCCCCTCAAAACAAATGAGAAGCCACTCTCCCCCATACAATGAGAAGCCACCCTCCCCTCAATACAATGAGAAGCCACTCTCCCCCAGTACAATGAGAATCCACTCTCCTCCTCAATACAATGGGAAACTATTCTCACCAAGTACAATGAGAATCCACTTTGCCCCCTCAATACAATGAGAAGCCACTCCCCCCCAGTAAAATGGGAAGCCACCCTCAATACAATGAGAAGCCACTCTTCCCCCAGTACAATGTGAAGCCACCACCCCCTCAATACAATGGGAAGCCACTTTCCCCCAGAAAAATGAGAAGCCACCCTCCCTCTCAATAAATGAGAAGCCACTCCCCCCAGTACAATGGAAGCCACCCTCCCCCTCAATACAATGAGAAGCCACTTCTCCCAGTACAATGGGAAGCCACCCTCCCTCAATACAATGGGAAGCCACTTCCCCCAGTACAATGAGAAGCCACCCTCCCCCTTAATACAATGAGAAGCCACTCTCCCCCAGTACAATGAGAAGCCACCCTCCCTCTCAATACAATGAGAAGCCATCCCCAGTACAATAAGAAGACACTCTCATCATCAAATACACGAGAAGTCCCTCTCCCCCAGTACAATGGAAGCCACCCTCCCTTCAATACAATGGGAAGCCAAATCCCCCAGTACAATGAAATGCCACTCTCCCCTCTCTAAACAATGAGATGCCACCCTCCCCTCAATACAATAGGAAGTCACTATCCCCCAGTACAATGAGAATCCACTCTCCACCTCAATACAATGAGAAGCCACTCTCCACCCTCAATACAATGAGAATCGAATCTCCGCCCTCAATAAAATGGGAAGCCACTCTCCCAGTACAATGAGAATCCACTCTCCCCCCTCAATACAATGAGAAGCATGTTCCCCCCTCAATACAATGAAGACACTCTCCCCCCTCAATACAAGAGAAGCCCCCTCAATACATTGAGAATCCACTCTCCACCCTCAATACAACGAGAATCCACTCTCCCTAATACAATGAGAAGCCACTATCCCCCAGTACAATGAAATGCCACTCTCCCCTCTCAATACAATGAGATGCCACCCTCCCCCTCAATACAATGGGAAGTCACTATCCCCCAGTACAATGAGAATCCACTCCCCCTCATACAATGAGAAGCCACTCTCCACCCTCCATACAGAGAATCGACTCTCCGCCCTCAATACAATGGAAGCCACTCTCCCAGACAATGGATCACTCCCCCCCTCAATACAATGAGAAGCCATGTTCCCCCCTCAATACAATGGGAGACACTCTCCCCCCTCATACAATGAGAAGCCCCCTCAATACATTGAGAATCCACCTCTCCACCCTCAATACAACGAGAATCCACTCTCCCCCCTCAACAATGAGAAGCCACTATTCCCCCAGTACAATGAAATGCCACTCTCCCCTCTCAATACAATGAGATGCCACCCTCCCTCAATACAATGGGAAGTCACTATCCCCCAGTACAATGAGAATCCACTCTCCCCCCTCAATACAATGAGAAGCCCCTCTCCCCCCAATACAATGGTATTGAGGGTGGAGAGTGGATTCTCAATGTATTGAGGGGGCTTCTCATTGTATTGAGGGGGGAGAGTGTCTTCCCTGACATATCTTGTTCCCCCTTATTAATCAACCTTAGTCCCACCTCTTTTAGGCTGACCAAATAACCTTCCCACATCCCTGTCTCACCCCCAAACACCTGTCCCTGGGTCATTCTCCACACCCAAATCTGAGTTAAGACCCAAGTCTCCCGTGACAGTTGTCCTGTTCTTTCCCTAATCCGGACTACGACGGGGACAACGACCACGCTGGCTATTGCCCCATTTTTCTATTGGCCCTGACTACAATACATATAATCACACCACCGGTCTTGTTCCTAAGGGCGCGTCTCACAGATACAGCCGTCTCTCCTTGCCTCGCTAGTCCCTTTCTTCCCGCCCCCCGGGCCCCCTTCCCCCCCTATACCAGTACTACCTCCACCCCCCCTCTCGCCCTCTCTGCCCCTTCCCTCTTTCCCCCCCCCCCTCTGCCCCTTGCTTGCCCTGACGCGGGCCCCGTTCGGCTGGCCCTTTGCTTTCTTTCTGCTGGGCCCCCCTTTGTTGGTCACTTGTCCCCCTCCCCCTCCTTCCTGTCCTTCGGTTCTGGGCTGGCGCCCTCGCGGTTCCCCCTCCCCCCCTCCCCCCCCCCCCCCCCCTTTGTTCCCCCCTTCCCCTGCTTTTCTCGTTTCTCGGTTGCCCCCCGGCTCCCCTGGTTTCTGCCGCGCTCGCTCCTGTCGCGGCCTTTCTCTCCTGGGCTCCTTCCCCCCCCTCTCCGCCCTCCTCCGAGCCCCCGCCCCCCCCCGTGCCCTGCTTTGTTTTGGCCATCCTTCTCTACAAGTCGGAACCTTGTGTTAGGCGCTTAGTCCATCCCCGACCCCCCCGGCGGGGGGTGCGGCCGTTCTCGGGCCTCCACCCCACGGTGTTTGGCAGCTGGTCCCCCCTCCCCGGCTCTCGCATCCCCACCCTTTCTGTGCCTTTCCCCTGCCCCCCTCCTGCCCTACCGCGCCTCCTTCCCCTTCGCCCCGTTTGTTCGCGCAGTTGGGCCCTCCCTCCGGTTTTTTCGCGCTTTTAGTTTTATTCGCTTCACTTGTTTTCTTTTCCTCCCTCCTGCCCCCCCCGGTCTCTTGGTCCCCTGCCCCCTGCGGGGTTTCGCGCCCCTTTCTTCTTCCCTCCTCCACTGTGACACCACTGCCCACACCCCAAAGGCTCGACACTCGGGCCCTTTTCCTTGTACCCGGGCCCGTTCCGGGCTTCCCTCTCCCTCTTTTCCCCCTGCTTGCTTTGTCTTCTCCCACATAGCCATTCCATCACCACACTATTCCCCTTCCCTCGAGAAAAAAAAAAAAAACCAAAACAAAAAGACAACAACAAAACAAATACCCAGAGAACAGGTAATAAAAAAAAAAACGGACCAAAAAAAGAAACCTAACACAAAAAAAAAAAAAGTAGAGAAGAGAATGAAAAAAAATTTAGTGAGCTGCCATTCGTCTGATAACCGGAGTACCTGTCCTTCCCAGAATGCACCCCATCCCTTGGAATGTTTCTAATAGTAATGTCTACTGATTGGCTGTTGGACGGTCAAACATGCTCTGGATCTCTACTGAGCCAACTGAATCACCCAGGCGCTGGGTCAAGGGCAAGGCCATACACGGTCTTTATTAGGGGTCCTGCAAACAGCGGAAGTCAGTATTCGTTTGTTATTTTTAACAAAGACCAAAATGTGTGAATATCAGGTCACGGTCATTAGGATTGAAAATGACAGGTTTTTTACTTACAAGTATAGTATTTGTGCTAACCTTCCCGCTTAAACCATATACAGTATGTGTCCTGTAGAGTATAAAAAATGTGATTTGTAAACTTATGTTTACAATGTCCTATGTTCACTTGAAACCAAGGACATCAAAGTTTATGGATTTTGGAAAACAAGAAGCCACAAGAGTAGACAGCAGCGAGCTTGTTGCTCCTGTTAGATGAGAAGGGTTAGGTTTGTGCTGGCCTAATATTGCATTATCTTGACGTCTGATTGTCCAATATGGTCTGTCTACTTGATTTAGCTGTGATGTTCCGAGACATTGCTGCGACACTATTTCGTTGGCCCTGACCATACTCCTTGCTTTCATCCTTAGTGTAAGTTTCATTTGTGTTTTGGCTGCTTGCTGCAGAACAGAATATTCAATTCCAAATCCTTCAGGGGGTAACAAGCTTTTACATACACAAAAATCTCTGCAGTAAGAAACTCACATGCCCACAAATGTCTCATTCTGCCTCGCAGCCTGTGTTAACTGGTGAGAGACCCCGGTGGTTAGAAGTCATCGAGTACATGCAATAAAATAGAATATTCTTCACCTCCTATTTTGTGGCCTTGTTTGCCTATGTGCATCTCATATAATGAATGATATTATACTGTGATACCCAAAAACAGTAAAAATTAGCTTTAATTACTCAAATCCAGTGGAGTAACTAGGAAACATGGGCCCCTTTGCAAAACTCATGATGTGGCCCCTATCCGTGCTTCATTCACAGTGGTTTTCTGGGGAGGCTATATCTGTCATAGGAAAAACAAAAGAAGATAGGCCACCTGGCTTCCTTTCCCCCGTTTGGTGTGAAGGGTCTGCTTCTCTGGTAGTGTTGCACCCCTGCTAAATCCTCACAAAATAAAAGTATCACAAAATAAAGGGGATCAATAGTTATTCCCCAACGGACAGGAAAAGAAAAAAACAATCCATCAGGTTCTTAAAGAAAGTAACTCTTAAAGATTGCAGATATTCAGTGCAAGTCCAACTCCCTCTGAAAGGTTACCGCCCTCTTCTCCAAGCCCTACAAGCTCTTTACAAGCTTGCACATGCTCTGAAGGGGTGACTTTGGAAGTCTGTCAGTCATCGGCCAGGAGCAGAAAGAAAGGTAGTGAGAACATCGAACTGAACATTGTTATTAGTTCAGATAGCGATTGTACCAAGTATTAGGGGTTTAACATTTTAGACTGAAAGAAGGACATGCTCGTAAAACATTCCCGTTTCGTTGTCTTTGAACTTCTGGTCCTCAACAGCATGAGACTCACCCAAACCATATGCCTTATTTAATATTTCATGTTAATAGCCAAGCAATGACACCTGTGCCAAGTTATCCATCAGGTATTGTAAATTACATTATGGATGCCATTTTGCCACTGGTTAAGTAACTTTTTCAGTGTAGTGTTGATGTGGCTTTAACCATCATTTTTCGGAACGGGACGAGGTTCTTTAGCAGAGAGGAAAGTCGTCCTATTGTAACACAATCATGGGAAATATAATAGACATTCCAGAACAGTTAGTGGGAGAAAGTCATCTGGGTTCCCCAGGGGAATGTATCAAGTTTCCAAAAGGCACAAAGGGCAAACAACTAACAACAAGGCCTAATGGAAAAAAAAAAAAAAAACTATTTGAATGGATAGGAGAATGTTAAAGTTATATCGACTAAATCTATTTGTATAGTCAATTGATTTGTTTGTTTATGTGTGGTGGTTTAGGCCATTGCTGTTAAACTTACATACAGTGCTGCCCTATTACTATTAGCATTCTTTTTTAGTGTCCACCTAGGCTTTATGTTGATCGGGTTACATATCTGCCTGCCAGAACTGCCTACAGTACTCCTGCAGTACTCCCTGCAGTACCCCCTGCAGTACCCCCTACAGTACTCCCTGCGGTACCCCCTGCAGAACCCCTGCAGTACTCCCTGCGCACTCCATGCAGTTACCCGCAGTACCCCGCGTATCCCTGCAGTACCTGCCGTACTCCCTGCAGTACTCCCTCAGTCCCCCACAGTATCCTCGGTACTCCTGCAGAACCCCCTGCAGTACCCCTGCAGTACCCCCTGCAATACCCCCTGCAGTACTCTGCCGTACTCCCTGCAGTACTCCTGAAGTACCCCTTGCCATACTCCCTGCAGTACCCCTGCAGTACTCACTGCAGTACCCCTGCAGTACCCCCCTGCAGTACTCACTGCAGTACTCCCTGCAGTACCCCCTGCAGGTAAAGGTTGTCCTCGCTTTATAAATGTAAAATTGTTTTTGTTTTAATGAGTTTAACTGTTTCATTGTCACTGACTGAATTTGGATAAAAATGTTACGTTGCCCTGTTTAGAAGGTCTGTGTATTATTTACAATGACAGTAAGGCGCACACTATAGAGTTATTTTTTTAAACAAGAAAAGCTGCCATGTGGCTTTCCTGAACACATTGTAAGGTGGAAGGTTTACTATAAAGTAGTAACAATTGTACTACTTGCACTACCTTTGTATAACATGTATGTTTCTCATGTGTTTTAGTGCAACTGTAAAGTGCCATGGAACATGTGGCGATTTCACTAATAATAATAAACAAAGGGCATGTTCATCTCCAATAAAAAACTACCCACCATTTCCCTAATGTACATTCCCAGACAGTCCACTTCTTTATCAAAAGCCTCTCATTTAGCCTGAACTAGCCCACGAAAGTCCCGCTCCTCGCCCCCCCCCTACTATCAATCAATTGAGCGGGTTTCTCCAAGCACACTGCAAGGTAGGCTGGTACAGGGTAACGAAAGGAGTTGGAGCTTATGAATAGCAACAGTCATTCAGTTAGATCAACTGACTTGAAGTTGATCAATTTAATACAACAGAATACCATGACTTGGTTGAATGAGAACCTTCAAAAACAATAGCCACAGTCATTATCACACTGGGGGTACGGAGATCCATAGCCTTGAAATGAAACCCCATTTTTCAGTTTGGTATTACCCACATGTGTGTGAGCTATTGTAGGAGACATTCGGCCTCACACAAAATCCTATTTATATATATACAACCCCAGAAGTGTATCACTTTTCTAACCAATTTCAACCTGAGATACACAAGTCAAACATTCAATAACCTCTAACTTTTAAAAACCTCCTCCTCCAGAATCCTCTAGTTAAGGCTCAGCGAGTATTAAACTGTTTAATTGAGTTACTAAGGGGGCATACTTTATCAGACATTTTTGAGGCGAATTAGTGTGAAACCCTACCTGATGTTTTCCCTATTTAGCGGGGTCGCGCCATTCCAAACCTTTTTTTTTTAGCCAGAACTTCATTTAATCTCATATTGCATTAGAATTGAAACAAGCTACTAGGGGATCTCATACAGCCCAATCCCGGGAATTTATTGGATGACATCCAACAGAAGGATCAGGGGTGCCCCATCCATGAGGACATGTTGAAAAAATTGCTCAAGGAAAAAATGCTCAGGACACCAAGAGCGATGGTGCATCTAGTTTCAGGTGCTGTTCCTTAAGTGCTCTGAGAAGGATCATAATTTTGACCCTGTTGCAGTTGAATGTTTTATAGGTATAGTTATGCATTACAATGTCCTCCATGCACAGTGTGCGGACTTGTTCTGATATATTTAAAGGAGAACTAAAGTTTAATTAGAAATGATCCTTCTGTAATTGCTAACTTATTGGTAACTGTATCTCCCAACTTTATAATCAGCAGCATCTGGTCATAGACTGGATACAACACTGCACATACTGAGTGAGTTCTTAGCCCCTCCTGCCAGAACTGTCAAATGACTACTTGGTGACCTACCTGTGACCTCGTAGTAAGATGAGAAGTAAGAAAACCAATTGTACTCACCAGGAAGGAGTATGCGTCAGTAATGAGCAAATGACGGAAATCTGCCCCGTGTTCTCGCAATTCTGGTTATTTCAGAAGTAACAATTACAGATATAGGCAAGTTATGATTTAAAAAACCACGCGGCTAATTTCTATTCAAACTTTAGTTTTCCTTTTAAAAATGGTTAAATGTATTATGCAAAGCTACATAGTATTATATATATAGCATATCAGAAGAACGGGGCACTCCACAGGTCTTAGCAAAGATAAAACTTAACTTTTTCAAACGGTCTATGCATTTCGGTGCTAAAGAGCGTCGTCAGGACATCTGAAAATACCCCATTTCCGGTATTTAACAAAAACAGTTGGGCAGTGGACACTCCCCGCCAACGCCCCCATCCCTCCCACGGTCCGTACAGAGCTAAAAGATACAATAGGGAAACATTAAACAAATCAACCCCATTTAAAACTGTTAAAAACGATATTGTAAGTTACTAAAACATGCTAAACAGTGACATATGTAGAAACCGGACTTTTAGATAAAGTACTATAAATATGTATCCCAAAGAGTAAATGGTCATATCAGAAAAAGGCCTAAGTAGATAACTATGCACATAAGAAATAATATATTGGTATTTTAGGAAACAAGATAATATTGGTATTTATAGGAAACAGATAAAATTACTTGCTCATGAGCCCCCGGGGGATAGGGTATCTAAACGGCGGATCACCGGACTTCACACTGTAGGAGAAGTCTATTACGGTTTAAGTCCTCTGTATGTTGGACAGTTTCAATGGCATCCACCAGCATATTGCTAAGTTGGTGACACGCACTTTTAAAATGTCTGGCGACAGATTGTTATTTTTTTACCCTCGTCAGTCTCCACTAAGAGCAGCTCTAATAGCGCGACCGATGGTTGGCCATCCGTTCGCGGATCGATGTCGCCGTTTTGCCGACATAATAGAGTCCGCCGGACATGTTATAATAAATGACATGAGTACTAAGCAGGTAATCCGTTCCCTGATTTTAAATTATGGCCGTTTGGGGATGGGGGAAAATCCACTCCGGTAATAACCGAACGGCAAGTTTGGACCCAGACACCGGTAACATCCCGGTTTAGAAGATGGTAGCCATGTGTTAAGATCCTTAGTAGACTTACTGCGTAAGTTGTGCGTACTAATAGGTTCTTTAGGTTTACCTCTTCTATTATATATATATATATAATAGTAAAAAAGTTTGGATCTCCTGTAATAATGTGCAGTTTCACAGGGAATGCTGGGAATTGTTGTCTGTAAACGTTGTTTCATTCCAGTCGGCCGGGTAGGAGTGATATTATTTTTAGAAAGCCTGCGTGACAGTAAATTATTTATGAAGCCTTTCATTTGCTGCACTGCTTGCCCTTTAATGTTTGCTAGGAGCGCAAGCCTGGGGTTTCCTGGGAATGTAAATCATCTCTGGTCCACACAGAAGAGATGGAAAGGACAGGCTGGTAGATTGTTGACTATTAGTCCAATGTATTGTACAGAATGGTAAAGAGGTCAAATAAATAAAAAATAAATGGAGATGTATTCAGCAGATTCAGGGAATGAGAAATAGGAATAGAATGTATCAATGGCAGGAAGGAAAACAGTGGATGTTACAGGTAAGGCTGTATGGTAGCTCCCGAACCTGGTTTTGGATCATAAACTACCATGGTTCTGGAACAGAATTTCAGTATTGAACGCAAAATTCTGACATTGAAAACATCAGGGAGATCGATACCCAGAGGGTTTGTTCATTTCTGGTTGTCTACATGTACAGTATGTAGGTTTAGAAACCATGACAAGCAATATTCCCTTTTGCATAAACTTTGTCATGTGTAACCCCGCCCCTTGACCTGTTAACAAAACGCACCCACAAATGGCCATCTTAGATCTCTCACCCGTGGCCAGAGCAAGTCCACCCCAGCCTGTGGAACTGAGCCATGAGTTATGCTGTAAAATAGGAAAACTAATGGGCCATAGTTGTGGTAGAGATCAATGTAAAGTGTAAATAAGGTTCAATGTATTGTGCATATCAATGTGTGTTTTATACAGTAGCTAACACAGTAAATGTGTCACTTTGCATGTCTCTCTCTTTAACCTGTTTAATCTATGTTCCCCGAATGGGGAAGTGGGAATACAATCTCACCTCCCTGTGAATAATAGATACAGATTACTTACTGTACTTTATAGCATGGTTTAGTTGTCCCCAGCAGTCCTCTAAGAGTTAAAGGATATGTACACTGGGAAATTAGTTTGTTTACTGGAAACTGGAATTCTTCCCAACTATCCCTGTACCATTTTTTTGATCTGTCCTATTTCTTTAGATATCCAATCTGAAACATCTTACATTTCATCTATCAATCAAGTGCCTTATTATAATAAACTCTTCTGTTATGTATAGTTTTGCTGTACATGGTTACAGTTGGTGTGTGAACTGTATGGTGGGAAATTCTCTCACCCAATGCTGCATCATAGGATTACTGAGCATGCTTGCCCTCACAGAGACTCAGATAGTCTGGCAGGGGGCTGGGGATGAGCTTAAGCAAAACAAGAACTGGGAGCAGAAAGGAGGGCAATGTTGGTAATGTTTCTGACGCCTACCGACAGAACGGAACTACGTGCCTCTTTCTAGCCCTACGGCTTAACAGCTATGGGCATAAGAGAGAGGCAGATGGATCCCGAACCATTTGGACGTTGGGCGCTTAGTGTGAGATCACTATAGGCACGCTCCCCGAGCTTTCGATAAAATAAAAAAAGTACATGGATTAAAGTCATGCAGCAACACAAACACATCAGAGTAAGTGTCTACATGTATTCCTTCAAAGTTTTGGTATAATCTTGTTGCCATCTCTTCTCTTCTCTTCCCTTAAAATGAATGCATGTAAAATCAACACGTGACCATATTTCCATTAGGAGCATGATTCAGGTGTAGACATACAGTACAGTATGCAGTTAATAAACCGGTACTTAGCCTGTAGCTTAAAGATATTAAGTGTTGGGATGTAAAGTTGGCAACACTGTCCCATCTCCATTGGACAATGTTTTGTCCCAGAGAAAATATTGTTCCTCTAAACCACCCAGTACACCACCTGCCCTAAAATCCTTTGTAGATTTTCTAAAGGGGGGAAACATTTGAGCTATTTGATGCACATTATGGGGGTATAGAAAGTGTTTATTGCTTCACTTGTGTGTTGATATAAATGATGATCCCATGGATCCCATTATCACACATTATATTATTTGTCTTTCAATTTCTTTCTTTCTTCTGCCTCTAAATGCAGCAGCTGAAATCGTTCTCTTCTAATTACCCATCTCCTACTGTCAATTATTCATCTCCTCTCTCCTTCCTACACAGCAGCCATTATATTGCTGGCTTGTCTTGTTTACAGGCTACAGCTCAAGGATTCGGTTCTAACAGATATATTCAGCTGCTTTCTACCTTCCTTTCCAATAACCTCAACCATAATAAAAGGAAAATTTAATAGTTTCATGTAAAGTGAGTTACCCTTTAATTTCATTGTGAAATACATTGTACTGGAGTATTTTATATGCCAACAGGGTTATCAGGCGTTCCCACTGGGCACCATTTTGTCAATGCAAAAGGGTGTATTTATCACCGACATCACGACCCACATAACATTGTGGCAGAAGAGGAGTTGTCTAGGTTGTCTGCAATGATGATGTTTTGTTGCTTTTCTTATTGCATCAGGTTAAGGGTTTCTGGTGATAGATGCGGCTTGCCGGAAAAAACTTTGGACACTGGAACCGCTAGGCTCTTTGTGCTGAGTGGTTCTACCAGAATGCAAAGAAAGCAATGGAAACTGATGGCCAACCCACATGCTTCAAGTAAAGGGTCCCAAAGAAATGTGACCAGACTGATAACTGTCCACCAGTCAAAAGGGGGGCAGGCAGTGTAAACCGACTTATCAAAATGTAGTTAATATATTATTTGGTTGTTCTTATAATGGCTATATAAGAAGGAGGGTATGTTTAAATTTAATTTGATCGCCTGAGGAAGCCTTCACTGGCGAAACGCATAGTGATAGTATTATCATTTATATAAGTTTTGAATAGAGACATACACCATATGTATTTATGCTGCTGATCCATTAAGCTGAAGAAATTGAGATGGTGATGATAAGCACTCTGTGCTATCATATATTGCACCTATGCACTCTGTGCTGTCTACATTGCACCTATGCACTCTGTGCTATCATTTATTGCAACTATGCACTTTGTGCATCATATATTGACACTACACACTCTGCTATCATATTGCACCTATGCACTCTGTGTTATCATATATTGCATCTATGCACTTTGTGCATCATATATGCAACACACATCCGTGCTATCATATATTGCACCTATGCACTCTGTGTTATCATATGTTGCATTAAGCACTCTGTGCTATCATATATTGCACCTATGCACTCTGTGCTATTATATATTGCACCGATGCACTCTGCGCTACATATATTGCCCCTATGCACTTGTGCTATCATATATTACACCTTTATCATTTTCCTTTGCTAAGGAATTTTATCTTACAAAAGAACAAGCCATACAGTTGTAAGTGAGCTGCTACACTAAATAAAATCACCAATGAAACCTCAGACTCTACCAATAGGTTCCTTTACAGTAGCTACCAGAACTGGCTATGAAATGATGCATAAATAATGCTGGTCTTGGTCTCATTCAATAATTTGGGTTATTGGGTGCTAGGAAAAAAGTTCCTACATTGTTCTTGCTTATCTAACGTATAAGTATTGTAACTTATCTCACCTGCTCCAGCAATGCAGTTATCACTTTGTGGCTATACTGCATCATGGGAACATGGACAGGTAAGGAGTGGGGGCTTGAGGGGGTATTACACCCCAATAGAATACTATACTTTTTACATTCGCACTACAAGGTGTAACCACAATAGCGTCCTGCAACTAGGGAAGTCTCGAGTATTAAAGTTTCGAATCTCGAAACTTTAACTCTACGCAGCAACCACAAGTCTATTTACAGAGGCTGTGCGGCGTTCGCACCTATGGACGGAGGAGATTAGGAAAGTGTGGCTCTGGGTGAATCTCTCTGATGTGGTTTCTCTTTAGATGTTCAGTAAAGCTGCATTCAGGGGCAAGCTACTTTTTAAAGATACTGGTGTATTAAAGAGATAGTACCTTCCTTATTTCTAAACCTAAAACTACACTCTTATTTTGATATATTGACATTACAGTCATAGACGGTGACAGCAACTTTTATTAAAAATGGCCTTGAGGTGGATCTAATTGAGGAGTCCGAATTCTGGGTTTGTGGTGGATGGGGTTTAGTTACAGTTTTTGTAGAGATTATAGCCTAGGGCAAGTATTGTTACGTGGAGAGAAAAAATGTCTCAAGGACGACATTTTGGAAACGGGTGATAAATGGATTATCCTTATCTGGGCCATTTCCCAGTTGTGCGCCTTGGGGATCTGTCCTGGACCAAATCTTTGCAATTTATTTATAAATGACTTTGAAGCGTGGCATTGATAAGATCCGTGCACAATGTTCCATTTATAAATATTTGGATGTATTCTTTGAATGGTCACATAATTGCATTGGCAAAACAAAGGTAAACAAATAACCAACTTTTGCAAACCTTTTTAAACAAATGTTTTTAGTTGAGCTTGCCATTCACAGATGAATGTCATCGTTTTAAAAGCAAAGATTGCAGTTACCATCGTCCCTTTTGAGGGTCCCGGGAATGGTTATGGTGGGAACAGATGGGGCTGGACCTTCAAGGTCTCCAGCATGATATGTTGTTAGCCCATTTATATTCCCAGTTTGTTCTTGTTTGTTGAACAGATCTATATTTAATCCTTCAGTGTTATACATAATTAAATTCTGATTGGTAGACCCTGCACTCCTGTAAATAAAATGCTCGGGGCTCTTGTATTTTTCCTTGCCATCAGAATGGGTTAACCATAGTTTGTATCCTCTAGTCATTTATTAAAGATGTACATATCTATCCTCTATACCCTTGATGTAGATGAAAGCTGGACACCATAACTCAAGATGTGGACCCTTCTCTATTGCCAACGCTGTTCGTCCTACTCTATGGAGTTGCATAATGTATTTCCTATAATTAATTCATTTTCAACCCAGCAGATGTTTAGCTCCCCAAACATATCAAAACAGAGCACTTTAGTGAATCAACCAGGGGTAATTTGGATCTCCCACACTGCTACTGATGCCTGGGGTGGAGAAATGTTAATGTGGTTCACTAGCCAAGGAGAGAGAAAGTCAAGTCAATGTTAAGTAGATGAAAAGCCTAAAATGTTGTGTTACAATGAATTACATGTCTCTGATAGCTCAGATTTATAGGTGTGTATATCACTGCATCACTATATGGAAATATTTACACAAAAAACCTTAATACTTACTATATTCCTGATATTACTCTTGCTTCTTTTAAAGTCTGCATTATAGGCAGTGTTGTGCTGTTCTGCTTTACATTTTTCCATAATATTCTTCTTCCAAGCCCTCCAGGCTTACTACGCCAACAGCATTATCCAAAAAGCTGAAATACATAGCAAATTAATAATGTGAAAATTTCCCTTTTCACTTCTCCATCCAATGAGAATCCTGTCTCCCACAATAAGAAGCCATGCTCCACATGAGCCAATAAGAAACCACACCCCCCCAACACAATGAGAAGCCACTCTCCCCCGGTTAAAATGAGAAGACACCTTCATATAATGGAAAATACTCTCCCAGTACAATGAGAATTCACTTTCCCCCTCAAAAACATGAGAAGCCACTCTCCCCCATACAATGAGAAGCCACTCTCCCCCAGTACATGAGAATCCACTCTCCTCCTCATACAATGGGAAACTATTCTCACCAAGTACAATGAGAATCCACTCTGCCCCTCAATACAATGAGAAGCCCACTCCCCCCGTACAATGGGAACCACCCTCAATACAATGAGAAGCCACTTTTCCCCAGTACAATGTGAAGCCACCACCCCTCAATACAATGGGAAGCCACTTTCCCCAGAAAATGAGAAGCCACCCTCCCTCTCAATACAATGAGAAGCCACTCTCCCCAGTACAATGGAAGCCACCCTCCCCTCAATACAATGGGAAGCCACTCTCCCCCAGTACAATGGGAAGCCCTTTCTCCCAGTACAATGAGAAGCCACCCTCCCCCTCAATACAATGAGAAGCCATCTCCCCCAGTACAATGAGAAGCCACCCTCCTCTCAATACAATGAGAAGCCATTCTCCCCAGTACCATAAGAAGCCACTCTCATCATCAATACACGAGAAGTCCTCTCCCCCAGTACAATGGGAAGCCACCCTCCTTCAATACAATGGGAAGCCAATTCCCCAGTACAATGAAGCCACTCTCCCCTCTCTAAACAATGAGATGCCACCCTCCCCCTCAATACAATGGGAAGTCACTATCCCCCAGTACAATGAGAATCCACTCTCCATCCTCAATACAATAGAAGCATGCTCCACATGAGCCAATAAGAAACCACACCTCCCCCAGCACAATGAGAAGCCAGGTAAAATGAGAAGACACCTTCACCTCAATACAATGGGAAACTACTCTCCCCCAGTACAATGAGAATTCACTTTCCCCCTCCCAAAACAATGAGAAGCCACTCTCCCCCATACAATGAGAAGCCACCCTCCCCTCAATACAATGAGAAGCCACTCTCCCCAGTACAATGAGAATCCACTCTCCTCCCTCATACAATGGGAAACTATTCTCACCAAGTACAATGAGAATCCACTTTGCCCCCTCAATACAATGAGAAGCCACTCCCCCCCAGTAAAATGGGAAGCCACCTCTAATACAATGAGAAGCCACTCTTCCCCCAGTACAATGTGAAGCCACACCCCCCTCAATACAATGGGAGCCACTTTCCCCAGAAAAATAGAGAGAGCACCCTCCCTCTCAATAAAATGAGAAGCCACTCTCCCCCAGTACAAGGGAAGCCACCCTCCCCTCAATACAATGAGAAGCACTCTCCCCCAGCAAGGGAAGACCCTCCCCCTCAATACATGGGAAGCCACTTTCCCCCAGTACAATGAGAAGCCACCCTCCCCCTTAATACAATGAGAAGCCCATTCCCCCAGTACAATGAGAAGCCACCTCCCTCTCAATACAATGAGAAGCCATTCTCCCCAGTACAAATAAGAAGCCACTCTCATCATCACCATACACCGAGAAGTCCCTCTCCCCCAGTACAATGGAAGCCACCCTCCCTTCAATACAATGGGAAGCCCACAATTCCCCAGTACAATGAAATGCCACTCTCCCCTCTCTAAACAAGAGATGCCACCCTCCCCCTCAAACAATAGGAAGTCACTATCCCCCAGTACAATGGAATCCACTCTCCTCCTCAATACAATGAGAAGCCACTCTCCACCCTCAATACAATGAGAATCGACTCTCCGCCCTCAATACAATGGGAAGCCACTTCCCCAGTACAATGAGAATCCACTCTCCCCCCCTCAATACAATGAGAGAAGCCATGTTCCCCCCTCAATACAATGGGAAGACACTCTCCCCCCTCATACAAAGAGAAGCCCCTCAAACATTGAGAATCCACTCTCACCCTCAATACAACGAGAATCCACTCTCCCCCCTCAATACAATGAGAAGCCACTATTCCCCCAGTACAATGAAATGCCACTCTCCCCTCTCAATACAATGAGATGCCACCCTCCCCTCAATACAATGGGAAGTCACTATCCCCCAGTACAATGAGAATCACTCTCCCCCCTCAATACAATGAGAAGCCACTCTCCACCCTCAATACAATGAGAATCGACTCTCCGCCCTCAATACAATGGGAAGCAACCTCCCCCAGTACAATGAGAATCCACTCTCCCCCTCAATACAATGAGAAGCCATGTTCCCCCCTCAATACAATGGGAAGACACTCTCCCCCCTCAATACAATGAGAAGCCCCTCAATACATTGAGGAATCCCAATACTCCCACCATCAAGACAAAGAGAATCATTCTCATTGTATTGAGGGTGGAGAGTGGCTTCTCATTGTATTGAGGGGGGAGAGTGGATTCTCATTGATAGTGACTTCCCATTGTATTGAGGGGGAGGGTGGCATCTCATTGTATTGAGAGGGGAGAGTGGCATTTCATTGTACTGGGGGAATAGTGGCTTCTCATTGTATTGAGGGGGGAGAGTCTTCTCATTGTATTGAGGGGGGAGAGTGGATTCTCATTGTACTGGGGAGAGTGGCTTCCCATTGTATTGAGGGCGGAGAGTCGATTCTCATTGTATTGAGGGTGGAGAGTGGCTTCTCATTGTATTGAGGAGGGTGGCTTCTCATTGTACTGGGGGAGAGTGGCTTCTCATTGTATTGAGGGGGAGGGTGGCTTCTCATTGTACTGGGGGAAAGTGGCTTCCCATTGTATTGAGGGGGAGGGTGGCTTCCCATTGTACTTATTGAGAGGGAGGGTGGCTTCTCATTTTTCTGGGGGAAAGTGGCTTCCCATTGTATTGAGGGGGTGGTGGCTTCACATTGTACTGGCTGAACAGACAGCCGCCACCTCAATGGTTTTCACAGTGTCTGAGTTACTGTAAGGCTCCTTTTCCTGACAGGTCTGTGCTGGGATCTGTTGGTGCTAGCAGGCATGTCATTCAATCTTTCAACACATATGATATGATAAGATGCATCAATCCAATCAATGTCTCACAATCCCATTCCTGTGCTCGCATTCACCGGTTGCAGCCATTTCCTTTGATGACATGTCTGCTGCGCTGTGGAGCTGTGCTGATGCTTGCTGTGAATGCAAGAAGTCCAGTGTTGGATCTTCCCTTTCTGCGTCTCGCCTCCTTATGCTGCTGGATTGACAGTCACTGAGCCAGAAGCACTTCTGTTCTTTGTCTTCCCTCCTAGGAACTCTCTGACGTCCACACACACCAAATAACAGGGGAGTGTCAGTCCAGCAGACACAGCCACCACCTCTGATTTTTTTTCCTCCCTCATCCTTTCCCCTTGCACGTGTAATTGCCCTGACCCCATTCAAGTGAACAAAAATGCATTTGAATTAAAAACGGTTGTGAGCTAAACTTCAGCCATGTGCCCGGCGCAGCACCAGCCAGGTAGGAAAACTTCCTCTGTGGGGAGGCAGCAGAGTCAGTGTCCTTACCACATGTTTCAATAGTGAATCAGTCCATTAAGCGCTGTAGCCTCTGCCAGGCAATGACAGATCTGGCATTTCAGCTCCTAATGAGACGTTGATTTTGCACAATCCTCCTTTTATATTTTTGGCTGCAGAATTTTGACTGTTTTATCGCCGCGTTGTGTCTGGAGACGATGTGTTTATTTGTCCGATTTTTTAAGACTCTCGTCTCTAAAAGACGCCAGCCAACCGATACATCGTAAAAACACGAAGGGCCATATATATGAAAGCGCGATCCGGAAAAAAACGTGCGACATTATAAGACATGGCGTTCCGTTATGATAACGACCGTTAAAGTGCAGAGGTGCGCTTTATAAATATAGCTATTTGTAATATGCGCCTTTAACGTTTTTTAAAATTCGTTTTCGATTTCGATCGTAAATATGCTGATTTATACAATACCATTGTGGTAGTTTAACGGAAACTCTCGGTATCGGAGGTTTTCGGATACTGCGGGTTAGGGAATACGGGCATATAGCTAAATACCCATGTTGTAGGAGCCAGAGATTGCGGTCACGTGTTTTGTACAAAGCCGATGATAAACAGTGGCGGCGCTACACTGGGGACAATGGGCAGTGCCCCAGTTGACAGATGCAGTGCCCCCCCCAAGTGCCCCCCTTCCAAGTTCCAAAGCATACTGGTTTCCATACTGTGTTCCGGCATTGTCCCTTTATATAATGTCGAGCAGTGAAGTCTCCATAAAGACTGGAAATTCCTCTATACATAGACCTGTCAGTGACACTGCCCGGCCGGTAGAGTCTAGAGGAACTGTGGAAGACCATGGGGCACGGGGGGAAACAACCTCAAGGCCCTGTCTGTGTCTGAATTACTGAGAGGAAGTTCTCTGCACAGCCGGGTGGTAGGAAAGCAGGGAGCGGTGAGATAATGAAGGGGAGGTCAGTGCCTTGCATGTGGGAGACACTGCTGCTCTCTGTCTTTAAAGATGACTTGTGCTGCCTCGGCGACAGTCTGGTAAATGAGAATATAGCCCCCCCTGCCATGCACATTTACCAGACTGTCAGCCAAGGCAGCACAGAGTTAACTTGAAATAAAAAGGTATCAGCTAGTCTGTAATGAGATCAGAGCAATGTGTGGTGTGTGTGTGTGTGTGTGTGTGTGTGTGTGTGGTGTGTGTGTGGTGTGTGTGTGTGTGTGTGTGGTGTGTGTGGGGGGGGGGTCTAATAGACAAAGGGCAAGTCCATCCCAGAAGTCCATCCCAGAAAACACTTATACCATGGGCGTCCACACATAGGGGCAAGGTGGGTCATGAATTATACCAGTTACGGTGGGCAAACATGATTATACCAGTAGGCAAACTTAATTATTAAATTTCCCATACACGGGCCGATTATCGCGTGAAACTTTGTTCGTACACATCATGCGTCGCAGGTCGGGACCCCAAAACACACGTGTGTACTAACCTTAAGGCATGGCTGAAACAGGAATAGACAGGTAGGTTACAAGGTTACAAAAGCTGTAATAAACTGGTAAAAATAGCAGTTGGTGTTGTGGGCAAATAACTGACAAGTCCCAGTTTTTGTTTTAAAGGGCATGTCACCCCCAAAACTATAATCCCCCAACTACTGGCCCCACATGGTGGTAGTTTAATCCTTACCTCACATCCAGCTCCATAGGGTTCTCTCGTAGTCCCCCCCAAAGTCCCAAAAATGACCACCAGGAGGCTAGCAGGTCCATAAGGACACTGCCTGCTACCTGGCCTCCCGGAGATCATGCCATGCGTACTGCAGCCCTTCTCCCCCCTCCATCCCCCTCCCTCTCCCTCCCGTTCTGATCCCTCCCCTAGCATAATCTCCCTTCATGGCAGCCTTCCCCCATGTCCCCACCCCAACCGCATGATTTTTATTTTTATAAAGCTCCCAAAATTAACTTACCTCTCTGCTTTCCTACGGGAGTGAGCTGCGGCAGCCGCGTCCGTGATTGGCGCCGCTCAGCCAATCACAGACGCGGCTGCGGTCGCCCCCTCTGTGCATTTCCTCGCAAGCAGAGGGCCGGGAGCGCCTCGGAGGAAAGAGGGGAGGTAAGTAGAGTTTGGGGGGCTAAAAAAAAAAATGCGGTTGGGGCTGGGAGCCCATGGGAATAGCATAGCATAAATTTAAATTTAGGTGGACATGCTCTTTAAGGGTGAACAGTTATACATGCAGAGAAGAAGGATGGAAGATGCTTCATGGAAGACTTAGTGTCTCGCACTTGAAAAAGGACAATTGTGTCCTTAACATGTCGTGTGATTATCAGCCACTTTTGCAATTACTTTGGTGTTGCAGTCTAAAGTCCTCCATTAAGCATCTGTATCTAGCATCTGCATCCTAGATCTGATCCTTCTTCTCTTCAGTTATGTTGTTGCCTGGACAGGGAGCAGTGAGACTAGAGGCAATTTAAAGCTCGTAGTGTAGATATTCTTTGATATACTCTTTATCATGTTTATATTACAATTAATCTTATGTTAATTTTTTCCCCCCCATTATGGCCTATGAAGTGGACTTGACCTTTATGGTTGATCTTCTTATCTTAACTGTAGCTTCACCTCACAGGTATATCCAGCCAGGGTAGTGGCAGCATATGTTATAGACAAACCTATATGCCAACCACCTGTGGATACATAGCTCACTAAGCAATTTGTGTTATGATTTCAAACATCCTATCAGTATGGTTTGGATGTTGTGGGGGAAACACGGAGCGCCCGGAGGAAACCCACGCAGGCACGGGGAGATCATACAAACTCCTTGCAGACGTGTCCAAGGTTGGATTCGAACCCAGGTCTCCACGCTGCAAGGCTCAGTGTAACCACTAAGCCACCGTGCTGCCAGCTATTCTACCTTTATTTTATTAAGACCTACTAACAGCTATAACCGTTAGGACATCATAGCTATTTGCATAAAGGGGTGGAGCTATGACTCATCACTGCCGCCCAGTTTGTATTGATAGAAGCACACAAAGCCCTAAAGCTGGCCAGACACGGCAGATATTAGATAGATTGACATATCTATCTAATGTTAAAGACCACATTGATACAAGCCGCGATTTTATCTTGAGATATTCCTATTGGCCCATTATTTTGTCATCTCAATTGCATTAAAGACTAGGCAGTTGGTGCAATGACAGAATAATATAGTAAGGGGGAGCAGCCTAAAGTTAAAGGTCAGCTGGCACAGCTGGGGGGAGGAGCCAATAACAAGGCCCAGTGTGTTTATATAGACTTTACTTAGTTTTAGTTACTAGACAGAAGCCCCTCCCAGTAAACAATGTTCACTAAACCTACAGTTAACAAAAATGTGGGTAGACAATCAGGGGTGGACAAGGGCGTACCTGCAGGGGCCTGGGGCCCCCCACCAAGAATGGAGGCCGGGCCCTGACCCCCTCCCCTATCCAAGATCCCTGCCACGGTCAGCTGTTTTAAACAGCTGATCGCAGTATGAATAAAACGTATGGGCAATCAAATGTTTAAAAGACCAGACCAAACTTCCAAGAACTGAACCGGAAGTTCGGGTGCGGTCTTTTAAACAGCTGATCGCGGTAGTTTCATAAATAAGTGCGATCATCTCCCTCCCGATCTACCATCTATCTCATATCTATGTTTTTACATACCATATCTATCTAATACCATATCTATCTATGTGCTATATATTGTCTGCGTGTCTGTGTCGGCTATCCCATATTATCATCAGTCATCATATCAGATCTCTCACTCGATTATCTAGCTACGAAGCTAGTCTTGCATCTACACTACACATCTAGGACACCGACGACGAGTAGACCAGCGACTACAGCAGCTATTAACAACATCAGGACAACGAAGAGCCGACGAGACGACGAGGAGCGAGCGAGCTAGCAGCAGCAGCGAGCTAGCGAGCTGAGCGCGAGACGCAGCGAGATCGAGCAGCGAGCAGACGAGCGAGCGAGCGAGCGAGCGAGCGAGCGAGCGCGAGCAGCAGCGAGCGAGCGAGCGAGCGAGGAGCGAGCGAGCCGTCGAGCGAGCAGGGAGCGAGCGAGAGAGCGAGCAGCGAGCGAGCGAGGAGCGAGCAGCGAGCAGCAGCGGCGAGCAGCGAGCGAGCGAGCGAGCGAGCAAGCAGCAGCATCCAGCGAGCAGCGGAGCAGCGAGCGAAGCAGTCGAGCAGCGATGCGAGCAGCGAGCAAGCGAGCGAGCGGAGCGAGCGAGCAGCTAGCGAGCGAGCAGCGAGCGAGCAGCGAGCGAGCAGCGAGCAGCGCGGAGCGAGAGCAGCGAGCGAGCAAGCGAGCGAGCGAGCGAGCGAGGAGCGAGCAGGAGCGATCGAGGAGCGATCGAGCGAGCAGCGAGCGAGCAAGCGAGCCTGAGCGAGAGCGAGCTAGCGAGGATCAGGATCAGCTGAGCGGAGCAGCGAGCGAGCGAGCGAGCGAGCGACGATTGAGCGAGCATAGCGGCGAGGATCTGCGAGCGAGCGATGGAGCGAGCGAGCGAGCAAGAGCGAGCGAGCGAGCAGCTAGCGAGCTAGCTATCTATCTATCTATCACTGCTATCTCTTCTCTCACACACAAGTAGGGGGAATAGCTTGTGACACCGGACATGTATTCTCTTATACTCTACAGATCTATCTGATGGATCTAGCCGACAGAAGGAGACTGAGAGAGCACGATCAGCATCGACAGCATCGATAGCACGATCTAGCTATCAGCAGATGCAGCGAGCGAGCGAGCGATCGAGCTTCGAGCGAGCGAGCGAGCGAGCGAGCAGTATCAGCTATGAGCAGCTAGACGATAAGCATCTAGCTATCAGGAGCTACGAATCGATCTAGCTAGCGATCGAGCAGCGAGCAGCTGCTAGCGAGCTAGCGACAGCAGACGAGCAGCGAGGATCAGCGAGCAGCTATCGATCCAATCATATCATCTATCATCATCTATCATCTATCTATCAATCAGCAATCTATGCGATCAGCGATCAGCAGAATACGAGCAGAGATTATCGATCTAGCTATCTATCTATCTATCTATCTATATCATCTATCATCTATCTATCTATCTATCTATTATCTATCTATCTATCTATCTATCATCTATCTATCTATAATCTATTCTATCTATCTATCTATTATCGATCGATCGATCGATCGATCGATCTATCTATCTATCTATCTTCTATCTATCGATCTATCTATCTATCTTCTATCACTGCTATCTCCTCTCATCCACACAAAGTAAGGTGGTAATAGCTGTTTTGTACACCTTACCTTATACTGACATAGATTTTGGTGTTTTTTAAATGGCCCCATTTGTCAGCCTTGTGCCCATGTTGTGCCCCTGGAAATTCTGAAGCTGAGCCGCCACTGATGATAAATGTACGATAAACGCCATAAAGACAGGCTTATGTTACCTAGACAGACTTACAGGTGGGGAAACTCCGCTCCCCGCTACTGGACCTCGTTAGGGTTCCTGTGTTAACCCCAAGGTCATGCCCTTACTGACTTGTCATTGACATTTACATACTTGAATTCTCATTCCAACACAGTCTTAATAAGAAAGCAACACACAATACAGTATACACACACAACACATGATATTTAAAGGAGGGATGAAAGGATTTGACAGCTTCATCGTTATTTTTTAATAAAGAATAAAACAGGTTTTTTTTTCAATACTGCAGAATATTAGCCACTTGCCAGATTTATCCTTCATTTTCTGCGATGTATGGACTTTTCGTTGGTAGACCTTGTGCAGTGTGTCCTAACATTAGAGAGTCACGTCAATAAACGATACAATATGAGAGGCCACAGGAGGAATTCTGTGACCTTATAATAGAACGAGGCCGGGGTCAAGTTAAACAGGTCAAAGAGTCCTAGTTGACTTTTAATACCCTTGTAAAATGTTTATCGATGGGTACTTTGGGTTTATTTAAGGCAGAATGTAAAATGTTTGCAGAAGACTGGACAAATATCCGGTCTAATGAATTTTAATAGTTTCATCAAACTAAAATAAGGATCCAGGGTCAACTAAATTGAATGTTTCGTTATGGTAAACGTTGGTTTAAAGGGATTTTTTGTAGGTTACATTTTGGATAGGATAGCAGTACAACTACTCAGCTGCAGCATTGAATTTACCCACGGCTGACGCGCTGCAGGATTGGTGCGCGGTTCCAGTGTTCCTCCTACATTTTGCGCATGTGCGCCTATAGTGAGAGATAAGAGGGAGGTCAGGACAGACTATCAGCTTTAAAGACGTAGTGATAGTGATGAATCAGGCCAACAAAATTGGACTGGTCTAAAATCGATTTTGCCAATAATATTGATCTGTTTGGCCACCAAAGTCAAAAGCTGCAGTGGATTAGTTGTATTGCAAACAGGAAGGTATGAATAAGCTATCCTATTCTATGAAACTTATAGATCCACCTGCAGCAAACTTAATATAAACCGTTTAGTGTCTGTAACCGAGTGGTAGGAACAGCCCCCTGGGATATGTTATTTTGGGTTTCACATAGCCCATTAACTCAAACTCCTTCGTGCCAATCCCAACAAAACTAACCTAAAAGGGTTCTAGACCTTTAGGCACCTGAACCAAAATAGACAGTGCTTGTGAAGTGGATGGGCTAAACTAACACTTGTGGTGAACTGAAGGGCTGACTGACACTGGCTGGTGAAGTTAGAGGGATGGCCTAACAGTGGCTGGTGCACCTCAGCCCTCCAGTTCAACAAACACTGTTAGGTCAGCCTCCAGACTCAGCGGCGTAACTAGGAATCACTGGCCCCCCAGCAAAAATATGATGGGGCCTTATCTCTGCCTCAACTACAGTGGTTTTCGTGTGGAGAAGACGATGGGTTCCCCATCTGGTGAACTGGAGGACTGACCTACTCTTCAGCAGACACTGTAAGGTGAGCCCTCCAGTCAACAGTCACTGCTGGATCAGCGATAGATAGATAGATAGATAGATAGATAGATAGATAGATAGATAGATAGATAGATACATAGATACTAGATAGATACATAGATAGATAATAGACAGCAGATGATAGATAGATAGATAGACAGACGGACAGACAAAGATAGATAGAGAGAGAGAGAGAGAGAGAGGAGAGAGAGAGATGGTAGACTGTATTAACCCTTCCTAGTTCTCTTAAGGCTTATTTTAACCCTATTTCTGGACAGCATTAACAATTTCTAGGTTTTCTTTAGGCTTAGTTAACCCAACTGATTAACCCTTCCTATGTTAGTTTAATCCATCCTAGGTTCTCCCAAAGCAGTTTAACCCCATCTGGACTGCATGAACACTCCCTAAAAGCTCATTAAACTGTGCGATCGCGGGTTCCAACCCATGACACACGGTGTACGAACGAACATTTCGCCCAATAATCGGCCTGTGCGTAGGCGCTTATTGGTGAAACAGTCGTCGGAGATCCACCAACTCTGTGATAATGATCCCTGAACGAACAACCGTTTCGGACGATAAAGCGCCTACACAGGGGCCGATTATTGGCCAAAATGTTCCTTCATACACATGTGCATTGCGGGGCAGGGACCCGTGATCGCAGTTTGTACGAGCCTTTAGTTCTCCCTGGGCTTAGTTTAACCAATTTCTGGATGGCATTAACCCTTCAAGGTTCTCCCTAGGCTTAGTTTAACCATATTTCTGGATGGCATTAACCCTTCATAGGTTATCCCTAAGTTAGCTTAACCATGTTTCTGGGTGGCATTAACCATTTATAGTTGCTCCTTAGACTTAGTTTAACCATATTTCTGGTGGCATTAACCCTTTATAGGTTCTCCCTAGGCTTAGTTTAACCATATCTGGACTGAATTAAACATTCCTAGGTTTTCCCAAGGCAATATGCAGTTTCAGTGTTTAATTGCATCACCAGATATGTTATATTACACACAAACTTACATCTAAGACGGATCCCATTCTTTCATCTTAATGGGTGTCCAGTCTTGGTAGCCATTCTGCATTGGAAGTTATGGTTTGTAACAAATAATCTCCCTATTCAAGGTTATTATTTATTATGAATTATAAAAAATATCATTGCTGGCTCTGAGTCTGACCTAAATGGTTAGTGAGCATATGTACAAAGCCACTATTCCATGGATAAATTTGGTATAATTGTATATTCCGGTGGGGTAGGCACTTTTGGAATATTTAATGATGTATTAATATGCAATAATCTGCAGCTTTACTATGACATCAGAGAGAAATGAATGCAAGTTACAGTAGGGCGTAGTTTCGATTAAGGTTCATTACATAAAGATATAATTAGTCTACATAGCGACCCATATTTAACTGCAATTAATATTTAGAGTTTCACTGCCAAGATTAAATTAAATGTGTCTTTATCTTTCGATGTTTTTGGTACCTCCAGTACTGTAACTATCACTAAAACTGTCGCCAAACAAGTTAGGACCATGATGTCGAACCTTGGCACTCCAGATGTTTTGGAGACTACAACTCCCAGCATGCCTTATTTGCAGAATACATGAAAAAAGTTTTGGTTGCAAATGTCTATGTTGTAAATATAATATTCCATTAAAAGAAATAGCATTTTTGTTTGCGCACTGAATATTTCATAAAAATATGTAGGAGGTGCCAAATAGCTGGCAATGGCAAATGATAAGGAGATTCCGCTCATTGCATCAATTAAAAAAAATTAAGCTATTATACTGAACCCCTTTACATAATAATAATCTAGGTAGGAAATGTCATCTACCTTATAATAAAAATAATGAAATGCGTTTCACTGATTGGTTAAAGGATCAATAGAAGCTCCATGGTCATCTGACCATTTAACTTGGTGACCTTTCAACCTGACCTTCAAGTCCCAACTCATTCATTATATTTAGAGTCCGGTGCCTGGTCTGAGCTGATAGGGAGCTGTACTCTAGTAACATTAACAAGATATAAAAGCAGCTAGGGAAATTTTATGTTATTATTACTCCCTAATGAAGACCTGCAGTATGGCAGCTCCTACTCATATTTATAAATACATGTGGGGAGTGAGAAATTTGTAAGTGAAGATTCTCATCCATCTGTGGTATTCAGTTAGATCAACTGGACTTGAAGTTTAGAACTTTAAGACATTTTGCATTTTCCTCGACTGGCTTTCTTAATTCAGAATGACTGTACAAGGATTCCTTCTCCCTGTGCTCCCTTATAGTGAATACTGAGCATGCTTGACTCATTGAAAGTCATGTCAGATGGAAGGAGGAATCAGTTGAGAGTGGAAGGGTGGATACTTAAGCTAAGCAGAAACAGTATGAATTGAAGACATGCAGCAGCACACACACACCCCTCAGAGTAAGGGCTACAAACATGTATTTATTTGGGCAAAGTCATTTTTGCGTAAAGTTGCCCTTTAAATTCCCTAGAGTTTTTCAGTTTAGTTCTCTTTTAACACTTATCTGACCTTTGCCCAACAGATGTTTGAAAACAATAACAGAATGCATTAAGGAATGCTGGGATTTTTTCAGCCATTTTCAAAAAAACTGTAGGACTTCAAGTTGGACATCTCTGCATTATGATTGGTTGATGATCGGACTGGGCCGATAAAAATTTTTATCATTCAATCGTTGGTCAATGCCATACACGACACAATGATTCTACCACGATTGTTGTGTCTATGGGCATTCATTAGTGGCTATGGATATAAACCAACATACCAGCAAATTATCTTCAGGAGGAGGCTCCTGTCCTGAAGAAGCTACAGTCTAATACAGTCAGGGCAAATAAAAGAAAGTGAACCAGTTTAGTTGCCCTTGACTTTTGTAAAGATGCCAGAAAAAAAACCTGCACCCCAAACTCCCCCCGCCCAGGGATCTGCAGGGGATTTTATTTAACCTTCATTTATAGCTGTGTCAAGGACAAATAACTCTGCTTGCTGGTAGGAATTATCACTATCCCAGTGTTGAGTTAAGCTTGATTAGAGATGGGCGAAACGCTGAAGTTGGGTCCGTTTTGGATTTTAGGATCCAAAGACCTATTTTTGAGGGTTACTGAAGTACAAGGTTATTTTCGGTAACTCTCGGAAATCACCTTAAACGGTCTACAACCCTCGAAAATACGATCGGAAACTACTTTCGAGGGTTATCGAACGTACAAGGTTATTTTCAAGGGTTACCGAATATAACCTAATACATTGGTAACCTAAAAAAATTGCTCCCGAAATCTGAACTTCAGAATCTGGATTTTGGAACCAAGGGGTTCGTGTCGGACCCCGATCCATGTCTGGTAATGATTTCATTGGTTTCAACCTCAATCCTGGATCAAGAAGAAGGAGAAGTAGGACTAAAGAAATTCAGAAGCCTCAAAGTATTGTAATGTGCCCATTGACACACATGTCACCATGCGGGCTACCAACTCATCATATGTACTGTACAAGCGCTGCAAAGATAATTACCGGGTTATTAAATACCAAAATGCTGCAACCAGATAATAAACATTTAGAGTAAATGTACATGTAATTTGCAGTGAGGTTTAGTAGTCACACTCAATCACACAAATTTCTTATGCTGGTTTATTAAGGATATCTCTGTATTGTACAATGGCATTTAATTATTCTAACAAACTAAACTCTTTAAACCCACCCTCCACCTCAACTTAATTAAAGCCCTCTAGCTGAGAACCTGAACCACCATCATTTGTCTGTTCCGCCCCAGCCCCTTGACTTGGCCCCATAGAAATGTGTGCTCCTTGCAGAATGCATTAATGGGTCACAGACACCCCAGAGGGGGTGGGGCAAACTGTACCTTCAATCACTGCTTTAGGTAATATTTCTCCTGAAAACCATGGTGAGGTTCGGTCTTAAGATTTTAAGGAGGGGATGAGTTAAAAGGTTTAAGGGCTAGGCCACTTTAGCGCATTTCTCATATGCACGTGAAATGCAGAGCAGTGCATGTCAATGTTGCTACGATTCTAATTGGAGCGCATACGATCAGATTTTGGGATCTCATGCCCTCCGATTGCGCAGCGTAGTGTGGATTCCAGGGAAACGACGTTACGTGTGCAAAACGCTCGCCACCTGTCATATTGGGTCTTAGACAAATTACAAGGATTAGCAAGTTGTGTGCGAATGTTAAAAACACTGTGTTCATTTCCTAGATGATTGCCTAAATTCTGAGCACATTTTAGGATGTTCTAGAAAACAATCACATTCAAGGCACGGGGTTCCTTAAGGAAACATCAGGAGCCATTCGGCCTCTGCTACAGCCTCCTAGCTGGTATGTCCAAGAGAATCCTTTAATTGTTAATTGAGACAGAGGAAGGTCACGCCTCAAAGGCACGAAGCCTAGAACCGCTAGTGTCCTTGAAATTACTGTACCAATGACTCCTCCATTGAAAGCACAGTCTGTCGTGGCTCAAGGTGCTAGCGGCCCCACGGGATTCCGAAAGGTAATTTGTTAATGAATCGGTAATTCCGTGACGTGGACAAATGAAAAATGATTATGCAAATAAAGTGGAAACAATCAAATATGTTTTTATTAAAAAAGAGTTTTGTCAAGTGATTAAACTGACCTCTGGTTAGCTACAATAATTACAACATAGGATTATAATAGGAGGGGCAACATTTTGCCGAGCTGTTAATTTGTCTCGACAATCAGATGTTCCCTTTTTACATTGAACGTCTGTGCAGATTAATGGTTAAAATTCGTCCCCTTGTGTGTAAACGCTTCCATGGGTATAAGGTAAATTGTTATTATTTCAGGCTAGGTTTGTTATTATCTCATAACAATACACCACGACAAGATGAGTGGGGACGCAGAAGATTAGCTGATGACTGACAACAGCTCGAAATGGTCTCAGCCCTCTCTCTCCGCCTGTGACACAACAGAAGCAAAAGAGAAATGATATCAGCTCAAGGACAATTCACCAAGAGCTGAACAATAAATGATCGATCGTTAGTAAAACAGAGTTTAATCCAGATGACACTTCTAAGGTAGACAGAGCAATGTTGTTGTTTTTTTTCCCCCATGTGGAATGTTATTGGCTACAGCTCTGGACAGATGGGATTTGCCTCAGGGAAGTCAACGAGACAATCACATACTCCCAGACTCTCTATAAATCAACTCCGCAGAGGAGAAGGGTATAATAAGAAAACACCGGTGACAGTGAGTTTAGGATCTTATTAAAAAAACATGGGCAACCATCTTTTTTTGTTGAGAATTACCCAGCAAACACTGATGCTGGCATGGCCCAGTAATAAATGGAGATGCATAAATAAAGCATGGTGGGTCGTTACCTTATCTTTATGCCAAAATATAAAATTTTCCTGACAAATAAGCCAGAAATTGCTGATTTAAACAAAGCTTTATTTCTTTACAACATTATAAAATGTATCTTTCTTCCCAGTGGACAAAGGCTCTGGTGTCTGCCCCGTCTCCTGTTAATGGTCTGGGCTGCTCAGTGAGATTCTGTAGGGAGAGATAGCAGCTGACAATCAGACACTGATTTGCTAGGGAGGGAGGAGCGAGAGGGGTTAAATTTTGAAGTGTATTTTTCTTATAATGTACTTTTGTAATGAAATCACATAGCTACATTGTTTCAATCAGAATTTTTTGTGCGATAAGTTAAGAAAAAATGGGATTAAGCCTAAGGATTTGGATGTGTTTTTAAACAGATTGTGCCCTTTTTCTCAGATTGTTACTACTGACTGCAACAAGTGTAAATAAAACATTTGCCTAATATACTTTACAGTAGGAATAATAAGTAAGTTCAGTCATGGATAAGATGTCTTGGAATAAAACTAAAAAATTACTTTTCTTAAGTTATCAAGATTTAGTCAGAAATCAGCAAACATTGTCTTTTTCTGACCAATGCTTAGGGCCCCATAGATGGTCTGTGACTGCATAGTGGCGTAGACAATCGGTCCAATTGTCTTACTGGACCCAATCGGCTTCTTTTCCATAAACTGGCAATATATCGAACAGAATGTACACACAGGTCAAATATATTGGATTCAATCAAATCAGTCTATTTGATTTTTAAAGCGGTAGTAGATATTCAAATGTGCCGGAACCTTTATATATTATTGAAATCAGAACTTTTCCATTGCCAGTAATATAGTAGATTATACACATTCTTGATACTGGTATTAATATATTTGCACTGGTTTTAAGAACATTAAAACGAGGGATATTTTTGGGATATGATCTAATAAATCATTGTTTAGAAGGATTTGCCTACAGTGTGTTGTGTTATTTATTTATATAGTGCCAAAATCTTCCGTAGCGCTTTACACATTACATGTACCGTATACATTCACATCAGGCCTTGTCCCGAAGAGCTTACAATCTAAGCACATTTATTTGACACATACAACCTATCAGTATGTATTATTTTATTGTGGGGGAAACCGGAGTGCCCGGAGGAAACCCATGCAAGCACGGGGAGAACAATAAAGCGCTGCAAAGCAACAGTTCTAACCACTGAGCACTTTAAGAAATGCTCGTACATTTGAGGGTTACCGAAAATTAACTATACATTCAAGGGCTATAAAAAAATTATTCTAGCGAACGCCCATAAATTTGATAATTATCGATTTTTTTTCTTTTGTACCGCCGGCAAGTTGCTGCTCGAGTTCTCCCCTTTTCCGCTCGCTCGGGTTCGAGTTTGGGCCATCTCTTGACTCGGTGATTCTGTTTGTTTTGGCGAGTTCGAGATTCCAATTTCTAAATTACTATTCAAACCCAATTGAAGCAGAATTTTCTACCACGATTTTCGAACTTTTAAACTGGAATATTTGACCTCGTTTTTGACTTTTCAATCTCGATCTTTGAATTTTCAACTGTGTTTCAGAATTTCAATTCAATAAAAAGTTCAGAGTTTCGTAAATCTCAAAATTTTTTACTGAATTTTCTCAACCAGCGTTTCCAAAACTAAACCAGATTCGTTTGGAAACTTGGACTCATCTCTACCGATGACCATAATATAAATATAAATATCTAGGGGGGCAATTTAGTCAGTTGAGTTAAAAAGAACTGCTTTTGAAAGAGAATGTTGTGCAGAAATCCAATAAAAACAGGATATATCCATTTGCCCAATAATCTTGACAATATTATAATTATAAGAGGAACCGGTTATATAAGCCACATAAAAGCCACTAGTTTAAATTCTGCCTTCATACAATCTAATGTAATTGATGCGATTCATGTAAAATCAATAAATGGTCATCACAGCTCCTATAAACAATATATGTAGTACTGTAACTGTGAATGAACCTGAACATTCCCACCCTATAAACAGCGCGTAATGTTGTCATCAATATCAGAAGACCTATTAGTGAATATCATAAAGCCTTGCCCAAAAACAATTTTCCTAAGAGGAAAAATAAAATTAATTGATTGGCTTAGGGTGGTTAATTGATTTTTTTAAATGAAGTTAATTATTTGATTTTATTAAATCAACAATCAATGTATTAATTAGCAAGATGAATGGATCTAAAAAAAGAATCTATACTTACCTTTTCCAACCCTGAAACCCTGAGATCATTCTAGTTACTTGCCAGTACATTCCCTCGGTCCCTGTCCCCAATAATCCTTATCTTTCTCCAATATGCTTTCTCTCCTAGTCCTCATGGAGGTATGCCAGTATGCAGGTCAGTCATTGCCTGTAGTCAACGTAATGGCAATGACCGGAAGGCATCTGTGTTCAATGGTAGTTTTCTTGTGGCAGAAAAAAGTATTATGTGCTTCAGGGACTAAGAGAAGGTAAGTAACTAAGATGATGAGGTCGGCGGTTGGGGAAGGTAGTTTAGATTCTCATTTTGTCTTTATTTTCAAAGACTGTATATTGAATTTTATGTATAGTAATTATACAGAAATGTAATTTATATTTCAGGTACAAGCATGTTCAACTCTTGTCCGAGACAATCCAACATTCTAGAAGAGAGAGAGTAAAGGTAGAGGGTGTAAGCATTAGGAACCATCACACCAATGGGCCAATTACTGAATATATGATTCCTGTGGGGATAGCCCTTAACTATGTTTTCTAGGAAAGCTATAACATTTTATTAAAAGGCTCATAAAGATCAAACAGAACTGGTGAAAGGCATGAGTAATCTATTAAATGGGATGATTCATTACAATATTAGTCATAGACCCGGGGGGGGGGATGTTAGAAACTATTTAATCTACAGAGGCTTTCAAACAGGAAAGATCTACTAAGGGAAGGGGGATTATTCCAGCCAAGATCAGCAGAAGGCAGTTTGTTGGTTTGGTACAGGATTTATGTCACTAAAGTTCCAGAAAAGTCCATGTCCACTTACTTTTCGATATACTTACCTTTATTAGAGATTACTACCATCCAGATCCAATTTCCTTGCCAGAACGCTCTCTGCTCATCTGAAGCTTCCAAGACTGGCTGTCAGACAAAGCTGTGGTGCTGACCTCACGGCCTGAAGATGCTTCCTCGCTGCAGTGATTAAATTTAATAATAAATACATGTACAGTGGAGGACGTGTCTCCAAGCCAGAGATGGATCGGGGATGGTGTAAGGAAGTTTATAAATACATTTAAATATAGCAAAAGTGTGTTTGGGGGGCTTCTGCATGAGTGGCTAAATTTCTTTCTGAAGGTGGCTAAAAATTAACTTTTAGCCAACTCTAGCTCTGGTCTGTGCCAAACAATAGGCTTAGCTAAAAATTGGAATGGTGGTGGCAACATGGAAATCGTGCCGCATAGTATCCATAATGATGCCAGACACCCCTGACAATTCCAGTCTTTGGACAATGTTGATAGAATGCACTGCCAAGGGTGGTGGCACCAGAAGCATTTTGCCCGAGGCATACGTTCCCCCATTTAAGGGCACGTTTACCCCTCAAATGAAAAAGTATATATAGGCAAATATAGCCCAAACCACAAATAGCAAGTCTTAGAAATCTGAGAGATAATATGTAATAATATGTAATGCCTGACCTTAATGAAAACTATTATTACAAGTCAGAAGTCAACTCCCTGCTAGCATTGCAAGTATACCAAGTATTCAAAAAACATATAAGCAAATTCATTTTTAATTAAATCAAAACTGGAAGCAAGAATACATGTTCCTACCTCCCACAGAATTATTGATTCATGGGCAAAAAAAATGTGGAGGACGGATTAGATGTCTAAATAAATCTAGCAAGCTAAAGAAGTAAATAAGTTTAATATTATATCTATTAATTACTCCTCCTTGTAAAGATATTATTATAGGAAGGTTTTTTTTTCTTATTACCAAATCATACCAAAGCAATCCAGCTTGTACACTGGCATGTTTATTAAATGCCCCTGACTTCATTCCTACAACCAGTGATGTGTTTGTGTTGCTCTGGCAGGGCTTGTTCTGGGGAGATAATTTCACATCAGAATCCAACATTGACTTTCAAGCAGATGTGCAAAAAAGGCTATAATTGGTCTGTACAGAAGGAAGATTCAATCCGGCAGTTGACAATAACAGGGTGCGGTGCTGAATAGACAGATCACAGGCTAATTTTAGTCTGAACATCGCAAATACAGACAGGAGCAGATAGGTAGTTCCATTAAAACAGCAAAATTTACGACCATGTGAACATTCCCATTGGTTAGTCACTTAATCACATGATACCCGGGAGATGTAATTTAACATATTCATCTGTGTGATACTCAATGGGTGGTTTCCCTTTACAGTCACATGGTGCTAAGCATATTATATGACATGCAAAATAAGCCTGGAATTTAAAGGCGCAATAAAACTTAAAAATACGTTGCTGTAACGTGAAAGAGCAGTATACCTAATAGGGAAATTGTTTTAAATACCAACGATTCACGAGCATTTTGCAAAGGTAATGTAAGGGAAATAGTATGGGGGTCAAACTAATATGTAAATAGTATATAATATATATATATATATATATATAATATATATAAAGCAATGTTGGCTAATCGACAATCTACAACATTCAGATCTCCCTAACACTCTTCAACACACTGAGAAATGGCTGCTGGAATATGGGGGCTGGCACATATAAAATTATCTGTGTTGGCTATCAGAGCCCTGCTGGCCAGAGTGAAGCACATGTTTTAATTGATATGCTACAGGGGTGTCAAACTTGAAACTATAACTGCATACTGCACATAGGGAATGCTGGGAGTTGTCGTTTCGTGTCGTGGATTCTCATTGTACTGGGGGATAGTGACTTCCCATTGTATTGAGGGGGGAGAGTGGCATCTCATTGTATTGAGAGGGGAGAGTGGCATTTCGTTGTACTGGGGGGAATAGTGGCTCTCATTGTATTGAGGGGGGGAGAGTGGATTCTCATTGACTGGGGGATAGTGACTTCCCATTGTATTGAGGGGGGAGAGTGGCATCTCATTGTATTGAGAGGGGAGAGTGGCATTTCGTTGTACTGGGGGAATAGTGGCTTCTCATTGTATTGAGGGGGGAGAGTGGATTCTCGTTGTATTGAGGGGTGGGGGAGTGGATTCTCATTGTATTGAGGGGCTTCTCATTGTATTGAGGGGGGAGAGTGTCTTCCCATTGTATTGAGGGGGAGAGTGGCTTTCATTGTATTGGGGGGGAGAGTGGATTCTCATTGTACTGGGGGGATAGGACTTCCCATGTATTGAGGGGGAGGGTGGCATCTCATTGTATTGAGAGGGGAGAGTGGCATTTCATTGTACTGGGGGAATAGTGGCTTCTCATTGTATTGAGGGGGGAGAGTGGATTCTCGTTGTATTGAGGTGGAGAGTGGATTCTCAATTGATTGAGGGGGCTTCTCATTGTATTGAGGGGGGAGAGTGTGTTTCCCATTGTATTGAGGGGGAACATGGCTTCTCATTGTATTGAGGGGGGAGAGTGGATTCTCATTGTACTGGGGAGAGTGGCTTCCCATTGTATTGAGGGCGGAGAGTCGATTCTCATTGTATTGAGGGTGGAGAGTGGCTTCTCATTGTATTGAGGGGGGAGAGTGGATTCTCATGTATGGGGGATAGTGACTTCCCATTGTATTGAGGGGGAGGGTGGCATCTCATTGTATTGAGAGGGGAGAGTGGCATTTCATTGTACTGGGGGAATAGTGGCTTCTCATTGTATTGAGGGGGAGAGTGATTCTCGTTGTATTGAGGGTGGAGAGTGGATTCTCAATGTATTGAGGGGGTTCTCTTTGTATTGAGGGGGGAGAGTGTCTTCCCATTGTATTGAGGGGGGAACATGGCTTCTCATTGTATTGAGGGGGGAGAGTGGATTCTCATGTACTGGGAGAGTGGCTTCCCATTGTATTGGAGGGCGGAGAGTCGATTCTCATTGTATTGAGGGTGGAGAGTGGCTTCTATTGTATTGAGGATGGAGAGTGGATTCTCATTGTACTGGGGATAGTGACTTCCTATTGTATTGAGGGGGAGGGTGGCATCTCATGTTTAGAGAGGGGAGAGTGGCATTTCATTGTACTGGGGGAATTGTGGCTTCCCATTGTATTGAAGGGAGGGGTGGCTTCCCATGTACTGGGGGAGAGGGACTTCTCGGTGTATTGATGATGAGAGTGGCTTCTTATTGTACTGGGGAGAATGGCTTTTCATTGTATTGAGAGGGAGGGTGGCTTCTCATTGTACTGGGGGGAGTGGCTTCTCATTGTATTAAGGGGGAGGGTGGCTCTCATTGTACTGGGGGAAAGTGGCTTCCATTGTATTGAGGGGGAGGGTGGCTTCCCATTGTATGGGGGAGAGTGGCTTCTATTGTATTGAGGGGGAGGGTGGCTTCCATTGTACTGGGGGGGAGAGTGCTTCTCATTATTGAGAGGGAGGGTGGCTTCTCATTTTTCTGGGGGAAAGTGGCTTCCCATTGTATTGGGGGGGTGGTGGCTTCACATTGTACGGGGGAAGAGTGGTTCTCATTGTATTGAGGGTGGGCTTCCCCTTACTGGGGGGGAGTGGCTTCTCATTGTATTGAGGGGGCAAAGTGGATTCTCATTGTACTTGGTGAGAATAGTTTCCCATTGTATTGAGGAGGAGAGTGGATTCTCATTGTACTGGGGGAGAGTGGCTTCTCATTGTATTGAGGGGAGGGTGGCTTCTCATTGTATGGGGGGAGAGTGGCTTCTCATTGTTTTGAGGGGGGAAGTGAATTCTCATTGGATGGGGGAGAGTAGTTTCCCATTGATTGAGGTGAAGGTGTCTTCTCATTTTACCTGGCTTCTCATTGTGCTGGGGGAGTGGTTGGTTTCTTATTGGCTCATGTGGAGCATGGCTTCTTATTGTATTGAGGATGGAGAGTGGATTCTCATTGTACTGGGGGATAGTGACTTCCCATTGTATTGAGGGGGAGGGTGGCATCTCATTTGTTTAGAGAGGGGAGAGTGGCATTTCATTGTACTGGGGAATTGTGGCTTCCCATTGTATTGAAGGGAGGGTGGCTTCCCATTGTACTGGGGGAGAGGGACTTCTCGGTGTATTGATGATGAGAGTGGCTTCTTATTGTACTGGGGAGAATGGCTTCTCATTGTATTGAGAGGGAGGGTGGCTTCTCATTGTACTGGGGGAGAGTGGCTTCTCATTGTATTGAGGGGGAGGGTGGCTTCTCATTGTACTGGGAGAAAGTGGCTTCCCATTGTACTGGGGGAGAGTGGCTTCCATTGTATTGGGGGGAGGGTGGCTTCCCATGTACTGGGGGAGAGTGGCTTCTCTTGTATTGAGGGGAGGGTGGCTTCTCATTTTCTGGGGAAAGTGGCTTCCCATTGTATTGAGGGGGTGGTGGCTTCACATTGTACTGGGGGAAGAGTGGCTTCTCATTGTATTGAGGGTGGCTTCCCATTGTACGGGGGGGAGTGGCTTCTCATTGTATTGAGGGGGCAGAGTGGATTCTCATTGTACTTGGTGAGAATAGTTTCCCATTGTATTGAGCTGAACAGACAGCCGCCCACCTCAATGGTTTTCACAGTGTCTGAGTTACTGTAAGGCTCCTTTTCCTGACAGGTCTGTGCTGGGATCTGTTGTTGCTAGCAGGCATGTCATTCAATCTTTCAACACATATGATATGATAATGATGCATCATCCAATCAATGTCTCACAATCCCATTCCTGTGCTCGCATTCACCGGTTGCAGCCATTTCCTTTGATGACATGTCTGCTGCGCTGTGGAGCTGTGCTGTGGCTTGTCTGTTGAATGCAAGAAGTCCAGTGTTGGATCTTCCCTTTCTGCGTCTCGCCTCCTTATGCTGCTGGATTGACAGTCACTGAGCCAGAAGCACTTCTGTTTTTGTCTTCCCTCCTAGGAACTCTCTGACGCATCCACACACACCAAATAACAGGGGAGTGTCAGTCCAGCAGACACAGCCACCACCTCTGATTTTTTTTCCTCCCTCATCCTTTCCCTTGCACGTGTAATTGCCCTGACCCCATTCAAGTGAACAAAAATGCATTTGAATTAAAAACGGTTGTGAGCTAAACTTCAGCCATGTGCCCGGCGCAGCACCAGCCAGGTAGGAAAACTTCCTCTGTGGGGAGGCAGCAGAGTCAGTGTCCTTACCACATGTTTCAAATAGTGAATCAGTCCATTAAGCGCTGTAGCCTCTGCCAGGCAATGACAGATCGGCATTTCAGCTCCTAATGAGACGTTGATTTTGCACAATCCTCCTTTTATATTTTTGGCTGCAGAATTTTGACTGTTTTATCGCCGCGTTGTGTCTGGAGACGATGTTTTATTTGTCCGATTTTTTAAGACTCTCGTCTCTAAAAGACGCCAGCCAACCGATACATCGTAAAAACACGAAGGGCCATATATATGAAAGCGCGATCCGGAAAAAAACGTGCGTACATTATAAGACATGGCGTTCCGTTATGATAACGACCGTTAAAGTGCAGAGGTGCGCTTTATAAATATAGCTATTTGTAATATGCGCCTTTAACGTTTTTTAAAATTCGTTTTCGATTTCGATCGTAAATATGCTGATTTATACAATACCATTGTGGTAGTTTAACGGAAACTCTCGGTATCGGAGGTTTTCGGATACTGCGGGTTAGGGAATACGGGCATTATAGCTAAATACCCATGTTGTAGGAGCCAGAGATTGCGGTCACGTGTTTTGTTACAAAGCCGATGATAAACAGTGGCGGCGCTACACTGGGGACAATGGGCATGTGCCCCAGTTGACAGATGCAGTGCCCCCCCCAAGTGCCCCCCTTCCAAGTTCCAAAGCATACTGGTTTCCATACTGTGTTCCGGCATTGTCCCTTTATATAATGTCCGAGCAGTGAAGTCTCCATAAAGACTGGAAATTCCTCTATACATAGACTGTCAGTGACACTGCCCGGCCGGTAGAGTCTAGAGGAACTGTGGAAGATCATGGGGCACGGGGGGAAACAACCTCAGGCCTCTGTCTGTGTCTGAATTACTGAGAGGAAGTTCTCTGCACAGCCGGGTGGTAGGAAAGCAGGGGAGCGGGAGAAATGAAGCGGGAGGTCAGTGCCTTGCATGTGGGAGACACTGCTGCTCTCTGTCTTTAAAGATGACTTGTGCTGCCTCGGCGACAGTCTGGTAAATGAGAATATAGCCCCCCCATGCCATGCACATTTACCAGACTGTCAGCCAAGGCAGCACAGAGTTAACTTGAAATAAAAAGTATTCAGCTAGTCTGTAATGAGATCAGAGCAATGTGTGGTGTGTGTGTGTGTGTGTGTGTGTGTGTGTGTGGTGTGTGTGTGTGTGTGTGTGTGTGTGTGTGTGTGTGTGGGGGGGGGGTCTAATAGACAAAGGGCAAGTCCATCCCAGAAGTCCATCCCAGAAAACACTTATACCATGGGCGTCCCACATAGGGCAAGGTGGGTCATGAATTATACCAGTTACGGTGGGCAAACATGATTATACCAGTAGGCAAACTTAATTATTAAATTTCCCATACACGGGCCGATTATCGGCTGAAACTTTGTTCGTACACATCATGCGTCGCAGGTCGGGACCCCCAAACACACGTGTGTACTAACCTTAAGGCATGGCTGCAACAGGAATAGACAGGTAGGTTACAAGGTTACAAAAGCTGTAATAAACTGGTAAAAATAGCAGTTGGTGTTGTGGGCAAATAACTGACAAGTCCAGTTTTTGTTTTAAGGGCATGTCACCCCCAAAACTATAATCCCCCAACTACTGGCCCCACATGTAGGGTAGTTTAATCCTTACCTCACATCCCAGCTCCATAGGGTTCTCTCGTAGTCCCCCCCAAAGTCCCAAAAATGACCACCAGGAGGCTAGCAGGTCCATAAGGACACTGCCTGCTACCTGGCCTCCCGGAGATCAGCCATGCGTACTGCAGCCCTTCTCCCCCCTCCTCCCCCTCCCTCTCCTCCCGTTCTGCCATCCCTCCCCTAGCATAAATCCCCTTCATGGCAGCCTTCCCCCATGTCCCAGCCCCAACCGCATGATTTTTATTTTTATAAAGCTCCCAAAATTAACTTACACTCTCTGCTTTCCTACGCCGGAGTGAGCTGCCGGCAGCCGCGTCCGTGATTGGCGCCGCTCAGCCAATCACAGACGCGGCTGCGGTCGCCCCCTCTGGTGCATTTCCTCGCAAGCAGAGGGCCGGGAGCGCCATCGGAGGAAAGAGGGGAGGTAAGTAGAGTTTGGGGGGCTAAAAAAAAAAATGCGGTTGGGGCTGGGAGCCCATGGGAATAGCATAGCATAAATTTAAATTTAGGTGGACATGCTCTTTAAGGGTGAACAGTTATACATGCAGAGAAGAAGGATGGAGATGCTTCATGGAAGACTTAGTGTCTCGCACTTGAAAAAGGACAATTGTGTCCTTAACATGTCGTGTGTTATCAGCCACTTTTGCAATACTTTGGTGTTGCAGTCTAAGTCCTCCATTAAGCATCTGTATCCTAGCATCTGCATCCTAGCATCTGATCCTTCTTCTCTTCAGTTATGTTGTTGCCTGGACAGGGGCAGTGAGACTAGAGGCAATTTAAAGCTCGTTAGTGTAGATATTCTTTGATATACTCTTTATCATGTTTATATTACAATTAATCTTATGTTAATTTTTTCCCCCCCATTATGGCCTATGAAGTGGACTTGACCTTATGGTTGATCTTCTTATCTTAACTGTAGCTTCACCTCACAGGTATATTCCAGCCAGGGTAGTGGCAGCATCTGTTATAGACAAACCTATATGCCACCACCTGTGGATACATAGCTCACTAAGCAATTTGTGTTATGATTTCAAACATCCTATCAGTATGGTTTGGTGTTGTGGGGGAAACCGGAGCGCCCGGAGGAAACCCACGCAGGCACGGGGAGATCATACAAACTCCTTGCAGACGTGTCCAAGGTTGGATTCGAACCCAGGTCTCCACGCTGCAAGGCTCAGTGCTAACCACTAAGCCACCGTGCTGCCCAGCTATTCTACCTTTATTTTATTAAGACCTACTAACAGCTATAACCAGTTAGGACATCACTAGCTATTTGCATAAAGGGGTGGAGCTATGACTCATCACTCGCCCAGTTTGTATTGATAGAAGACACAAAGCCCTAAAGCTGGCCAGACACGGCAGATATTAGATAGATTGACATATCTATCTAATGTTAAAGACCACATTGATACAAGCCGCGATTTTATCTGATGATATTCCTATTGGCCCATTATTTTGTCATCTCAATTGCATTAAAGACTAGGCAGTTGGTGCAATGACATGAATAATATAGTAAGGGGGAGCAGCCTAAAGTTAAAGGTCAGCTGGCACAGCTGGGGGGAGGAGCCAATAACAAGGCCCAGTGTGTTTATATAGACTTTACTTAGTTTTAGTTACTGACAGAAGCCCCTCCCAGTAACAAATGTTCACTAAACCTACAGTTAACAAAAATGTGGGTAGACAATCAGGGTGGACAGGGCGTACCTGCAGGGGCCTGGGGCCCCCCACCAAGAATGGAGGCCGGGCCCTGACCCCCTCCCCTATCCAAGATCCCTGCCACGGTCCAGCTGTTTTAAACAGCTGATCGCAAGTATGAATAAAACGTATGGGCAATCAAATGTTTAAAGACCAGACCAAACTTCCAGAACTGAACCGGAAGTTCGGGTGCGGTCTTTTAAACAGCTGATCGCGGTATGTTTCATAAATAAGTGCGATCATCTCCCTCCCGATCTACCATCTATCTCATATCTATGTTTATTACATACCATATCTATCTAATACCATATCTATCTATGTGCTATATATTGTCTGCGTGTCTGTGTCGGCTATCTCCATATTTCATCATCGATCTATACAGATCTCATCACTCGATCTATCTAGCTACAATGCTAGTCTTCATCTACACTACATCACTAGGGACATCCGAGCGACGAGCTAGACGAGCGACTACAGCGAGCTTTAAGCAATCATCAGACAACAAAGCCGACGAGACGACGAGGGAGCGAGCGAGCTAGCAGCAGCAGCGAGCTAGCGAGCTGAGCGCGAGACGCAGCGAGATCGAGCAGCGAGCAGACGAGCGAGCGAGCGAGCGAGCGAGCGAGCGAGCGCGAGCAGCAGCGAGCGAGCGAGCGAGCGAGGAGCGAGCGAGCCGTCGAGCGAGCAGGGAGCGAGCGAGAGAGCGAGCAGCGAGCGAGCGAGGAGCGAGCAGCGAGCAGCAGCGGCGAGCAGCGAGCGAGCGAGCGAGCGAGCAAGCAGCAGCATCCAGCGAGCAGCGGAGCAGCGAGCGAAGCAGTCGAGCAGCGATGCGAGCAGCGAGCAAGCGAGCGAGCGGAGCGAGCGAGCAGCTAGCGAGCGAGCAGCGAGCGAGCAGCGAGCGAGCAGCGAGCAGCGCGGAGCGAGAGCAGCGAGCGAGCAAGCGAGCGAGCGAGCGAGCGAGGAGCGAGCAGGAGCGATCGAGGAGCGATCGAGCGAGCAGCGAGCGAGCAAGCGAGCCTGAGCGAGAGCGAGCTAGCGAGGATCAGGATCAGCTGAGCGGAGCAGCGAGCGAGCGAGCGAGCGAGCGACGATTGAGCGAGCATAGCGGCGAGGATCTGCGAGCGAGCGATGGAGCGAGCGAGCGAGCAAGAGCGAGCGAGCGAGCAGCTAGCGAGCTAGCTATCTATCTATCTATCACTGCTATCTCTTCTCTCACACACAAGTAGGGGGAATAGCTTGTGACACCGGACATGTATTCTCTTATACTCTACAGATCTATCTGATGGATCTAGCCGACAGAAGGAGACTGAGAGAGCACGATCAGCATCGACAGCATCGATAGCACGATCTAGCTATCAGCAGATGCAGCGAGCGAGCGAGCGATCGAGCTTCGAGCGAGCGAGCGAGCGAGCGAGCAGATCAGCTATGAGCAGCTAGACGATAAGCATCTAGCTATCAGGAGCTACGAATCGATCTAGCTAGCGATCGAGCAGCGAGCAGCTGCTAGGAGCTAGCGACAGCAGACGAGCAGCGAGGATCAGCGAGCAGCTATCGATCCAATATATCATCATCTATCATCTATCATCTATCTATCAATCAGCAATCTATGCGATCAGCGATCAGCAGAATACGACGAGAATTATCGATCTAGCTATCTATCTATCTATCTATCTATCATCATCTATCTCTATCTATCTATCATCTATTATCTATCTATCTATCTATCTATCATCTATCTATCTATATCTATTCTATCTATCTATCTATTATCGATCGATCGATCGATCGACGATCTATCTATCTATCTATCTTCTATCTATCGATCTATCTATCTATCTTCTATCACTGCTATCTCCTCTCATCCACACAAAGTAAGGGTGGTAATAGCTGTTTTGTACACCTTACTTATACTGACATAGATTTTGGTTGTTTTTTAAATGTGCCCCATTTGTCAGCCTTGTGCCCATGTTGTGCCCCTGGAAAATTCTGAAGCTGAGCCGCCACTGATGATAAATGTACGATAAACGCCATAAAGACAGGCTTATGTTACCTAGACAGACTTACAGGTGGGGAAACTCCGCTCTCCCGCTACTGGGCACCTCGTTAGGGTTCCTGTGTTAACCCCAAGGTCATGCCCTTACTTGACTTGTCATTGACATTTACATACTTGATTCTCATTCCAACACAGTCTTAATAAGAAAGCAACACACATACAGTATACACACACAACACATGATATTTAAAGGAGGGATGAAAGGATTTGACAGCTTCATCGTTATTTTTTAATAAAGAATAAAACAGGTTTTTTTTTCAATACTGCAGAATATTAGCCACTTGCCAGATTTATCCTTCATTTTCTGCGATGTATGGACTTTTCGTTGGTAGACCTTGTGCAGTGTGTCCTAACATTAGAGAGTCACGTCAATAAACGATACAATATGAGAGGCCACAGGAGGAATTCTGTGACCTTATAATAGAACGAGGCCGGGGTCAAGTTAAACAGGTCAAAGAGTCCTAGTTGACTTTTAATACCCTTGTAAAATGTTTATCGATGGGTACTTTGGGTTTATTTAAGGCAGAATGTAAAATGTTTGCAGAAGACTGGACAAATATCCGGTCTAATGAATTTTAATAGTTTCATCAAACTAAAATAAGGATCCAGGGTCAACTAAATTGAATGTTTCGTTATGGTAAACGTTGGTTTAAAGGGATTTTTTGTAGGTTACATTTTGGATAGGATAGCAGTACAACTACTCAGCTGCAGCATTGAATTTACCCACGGCTGACGCGCTGCAGGATTGGTGCGCGGTTCCAGTGTTCCTCCTACATTTTGCGCATGTGCGCCTATAGTGAGAGATAAGAGGGAGGTCAGGACAGACTATCAGCTTTAAAGACGTAGTGATAGTGATGAATCAGGCCAACAAAATTGGACTGGTCTAAAATCGATTTTGCCAATAATATTGATCTGTTTGGCCACCAAAGTCAAAAGCTGCAGTGGATTAGTTGTATTGCAAACAGGAAGGTATGAATAAGCTATCCTATTCTATGAAACTTATAGATCCACCTGCAGCAAACTTAATATAAACCGTTTAGTGTCTGTAACCGAGTGGTAGGAACAGCCCCCTGGGATATGTTATTTTGGGTTTCACATAGCCCATTAACTCAAACTCCTTCGTGCCAATCCCAACAAAACTAACCTAAAAGGGTTCTAGACCTTTAGGCACCTGAACCAAAATAGACAGTGCTTGTGAAGTGGATGGGCTAAACTAACACTTGTGGTGAACTGAAGGGCTGACTGACACTGGCTGGTGAAGTTAGAGGGATGGCCTAACAGTGGCTGGTGACCTCAGCCCTCCAGTTCAACAAACACTGTTAGGTCAGCCTCCAGACTCAGCGGCGTAACTAGGAATCACTGGCCCCCCAGCAAAAATATGATGGGGCCCTTATCTCTGCCTCAACTACAGTGGTTTTCGTGTGGAGAAGACGATGGGTTCCCCATCTGGTGAACTGGAGGACTGACCTACTCTTCACAGACACTGTAAGGTGAGCCCTCCAGTCAACAGTCACTGCTGGATCAGCGATAGATAGATGATAGATAGATAGATAGATAGATAGATAGATAGATAGATAGATACATAGATACTAGATAGATACATAGATAGATAATAGACAGAGATGATAGATAGATAGATAGACAGACGGACAGACAAAGATAGATAGAGAGAGAGAGAGAGAGAGAGGAGAGAGAGAGATGGGTAGACTGTATTAACCCTTCCTAGTTCTCTTAAGGCTTATTTTAACCCTATTTCTGGACAGCATTAACAATTTCTAGGTTTTCTTTAGGCTTAGTTAACCCAACTGATTAACCCTTCCTATGTTAGTTTAATCCATCCTAGGTTCTCCCAAAGCAGTTTAACCCCATTCTTGGACTGCATGAACACTCCCTAAAAGCTCATTAAACTGTGCGATCGCGGGTTCCAACCCATGACACACGGTGTACGAACGAACATTTCGCCCAATAATCGGCCTGTGCGTAGGCGCTTATTGGTGAAACAGTCGTCGGAGATCCACCAACTCTGTGATAATGATCCCTGAACGAACAACCGTTTCGGACGATAAAGCGCCTACACAGGGGCCGATTATTGGCCAAAATGTTCCTTCATACACATGTGCATTGCGGGGCAGGGACCCGTGATCGCAGTTTGTACGAGCCTTTAGTTCTCCCTGGGCTTAGTTTAACCAATTTCTGGATGGCATTAACCCTTCAAGGTTCTCCCTAGGCTTAGTTTAACCATATTTCTGGATGGCATTAACCCTTCATAGGTTATCCCTAAGCTTAGCTTAACCATGTTTCTGGGTGGCATTAACCATTTATAGTTGCTCCTTAGACTTAGTTTAACCATATTTCTGGTGGCATTAACCCTTTATAGGTTCTCCCTAGGCTTAGTTTAACCATATCTGGACTGAATTAAACATTCCTAGGTTTTCCCAAGGCAATATGCAGTTTCAGTGTTTAATTGCATCACCAGATATGTTATATTACACACAAACTTACATCTAAGACGGATCCCATTCTTTCATCTTAATGGGTGTCCAGTCTTGGTAGCCATTCTGCATTGGAAGTTATGGTTTGTAACAAATAATCTCCCTATTCAAGGTTATTATTTATTATGAATTATAAAAAATATCATTGCTGGCTCTGAGTCTGACCTAAATGGTTAGTGAGCATATGTACAAAGCCACTATTCCATGGATAAATTTGGTATAATTGTATATTCCGGTGGGGTAGGCACTTTTGGAATATTTAATGATGTATTAATATGCAATAATCTGCAGCTTTACTATGACATCAGAGAGAAATGAATGCAAGTTACAGTAGGGCGTAGTTTCGATTAAGGTTCATTACATAAAGATATAATTAGTCTACATAGCGACCCATATTTAACTGCAATTAATATTTAGAGTTTCACTGCCAAGATTAAATTAAATGTGTCTTTATCTTTCGATGTTTTTGGTACCTCCAGTACTGTAACTATCACTAAAACTGTCGCCAAACAAGTTAGGACCATGATGTCGAACCTTGGCACTCCAGATGTTTTGGAGACTACAACTCCCAGCATGCCTTATTTGCAGAATACATGAAAAAAGTTTTGGTTGCAAATGTCTATGTTGTAAATATAATATTCCATTAAAAGAAATAGCATTTTTGTTTGCGCACTGAATATTTCATAAAAATATGTAGGAGGTGCCAAATAGCTGGCAATGGCAAATGATAAGGAGATTCCGCTCATTGCATCAATTAAAAAAAATTAAGCTATTATACTGAACCCCTTTACATAATAATAATCTAGGTAGGAAATGTCATCTACCTTATAATAAAAATAATGAAATGCGTTTCACTGATTGGTTAAAGGATCAATAGAAGCTCCATGGTCATCTGACCATTTAACTTGGTGACCTTTCAACCTGACCTTCAAGTCCCAACTCATTCATTATATTTAGAGTCCGGTGCCTGGTCTGAGCTGATAGGGAGCTGTACTCTAGTAACATTAACAAGATATAAAAGCAGCTAGGGAAATTTTATGTTATTATTACTCCCTAATGAAGACCTGCAGTATGGCAGCTCCTACTCATATTTATAAATACATGTGGGGAGTGAGAAATTTGTAAGTGAAGATCTCATCCATCTGTGGTATTCAGTTAGATCAACTGGACTTGAAGTTTAGAACTTTAAGACATTTTGCATTTTCCTCGACTGGCTTTCTTAATTCAGAATGACTGTACAAGGATTCCTTCTCCCTGTGCTCCCTTATAGTGAATACTGAGCATGCTTGACTCATTGAAAGTCATGTCAGATGGAAGGAGGAATCAGTTGAGAGTGGAAGGGTGGATACTTAAGCTAAGCAGAAACAGTATGAATTGAAGACATGCAGCAGCACACACACACCCCTCAGAGTAAGGGCTACAAACATGTATTTATTTGGGCAAAGTCATTTTTGCGTAAAGTTGCCCTTTAAATTCCCTAGAGTTTTTCAGTTTAGTTCTCTTTTAACACTTATCTGACCTTTGCCCAACAGATGTTTGAAAACAATAACAGAATGCATTAAGGAATGCTGGGATTTTTCAGCCATTTTCAAAAAAACTGTAGGACTTCAAGTTGGACATCTCTGCATTATGATTGGTTGATGATCGGACTGGGCCGATAAAAATTTTTATCATTCAATCGTTGGTCAATGCCATACACGACACAATGATTCTACCACGATTGTTGTGTCTATGGGCATTCATTAGTGGCTATGGATATAACCAACATACCAGCAAATTATCTTCAGGAGGAGGCTCCTGTCCTGAAGAAGCTACAGTCTAATACAGTCAGGGCAAATAAAAGAAAGTGAACCAGTTTAGTTGCCCTTGACTTTTGTAAAGATGCCAGAAAAAAAACCTGCACCCCAAACTCCCCCCGCCAGGGATCTGCAGGGGATTTTATTTAACCTTCATTTATAGCTGTGTCAAGGACAAATAACTCTGCTTGCTGGTAGGAATTATCACTATCCCAGTGTTGAGTTAAGCTTGATTAGAGATGGGCGAAACGCTGAAGTTGGGCTCGTTTTGGATTTTAGGATCCAAAGACCTATTTTTGAGGGTTACTGAAGTACAAGGTTATTTTCGGTAACTCTCGGAAATCACCTTAAACGGTCTACAACCCTCGAAAATACGATCGGAAACTACTTTCGAGGGTTATCGAACGTACAAGGTTATTTTCAAGGGTTACCGAATATAACCTAATACATTGGTAACCTAAAAAAATTGCTCCCGAAATCTGAACTTCAGAATCTGGATTTTGGAACCAAGGGGTTCGTGTCGGACCCGATCCATGTCTGGTAATGATTTCATTGGTTTCAACCTCAATCCTGGATCAAGAAGAAGGAGAAGTAGGACTAAAGAAATTCAGAAGCCTCAAAGTATTGTAATGTGCCCATTGACACACATGTCACCATGCGGGCTACCAACTCATCATATGTACTGTACAAGCGCTGCAAAGATAATTACCGGGTTATTAAATACCAAAATGCTGCAACCAGATAATAAACATTTTAGAGTAAATGTACATGTAATTTGCAGTGAGGTTTAGTAGTCACACTCAATCACACAAATTTCTTATGCTGGTTTATTAAGGATATCTCTGTATTGTACAATGGCATTTAATTATTCTAACAAACTAAACTCTTTAAACCCACCCTCCACCTACAACTTAATTAAAGCCCTCTAGCTGAGAACCTGAACCACCATCATTTGTCTGTTCCGCCCCAGCCCCTTGACTTGGCCCATAGAAATGTGTGCTCCTTGCAGAATGCATTAATGGGTCACAGACACCCCAGAGGGGGTGGGGCAAACTGTACCTTCAATCACTGCTTTAGGTAATATTTCTCCTGAAAACCATGGTGAGGTTCGGTCTTAAGATTTTAAGGAGGGGATGAGTTTAAAAGGTTTAAAGGGCTAGGCCACTTTAGCGCATTTCTCATATGCACGTGAAATGCAGAGCAGTGCATGTCAATGTTGCTACGATTCTAATTGGAGCGCATACGATCAGATTTTGGGATCTCATGCCCTCCGATTGCGCAGCGTAGTGTGGATTCCAGGGAAACGACGTTACGTGTGCAAAACGCTCGCCACCTGTCATATTGGGTCTTAGACAAATTACAAGGATTAGCAAGTTGTGTGCGAATGTTAAAAAACATGTGTTCATTTCCTAGATGATTGCCTAAATTCTGAGCACATTTTAGGATGTTCTAGAAAACAATCACATTCAAGGCACGGGGTTCCTTAAGGAAACATCAGGAGCCATTCGGCCTCTGCTACAGCCTTCCTAGCTGGTATGTCCAAGAGAATCCTTTAATTGTTAATTGAGACAGAGGAAGGTCACGCCTCAAAGGCACGAAGCCTAGAACCGCTAGTGTCCTTGAAATTACTGTACCAATGACTCCTCCATTGAAAGCACAGTCTGTCGTGGCTCAAGGTGCTAGCGGCCCCACGGGATTCCGAAAGGTAATTTGTTAATTGAATCGGTAATTCCGGTGACGTGGACAAATGAAAAATGATTATGCAAATAAAGTGGAAACAATCAAATATGTTTTTATTAAAAAAGAGTTTTGTCAAGTGATTAAACTGACCTCTGGTTAGCTACAATAATTACAACATAGGATTATAATAGGAGGGGCAACATTTTGCCGAGCTGTTAATTTGTCTCGACAATCAGATGTTCCCTTTTTACATTGAACGTCTGTGCAGATTAATGGTTAAAATTCGTCCCCTTGTGTGTAAACGCTTCCATGGGTATAAGGTAAATTGTTATTATTTCAGGCTAGGTTTGTTATTATCTCCATAACAATACACCACGACAAGATGAGTGGGGACGCAGAAGATTAGCTGATGACTGACAACAGCTCGAAATGGTCTCAGCCCTCTCTCTCCGCCTGTGACACAACAGAAGCAAAAGAGAAATGATATCAGCTCAAGGACAATTCACCAAGAGCTGAACAATAAATGATCGATCGTGTAAAACAGAGTTTAATCCAGATGACACTTCTAAGGTAGACAGAGCAATGTTGTTGTTTTTTTTCCCCCATGTGGAATGTTATTGGCTACAGCTCTGGACAGATGGGATTTGCCTCAGGGAAGTCAACGAGACAATCACATACTCCCAGACTCTCTATAAATCAACTCCGCAGAGGAGAGGGTATAATAAGAAAACACCGGTGACAGTGAGTTTAGGATCTTATTAAAAAAACATGGGCAACCATCTTTTTTTGTTGAGAATTACCCAGCAAACACTGATGCTGGCATGGCCCAGTAATAAATGGAGATGCATAAATAAAGCATGGTGGGTCGTTACCTTATCTTTATGCCAAAATATAAAATTTTCCTGACAAATAAGCCAGAAATTGCTGATTTAAACAAAGCTTTATTTCTTTACAACATTATAAAATGTATCTTTCTTCCCAGTGGACAAAGGCTCTGGTGTCTGCCCCGTCTCCTGTTAATGGTCTGGGCTGCTCAGTGAGATTCTGTAGGGAGAGATAGCAGCTGACAATCAGACACTGATTTGCTAGGGAGGGAGGAGCGAGAGGGGTTAAATTTTGAAGTGTATTTTTCTTATAATGTACTTTTGTAATGAAATCACATAGCTACATTGTTTCAATCAGAATTTTTTGTGCGATAAGTTAAGAAAAAATGGGATTAAGCCTAAGGATTTGGATGTGTTTTTAAACAGATTGTGCCCTTTTTCTCAGATTGTTACTACTGACTGCAACAAGTGTAAATAAAACATTTGCCTAATATACTTTACAGTAGGAATAATAAGTAAGTTCAGTCATGGATAAGATGTCTTGGAATAAAACTAAAAAATTACTTTTCTTAAGTTATCAAGATTTAGTCAGAAATCAGCAAACATTGTCTTTTTCTGACCAATGCTTAGGGCCCCATAGATGGTCTGTGACTGCATAGTGGCGTAGACAATCGGTCCAATTGTCTTACTGGACCCAATCGGCTTCTTTTCCATAAACTGGCAATATATCGAACAGAATGTACACACAGGTCAAATATATTGGATTCAATCAAATCAGTCTATTTGATTTTTAAAGCGGTAGTAGATATTCAAATGTGCCGGAACCTTTATATATTATTGAAATCAGAACTTTTCCATTGCCAGTAATATAGTAGATTATACACATTCTTGATACTGGTATTAATATATTTGCACTGGTTTTAAGAACATTAAAACGAGGGATATTTTTGGGATATGATCTAATAAATCATTGTTTAGAAGGATTTGCCTACAGTGTGTTGTGTTATTTATTTATATAGTGCCAAAATCTTCCGTAGCGCTTTACACATTACATGTACCGTATACATTCACATCAGGCCTTGTCCCGAAGAGCTTACAATCTAAGCACATTTATTTGACACATACAACCTATCAGTATGTATTATTATTATTGTGGGGGAAACCGGAGTGCCCGGAGGAAACCCATGCAAGCACGGGGAGAACAATAAAGCGCTGCAAAGCAACAGTTCTAACCACTGAGCACTTTAAGAAATGCTCGTACATTTGAGGGTTACCGAAAATTAACTATACATTCAAGGGCTATAAAAAAATTATTCTAGCGAACGCCCATAAATTTGATAATTATCGATTTTTTTTCTTTTGTACCGCCGGCAAGTTGCTGCTCGAGTTCTCCCCTTTTCCGCTCGACTCGGGTTCGAGTTTGGGCCATCTCTTGACTCGGTGATTCTGTTTGTTTTGGCGAGTTCGAGATTCCAATTTCTAAATTACTATTCAAACCCAATTGAAGCAGAATTTTCTACCACGATTTTCGAACTTTTAAACTGGAATATTTGACCTCGTTTTTGACTTTTCAATCTCGATCTTTGAATTTTCAACTGTGTTTCAGAATTTCAATTCAATAAAAAGTTCAGAGTTTCGTAAATCTCAAAATTTTTTACTGAATTTTCTCAACCAGCGTTTCCAAAACTAAACCAGATTCGTTTGGAAACTTGGACTCATCTCTACCGATGACCATAATATAAATATAAATATCTAGGGGGGCAATTTAGTCAGTTGAGTTAAAAAGAACTGCTTTTGAAAGAGAATGTTGTGCAGAAATCCAATAAAAACAGGATATATCCATTTGCCCAATAATCTTGACAATATTATAATTATAAGAGGAACCGGTTATATAAGCCACATAAAAGCCACTAGTTTAAATTCTGCCTTCATACAATCTAATGTAATTGATGCGATTCATGTAAAATCAATAAATGGTCATCACAGCTCCTATAAACAATATATGTAGTACTGTAACTGTGAATGAACCTGAAAATTCCCACCCTATAAACAGCGCGTAATGTTGTCATCAATATCAGAAGACCTATTAGTGAATATCATAAAGCCTTGCCCAAAAACAATTTTCCTAAGAGGAAAAATAAAATTAATTGATTGGCTTAGGGTGGTTAATTGATTTTTTTAAATGAAGTTAATTATTTGATTTTATTAAATCAACAATCAATGTATTAATTAGCAAGATGAATGGATCTAAAAAAAGAATCTATACTTACCTTTTCCAACCCTGAAACCCTGAGATCATTCTAGTTACTTGCCAGTACATTCCCTCGGTCCCTGTCCCCAATAATCCTTATCTTTCTCCAATATGCTTTCTCTCCTAGTCCTCATGGAGGTATGCCAGTATGCAGGTCAGTCATTGCCTGTAGTCAACGTATGGCAATGACCGGAAGGCATCTGTGTTCAATGGTAGTTTTCTTGTGGCAGAAAAAAGTATTATGTGCTTCAGGGACTAAGAGAAGGTAAGTAACTAAGATGATGAGGTCGGCGGTTGGGGAAGGTAGTTTAGATTCTCATTTGTCTTTATTTTCAAAGACTGTATATTGAATTTTATGTATAGTAATTATACAGAAATGTAATTTATATTTCAGGTACAAGCATGTTCAACTCTTGTCCGAGACAATCCAACATTCTAGAAGAGAGAGAGTAAAGGTAGAGGGTGTAAGCATTAGGAACCATCACACCAATGGGCCAATTACTGAATATATGATTCCTGTGGGGATAGCCCTTAACTATGTTTTCTAGGAAAGCTATAACATTTTATTAAAAGGCTCATAAAGATCAAACAGAAACTGGTGAAAGGCATGAGTAATCTATTAAATGGGATGATTCATTACAATATTAGTCATAGACCGGGGGGGGGGATGTTAGAAACTATTTAATCTACAGAGGCTTTCAAACAGGAAAGATCTACTAAGGGAAGGGGGATTATTCCAGCCAAGTCAGCAGAAGGCAGTTTGTTGGTTTGGTACAGGATTTATGTCACTAAAGTTCCAGAAAAGTCCATGTCCACTTACTTTTCGATATACTTACCTTTATTAGAGATTACTACCCATCCAGATCCAATTTCCTTGCCAGAACGCTCTCTGCTCATCTGAAGCTTCCAAGACTGGCTGTCAGACAAAGCTGTGGTGCTGACCTCACGGCCTGAAGATGCTTCCTCGCTGCAGTGATTTAAATTTAATAATAAATACATGTACAGTGGAGGACGTGTCTCCAAGCCAGAGATGGATCGGGGATGGTGTAAGGAAGTTTATAAATACATTTAAATATAGCAAAAGTGTGTTTGGGGGGCTTCTGCATGAGTGGCTAAATTTCTTTCTGAAGGTGGCTAAAAATTAACTTTTAGCCAACTCTAGCTCTGGTCTGTGCCAAACAATAGGCTTAGCTAAAAATTGGAATGGTGGTGGCAACATGGAAATCGTGCCGCATAGTATCCATAATGATGCCAGACACCCCTGACAATTCCAGTCTTTGGACAATGTTGATAGAATGCACTGCCAGGGTGGTGGCACCAGAAGCATTTTGCCCGAGGCATACGTTCCCCCATTTAAGGGCACGTTTACCCCTCAAATGAAAAAGTATATATAGGCAAATATAGCCCAAACCACAAATAGCAAGTCTTAGAAATCTGAGAGATAATATGTAATAATATGTAATGCCTGACCTTAATGAAAACTATTATTACAAGTCAGAAAGTCAACTCCCTGCTAGCATTGCAAGTATACCAAGTATTCAAAAAACATATAAGCAAATTCATTTTTAATTAAATCAAAAACTGGAAGCAAGAATACATGTTCCTACCTCCCACAGAATTATTGATTCATGGGCAAAAAAAATGTGGAGGACGGATTAGATGTCTAAATAAATCTAGCAAGCTAAAGAAGTAAATAAGTTTAATATTATATCTATTAATTACTCCTCCTTGTAAAGATATTATTATAGGAAGGTTTTTTTTTCTTATTACCAAATCATACCAAAGCAATCCAGCTTGTACACTGGCATGTTTATTAAATGCCCCTGACTTCATTCCTACAACCAGTGATGTGTTTGTGTTGCTCTGGAGGGCTTGTTCTGGGGAGATAATTTCACATCAGAATCCAACATTGACTTTCAAGCAGATGTGCAAAAAAGGCTATAATTGGTCTGTACAGAAGGAAGATTCAATCCGGCAGTTGACAATAACAGGGTGCGGTGCTGAATAGACAGATCACAGGCTAATTTTAGTCTGAACATCGCAAATACAGACAGGAGCAGATAGGTAGTTCCATTAAAACAGCAAAATTTACGACCATGTGAACATTCCCATTGGTTAGTCACTTAATCACATGATACCCGGGAGATGTAATTTAACATATTCATCTGTGTGATACTCAATGGGTGGTTTCCCTTTACAGTCACATGGTGCTAAGCATATTATATGACATGCAAAATAAGCCTGGAATTTAAAGGCGCAATAAAACTTAAAAATACGTTGCTGTAACGTGAAAGAGCAAGTATACCTAATAGGGAAATTGTTTTAAATACCAACGATTCACGAGCATTTTGCAAAGGTAATGTAAGGGAAATAGTATGGGGGGTCAAACTAATATGTAAATAGTATATAATATATTATATATATATATATAATATATATAAAGCAATGTTGGCTAATCGACAATCTACAACATTCAGATCTCCCTAAACTCTTCAACACACTGAGAAATGGCTGCTGGAATATGGGGGCTGGCACATATAAAATTATCTGTGTTGGCTATCAGAGCCCTGCTGGCCAGAGTGAAGCACATGTTTTAATTGATATGCTACAGGGGTGTCAAACTTGAAACTATAACTGCATACTGCACATAGGGAATGCTGGGAGTTGTCGTTTCGTGTCGTGGATTCTCATTGTACTGGGGGATAGTGACTTCCCATTGTATTGAGGGGGGAGAGTGGCATCTCATTGTATTGAGAGGGGAGAGTGGCATTTCGTTGTACTGGGGAGGAATAGTGGCTCATTGTATTGAGGGGGGGAGAGTGGATTCTCATTGGACTGGGGGATAGTGACTTCCCATTGTATTGAGGGGGGAGAGTGGCATCTCATTGTATTGAGAGGGGAGAGTGGCATTTCGTTGTACTGGGGGAATATGGCTTCTCATTGTATTGAGGGGGGAGAGTGGATTCTCGTTGTATTGAGGGGTGGGGGAGTGGATTCCATTGTATTGAGGGGCTTCTCATTGTATTGAGGGGGGAGAGTGTCTTCCCATTGTATTGAGGGGGAGAGTGGCTTTCATTGTATTGGGGGGGAGAGTGGATTCTCATTGTACTGGGGGGATAGGACTTCCCATGTATTGAGGGGGAGGGTGGCATCTCATTGTATTGAGAGGGGAGAGTGGCATTTCATTGTACTGGGGGAATAGTGGCTTCTCATTGTATTGAGGGGGGAGAGTGGATTCTCGTTGTATTGAGGGTGGAGAGTGGATTCTCAATGTATTGAGGGGGCTTCTCATTGTATTGAGGGGGGAGAGTGTGTTTCCCATTGTATTGAGGGGGAACATGGCTTCTCATTGTATTGAGGGGGGAGAGTGGATTCTCATTGTACTGGGGAGAGTGGCTTCCCATTGTATTGAGGGCGGAGAGTCGATTCTCATTGTATTGAGGGTGGAGAGTGGCTTCTCATTGTATTGAGGGGGGAGAGTGGATTCTCATTGTACTGGGGGATAGTGACTTCCCATTGTATTGAGGGGGAGGGTGGCATCTCATTGTATTGAGAGGGGAGAGTGGCATTTCATTGTACTGGGGGAATAGTGGCTTCTCATTGTATTGAGGGGGAGAGTGATTCTCGTTGTATTGAGGGTGGAGAGTGGATTCTCAATGTATTGAGGGGGTTCTCTTTGTATTGAGGGGGGAGAGTGTCTTCCCATTGTATTGAGGGGGGAACATGGCTTCTCATTGTATTGAGGGGGGAGAGTGGATTCTCATGTACTGGGAGAGTGGCTTCCCATTGTATTGGAGGGCGGAGAGTCGATTCTCATTGTATTGAGGGTGGAGAGTGGCTTCTATTGTATTGAGGATGGAGAGTGGATTCTCATTGTACTGGGGGATAGTGACTTCCTATTGTATTGAGGGGGAGGGTGGCATCTCATTGTTTAGAGAGGGGAGAGTGGCATTTCATTGTACTGGGGGAATTGTGGCTTCCCATTGTATTGAAGGGAGGGTGGCTTCCCATGTACTGGGGGAGAGGGACTTCTCGGTGTATTGATGATGAGAGTGGCTTCTTATTGTACTGGGGAGAATGGCTTTTCATTGTATTGAGAGGGAGGGTGGCTTCTCATTGTACTGGGGGAGAGTGGCTTCTCATTGTATTAAGGGGGAGGGTGGCTTCTCATTGTACTGGGGGAAAGTGGCTTCCCATTGTATTGAGGGGGAGGGTGGCTTCCCATTGTACTGGGGGAGAGTGGCTTCTCATTGTATTGAGGGGGAGGGTGGCTTCCCATTGTACTGGGGGGGAGAGTGCTTCTCATTATTGAGAGGGAGGGTGGCTTCTCATTTTTCTGGGGGAAAGTGGCTTCCCATTGTATTGGGGGGGTGGTGGCTTCACATTGTACGGGGGAAGAGTGGTTCTCATTGTATTGAGGGTGGGCTTCCCTTTACTGGGGGGGAGTGGTTCTCATTGTATTGAGGGGGCAAAGTGGATTCTCATTGTACTTGGTGAGAATAGTTTCCCATTGTATTGAGGAGGAGAGTGGATTCTCATTGTACTGGGGGAGAGTGGCTTCTCATTGTATTGAGGGGGAGGGTGGCTTCTCATTGTATGGGGGGAGAGTGGCTTCTCATTGTTTTGAGGGGGGAAAGTGAATTCTCATTGTACTGGGGGAGAGTAGTTTCCCATTGTATTGAGGGTGAAGGTGTCTTCTCATTTTACCTGGCTTCTCATTGTGCTGGGGGAGGTGTGGTTTCTTATTGGCTCATGTGGAGCATGGCTTCTTATTGTATTGAGGATGGAGAGTGGATTCTCATTGTACTGGGGGATAGTGACTTCCCATTGTATGCAGTTTTAGACAATGTTCATATTATAATACCCTAGGAATATAATATTATATTGTATATATATACAGGTTATCATATGGTTATTATTACTAGGTTACATATGGTTATTTATATTACTAGGTATTATATGGTTGTTATATTATAGGTTCGATTCCTGGGTAGGGGCAGCTATACAAATTTTTGGATATTATAATACCCAGTAATTAATAACCATATAATAACCTAGTAATATAATAACCATATAACCCCTTATTTATAACCATATAATAACCTAGTATATAATAACCATATAATCCCCTAGTGATATAATAACATATAACCATATATATATAACCATATGATAACCTAGTAATATTATACAATATAATGTAGTGGCTGATAGTGTACTGGTTAAGGCACCGTCTTTGACATGGGAGAACAGGATTTGAATCCTGACTAGGGGCAGTTATACAAATGTTTGGATTATTATAATACCCTATTAATATTTGGTTATTATATTACTAGGTTATTATATAACTAGGGTATTATAATAACCCAAACATTTGTATAGTTGCCCCTAGCCAGGATTAGAACCCTTGTCTCCCATGTTAAAGGCAGTGCCTTTAACCAGTACACTCTCCAGTACATTCGATAATTATCAAATTTACGATCGAAAGTCCAAGTTTAAGTCCAAATTTAACATTGAAAGTCCAAGAAATCCGGGTCCGGGATAGTTCGAGAAGTCCCAGTCTGTTCGAACTCATAAAGTTCGGCTAGAACTCGGGCTCGAGTCCATCTAGTCCATCCCTACTCCTAAGCTCTCCTACCTCCCTTATAAATGCAGTTTAATATGGCCCTATCCGGTGCCTTTAATTGCATTTAACTCCAAATATGAAGGGCAAGGATGATACTGTATCTACACATAACAGGCTGGAAATGAAAGAATAAATAAACACTTTTAACTTACAGTTTGTGGAATATCATCGGAACGGTTCAAACTCTACTGAGCTCTAATAATGCTTCATGAATTAATGATTTCACCATTTAAATGACTAAGTGGTAGACTTCTCTTAAGCCCTTTAACCAGCTGCTTTTATATTATCAACATCCCTAGAAGTTTGGCTTCTATTTTCAAAACAATGTCATAAAGGGATTTATTTCGGATTTTGACCTGGAATAAGTTATAATGCAAAATTAATCATGTCACATAGTAGAAAAGCGATCACTCTGCAAGGGCTATGCCACACCGGTCCGATCCTTGCGTGCTTCCGAACGCATTTTGCGATCCTTTTCGGATTGATAATTGCACTGCACTGCAATTCAGTTTTAGAACGCGTGCGATCGCCATTTTTTTTTGCGTGGATCGTGTGTGCTTCAAATAACAGCCTATGGCCAAAATCGAAGAGCGAACGCATGGTAACAAGCATGAAATGTGCTGCATTGCGATTGTGCTTTTCATGCACGTTACCGTAAACTTTGCCCCAAGTGCTTCAGCTTAATATTTATTTGTCCCACCACCCTGAAAGTCCCTCCCATCTATCCCTTATAAGCGCATGCACATATGGCGGGGAAGGGGTTAGGGTCGGATGGGATGATCAATCTCCCTAATCATACACCAGATCAAATAGAAGGCAGTCAACTTGCCAGTATCTCCTGACTTACAGGAATAAAGTACAGATGTTCAAAACTCTGACGTTTTGTTCCATTTTCAGATTTACAGAACTTGGGGGAAAAAACGAAGATCCAAAAATCCTAAAAACGGAACGTACTTTCGAGGGTTACGAAGGTACAAGATTATTTTCAAAGGTTACCGAAAGTAACCTAGTACATTCAGGAACCCTCTAAGATAACACTCAAAAATATGTCCTGAAATCCGATTTTGAATGGAACATTTGGATTTCATGTCCAAGGGGTTCCATGTCCGATCGCCCATTCGCCTGATTTGGACAAATAGAGAATCGAATGTCAGTCACAGCTTGCCGAAAAGCCATTTAGTTCCTTTGGACCGATCAACCGATAAACTGAAATAATAGTCGAACTCATCAAACTCAGAGACAATAAGGAAGATTCAGAATTCCGACCGGAACTCCCAGTTCTGGGTTTGAAATTCTGTTGGTTGGAACCGCTGTAATTTTAACTGCCGATACCATATTTGCTGTGACGGTTAGCCCACGCGTTTTAATTTTTATGATGGAAATCGCAAATTTTAGACCCCTGAAAAGATGGTGCAGTCATATATATCTATTAGTGTTATGTAATGTGAAAAAACATTAGGGTATTTAAATGCTATAAGGAGAGAGGACGTTAGATTTCTACATCACAGTAAAGTCATAAACATTCTCCCTTAATCCACGATTGGGAACAAAATAAATATGTAATTTTAACGGTTTTCCTTTAGGATAATCGCAGTGCACCGTGGAAAACAAATATTAATGAATGTGGGGAAATGGAAAGCACGGCCCTTTGAAAACATGTAATTTTATGCAAATTGAAAAGTAAAACGCTTTTGACCAATGGGTTATCTAAGCTGTGATGTCATAATAATATTTTTCCTGTATGCACTGCACATACATGCACATTTTGTGCTATTTATCTAGTAAATAGGGTATATAAATGTATCCACGCATGTCTGCTTCTTCACAATCAAAATCATTGACCTTCACACATACTAAGGTATATTCACAGCCTCACAACATGCAGATCGCCATGGAAACCAGAAAGAATTAAAGGGCCAATTGAAATGTATGATGTCTTCCTACTGCATGGCTGCAGTCATTCCATTGGGTGATAGATGATAGCTAGAAACATTCTAGATCTAAATGGGATTCTTCATAGGACATGCAGTCGATTAGTCTGACCTCTACAAAACCTTGCAAGATAGAGGAATGAATACATTGGCCTATTCCAAATACAGTACAGTAATCTACAGTAAATATATTGACATTACTGGTGCATGTAATTGTGGTATATTTAAATAGAGATGAAGCAGTTCTATATGCATATCTTATTTCCTGCATGGGTTAATGCACTCTGCTATGCTTTATTGTATTTTACCCGAATGGGGATATATTCAAATAATACACAGGAGCCGTGAATTTCCTGTAAATTATATCCTTATAAACAGTGCTTATCTATAATCAGACAGAAATGTCATCAGTTATAATCAATGCTTATCTATGTTATCAGTTATAATCAGTGATAAGTTATGTCATTGGTGCTTATCTATGTCAATTACAATCAGGGGCGTAACTGCAGGGGCCCGGGGGCCCCGCAAGATTGAAGACACCTGTCCCATCCACTCCCCAAACAGCTGTGTATGTTTCATTCATATCAGCTGTTTAAAAAACTGGTCTTGAACTTCCACTTTGGTTCTGGAAGTTCGGGTCCAGTCTTTTATACAGCTGATCGTGCGTAAGTTTCATTCATATGCGTGATCAGCTGTTTGAAAACTGCTGATCGTGGCAGAGTGGGCTTGTGGCGGGTAGTAGTTACGTCAGTGGTTACAATCAGCGCTTAGACAATTATCAGTTATAATCAGCACTTAGCTATGTCATCAGTTGTGATCGGTGTTTAACTAAGTCATCATTTATAACCAGTGATTAGCTGTCATCAGTTATAATCAGTGCTCCGCTATGTTATCCGTTATATTCATTGCTTAGCTATGTCATCAGTTGAAATCAGTGTTTAGATATGTCATCAGTTATAATCAGTCATTAGCTATGTCATCAGTTATAATCAGTCATTAGCTATGTCATCAGTTATAATCAGCCATTAGCTATGTTATCCATTATATTCAGTGCTTAGCTATGTCATCAGTTATAATCAGTCATTAGCTATGTCATCAGTTATAATCAGTCATCAGCTATGTCATCCGTTATATTCAGTGCTTAGCTATGTCATCAGTTATAATCAGTCATTTGCTATGTCATCAGTTATAATCAGTCATTAGCTATGTCATCCGTTATATTCAGTGCTTAGCTATGTCATCAGTTATAATCAGTCATTAGCTATGTCATCCATCATAACAAGTCATTAGCTATGTCATCCACCATAATCAGTGCTTAGCTATGTCATCAGTTATAAACAGCCAAACAATACAGCCTTGATTCAGTCCACCAGTATAAACAAGCAAAAGTTGGAATTCAATGTGACTTAATAAATGACTTGTTGTTAGAATCAGTGGCTTACACATTCTGTTGTATTGTATGGTTTCTGCAAGGAAGCCTGGTATACATGCACATTTTTATATCATATGTGGGAGCTGCCATACTGCTACATACTATCTGTAAAGTGAAACATCTTCACGCTACAGCCTGCAGACAAAGAACTTATAAAGTATTTAAGTCATTAAGTCATTACCTCCCAAGAGGTCTCATAGACCTTTAAGGGGGGGGTTAATCTTGTTTTTGTCACAGAGAATGAAAGCCTTTTGACATGTTATTATCCATGTTGATCTAAAGCAGCTATAAGCAGCAATGACAGGCACCTGACAGTTGCAGTGAGAAGCTCTCTATGGCATTTGTCAGTGACATTGAAGGCTGGAGGGGTCAGTGTGTGATATATCAGCTCTGTACAGTAGACGTGGAGCTGGGATCCAGTTGTTCTGCAAGTTGTAAACCTTGTTAGAACATAAGCAGCTGCTGTATGTGGCCTCTTATCAGATGCACGGTAAGGCCCATGGCTAGAGGTGCATCACATCATAGGACAGTCTCTCCCCTTCTGCACAGTGTCAGGGATGTCTTAACCAAACAAGCGCAGAGAATGAGACCGCACAATGTCAGGTCTATAGGCGCCTTCTAGATAAGCCCAGCCCTGTCTGGTTGTGTCGGTGTTAACCCTTAATCACACGTCTGTTATTAAACTGTAACCCTTTTCTCATACACATGTCTGCCAACATGCAAGTGATAATTATAGAAATAATCGTATGTGTGCAGCCGTTTGGCCGACCAGCGGATAAACAAACGATGCTCACGCGAACGGCTACACGTGTTTATTGTCCGAAACGCCCCTTCATTGTACGGATGTCGCCAGCTCAGACATCGAACATGGGCCCATGGGTTTAGAAAAGGGATACAGTTCAATTACACAAACAAATTATTTAAAAGAACCTTTTACACTTCTATATTTCCCTAGAAATTTCTCCCCGTAAAAACGAATAATAAGTTCATGACCCCTTGATGGGACTTTCTTCAACTTACTGAATTAGGGAACTACATCTCCCAGAATCCCCCCTGCTGTCTCTGCCATTGTAATAAAATGACTCCTGATCGATATTGGCAAATGTCGCTAACCCTGGGCCAACAAAGGGGCTGATGGGATCGTTTGCAGCAGCCAACCAGATGTTAGCTTTTTACTGGTTTACTGTGGTTAGATAACATGTGATGGTTGGGACTAAATTCCCCTAATATTGCATAGAATCTCCCGACTTCTAGGCTAGGCTAGTGCGTTGCTGTGCGCCATAGTGTGGCCTCAGCCATAACGGTAAAATTAGCCAAGTTATAGTGTGGGAATATAGCATTAAATAGCCGTATAGTAAATAGGAACAGCTTTCAACAGGTACAGTCCTGCTCCGGGTATTTCATTTTTAAAATCAGACAAAAGAAAGGCTGTGCATTCTGGGATCTGTAGTTCAGCAGCAGCTGGTGACCCTAACAGGTGTAACGTTTGTATAGAAACTGTAGTTTTAGCTTGCTGGCTCGGCCTGAAAGGGTTAACTACCTCTCTACATGCAAGCAATGTGCTGCCTTGTTTATAAATATGAATCACTTGCCATTTTCAGTGCTTCCTACACAGAGATCCAGCAGTTTACAGAATAACAAATATTTAATCAGAGCAGACAGTCCAGTCACTTATTCACATTGCCTCTGCACGCCCTTCTCCCTGCTGCCTGCCGCTGTGTGATGTTAATGTGTTAGCCTGAGGCCACACTGTGTCGGACTGCAACGTGTGTAAAATGCGATACTGCAATCCAAGCAATAGTCTGAAAAGGGTTAGCAGCGCATGCAATGTGGCAACTCACATTGACATTCACTTCTCTGCGGTTCTCTGCGATTGTTAGTGTGTGAGAATGCGCGTCAGTGTGGCCTGTCTAGACATGTTTATCCCAATCTGTTAATCGAGTGGATTCACGTTTGCAGCCAATCCCAGAAGCACGTTGGGCAGCTATACATTGATTACATTGCCAATCTCACTGTAACCATATGTTATCGCTGTTATTTACCATGATTTAAAAGGCTCGACCTGGTGGGTGTGATATTGATTTGGAAAAGGAATAGACTTTTTTGTTAAATATAATATAAATGCATAGATTAAATTATAAACCCTGGCTTAGCCGATGGCAATGTGTATCCTAAATACAGGGATAATGGCACGATAATTGCATATAACCAAATTGTGGTGCAGTGCATCTTTACACTGAGATATTAAGAGCTAGCCTATACTGGCCTGTTTTCTCATGCGCTAATGATCACGATTGTGATCCGCAGAGCAGCGCATATCAATGTGGCGTGCGCTGAGATCCGTTTTTGGAGTGCGTGCAATCACCATTTTATAAGGGTCACATGTGCTTCGATTGTGCAACATAGCTGGAATCATGGCACAAGCGGATGGTAACGCGAGTGAAACGCTCACTAGTGCGTGCGCACTTTTCACGTGCGTTGCTGTCCGCCACAGTGTGGCCTCAACCTAACAGAGCCTGTAAAGGGAATTACACAGTCTAATTTAACCTCATCACTCCCAGCAGGAAACCTCCATGAGATTTAGTTACACTGTATATCACCAACAAAATTAAAGTCAGAAGCTTGCTTCTGTGCACAATTTACCCCAAAAGGACACATAGGAAGACCAGCAAATATACCCCAAAAAGGAGACCAGCAAATATATTACCAGCAGGGTTTACATATCCTTGATTTCTTTTAAAGAGAGTTAAGTCTTGTGTTTCCTATTTTTTGTAGCTATTTGATGCTGCTTTTACTTTTTCATATTTTTTTCTTTGAAGCTAACATTTGCAGAAGCAACCAGTATGGCATCTCCCTGCTTCTCCCAACCAGATCAGCGCATTTCAGCTTTGAATAAAACATACAGACCACCACAGTTAATATGGCAGAATAAATAACGTGCATTTATTCCTTGTTCTGCGTATTGACAGACACCAAAAGACGACATAACACATTGCGGTCTTAAGTATGGCAAATTCCCATTACCAAAGCAGCATTTAGCCCCATGTCTTTACACTGGAGCAAGATTTATATATATATATTTTATTTTCTTTACAGGGAATTGAATGGGAACCCCCCAAAATAATAGGCACCTATTTAAAAAACCACAGTGAAAAATACAGCCTCAATATAGAACGGAGTGGCTCCCAAATATTCTGTATTTCTGCATAAAGGCAAACAGACCTACTGTCCTAGATTCCGAAACTTTCTCCTTCCCTATAGCAAAGAAAATGCTTTAAGGGCACTGCCTGTGCTCATGGGTAATTGTTCTTTCTATTTTTAGACTGTAGCCTTTTTTTAGGGATCATTGAATTAGCAATCTGGAAACCACTCAATTAGAAATAATTCATAAATAATATATATACACATAGCACTGACCTTCACCCCTCTGTTTGACAGATTATTCCAAAATAAAAAAAAAAAACATCTCTATAATATGTCATACCCATGATAGATCAGGGGTGTCAAACTTGCTTCATATGGAGGGGCCACAAGTTTGATATCCCTGATCTAGATTATTATCCAGAATGTACTCTATGGTAATACATGAAAAAATAATCATAATACAACCTGGATATTTTTTTTTCTTTACCTTTCACGTGAAGGCACTTAACATATATGATTATTTGGTTGTTTAAAATGAAAAAAAAAATCATTGTTAAACTAGCATTTACCCTTTAAGAAGTGCTCCATTAAAAAAATCTCTAACAGCAAAGCAAAGGGTTAACGTGCCACGAACGGCACCAATGTAAACAAAATAAAGTGTGCAAAAACTGCAGATGTAGATACGTTGAGGTGGAACTATGAAGCCAATAGGATCTCATTACTCTCTTGCTTTTTAAGGTTTGTTCGTTTACGTTGTTTATTTGTCAAGTTCGATCTCGTCTCCCCTTAAAGTGCTTTTAATGTACCCCCCGATCTGTGCACAGAGAGTGTTTTTAAATGGGAAAACATATTGATAAGTTATACTGACACCTTTCAACCACAGCTGTTCCTCCGTTATTATTCGCCATATCCGTTGCAAAAATAAAATCACTGGCTGTTAATCCTTCAGAAATGATCCTTCAACGCTTTTGATATATCTTCTTTTAAGGACCATTCATACTCTCATCTATTAATGCCATGACGTAGTATAGATCCTGTCCAGGATGGTCCATCACTGGAGGGAGAACTACATTTTACATTGAATAAAATTTCATTGCATTGTTTTCTAGGATATACATTTAAGTCTATCGTTCTGAGCTCTTTCACACTCTGATAAAGAACCAATCACGAACAGAGTTTCCTGACATGGTTAGTACCTTCCTTTAAGCTCGTTATATCTTTGCCAAAAGCTACTGGTAGTACTTTGTACTTTCTCACCTGTTTGGCCCAATGAAGTTACCGTTGCAATATGAACAACATGTCATACTTCGGTCAGCTTTTTGGGTTCTGCATAGTGTTGGTTTGAGGTGTAGTGAGAATATCTTGTGTCGTCTGCTTCCTCTGATTCCATGTATTCTGATCTGTTAAATGACTGTTTGCTATCACTCTTTTTCAGATCTCCAAAAGAGGTCGGCTGCTGACCACACGTTACATGGGTATATTGAGACTGCTCTTCGTGGTCGGTTTCCCTGTGATAGAAATAGTTAAAATTGGACACTATCACAGGGACTGGGAGGGCAATAGTCAAGACGCCAGCGATGGCACATAAGGATCCTACTATCTTGCCACCAATGGTCAGAGGGTACATATCTCCATAACCAACAGTGGTCATGGACACCACGGCCCACCAGAAGGCATCAGGGATGCTTGTAAAAAAGGAGTCAGGGTCATCTGTCTCGGCAAAGTAAACCGCACTGGAGAACAAAATGACACCAATAAAGAGGAAGAATATGAGAAGGCCCAATTCTCTCATACTAGCCTGAAGGGTTTTTCCTAAAATCTGGAGTCCTTTGGAATGCCTCGAGAGTTTAAAGATCCTGAAGACTCGTACAAGACGGATAACTCTCAAAATGGCCAAGGACATTGCCTGCTGCCCGTTGCTGCTGCCTTGTTGTTTGGCCACCTCTGTCCCCAAGGTGATAAAATAAGGGACAATAGCAACAATGTCAATAACATTCATCATGTTCTTAAAGAAGGCTGGCTTACTGGGGCAAGCAAAGAACCTCACCAAGAGCTCAAATGAAAACCAAATGATACACAAAGTCTCAATGAGAAAGAAAGGGTCGGTGTAGGGGCTGTCTTTTAAGGTGTGAGTGCCATTGGACATAAGCTGCTCCCCAGCTTGCCTGGATTCATCCCTGAACTCAGGGAGAGTCTCCAAGCAGAATATGACTATTGAAATGAGGATGATGAGGACAGAAACAATGGCTATGCCCCTGGCAGGCCCTGAGCTTTCTGGGTACTCAAACAGTAACCAGACCTGTCTCTGAAAGTCATTTTCTGGTAAAGGGCGCTCCTCTTCCTTGATGAACCCTTCATCGTCCCGAAATATCTCAATCACTTCCTCCCCCAACTCGTAAAACTTTATCTCTTCCAAGAAGATATCAACGGGGACATTAACAGGTCTCCTGAGCCTTCCACCTGACTGATAATAGTACAAAATGGCATCAAAGCACGGTCGGTTACGATCAAAGAAGTACTCGTTCCTCAGAGGGTCAAAAAATCTCATCCTTTTCCTGGGGTCTCCCAGTAAAGTCTGGGGAAACTGAGCAAGGGTCCTCAGCTGGGTCTCAAAACGCAGCCCTGAGATGTTGATGACCACTCGCTCACAACAGTCCTGGGTGGCCCTGTCTGGGTCGTAACCCTCCTGTCCCAGGGCACTTAGGGACACCAGAGTCTCATCCACGTTGTCACCTGAAACCACAGTCATGTCTCTCAAATAAGAGTCTACACTGGGGTCCCTATTCCCAACACAGCTTCAGATTGGCTGAACAGACAGCCGCACCTCAATGGTTTTCACAGTGTCTGAGTTACTGTAAGGCTCCTTTTCCTGACAGGTCTGTGCTGGGATCTGTTGTTGCTAGCAGGCATGTTCCTATTCAATCTTTCACATCACATATGATATGATAATGATGCATCCATCCAATCAATGTCTCACAATCCCATTCCTGTGCTCGCATTCACCCTGTTGCAGCCATTTCCTTTGATGACATGTCTGTGCGCTGTGGAGCTGATGTGCTGGCTTGTCTGTTGAATGCAAGAAGTCCAGTGTTGGATCTTCCCTTTTCTGCGTCTCGCCTCCTTATGCTGCTGGATTGACAGTCACTGAGCCAGAAGCACTTCTGTTCTGTCTCTCCCTCCCTAGGAACTCTCTGACGTCCACACACACCAAATAACAGGGGGAGTGTCAGTCCAGCAGACACAGCCACCACCTCTGATTTTTTTTCCTCCCTCCATCCTTTCCCTTGCACGTGTAATTGCCCTGACCCCATTCAAGTGAACAAAAATGCATTTGAATTAAAAAACGGTTGTGAGCTAAACTTCAGCCATGTGCCCGGCGCAGCCACCAGCCAGGTAGGAAAACTTCCTCTGTGGGGAGGCAGCAGAGTCAGTGTCCTTACCACATGTTTTCAATAGTGAATTCAGTCCATTAAGCGCTGTAGCCTCTGCCAGGCAATGACAGATCTGGCATTTCAGCTCCTAATGAGACGTTGATTTTGCACAATCCTCCTTTTATATTTTTTGGCTGCAGAATTTCCTGACTGTTTTATCGCCGCGTCTGTGTCTGGAGACGATGTTTTATTTGTCCGATTTTTTTAAGACTCTCGTCTCTAAAAGACCGCAGCAACCGATACATCGTAAAAACACGAAGGGCCATATATATGAAAGCGCGATCCGGAAAACAACGTGCGTACATTTATAAGACATGGCGTTCCGTTTATGATAACGACCGTTAAAGTGCAGAGGTGCGCTTTATAAATATAGCTATTTTGTAATATCGCGCCTTTAACGTTTTTTTAAAATTTCGTTTTCGATTTCGATCGTAACTATATGCTGATTTATACAATACCATTGTGGTAGTTTAACGGAAACTCTCGGTATCGGAGGTTTCGGATACTGCGGGTTAGGGAATACGGGCATTTAATAGCTAAATACCCATGTTGTAGGAGCCAGAGATTTGCGGTCACGTGTTTTGTTACAAAGCCGATGATAAACAGTGGCGGCGCTACACTGGGGAACAATGGGGCATGTGCCCCAGTTGACAGATGCAGTGCCCCCCCCCAAGTGCCCCCCTTCCAAGTTCCAAAGCATACTGGCTTTCCATACTGTGTTCCGGCATTGTCCCTTTATATAATGTCCGAGCAGTGAAAGTCTCCATAAAGACTGGAAATTCCTCTATACATAGACCTGTCAGTGACACTGCCCGGCCGGTAGAGTCTATGAGGAACTGTGGAAGAATCCTGGGGCACGGGGTGGAAACAACCTCCACGGCTCCTGTCTGTGTCTGAAGTTACTGAGAGGAAGTTCTCTGCACAGCCGGGTGGTAGGAAAGCAGGGAGAGCGGAGATAATGAAGGGGAGGTCAGTGCCCTTGCATGTGGGAGACACTGCTGCTCTCTGTCTTTAAAGATGACTCTGTGCTGCCTCGGCTGACAGTCTGGTAAATGAGAATATAGCCCCCCCCATGCCATGCACATTTACCAGACTGTCAGCCAAGGCAGCACAGAGTTAACTTGAAATAAAAAGTTATCAGCTAGTCTGTAATGAGATCAGAGCAATGTGTGTGTGTGTGTGTGTGTGTGTGTGTGTGTGTGTGTGTGTGTGTCCAGCCAGGGGTAGTGGCAGCATCTGTTATAGACAAACCTATATGCACCACCTGTGGATACATAGCTCACTAAGCAATTTGTGTTATGATTTCAAACATCCTATCAGTATGTTTTGGTGATTGTGGGGGAAACCGGAGCGCCCGGAGGAAACCCACGCAGGCACGGGGAGATCATACAAACTCCTTGCAGACGTGTCCAAGGTTGGATTCGAACCCAGGTCTCCACGCTGCAAGGCATCAGTGCTAACCACTAAGCCACCGTGCTGCCCAGCTATTCTACCTTTTATTTTTATTAAGACCTACTAACAGCTATAACAGTTATGACATCACTAGCTATTTGCATAAAGGGGTGGAGCTATGACTCATCACTGCCCAGTTTGTATTGATAGAAGCACAAAGCCTAAAGCTGGCCATACACAGGCAGATATTAGATAGATTTGACATATCTATCTAATGTCTAAAGACCACATTGTACAAGCAGCGATTTTTATCTTGAGATATTCCTATCTGGCCCATTCATTTTGTCATCTCAAATTGCATTAAAGACTAGGCAGTTGGTGCAATGACATGAATAATATAGTAAGGGGGAGCAGCCTAAAGTTAAAGGTCAGCTGGCACAGCTGGGGGGAGGAGCCAATAACAAGGCCCAGTGTGTTTATATAGACTTTACTTAGTTTTAGTTACTGAAGAAGCCCCTCCCAGTAACAACATGTTCACTAAACCTACAGTTAACAAAAATGTGGGTAGACAATCAGGGGTTGGACAAGGGCGTACCTGCAGGGGCCTGGGGCCCCCCACAAGAATGGAGGCCGGGCCCCTGACCCCCTCCCCTATCCAAGATCCCTGCCACGGTCAGCTGTTTTAAACAGCTGATCGCACGTATGAATAAAACGTATGGGCAATCAACTGTTTAAAAGACCAGACCCAAACTTCCAGAACTGAACCGGAAGTTCGGGTCCGGTCTTTTAAACAGCTGATCGCGCGTATGTTTCATAAATACGTGCGATCATCTCCCTCCCTATCTACCTATCTATCTCCATATCTATGTTTATTTACATACCATATCTATCTATATACCATATCTATCTATGTGTCTATATATCTGTCTGTCTGTCTGTGTCTGTCTATCTCCATATTCATCTATCTATCTATCTATTATCTATCTATCCTCTATCTATCTATCTATGTATCTATCTGTCTATCTATCTATCTATCATCTATCTATGTATCTATCTGTCTATCTATCTATCTATCTATCTATCTATCTATCTATCTATCTATCATCTATCTATGTATCTATCTGTCTATCTATATATCCTCTATCTATGTATCTATCTATGTATCTAGCTATCTAGCTGAACAGACAGCCGCCACCTCAATGGTTTTCACAGTGTCTGAGTTACTGTAAGGCTCCTTTTCCTGACAGGTCTGTGCTGGGATCTGTTGGTGCTAGCAGGCATGTCATTCAATCTTTCAACACATATGATATGATAAGATGCATCAATCCAATCAATGTCTCACAATCCCATTCCTGTGCTCGCATTCACCGGTTGCAGCCATTTCCTTTGATGACATGTTGCTGCGCTGTGGAGCTGTGCTGATGCTTGCTGTGAATGCAAGAAGTCCAGTGTTGGATCTTCCCTTTCTGCGTCTCGCCTCCTTATGCTGCTGGATTGACAGTCACTGAGCCAGAAGCACTTCTGTTCTTTGTCTTCCCTCCTAGGAACTCTCTGACGTCCACACACACCAAATAACAGGGGAGTGTCAGTCCAGCAGACACAGCCACCACCTCTGATTTTTTTTCCTCCCTCATCCTTTCCCCTTGCACGTGTAATTGCCCTGACCCCATTCAAGTGAACAAAAATGCATTTGAATTAAAAACGGTTGTGAGCTAAACTTCAGCCATGTGCCCGGCGCAGCACCAGCCAGGTAGGAAAACTTCCTCTGTGGGGAGGCAGCAGAGTCAGTGTCCTTACCACATGTTTCAATAGTGAATCAGTCCATTAAGCGCTGTAGCCTCTGCCAGGCAATGACAGATCTGGCATTTCAGCTCCTAATGAGACGTTGATTTTGCACAATCCTCCTTTTATATTTTTGGCTGCAGAATTTCTGACTGTTTTATCGCCGCGTTGTGTCTGGAGACGATGTGTTTATTTGTCCGATTTTTTAAGACTCTCGTCTCTAAAAGACGCCAGCCAACCGATACATCGTAAAAACACGAAGGGCCATATATATGAAAGCGCGATCCGGAAAAAAACGTGCGACATTATAAGACATGGCGTTCCGTTATGATAACGACCGTTAAAGTGCAGAGGTGCGCTTTATAAATATAGCTATTTGTAATATGCGCCTTTAACGTTTTTTAAAATTCGTTTTCGATTTCGATCGTAAATATGCTGATTTATACAATACCATTGTGGTAGTTTAACGGAAACTCTCGGTATCGGAGGTTTTCGGATACTGCGGGTTAGGGAATACGGGCATATAGCTAAATACCCATGTTGTAGGAGCCAGAGATTGCGGTCACGTGTTTTGTACAAAGCCGATGATAAACAGTGGCGGCGCTACACTGGGGACAATGGGCAGTGCCCCAGTTGACAGATGCAGTGCCCCCCCCAAGTGCCCCCCTTCCAAGTTCCAAAGCATACTGGCTTTCCATACTGTGTTCCGGCATTGTCCCTTTATATAATGTCGAGCAGTGAAGTCTCCATAAAGACTGGAAATTCCTCTATACATAGACCTGTCAGTGACACTGCCCGGCCGGTAGAGTCTAGAGGAACTGTGGAAGACCATGGGGCACGGGGGGAAACAACCTCAAGGCCCTGTCTGTGTCTGAATTACTGAGAGGAAGTTCTCTGCACAGCCGGGTGGTAGGAAAGCAGGGAGCGGTGAGATAATGAAGGGGAGGTCAGTGCCTTGCATGTGGGAGACACTGCTGCTCTCTGTCTTTAAAGATGACTTGTGCTGCCTCGGCGACAGTCTGGTAAATGAGAATATAGCCCCCCCTGCCATGCACATTTACCAGACTGTCAGCCAAGGCAGCACAGAGTTAACTTGAAATAAAAAGGTATCAGCTAGTCTGTAATGAGATCAGAGCAATGTGTGGTGTGTGTGTGTGTGTGTGTGTGTGTGTGTGTGGTGTGTGTGTGGTGTGTGTGTGTGTGTGTGTGGTGTGTGTGGGGGGGGGGTCTAATAGACAAAGGGCAAGTCCATCCCAGAAGTCCATCCCAGAAAACACTTATACCATGGGCGTCCACACATAGGGGCAAGGTGGGTCATGAATTATACCAGTTACGGTGGGCAAACATGATTATACCAGTAGGCAAACTTAATTATTAAATTTCCCATACACGGGCCGATTATCGCGTGAAACTTTGTTCGTACACATCATGCGTCGCAGGTCGGGACCCCAAAACACACGTGTGTACTAACCTTAAGGCATGGCTGAAACAGGAATAGACAGGTAGGTTACAAGGTTACAAAAGCTGTAATAAACTGGTAAAAATAGCAGTTGGTGTTGTGGGCAAATAACTGACAAGTCCCAGTTTTTGTTTTAAAGGGCATGTCACCCCCAAAACTATAATCCCCCAACTACTGGCCCCACATGGTGGTAGTTTAATCCTTACCTCACATCCAGCTCCATAGGGTTCTCTCGTAGTCCCCCCCAAAGTCCCAAAAATGACCACCAGGAGGCTAGCAGGTCCATAAGGACACTGCCTGCTACCTGGCCTCCCGGAGATCAGCCATGCGTACTGCAGCCCTTCTCCCCCCTCCATCCCCCTCCCTCTCCCTCCCGTTCTGCCATCCCTCCCCTAGCTATAATCAACCCTTCATGGCAGCCTTCCCCCATGTCCCACCCCAACCGCATGATTTTTATTTTTATAAAGCTCCCAAAATTAACTTACACTCTCTGCTTTCCTACGCCGGAGTGAGCTGCCGGCAGCCGCGTCCGTGATTGGCGCCGCTCAGCCAATCACAGACGCGGCTGCGGTCGCCCCCTCTGTGCATTTCCTCGCAAGCAGAGGGCCGGGAGCGCCATCGGAGGAAAGAGGGGAGGTAAGTAGAGTTTGGGGGGCTAAAAAAAAAAATGCGGTTGGGGCTGGGAGCCCATGGGAATAGCATAGCATAAATTTAAATTTAGGGTGGACATGCTCTTTAAGGGTGAACAGTTATACATGCAGAGAAGAAGGATGGAAGATGCTTCATGGAAGAACTTAGTGTCTCGCACTTGAAAAAGGACAATTGTGTCCTTAACATGTCGTGTGTTTCAGCACTTTGCAATTACTTTGGTGTTGCAGTCTAAGTCCTCCATTAAGCATCTGTATCTAGCATCTGCATCCTAGATCTGTATCCTTCTTCTCTTCAGTTATGTTGTTGCCTGGACAGGGGCAGTGAGACTAGAGGCAATTTACAAGCCGTTAGTGTAGATATTCTTTGATATACTCTTTATCATGTTTATATTACAATTAATCTTATGTTAATTTTTTTCCCCCCCATTATGGCCTATGAAGTGGACTTGACCTTATGGTTGATCTTCTTATCTTAACTGTAGCTTCACCTCACAGGTATATTCCAGCCAGGGTAGTGGCAGCATCTGTTATAGACAAACCTATATGCCAACCCCTGTGGATACATAGCTCACTAAGCAATTTGTGTTATGATTTCAAACATCCTATCAGTATGGTTTGGATGTTGTGGGGGAAACCGGAGCGCCCGGAGGAAACCCACGCAGGCACGGGGAGATCATACAAACTCCTTGCAGACGTGTCCAAGGTTGGATTCGAACCCAGGTCTCCACGCTGCAAGGCCTCAGTGCTAACCACTAAGCCACCGTGCTGCCAGCTATTCTACCTTTATTTTATTAAGACCTACTAACAGCTATAACACGTTAGACATCATAGCTATTTGCATAAAGGGGTGGAGCTATGACTCATCACTCCGCCCAGTTTGATTGATAGAAGCACACAAAGCCTAAAGCTGGCCAACACGGCAGATATTAGATAGATTTGACATATCTATCTAATGTTAAAGACCACATTGCATACAAGCGCGATTTTATCTGATGATATTCCTATTGGCCATTATTTTGTCATCTCAATTGCATTAAAGACTAGGCAGTTGGTGCAATGACAGAATAATATAGTAAGGGGGAGCAGCCTAAAGTTAAAGGTCAGCTGGCACAGCTGGGGGGAGGAGCCAATAACAAGGCCCAGTGTGTTTATATAGACTTTACTTAGTTTTAGTTACTAGACAGAAGCCCCTCCCAGTAACAATGTTCACTAAACCTACAGTTAACAAAAATGTGGGTAGACAATCAGGGTGGACAAGGGCGTACCTGCAGGGGCCTGGGGCCCCCCACCAAGAAGGAGGCCGGGCCCTGACCCCCTCCCCTATCCAAGATCCCTGCCACGGTCAGCTGTTTTAAACAGCCTGATCGCAAGTATGAATAAAACGTATGGGCAATCAACTGTTTAAAGACCAGACCAAACTTCCAAGAACTGAACCGGAAGTTCGGGTGCGGTCTTTTAAACAGCTGATCGCGGTAGTTTCATAAATAAGTGCGATCATCTCCCTCCCGATCTACCATCTATCTCATATCTATGTTTATTACATACCATATCTATCTAATACCATATCTATCTATGTGCTATATATTGTCTGCGCTGTCTGTGTCGGGCTATCTCCATATTTCATCATCATCATATCAGATCTCATCACTCGATTATCTAGCTATCGAATGCTAGTCTGTGCACACACTACACTATCAGACATCGCGACGACGAGCTAGACAGCGACTACAGCAGCTATGTAGCACATCGATCGAGACAACGAAAGCCGGAGCGAGAGCGACGAGGAGCGAGCGAGCTAGCAGCAGCAGCGAGCTAGCGAGCTGAGCGCGAGACGCAGCGAGATCGAGCAGCGAGCAGACGAGCGAGCGAGCGAGCGAGCGAGCGAGCGAGCGCGAGCAGCAGCGAGCGAGCGAGCGAGCGAGGAGCGAGCGAGCCGTCGAGCGAGCAGGGAGCGAGCGAGAGAGCGAGCAGCGAGCGAGCGAGGAGCGAGCAGCGAGCAGCAGCGGCGAGCAGCGAGCGAGCGAGCGAGCGAGCAAGCAGCAGCATCCAGCGAGCAGCGGAGCAGCGAGCGAAGCAGTCGAGCAGCGATGCGAGCAGCGAGCAAGCGAGCGAGCGGAGCGAGCGAGCAGCTAGCGAGCGAGCAGCGAGCGAGCAGCGAGCGAGCAGCGAGCAGCGCGGAGCGAGAGCAGCGAGCGAGCAAGCGAGCGAGCGAGCGAGCGAGGAGCGAGCAGGAGCGATCGAGGAGCGATCGAGCGAGCAGCGAGCGAGCAAGCGAGCCTGAGCGAGAGCGAGCTAGCGAGGATCAGGATCAGCTGAGCGGAGCAGCGAGCGAGCGAGCGAGCGAGCGACGATTGAGCGAGCATAGCGGCGAGGATCTGCGAGCGAGCGATGGAGCGAGCGAGCGAGCAAGAGCGAGCGAGCGAGCAGCTAGCGAGCTAGCTATCTATCTATCTATCACTGCTATCTCTTCTCTCACACACAAGTAGGGGGAATAGCTTGTGACACCGGACATGTATTCTCTTATACTCTACAGATCTATCTGATGGATCTAGCCGACAGAAGGAGACTGAGAGAGCACGATCAGCATCGACAGCATCGATAGCACGATCTAGCTATCAGCAGATGCAGCGAGCGAGCGAGCGATCGAGCTTCGAGCGAGCGAGCGAGCGAGCGAGCAGATCAGCTATGAGCAGCTAGACGATAAGCATCTAGCTATCAGGAGCTACGAATCGATCTAGCTAGCGATCGAGCAGCGAGCAGCTGCTAGGAGCTAGCGACAGCAGACGAGCAGCGAGGATCAGCGAGCAGCTATCGATCCAATCATATCATCATCTATCATCTATCATCTATCTATCAATCAGCAATCTATGCGATCAGCGATCAGCAGAATAGCGAGCGGAATTATCGATCTAGCTATCTATCTATCTATCTATCTTATATCATCTATCTCTATCTATCTATCATCTATTATCTATCTATCTATCTATCTATCATCTATCTATCTATATCTATTCTATCTATCTATCTATTATCGATCGATCGATCGATCGACGATCTATCTATCTATCTATCTTCTATCTATCATCTATCTATCTATCTTCTATCACTGCTATCTCCTCTCATCCACACAAAAGTAAGGGTGGTAATAGCTGTTTTGTACACCTTACTTATACTGACATAGATTTTGGTGTTTTTTAAATGTGCCCCATTTGTCAGCCTTGTGCCCATGTTGTGCCCCTGGAAAATTCTGAAGCTGAGCCGCCACTGATGATAAATGTACGATAAACGCCATAAAGACAGGCTTATGTTACCTAGACAGACTTACAGGTGGGGAAACTCCGCTCCCCGCTACTGGACCCTCGTTAGGGTTCCTGTGTTAACCCCAAGGTCATGCCCTTACTGACTTGTCATTGACATTTACATACTTGATTCTCATTCCAACACAGTCTTAATAAGAAAGCAACACACAATACAGTATACACACACACACATGATATTTAAAGGAGGGATGAAAGGATTTGACAGCTTCATCGTTTATTTTTTAATAAAGAATAAAACAGGTTTTTTTTTCAATACTGCAGAATATTAGCCACTTGCCAGATTTATCCTTCATTTTCTGCGATGTATGGACTTTTCGTTGGTAGACCTTGTGCAGTGTGTCCTAACATTAGAGAGTCACGTCAATAAACGATACAATATGAGAGGCCACAGGAGGAATTCTGTGACCTTATAATAGAACGAGGCCGGGGTCAAGTTAAACAGGTCAAAGAGTCCTAGTTGACTTTTAATACCCTTGTAAAATGTTTATCGATGGGTACTTTGGGTTTATTTAAGGCAGAATGTAAAATGTTTGCAGAAGACTGGACAAATATCCGGTCTAATGAATTTTAATAGTTTCATCAAACTAAAATAAGGATCCAGGGTCAACTAAATTGAATGTTTCGTTATGGTAAACGTTGGTTTAAAGGGATTTTTTGTAGGTTACATTTTGGATAGGATAGCAGTACAACTACTCAGCTGCAGCATTGAATTTACCCACGGCTGACGCGCTGCAGGATTGGTGCGCGGTTCCAGTGTTCCTCCTACATTTTGCGCATGTGCGCCTATAGTGAGAGATAAGAGGGAGGTCAGGACAGACTATCAGCTTTAAAGACGTAGTGATAGTGATGAATCAGGCCAACAAAATTGGACTGGTCTAAAATCGATTTTGCCAATAATATTGATCTGTTTGGCCACCAAAGTCAAAAGCTGCAGTGGATTAGTTGTATTGCAAACAGGAAGGTATGAATAAGCTATCCTATTCTATGAAACTTATAGATCCACCTGCAGCAAACTTAATATAAACCGTTTAGTGTCTGTAACCGAGTGGTAGGAACAGCCCCCTGGGATATGTTATTTTGGGTTTCACATAGCCCATTAACTCAAACTCCTTCGTGCCAATCCCAACAAAACTAACCTAAAAGGGTTCTAGACCTTTAGGCACCTGAACCAAAATAGACAGTGCTTGTGAAGTGGATGGGCTAATAACACTTGTGGTGAACTGAAGGGCTGACTGACACTGGCTGGTGAAGTTAGAGGGATGGCCTAACAGTGGCTGGTGCACCTCAGCCCTCCAGTTCAACAAACACTGTTAGGTCAGCCTCCAGACTCAGCGGCGTAACTAGGAATCACTGGCCCCCCAGCAAAAATATGATGGGGCCTTATCTCTGCCTCAACTACAGTGGTTTTCGTGTGGAGAAGACGATGGGTTTCCCCATCTGGTGAACTGGAGGACTGACCTACTCTTCAGCAGACACTGTAAGGTGAGCCCTCCAGTCAACAGTCACTGCTGGATCAGCGATAGATAGATGATAGATAGATAGATAGATAGATAGATAGATAGATAGATAGATACATAGATACTAGATAGATACATAGATAGATAATAGACAGCAGATGATAGATAGATAGATAGACAGACGGACAGACAAAGATAGATAGAGAGAGAGAGAGAGAGAGAGGAGAGAGAGAGATGTAGACTGTATTAACCCTTCCTAGTTCTCTTAAGGCTTATTTTAACCTATTTCTGGACAGCATTAACAATTTCTAGGTTTTCTTTAGGCTTAGTTAACCCAACTGATTAACCCTTCCTATGTTAGTTTAATCCATCCTAGGTTCTCCCAAAGCAGTTTAACCCCATCTGGACTGCATGAACACTCCCTAAAAGCTCATTAAACTGTGCGATCGCGGGTTCCAACCCATGACACACGGTGTACGAACGAACATTTCGCCCAATAATCGGCCTGTGCGTAGGCGCTTATTGGTGAAACAGTCGTCGGAGATCCACCAACTCTGTGATAATGATCCCTGAACGAACAACCGTTTCGGACGATAAAGCGCCTACACAGGGGCCGATTATTGGCCAAAATGTTCCTTCATACACATGTGCATTGCGGGGCAGGGACCCGTGATCGCAGTTTGTACGAGCCTTTAGTTCTCCCTGGGCTTAGTTTAACCAATTTCTGGATGGCATTAACCCTTCAAGGTTCTCCCTAGGCTTAGTTTAACCATATTTCTGGATGGCATTAACCCTTCATAGGTTATCCCTAAGCTTAGCTTAACCATGTTTCTGGGTGGCATTAACCATTTATAGTTGCTCCTTAGACTTAGTTTAACCATATTTCTGGTGGCATTAACCCTTTATAGGTTCTCCCTAGGCTTAGTTTAACCATATCTGGACTGAATTAAACATTCCTAGGTTTTCCCAAGGCAATATGCAGTTTCAGTGTTTAATTGCATCACCAGATATGTTATATTACACACAAACTTACATCTAAGACGGATCCCATTCTTTCATCTTAATGGGTGTCCAGTCTTGGTAGCCATTCTGCATTGGAAGTTATGGTTTGTAACAAATAATCTCCCTATTCAAGGTTATTATTTATTATGAATTATAAAAAATATCATTGCTGGCTCTGAGTCTGACCTAAATGGTTAGTGAGCATATGTACAAAGCCACTATTCCATGGATAAATTTGGTATAATTGTATATTCCGGTGGGGTAGGCACTTTTGGAATATTTAATGATGTATTAATATGCAATAATCTGCAGCTTTACTATGACATCAGAGAGAAATGAATGCAAGTTACAGTAGGGCGTAGTTTCGATTAAGGTTCATTACATAAAGATATAATTAGTCTACATAGCGACCCATATTTAACTGCAATTAATATTTAGAGTTTCACTGCCAAGATTAAATTAAATGTGTCTTTATCTTTCGATGTTTTTGGTACCTCCAGTACTGTAACTATCACTAAAACTGTCGCCAAACAAGTTAGGACCATGATGTCGAACCTTGGCACTCCAGATGTTTTGGAGACTACAACTCCCAGCATGCCTTATTTGCAGAATACATGAAAAAAGTTTTGGTTGCAAATGTCTATGTTGTAAATATAATATTCCATTAAAAGAAATAGCATTTTTGTTTGCGCACTGAATATTTCATAAAAATATGTAGGAGGTGCCAAATAGCTGGCAATGGCAAATGATAAGGAGATTCCGCTCATTGCATCAATTAAAAAAAATTAAGCTATTATACTGAACCCCTTTACATAATAATAATCTAGGTAGGAAATGTCATCTACCTTATAATAAAAATAATGAAATGCGTTTCACTGATTGGTTAAAGGATCAATAGAAGCTCCATGGTCATCTGACCATTTAACTTGGTGACCTTTCAACCTGACCTTCAAGTCCCAACTCATTCATTATATTTAGAGTCCGGTGCCTGGTCTGGCTGATAGGGAGCTGTACTCTAGTAACATTAACAAGATATAAAAGCAGCTAGGGAAATTTTATGTTATTATTACTCCCTAATGAAGACCTGCAGTATGGCAGCTCCTACTCATATTTATAAATACATGTGGGGAGTGAGAAATTTGTAAGTGAAGATTCTCATCCATCTGTGGTATTCAGTTAGATCAACTGGACTTGAAGTTTAGAACTTTAAGACATTTTGCATTTTCCTCGACTGGCTTTCTTAATTCAGAATGACTGTACAAGGATTCCTTCTCCCTGTGCTCCCTTATAGTGAATACTGAGCATGCTTGACTCATTGAAAGTCATGTCAGATGGAAGGAGGAATCAGTTGAGAGTGGAAGGGTGGATACTTAAGCTAAGCAGAAACAGTATGAATTGAAGACATGCAGCAGCACACACACACCCCTCAGAGTAAGGGCTACAAACATGTATTTATTTGGGCAAAGTCATTTTTGCGTAAAGTTGCCCTTTAAATTCCCTAGAGTTTTTCAGTTTAGTTCTCTTTTAACACTTATCTGACCTTTGCCCAACAGATGTTTGAAAACAATAACAGAATGCATTAAGGAATGCTGGGATTTTTTCAGCCATTTTCAAAAAAACTGTAGGACTTCAAGTTGGACATCTCTGCATTATGATTGGTTGATGATCGGACTGGGCCGATAAAAATTTTTATCATTCAATCGTTGGTCAATTGCCATACACGACACAATGATTCTACCACGATTGTTGTGTCTATGGGCATTCATTAGTGGCTATGGATATAACCAACATACCAGCAAATTATCTTCAGGAGGAGGCTCCTGTCCTGAAGAAGCTACAGTCTAATACAGTCAGGGCAAATAAAAGAAAGTGAACCAGTTTAGTTGCCCTTGACTTTTGTAAAGATGCCAGAAAAAAAACCTGCACCCCAAACTCCCCCCGCCCAGGGATCTGCAGGGGATTTTATTTAACCTTCATTTATAGCTGGTCAAGGACAAATAACTCTGCTTGCTGGTAGGAATTATCACTATCCCAGTGTTGAGTTAAGCTTGATTAGAGATGGGCGAAACGCTGAAGTTGGTGTCTCGTTTTGGATTTTAGGATCCAAAGACCTATTTTTGAGGGTTACTGAAGTACAAGGTTATTTTCGGTAACTCTCGGAAATCACCTTAAACGGTCTACAACCCTCGAAAATACGATCGGAAACTACTTTCGAGGGTTATCGAACGTACAAGGTTATTTTCAAGGGTTACCGAATATAACCTAATACATTGGTAACCTAAAAAAATTGCTCCCGAAATCTGAACTTCAGAATCTGGATTTTGGAACCAAGGGGTTCGTGTCGGACCCCGATCCATGTCTGGTAATGATTTCATTGGTTTCACCTCAATCCTGGATCAAGAAGAAGGAGAAGTAGGACTAAAGAAATTCAGAAGCCTCAAGTATTGTAATGTGCCCATTGACACACATGTCACCATGCGGGCTACCAACTCATCATATGTACTGTACAAGCGCTGCAAAGATAATTACCGGGTTATTAAATACCAAAATGCTGCAACCAGATAATAAACATTTTAGAGTAAATGTACATGTAATTTGCAGTGAGGTTTAGTAGTCACACTCAATCACACAAATTTCTTATGCTGGTTTATTAAGGATATCTCTGTATTGTACAATGGCATTTAATTATTCTAACAAACTAAACTCTTTAAACCCACCCTCCACCTAAACTTAATTAAAGCCCTCTAGCTGAGAACCTGAACCACCATCATTTGTCTGTTCCGCCCCAGCCCCTTGACTTGGCCCATAGAAATGTGGTGCTCCTTGCAGAATGCATTAATGGGTCACAGACACCCCAGAGGGGGTGGGGCAAACTGTACCTTCAATCACTGCTTTAGGTAATATTTCTCCTGAAAACCATGGTGAGGTTCGGTCTTAAGATTTTAAGGAGGGGATGAGTTTAAAAGGTTTAAAGGGCTAGGCCACTTTAGCGCATTTCTCATATGCACGTGAAATGCAGAGCAGTGCATGTCAATGTTGCTACGATTCTAATTGGAGCGCATACGATCAGATTTTGGGATCTCATGCCCTCCGATTGCGCAGCGTAGTGTGGATTCCAGGGAAACGACGTTACGTGTGCAAAACGCTCGCCACCTGTCATATTGGGTCTTAGACAAATTACAAGGATTAGCAAGTTGTGTGCGAATGTTAAAAAACATGTGTTCATTTCCTAGATGATTGCCTAAATTCTGAGCACATTTTAGGATGTTCTAGAAAACAATCACATTCAAGGCACGGGGTTCCTTAAGGAAACATCAGGAGCCATTCGGCCTCTGCTACAGCCTTCCTAGCTGGTATGTCCAAGAGAATCCTTTAATTGTTAATTGAGACAGAGGAAGGTCACGCCTCAAAGGCACGAAGCCTAGAACCGCTAGTGTCCTTGAAATTACTGTACCAATGACTCCTCCATTGAAAGCACAGTCTGTCGTGGCTCAAGGTGCTAGCGGCCCCACGGGATTCCGAAAGGTAATTTGTTAATGAATCGGTAATTCCGGTGACGTGGACAAATGAAAAATGATTATGCAAATAAAGTGGAAACAATCAAATATGTTTTTATTAAAAAAGAGTTTTGTCAAGTGATTAAACTGACCTCTGGTTAGCTACAATAATTACAACATAGGATTATAATAGGAGGGGCAACATTTTGCCGAGCTGTTAATTTGTCTCGACAATCAGATGTTCCCTTTTTACATTGATACGTCTGTGCAGATTAATGGTTAAAATTCGTCCCCTTGTGTGTAAACGCTTCCATGGGTATAAGGTAAATTGTTATTATTTCAGGCTAGGTTTGTTATTATCTCATAACAATACACCACGACAAGATGAGTGGGGACGCAGAAGATTAGCTGATGACTGACAACAGCTCGAAATGGTCTCAGCCCTCTCTCTCCGCCTGTGACACACAGAAGCAAAAGAGAATGATATCAGCTCAAGGACAATTCACCAAGAGCTGAACAATAAATGATCGATCGTTGTAAAACAGAGTTTAATCCAGATGACACTTCTAAGGTAGACAGAGCAATGTTGTTGTTTTTTTTCCCCCAATGTGGAATGTTATTGGCTACAGCTCTGGACAGATGGGATTTGCCTCAGGGAAGTCAACGAGACAATCACATACTCCCAGACTCTCTATAAATCAACTCCGCAGAGGAGAGGGTATAATAAGAAAACACCGGTGACAGTGAGTTTAGGATCTTATTAAAAAAACATGGGCAACCATCTTTTTTTGTTGAGAATTACCCAGCAAACACTGATGCTGGCATGGCCCAGTAATAAATGGAGATGCATAAATAAAGCATGGTGGGTCGTTACCTTATCTTTATGCCAAAATATAAAATTTTCCTGACAAATAAGCCAGAAATTGCTGATTTAAACAAAGCTTTATTTCTTTACAACATTATAAAATGTATCTTTCTTCCCAGTGGACAAAGGCTCTGGTGTCTGCCCCGTCTCCTGTTAATGGTCTGGGCTGCTCAGTGAGATTCTGTAGGGAGAGATAGCAGCTGACAATCAGACACTGATTTGCTAGGGAGGGAGGAGCGAGAGGGGTTAAATTTTGAAGTGTATTTTTCTTATAATGTACTTTTGTAATGAAATCACATAGCTACATTGTTTCAATCAGAATTTTTTGTGCGATAAGTTAAGAAAAAATGGGATTAAGCCTAAGGATTTGGATGTGTTTTTAAACAGATTGTGCCCTTTTTCTCAGATTGTTACTACTGACTGCAACAAGTGTAAATAAAACATTTGCCTAATATACTTTACAGTAGGAATAATAAGTAAGTTCAGTCATGGATAAGATGTCTTGGAATAAAACTAAAAAATTACTTTTCTTAAGTTATCAAGATTTAGTCAGAAATCAGCAAACATTGTCTTTTTCTGACCAATGCTTAGGGCCCCATAGATGGTCTGTGACTGCATAGTGGCGTAGACAATCGGTCCAATTGTCTTACTGGACCCAATCGGCTTCTTTTCCATAAACTGGCAATATATCGAACAGAATGTACACACAGGTCAAATATATTGGATTCAATCAAATCAGTCTATTTGATTTTTAAAGCGGTAGTAGATATTCAAATGTGCCGGAACCTTTATATATTATTGAAATCAGAACTTTTCCATTGCCAGTAATATAGTAGATTATACACATTCTTGATACTGGTATTAATATATTTGCACTGGTTTTAAGAACATTAAAACGAGGGATATTTTTGGGATATGATCTAATAAATCATTGTTTAGAAGGATTTGCCTACAGTGTGTTGTGTTATTTATTTATATAGTGCAAAATCTTCCGTAGCGCTTTACACATTACATGTACCGTATACATTCACATCAGGCCTTGTCCCGAAGAGCTTACAATCTAAGCACATTTATTTGACACATACAACCTATCAGTATGTATTATTATTATTGTGGGGGAAACCGGAGTGCCCGGAGGAAACCCATGCAAGCACGGGGAGAACAATAAAGCGCTGCAAAGCAACAGTTCTAACCACTGAGCACTTTAAGAAATGCTCGTACATTTGAGGGTTACCGAAAATTAACTATACATTCAAGGGCTATAAAAAAATTATTCTAGCGAACGCCCATAAATTTGATAATTATCGATTTTTTTTCTTTTGTACCGCCGGCAAGTTGCTGCTCGAGTTCTCCCCTTTTCCGCTCGCTCGGGTTCGAGTTTGGGCCATCTCTTGACTCGGTGATTCTGTTTGTTTTGGCGAGTTCGAGATTCCAATTTCTAAATTACTATTCAAACCCAATTGAAGCAGAATTTTCTACCACGATTTTCGAACTTTTAAACTGGAATATTTGACCTCGTTTTTGACTTTTCAATCTCGATCTTTGAATTTTCAACTGTGTTTCAGAATTTCAATTCAATAAAAAGTTCAGAGTTTCGTAAATCTCAAAATTTTTTACTGAATTTTCTCAACCAGCGTTTCCAAAACTAAACCAGATTCGTTTGGAAACTTGGACTCATCTCTACCGATGACCATAATATAAATATAAATATCTAGGGGGGCAATTTAGTCAGTTGAGTTAAAAAGAACTGCTTTTGAAAGAGAATGTTGTGCAGAAATCCAATAAAAACAGGATATATCCATTTGCCCAATAATCTTGACAATATTATAATTATAAGAGGAACCGGTTATATAAGCCACATAAAAGCCACTAGTTTAAATTCTGCCTTCATACAATCTAATGTAATTGATGCGATTCATGTAAAATCAATAAATGGTCATCACAGCTCCTATAAACAATATATGTAGTACTGTAACTGTGAATGAACCTGAAAATTCCCACCCTATAAACAGCGCGTAATGTTGTCATCAATATCAGAAGACCTATTAGTGAATATCATAAAGCCTTTGCCAAAAACAATTTTCCTAAGAGGAAAAATAAAATTAATTGATTGGCTTAGGGTGGTTAATTGATTTTTTTAAATGAAGTTAATTATTTGATTTTATTAAATCAACAATCAATGTATTAATTAGCAAGATGAATGGATCTAAAAAAAGAATCTATACTTACCTTTTCCAACCCTGAAACCCTGAGATCATTCTAGTTACTTGCCAGTACATTCCCTCGGTCCCTGTCCCCAATAATCCTTATCTTTCTCCAATATGCTTTCTCTCCTAGTCCTCATGGAGGTATGCCAGTATGCAGGTCAGTCATTGCCTGTAGTCAACGTAATGGCAATGACCGGAAGGCATCTGTGTTCAATGGTAGTTTTCTTGTGGCAGAAAAAAGTATTATGTGCTTCAGGGACTAAGAGAAGGTAAGTAACTAAGATGATGAGGTCGGCGGTTGGGGAAGGTAGTTTAGATTCTCATTTTGTCTTTATTTTCAAAGACTGTATATTGAATTTTATGTATAGTAATTATACAGAAATGTAATTTATATTTCAGGTACAAGCATGTTCAACTCTTGTCCGAGACAATCCAACATTCTAGAAGAGAGAGAGTAAAGGTAGAGGGTGTAAGCATTAGGAACCATCACACCAATGGGCCAATTACTGAATATATGATTCCTGTGGGGATAGCCCTTAACTATGTTTTCTAGGAAAGCTATAACATTTTATTAAAAGGCTCATAAAGATCAAACAGAACTGGTGAAAGGCATGAGTAATCTATTAAATGGGATGATTCATTACAATATTAGTCATAGACCCGGGGGGGGGGATGTTAGAAACTATTTAATCTACAGAGGCTTTCAAACAGGAAAGATCTACTAAGGGAAGGGGGATTATTCCAGCCAAGATCAGCAGAAGGCAGTTTGTTGGTTTGGTACAGGATTTATTGTCACTAAAGTTCCAGAAAAGTCCATGTCCACTTACTTTTCGATATACTTACCTTTATTAGAGATTACTACCATCCAGATCCAATTTCCTTGCCAGAACGCTCTCTGCTCATCTGAAGCTTCCAAGACTGGCTGTCAGACAAAGCTGTGGTGCTGACCTCACGGCCTGAAGATGCTTCCTCGCTGCAGTGATTAAATTTAATAATAAATACATGTACAGTGGAGGACGTGTCTCCAAGCCAGAGATGGATCGGGGATGGTGTAAGGAAGTTTATAAATACATTTAAATATAGCAAAAGTGTGTTTGGGGGGCTTCTGCATGAGTGGCTAAATTTCTTTCTGAAGGTGGCTAAAAATTAACTTTTAGCCAACTCTAGCTCTGGTCTGTGCCAAACAATAGGCTTAGCTAAAAATTGGAATGGTGGTGGCAACATGGAAATCGTGCCGCATAGTATCCATAATGATGCCAGACACCCCTGACAATTCCAGTCTTTGGACAATGTTGATAGAATGCACTGCCAAGGGTGGTGGCACCAGAAGCATTTTGCCCGAGGCATACGTTCCCCCATTTAAGGGCACGTTTACCCCTCAAATGAAAAAGTATATATAGGCAAATATAGCCCAAACCACAAATAGCAAGTCTTAGAAATCTGAGAGATAATATGTAATAATATGTAATGCCTGACCTTAATGAAAACTATTATTACAAGTCAGAAGTCAACTCCCTGCTAGCATTGCAAGTATACCAAGTATTCAAAAAACATATAAGCAAATTCATTTTTAATTAAATCAAAAACTGGAAGCAAGAATACATGTTCCTACCTCCCACAGAATTATTGATTCATGGGCAAAAAAAATGTGGAGGACGGATTAGATGTCTAAATAAATCTAGCAAGCTAAAGAAGTAAATAAGTTTAATATTATATCTATTAATTACTCCTCCTTGTAAAGATATTATTATAGGAAGGTTTTTTTTTCTTATTACCAAATCATACCAAAGCAATCCAGCTTGTACACTGGCATGTTTATTAAATGCCCCTGACTTCATTCCTACAACCAGTGATGTGTTTGTGTTGCTCTGGAGGGCTTGTTCTGGGGAGATAATTTCACATCAGAATCCAACATTGACTTTCAAGCAGATGTGCAAAAAAGGCTATAATTGGTCTGTACAGAAGGAAGATTCAATCCGGCAGTTGACAATAACAGGGTGCGGTGCTGAATAGACAGATCACAGGCTAATTTTAGTCTGAACATCGCAAATACAGACAAGGAGCAGATAGGTAGTTCCATTAAAACAGCAAAATTTACGACCATGTGAACATTCCCATTGGTTAGTCACTTAATCACATGATACCCGGGAGATGTAATTTAACATATTCATCTGTGTGATACTCAATGGGTGGTTTCCCTTTACAGTCACATGGTGCTAAGCATATTATATGACATGCAAAATAAGCCTGGAATTTAAAGGCGCAATAAAACTTAAAAATACGTTGCTGTAACGTGAAAGAGCAGTATACCTAATAGGGAAATTGTTTTAAATACCAACGATTCACGAGCATTTTGCAAAGGTAATGTAAGGGAAATAGTATGGGGGTCAAACTAATATGTAAATAGTATATAATATATTATATATATATATATAATATATATAAAGCAATGTTGGCTAATCGACAATCTACAACATTCAGATCTCCCTAACACTCTTCAACACACTGAGAAATGGCTGCTGGAATATGGGGGCTGGCACATATAAAATTATCTGTGTTGGCTATCAGAGCCCTGCTGGCCAGAGTGAAGCACATGTTTTAATTGATATGCTACAGGGGTGTCAAACTTGAAACTATAACTGCATACTGCACATAGGGAATGCTGGGAGTTGTCGTTTCGTGTCGTGGATTCTCATTGTACTGGGGGATAGTGACTTCCCATTGTATTGAGGGGGGAGAGTGGCATCTCATTGTATTGAGAGGGGAGAGTGGCATTTCGTTGTACTGGGGGGAATAGTGGCTTCATTGTATTGAGGGGGGGAGAGTGGATTCTCATTGACTGGGGGATAGTGACTTCCCATTGTATTGAGGGGGGAGAGTGGCATCTCATTGTATTGAGAGGGGAGAGTGGCATTTCGTTGTACTGGGGGAATATGGCTTCTCATTGTATTGAGGGGGGAGAGTGGATTCTCGTTGTATTGAGGGGTGGGGGAGTGGATTCCATTGTATTGAGGGGCTTCTCATTGTATTGAGGGGGGAGAGTGTCTTCCCATTGTATTGAGGGGGAGAGTGGCTTTCATTGTATTGGGGGGGAGAGTGGATTCTCATTGTACTGGGGGGATAGGACTTCCCATGTATTGAGGGGGAGGGTGGCATCTCATTGTATTGAGAGGGGAGAGTGGCATTTCATTGTACTGGGGGAATAGTGGCTTCTCATTGTATTGAGGGGGGAGAGTGGATTCTCGTTGTATTGAGGTGGAGAGTGGATTCTCAATTGATTGAGGGGGCTTCTCATTGTATTGAGGGGGGAGAGTGTGTTTCCCATTGTATTGAGGGGGAACATGGCTTCTCATTGTATTGAGGGGGGAGAGTGGATTCTCATTGTACTGGGGAGAGTGGCTTCCCATTGTATTGAGGGCGGAGAGTCGATTCTCATTGTATTGAGGGTGGAGAGTGGCTTCTCATTGTATTGAGGGGGGAGAGTGGATTCTCATGTATGGGGGATAGTGACTTCCCATTGTATTGAGGGGGAGGGTGGCATCTCATTGTATTGAGAGGGGAGAGTGGCATTTCATTGTACTGGGGGAATAGTGGCTTCTCATTGTATTGAGGGGGAGAGTGATTCTCGTTGTATTGAGGGTGGAGAGTGGATTCTCAATGTATTGAGGGGGCTTCTCTTTGTATTGAGGGGGGAGAGTGTCTTCCCATTGTATTGAGGGGGGAACATGGCTTCTCATTGTATTGAGGGGGGAGAGTGGATTCTCATGTACTGGGAGAGTGGCTTCCCATTGTATTGAGGGCGGAGAGTCGATTCTCATTGTATTGAGGGTGGAGAGTGGCTTCTATTGTATTGAGGATGGAGAGTGGATTCTCATTGTACTGGGGATAGTGACTTCCTATTGTATTGAGGGGGAGGGTGGCATCTCATTGTTTAGAGAGGGGAGAGTGGCATTTCATTGTACTGGGGGAATTGTGGCTTCCCATTGTATTGAAGGGAGGGGTGGCTTCCCATGTACTGGGGGAGAGGGACTTCCGGTGTATTGATGATGAGAGTGGCTTCTTATTGTACTGGGGAGAATGGCTTTTCATTGTATTGAGAGGGAGGGTGGCTTCTCATTGTACTGGGGGGAGTGGCTTCTCATTGTATTAAGGGGGAGGGTGGCTCTCATTGTACTGGGGGAAAGTGGCTTCCATTGTATTGAGGGGGAGGGTGGCTTCCCATTGTACTGGGGGAGAGTGGCTTCTATTGTATTGAGGGGGAGGGTGGCTTCCCATTGTACTGGGGGGGAGAGTGCTTCTCATTATTGAGAGGGAGGGTGGCTTCTCATTTTTCTGGGGGAAAGTGGCTTCCCATTGTATTGGGGGGGTGGTGGCTTCACATTGTACGGGGGAAGAGTGGTTCTCATTGTATTGAGGGTGGCTTCCCTTACTGGGGGGGAGTGGCTTCTCATTGTATTGAGGGGGCAAAGTGGATTCTCATTGTACTTGGTGAGAATAGTTTCCCATTGTATTGAGGAGGAGAGTGGATTCTCATTGTACTGGGGGAGAGTGGCTTCTCATTGTATTGAGGGGAGGGTGGCTTCTCATTGTATGGGGGGAGAGTGGCTTCTCATTGTTTTGAGGGGGGAAGTGAATTCTCATTGATGGGGGAGAGTAGTTTCCCATTGATTGAGGTGAAGGTGTCTTCTCATTTTACCTGGCTTCTCATTGTGCTGGGGGAGGGTTGGTTTCTTATTGGCTCATGTGGAGCATGGCTTCTTATTGTATTGAGGATGGAGAGTGGATTCTCATTGTACTGGGGGATAGTGATTCCCATTGTATTGAGGGGGAGGGTGGCATCTCATTTGTTAGAGAGGGGAGAGTGGCATTTCATTGTACTGGGGAATTGTGGCTTCCCATTGTATTGAAGGGAGGGTGGCTTCCCATTGTACTGGGGGAGAGGGACTTCTCGGTGTATTGATGATGAGAGTGGCTTCTTATTGTACTGGGGAGAATGGCTTCTCATTGTATTGAGAGGGAGGGTGGCTTCTCATTGTACTGGGGGAGGAGAGGTGGCTTCTCATTGTATTGAGGGGGAGGGTGGCTTCTCATTGTACTGGGAGAAAGTGGCTTCCCATTGTACTGGGGGAGAGTGGCTTCCCATTGTATTGAGGGGGAGGGTGGCTTCCCATTGTACTGCTGAACAGACAGCCGCACCTCAATGGTTTTCACAGTGTCTGAGTTACTGTAAGGCTCCTTTTCCTGACAGGTCTGTGCTGGGATCTGTTGTTGCTAGCAGGCATGTTCCTATTCAATCTTTCCACACACATATGATATGATAATGATGCATCATCCAATCAATGTCTCACAATCCCATTCCTGTGCTCGCATTCACCGTTGCAGCCATTTCCTTTGATGACATGTCTGTGCGCTGTGGAGCTGATGTGTGGCTTGTCTGTTGAATGCAAGAAGTCCAGTGTTGGATCTTCCCTTTTCTGCGTCTCGCCTCCTTATGCTGCTGGATTGACAGTACTGAGCCAGAAGCACTTCTGTTTTTGTCTTCCCTCCTAGGAACTCTCTGACGTCCACCACACACACCAAATAACAGGGGGAGTGTCAGTCCAGCAGACACAGCCACCACCTCTGATTTTTTTTCCTCCCTCATCCTTTCCCTTGCACGTGTAATTGCCCTGACCCCATTCAAGTGAACAAAAATGCATTTGAATTAAAAACGGTTGTGAGCTAAACTTCAGCCATGTGCCCGGCGCAGCCACCAGCCAGGTAGGAAAACTTCCTCTGTGGGGAGGCAGCAGAGTCAGTGTCCTTACCACATGTTTTCATAATAGTGAATTCAGTCCATTAAGCGCTGTAGCCTCTGCCAGGCAATGACAGATCGGCATTTCAGCTCCTAATGAGACGTTGATTTTGCACATCCTCCTTTTATATTTTTTGGCTGCAGAATTTTGACTGTTTTATCGCCGCGTTGTGTCTGGAGAAGATGTGTTTATTTGTCCGATTTTTTAAGACTCTCGTCTCTAAAAGACGCAGCCAACCGATACAATCGTAAAAACACGAAGGGCCATATATATGAAAGCGCGATCCGGAAAAAAACGTGCGTACATTTATAAGACATGGCGTTCCGTTATGATAACGACCGTTAAAGTGCAGAGGTGCGCTTTATAAATATAGCTATTTTGTAATATGCGCCTTTAACGTTTTTTTAAAATTCGTTTTCGATTTCGATCGTAAATATGCTGATTTATACAATACCATTGTGGTAGTTTAACGGAAACTCTCGGTATCGGAGGTTTCGGATACTGCGGGTTAGGGAATACGGGCATATAGCTAAATACCCATGTTGTAGGAGCCAGAGATTTGCGGTCACGTGTTTTGTTACAAAGCCGATGATAAACAGTGGCGGCGCTACACTGGGGACAATGGGCATGTGCCCCAGTTGACAGATGCAGTGCCCCCCCAAGTGCCCCCCTTCCAAGTTCCAAAGCATACTGGTTTCCATACTGTGTTCCGGCATTGTCCCTTTATATAATGTCCGAGCAGTGAAGTCTCCATAAAGACTGGAAATTCCTCTATACATAGACTGTCAGTGACACTGCCCGGCCGGTAGAGTCTATGAGGAACTGTGGAAGATCTGGGGCACGGGGGGAAACAACCTCCACGGCTCTGTCTGTGTCTGAAGTTACTGAGAGGAAGTTCTCTGCACAGCGGGTGGTAGGAAAGCAGGGGAGCGGAGAAATGAAGGGGAGGTCAGTGCCCTTGCATGTGGGAGACACTGCTGCTCTCTGTCTTTAAAGATGACTCTGTGCTGCCTCGGCTGACAGTCTGGTAAATGAGAATATAGCCCCCCCTGCCATGCCACATTTACCAGACTGTCAGCCAAGGCGCACAGAGTTAACTTGAAATAAAAAGTATTCAGCTAGTCTGTAATGAGATCAGAGCAATGTGTGTGGTGTGTGTGTGTGTGTGTGTGTGTGTGTGTGGTGTGTGTGTGGTGTGTGTGTGTGTGTGTGTGTGTGTGTGGGGGGGGGGTCTAATAGACAAGGGCAAGTCCATCCCAGAAGTCCATCCCAGAAACACTTATACCATGGGCGTCCACACATAGGGGCAAGGTGGGTCATGAATTATACCAGTTACGGTGGGCAAACATGATTATACCAGTAGGCAAACTTAATTATTAAATTTCCCATACACGGGCCGATTATCGCGGTGAAACTTTGTTCGTACACATCATGCGTCGCAGGTCGGGACCCCAAACACACGTGTGTACTAACCTTAAGGCATGGCTGCAACAGGAATAGACAGGTAGGTTACAAGGTTACAAAAGCCTGTAATAAACTGGTAAAAATAGCAGTTGGTGTTGTGGGCAAATAACTGACAAGTCCCCAGTTTTTTGTTTTAAAGGGCATGTCCACCCCCAAAACTATAATCCCCCCAACTACTGGCCCCACATGTAGTGTAGTTTAATCCTTACCTCACATCCCAGCTCCATAGGGTTCTCCGTTAGTCCCCCCCAAAGTCCCAAAAATGACCACCAGGAGGCTAGCAGGTCCATATAGGACACTGCCTGCTACCTGGCCTCCCGGAGATCATTGCCATGCGTACTGCAGCCCTTCTCCCCCCTCCTCCCCCTCCCTCTCCCTCCCGTTCTGCTATCCCTCCCCTAGCAATCCCCTTCATGGCAGCCTTCCCCCATGTCCCCAGCCCCAACCGCATGATTTTTATTTTTATAAAGCTCCCAAACTTAACTTACTCTCTGCTTTCCTACGCGGAGTGAGCTGCCGGCAGCCGCGTCCGTGATTGGCGCCGCTCAGCCAATCACAGACGCGGCTGCGGTCGCCCCCTCTGTGCATTTCCTCGCAAGCAGAGGGCCGGGAGCGCCATCGGAGGAAAGAGGGGAGGTAAGTAGAGTTTGGGGGGCTAAAAAAAAAAATGCGGTTGGGGCTGGGAGCCCATGGGGAATAGCATAGCATAAATTTAAATTTAGGGTGGACATGCTCTTTAAGGGTGAACAGTTATACATGCAGAGAAGAAGGATGGAGATGCTTCATGGAAGAACTTAGTGTCTCGCACTTGAAAAAGGACAATTGTGTCCTTAACATGTCGTGTGTTATCAGCCACTTTTGCAATTACCTTTGGTGTTGCAGTCTAAGTCCTTCCATTAAGCATCTGTATCCTAGCATCTGCATCCTAGCATCTGTATCCTTCTTCTCTTCAGTTATGTTGTTGCCTGGACAGGGCAGTGAGACTAGAGGCAATTTACAGCCGTTGTAGTGTAGATATTCTTTGATATACTCTTTATCATGTTTATATTACAATTAATCTTATGTTAATTTTTTTCCCCCCCATTATGGCCTATGAAGTGGACTTGACCTTATGGTTGATCTTCTTATCTTAACTGTAGCTTCACCTCACAGGTATATTCCAGCCAGGGGTAGTGGCAGCATCTGTTATAGACAAACCTATATGCACCACCTGTGGATACATAGCTCACTAAGCAATTTGTGTTATGATTTCAAACATCCTATCAGTATGTTTGGTGATTGTGGGGGAAACCGGAGCGCCCGGAGGAAACCCACGCAGGCACGGGGAGATCATACAAACTCCTTGCAGACGTGTCCAAGGTTGGATTCGAACCCAGGTCTCCACGCTGCAAGGCATCAGTGCTAACCACTAAGCCACCGTGCTGCCCAGCTATTCTACCTTTTATTTTATTAAGACCTACTAACAGCTATAAACAGTTAGACATCACTAGCTATTTGCATAAAGGGGTGGAGCTATGACTCATCACTCGCCCAGTTTGATTGATAGAAGACAAAGCCTAAAGCTGGCCAACACAGGCAGATATTAGATAGATTTGACATATCTATCTAATGTCTAAAGACCACATTGTACAAGCGCGATTTTTATCTTGAGATATTCCTATTGGCCCATTCATTTTGTCATCTCAAATTGCATTAAAGACTAGGCAGTTGGTGCAATGACATGAATAATATAGTAAGGGGGAGCAGCCTAAAGTTAAAGGTCAGCTGGCACAGCTGGGGGGAGGAGCCAATAACAAGGCCCAGTGTGTTTATATAGACTTTACTTAGTTTTAGTTACTGAGCAGAAGCCCCTCCCAGTAACAAATGTTCACTAAACCTACAGTTAACAAAAATGTGGGTAGACAATCAGGGTTGGACAAGGGCGTACCTGCAGGGGCCTGGGGCCCCCCACAAGAATGGAGGCCGGGCCCCTGACCCCCTCCCCTATCCAAGATCCCTGCCACGGTCAGCTGTTTTAAACAGCTGATCGCACGTATGAATAAAACGTATGGGAATCAACTGTTTAAAAGACCAGACCAAACTTCCAGAACTGAACCGGAAGTTCGGGTCGGTCTTTTAAACAGCTGATCGCGGTATGTTTCATAAATAGTGCGATCATCTCCCTCCCATCTACCTATCTATCTCATATCTATGTTTATTACATACCATATCTATCTAATACCATATCTATCTATGTGCTATATATTGTCTGTCGTGCTGTGTCGGTCTATCTGCCAGTATTCATCGAGTCGATCATCGAGATCTATCACTCGATTAGCTAGCTACGAGGGATGCTAGCTGTCGACGAGCACTGACATCGAGCAGGACGAGCGGCGACGAGCAGAGATCGAGCGAGCTGGAGCGAGCTTGAAGGAGCAGCGATCGAGGGAGCGAGGGAGCGAGAGAGCCGGAGCGAGGGGGAGCGAGCGAGGGAGCAGAGCGAGCTGAGCAGCGAGCGAGGACGAGCTAGCGAGCTGAGGCGAGAGCGAGGAGACGAGCAGCGAGCAGCGAGCGAGCGAGCGAGCGAGCGAGCGAGCGAGCGCGAGCGAGCGAGCGAGCGAGCGAGCGAGCGAGGAGACGAGCGAGCCAGCGATGCGACTGAGGAGCGAGCGAGAGAGCGAGCAGCGGAGCGAGCGAGGAGCGAGCAGCGAGAGCAGCGCGCGAGCAGCGAGCGAGCGAGCGAGCGAGCAAGCGAGCAGCACAGCGAGCAGCGGAGCAGGCGAGCGAAGCGAGCGAGCAAGCGATGCGAGCGAGCGAGCAAGCGAGCGAGCGGGAGCGAGCGAGCAGCTAGCGAGAGAGCGAGCGAGCGGAGCAGCGAGCGAGCAGCGAGCGAGCGCGGAGCGAGGAGAGCGAGCGAGCTAAGCGAGCGAGCGAGCGAGCGAGACGAGCGAGCGACGGAGCGACGAGCGAGGCGACGAGCGAGCAGCGAGCGAGCTAAGCGAGCCTGAGCGAGAAGCGAGCTAGCGAGGATAGCGACAGCTGAGCGGAGCAGCGAGCGAGCGAGCGAGCGAGCGAGCGAGAGCGAGCGATAGCGAGCGAGCGAGCTGCGAGCGAGCGAGGAGCGAGCGAGGCGAGCGAGAAGAGCGAGCGAGCGAGCGAGCAGCGAGCTAGCGTATATGCTACGACGAGCTGCGCGCCGCACACACAAGGTAAGGGTGGAATAGCGGTTGTGACACCTGGACATGTATGCTCTCGAATAGCCTTCTGCAGGGATCTATCAGGATCAGCGAGCGAGAAGGAGACATGAGAGAGCGAGCGAGCAGCAGCGAGCGGAGCAGCGACGAGCAGCGATCTAGCATCAGGATGCGAGCGAGCAGCGAGCGATGCGAGCAGCGAGGAGCGAGCGAGCGAGCGAGCGAGAGACAGCGTACTGAGCGAGCGGAGGAGCGAGTGAGTGAGCGACTCTAGCTACAGAGGAGCTAGCGAATCGATCTAGCTAGCGACTGCGGAGCAGCGAGCGAGCTGCTAGCGAGCTCGAGCGAGCGAGAGCGAGAAGCGAGAGCAGCGAGTGATCACGCTACGAGCAGAGCTATCTGATATATCTATCATGCTATATCTATGCTATCATCTATCTATCATATCTATCATCTATCTATCAATCGAGCAATCTTGCTGATCAGCGATCAGCGGAGGGAGAAGTAGCGAGGCGAAGAGATTATCGATCTATCTATCATCTATCTATCTATCTATCTATCTATCTATCTATCTATCTATCTATCATCTATCATCTATCTATCTATCATCTATCTATCTATCTATCTATCTATCTATCATCTATCTATCTATCTATCTATCTATCTATCTATCTATCTATCGATCGATCGATCGATCGATCGATCTATCTATCTATCTATCTATCTATCTATCTATCTATCTATCTATCTATCTATCACTGCTATCTCTCTCTCTCACACACAATGTAAGGTGTGTAATAGCTGTTTTGTACACCTTACATTATACTGACATAGATTATTGGTGTTTTTTAAATGTGCCCCATTTGTCAGCCTTTGTGCCCATGTTGTGCCCCTGGAAAATTCTGAAGCTGGAGCCGCCACTGATGATAAATGTACGATAAACGCCATAAAGACAGGCTTATGTTTACCTAGACAGACTTACAGGTGGGGAAACTCCGCTCCCTGCTACTGGGACCCTCGTTAGGGTTCCTTGTTTAACCCCAAGGTCATGCCCTTACTTGACTTGTCATTGACATTTACTATACTTGACTTCTCATTCCAACACAGTCTTAAATAAGAAAGCACACACACATACAGTATACACACACACACATGATATTTAAAGGAGGGATGAAAGGATTTGACAGCTTCATCGTTTATTTTTTTAATAAAGAATAAATACAGGTTTTTTTTTTCAATACTGCAGAATATTAGCCACTTGCCAGATTTATCCTTCATTTTCTGCGATGTATGGACTTTTCGTTGGTAGACCTTGTGCAGCTGTTCCTAACATTAGAGAGTCACGTCAATAAACGATACAATATGAGAGGCCACGGAGGAATTCTGTGACCTTATAATAGAACGAGGCCGCGGGTCAAGTTAAACAGGTCAAAGAGTCCTAGTTGACTTTTAATACCCTTGTAAAATGTTTATTCGATGGGTACTTTGGGTTATTTAAGGCAGAATGTAAAATGTTTGCAGAAGACTGGACAATATTCCGGTCTAATGAATTTTTAATAGTTTCATCAAACTAAAATAAGGATCCAGGGTCAACTAAAATTGAATGTTTCGTTATGGTAAACGTTGGTTTAAAGGGATTTTTTGTAGGTTACATTTTGGATAGGATAGCAGTACAACTACTCAGCTGCAGCATTGAATTTACCCACGGCTGACGCGCTGCAGCTGATTGGTGCGCGGTTCCAGTGTTCCTCCTACATTTTGCGCATGTGCGCCTATAGTGAGAGATAAGAGGGAGGTCAGGACAGACTATCAGCTTTAAAGACGTAGTGATAAGTGATGAATCAGGCCAACAAAATTGGACTGGTCTAAAATCGATTTTGCCAATAATATTGATCTGTTTGGCCACCTAAAGTCAAAAGCTGCAGTGGATTAGTTGTATTGCAAACAGGAAGGTATGAATAAGCTATCCTACTTCTATGAAACTTATAGATCCACCTGCCAGCAAACTTAATATAAACAGTTTAGTGTCTGTAACCGAGTGGTAGGAACAGCCCCCTGGGATATGTTATTTTGGGTTTCACAATAGCCCATTAACTCAAACTCCTTCCGTGCCAATCCCAACAAAACTAACCTAAAAGGGTTCTAGACCTTTAGGCACCTGAACCAAAATAGACAGTGCTTGTGAAGGTGGATGGGCTAACTAACACTTGCTGGTGAACTGAAGGGCTGACTTGACACTGGCTGGTGAAGTAGAGGGATGGCCTAACAGTGGCTGGTGAACCCTCAAGCCCTCCAGTTCAACAAACACTGTTAGGTCAGCCCTCCAGACTCAGCGGCGTAACTAGGAATCACTGTGCCCCCCAGCAAAAATATGATGGGGCCCTTATCTCTGCCTCAACTACAGTGGTTTTCTGTGTGGAGAAGACGATGGGTTCCCCATCTGGTGAACTGGAGGACTGACCTACTCTTCAGCAGACACTGTAAGGTGAGCCCTCCAGTTCAACAGTCACTGCTGGATCAGCGATAGATAGATAGATAGATAGATAGATAGATAGATAGATAGATAGATAGATAGATACATAGATACATAGATAGATACATAGATAGATAATAGACAGACAGATGATAGATAGATAGATAGACAGACGGACAGACAAAGATAGATAGAGAGAGAGAGAGAGAGAGAGAGAGAGAGAGATGTAGACTGTATTAACCCTTCCTATGTTCTCTTAAGGCTTATTTTAACCCTATTTCTGGACAGCATTAACAATTTCTAGGTTTTCTTTAGGCTTAGTTTAACCCAACTGCATTAACCCTTCCTATGTTAGTTTAATCCATCCTAGGTTCTCCCAAAGCAGTTTAACCCCATCTCTGGACTGCATGAACACTCCCTAAAAGCTCATTAACTCGTGCGATCGCGGGTTCCAACCCATGACACACGATGTGTACGAACGAACATTTCGCCCAATAATCGGCCTGTGCGTAGGCGCTTTATTGGCTGAAACAGTCGTTCGGAGATCCACCAACTCTGTGATTCAATGATCCCTGAACGAACAACCGTTTCGGACGATAAAGCGCCTACACAGGGGCCGATTATTGGCCAAAATGTTCCTTCATACACATCGTGCATTGCGGGGCAGGGACCCGTGATCGCATGTTTGTACGAGCCTTTAGTTCTCCCTGGGCTTAGTTTAACCATATTTCTGGATGGCATTAACCCTTCATAGGTTCTCCCTAGGCTTAGTTTAACCATATTTCTGGATGGCATTAACCCTTCATAGGTTATCCCTAAGCTTAGCTTAACCATGTTTCTGGGTGGCATTAACCATTTATAGTTGCTCCTTAGACTTAGTTTAACCATATTTCTGGATGGCATTAACCCTTTATAGGTTCTCCCTAGGCTTAGTTTAACCATATTTCTGGACTGAATTAAACATTCCTAGGTTTTCCCAAGGCAATATGCAGTTTTCCCAGTGTTTAATTGCATCACCAGATATGTTATATTTACACACAAACTTACATCTAAGACGGATCCCCTATTCTTTCATCTTTAATGGGTGTCCAGTCTTGGTAGCCATTCTGCATTGGAAGTTATGGTTTGTAACAAATAATCTCCCTATTCAAGGTTTTATTATTTATTATGAATTATAAAAAATATCATTGCTGGCTCTGAGTCTGACCTAAATGGTTAGTGAGCATATGTACAAAGCCACTATTTCCATGGATAAATTTGGTATAATTGTATATTCCGGTGGGTAGGGCACTTTTGGAATATTTAATGACTTGATTAATATGCAATAATCTGCAGCTCCTTACTATGACATCAGAGAGAAATGAATGCAAGTTACAGTAGGGCGTAGTTTCGATTAAGGTTCATTACATAAAGATATAATTAGTCTACATAGCGACCCATATTTAACTGCATATTAATATTTAGAGTTTCACTGCCAAGATTAAATTAAATGTGTCTTTATCTTTCGATGTTTTTGGTACCTCCAGTACTGTAACTATCACTAAAACTGTCGCAAACAAGTTAGGACCATGATGTCGAACCTTGGCACTCCAGATGTTTTGGAGACTACAACTCCCAGCATGCCTTATTTGCAGAATACATGAAAAAAGTTTTGTTTGCAAATGTCTATGTTGTAAATATAATATTCCATTAACAGAAATAGCATTTTTGTTTGCGCACTGAATATTTCATAAAAATATGTAGGAGGTGCCAAATAGCTTGGCAATGGCAAATGATAAGGCAGATTCCGCTCATTTGCATCAATTAAAAAAAATTAAGCTATATATACTGAACCCCTTTACATAATAATAATCTAGGTAGGAAATGTCATCTACCTTATAATAAAAATAATGAAATGCGTTTCACTGATTGGTTAAAGGATCAATAGAAGCTCCATGGTCATCTGACCATTTAACTTGGTGACCTTTCAACTCTGACCTTCAAGTCCCAACTCATTCATTATATTTAGAGTCTCGGTGCCCTGGTCTGAGCTGATAGGGAGCTGTTACTCTAGTAACATTAACAAGATAAAAAGCAGCTAGGGAAATTTTATGTTATTATACTCCCTAATGAAGACATGCAGTATGGCAGCTCCTACTCATATTTATAAATACATGTGGGGAGTGAGAAATTTGTAAGTGAAGATTCTCATCCATCTGTGGTATTCAGTTAGATCAACTGGACTTGAAGTTTAGAACTTTAAGACATTTTGCATTTTCATCCGACTGGCTTTCTTAATTCAGAATGACTGTACAAGGATTTCCTTCTCCCTGTGCTCCCTTATAGTGAATACTGAGCATGCTTGACTTCATAGAAAGTCATGTCAGATGGAAGGAGGAATCAGTTGAGAGTGGAAGGGTGGATACTTAAGCTAAGCAGAACAAGTACTGAATTGAAGACATGCAGCAACACACACCCCTCAGAGTAAGGGCTACAAACATGTATTTATTTGGGCAAAGTCATTTTTGCTGTAAAGTTGCCCTTTAAATTCCCTAGAGTTTTTCAGTTTAGTTCTCTTTTAACACTTATCTGACCTTTGGCCCAACAGATGTTTGAAAACAATAACAGAATGCATTAAGGAATGCTGGGATTTTTTCAGCCATTTTCAAAAAACTGTAGGACTTCAAGTTGGACATCTCTGCATTATGATTGGTTGATGATCGGACTGGGCCGATAAAAATTTTTATCATTCAATCGTTGGTCAATTGCCCATACACGACACAATGATTCTACCACGATTGTTGTGTCTATGGGCATCATTAGTGGCTATGGATATAACCTAACATACCAGCAAATTATCTTCAGGAGGAGGCTCCTGTCCTGAAGAAGCTACAGTCTAATACAGTCAGGGCAAATAAAAGAAAGTGAACCAGTTTAGTTGCCCTTGACTTTTGTAAAGATGCCAGAAAAAAAACCTGCACCCCAAACTCCCCCCGCCCAGGGATCTGCAGGGGATTTTATTTAACCTTCATTTATTAGCTGTTCAAGGACAAATAACTCTGTTCTTTGCTGGTAGGAATTATCACTATCCCAGTGTTGAGTTAAGCTTGATTAGAGATGGGCGAAACGCTGAAGTTTGGTCTCGTTTCTGGATTTTTAGGATCCAAAGACCTTATTTTTGAGGGTTACTGAATGTACAAGGTTATTTTCGGTAACTCTCGGAAATCACCTTAAACGTTCTACAACCCTCGAAAATACGATCGGAAACTACTTTCGAGGGTTATCGAACGTACAAGGTTATTTTCAAGGGTTACCGAATATAACCTAATACATTGGTAACCCTAAAAAAATTGCGTCCCGAAATCTGAACTTCAGAATCTGGATTTTGGAACCAAGGGGTTTCGTGTCGGACCCGGATCCCATGTCTGGTAATGATTTCATTGGTTTACACCTCAATCCTGGATCAATGAAGAAGGAGAAGTAGGACTAAAGAAATTCAGAAGCCTCCAAGTATTTGTAATGTGCCCATTGACACACATGGTCACCATGCGGGCTACCAACTCATCATATGTACTGTACAAGCTGCAAAGATAATTACCGGGTTATTAAATACCAAAATGCTGCCAACCAGATAATAAACATTTTAGAGTAAATGTACATGTAATTTGCAGTGCAGGTTTAGTAGTCACACTCACATCACATTCAACATTTCTTCATGCTGGTTTATTTAAGGATATCTCTGTATTGTACAATGGCATTTAATTATTCTAACAAACTAAACTCTTTAAACCCACCCTCCACCTCAACTTAATTAAAGCCCTCTAGCTGAGAACCTGAACCACCATCACTTTGTCTGTTCTGCCCCAGCCCCTTGACTTGGCCAATAGAAATGTGCTCCTTGCAGAATGCATTAATGGGTCACAGACACCCCAGAGGGGGTGGGGCAAACTGTACCTTCAATCACTGCTTTAGGTAAATATTTCTCCTGAAAACCATGGTGAGGTTCCGGTCTTAATGATTTTAAGGGAGGGGATGAGTTTAAAAGGTTTAAAGCGGCTAGGCCACTTTAGCGCATTTCTCATATGCACGTGAAATGCAGAGCAGTGCATGTCAATGTTGCTACGATTCTAATTTCGGAGCGCATACGATCAAGATTTTTTTGCGGATCTCATGCCCTCCGATTGCGCAGCGTAGTGTGGATTCCAGCGGAAACGGACGTTTACGTGTGCAAAACGCTCGCCACCTGTCATATTGGGTCTTAGACAAAATGCTACAAGGATTAGCAAGTTGTGTGCGAATGTTAAAAAACATTGTGGTTCATTTTCCTAGATGATTGTCCTAAATTCTGAGCACATTTTAGGATGTTCTAGAAAATCAATCACATTCAAGGCACGGGGTTCCTTAAGGAAACATCAGGAGCCATTCGGCCTCTGCTTACAGCCTCCCTAGCTGTGATTGTCCAAGAGAATCCTTTAATTGTTAATTGATGACAGAGGAAGGTCACGCACTCAAAGGCACGAAGCCTAGAACCGCTAGTGTCCTTGAAATTACTGTACCAATGACTCCTCCATTGAAAGCACAGTCTGTCGTGGCTCAAGGTGCTAGCGGCCCCACGGGATTCCGAAAGGTAATTTGTTAATTGAATCCGGTAATTCCCGGTGACCTGTGGACAAATGAAAAATGATTTATGCAAATAAAGTGGAAACAATCAATAATATGTTTTTATTAAAAAAGAGTTTGTCAAGTGATTAAACTGACCTCTGGTTAGCTACAATAATTACAACATAGGATTATAATAGGAGGTGCAACATTTTGCCTGAGCTGTTAATTTGTCTCGACCAATCAGATGTTCCCTTTTTACATTTGATAACGTCTGCTGCAGATTAATGGGTTAAAATTTCGTCCCCTTGTGTGTAAACGCTTCCATGGGTATAAGGTAAATTGTTATTATTTCAGGCTAGGTTTGTATTATCTCCATAACAATACACCACGACAAGATGAGTGGGGACGCAGAAGATTAGCTGATGACTGACAACAGCTCGAAATGGTCTCAGCCCTCTCTCTCCGCCTGTGACACACCAGAAGCAAAAGAGGAAATGATATCAGCTCAAGGACAATTAGCCCCAAGAGCTGAACAATAAATGATCGATCGTTAGTAAACAGAGTTTAAATCCAGATGACACTTCTAAGGTAGACAGAGCAATGTTGTTGTTTTTTTCCCCCACATGTGGAATGTTATTGGCTACAGCTCTGGACAGATGGGATTTGCCTCAGGGAAGTCAACGAGACAATCACATACTCCCAGACTCTCTATAAATCAACTCCGCAGAGGAGAAGGAGTATAATAAGAAAACACCGGTGACAGTGCAGTTTAGGATCTTATTAAAAAAACATGGGCAACCATCTTTTTTTGTTGAGAATTACCCAGCAAACACTGATGCTGGCATGGCCCAGTAATAAATGGAGATGCATAAATAAAGCATGAGTGGGTCGTTACCTTAATCTTTATGCCAAAATATAAAATTTTCCTGACAAATAAGCCAGAAATTGCTGATTTAAACAAAGCTTTATTTCTTTACAACATTATAAAATGTATCTTTCTTCCCAGTGGACAAAGGCTCTGGTGTCTGCCCCGTCTCCTGTTTAATGGTCTGGGCATGCTCAGTGAGATTCATGTAGGGAGAGATAGCAGCTGACCAATCAGACACTGATTTGCTAAGGGAGGGAGGAGCGAGAGGGGTTAATTATTTGAATGTGTATTTTTCTTTATAATGTACTTTTGTAATGAAATCACATAGCTACATTGTTTCAATCAGAATTTTTTTGTGCGATAAGTTAAGAAAAAATGGGATTAAGCCTAAGGATTTGGATGTGTTTTAAAACAGATTGTGCCCTTTATTCTCAGATTGTTACTACTGACTGCAACACTAGTGTAAATAAAACATTTGCCTAATATACTTTACAGTAGGAATAATAAGTAAGTTCAGTACATGGATAAGATGTCTTGGACTAAAACTAAAAAATTACTTTTCTTAATGTTATCAAGATTTAGTCAGAAATCAGCAAACATTGTCTTTTTCTGACCAATGCTTAGGGACCCCATAGATGGTCTGATGACTGCATAGTGGCGTAGACAATCGGTCCAATTGTCTTACTGGACCAATCGGCTTCTTTTCCATAAACTGGCAATATATCGAACAGAATGTACACACAGGTCAAATATATTGGATTCAATCAAATCAGTCTATTTGATTTTTAAAGCGGTAGTAGATATTCAAATGTGCCGGAACCTTTATATATTATTGAAATCAGAACTTTTCCATTGCCAGTAATATAGTAGATTATACACATCTTCTTGATACTGGTATTAATATATTTTGCACTGGTTTTAAGAACATTAAAAACGGGATATTTTTGGGATATGATCTAAATAAATCATTGTTTAGAAGGATTTGCCTACAGTGTGTTGTGTTATTTATTTATATAGTGCCAACATCTTCCGTAGCGCTTTACAATTACATGTACCGTATACATTCACATCAGGCCTTGTCCCGAAGAGCTTACAATCTAAGCACATTTATTTGACACATACAACCTATCAGTATGTATTTATTATTGTGGGGGAAACCGGAGTGCCCGGAGGAAACCCATGCAAGCACGGGGAGAACATAAAGCGCTGCAAAGCAACAGTTCTAACCACTGAGCCACTTTACCGAAAATGATCCGTACATTTGAGGGTTACCGAAAATTAACTATACATTCAAGGGCTATCAAACAATATATTCTAGCGAACGGCCCATAAATTTGATAATTATCGATTTTTTCAATAATTATTGAAAATACAGCCGGAAAAACAAAGTTCGAATAGCTCGAGTTCATCCAAACTCATAAAATTCAGCTCGAACTCGGGTTCGAGTTTGGTTCCCATCTCTAATGACTACGGATGATTAAAACTGTTAAGTTTTGGAACGAGAAATTCGAGAAATTCAAAAAAAATTCTAAATTACTATTCAAACCCAATTGAAGCAGAATTTTTCTACCACGATTTTCGAACTTTTAAACTGGAATATTTGACCTCGTTTTTTGACTTTTCAATCTCGATCTTTGAATTTTCAACTGTGATTTCAGAATTTCAATTCAATAAAAAGTTCAGAGTTTCGTAAATCTCAAAATTTTTTACTGAATTTTCTCAACCAGCGTTTCCAAAACTAAACCAGATTCGTTTGGAAACTTGGACTCATCTCTACCGATGACCATAATATAAATATAAATATCTAGTTGGGGCAATTTAGTCAGTTGAGTTAAAAAGAACTTTGCTTTGAAAGAGAATGTTTGCAGAAATCCAATAAAAACAGGATATATCCATTTGCCCAATAATCTTTGACATATATTATAATTAAAATAAGAGGAACCGGTTATATAAGCCACATAAAAGCCACTAGTTTAAATTCTGCCTTCATACAATCTAATGTAATTGAATGCGATTCATAGTAAAATCAATAAATGGTCATCACAGCTCCTATAAACAATATATGTATGTACTGTAACTGTGAATGAACCTGAACATTCCAACCCTATAAACAGCGCGTAATGTTGTCATCAATATCAGAAGACCTATTAGTGAATATCATAAAGCCTTTGCCCAAAAACAATTTTCCTAAGAGGAAAAATAAAATTAATTGATTGGCTTAGGGTGGTTAATTGATTTTTTTAAATGAAGTTAATTATTTGATTTTATTAAATCAACAATCAATGTATTAATTAGCATTGATGAATGGATCTAAAAAAAGAATCTATACTTACCTTTTCCAACCCCTGAAACCCTGAGATCATTCTAGTTACTTGCCAGTACATTCCCTCGGTCCCTGTCCCCAATAATCCTTATCTTTCTCCAATATGCTTCTCCTTCCTAGTCCTCATGGAGGTATGCCAGTATGCAAGGTCAGTCATTGCCTGTAGTCAACGTAATGGCAATGACCGGACGGCATCTGTGTTCAATGGTAGTTTTCTTGTGGCAGAAAAAAGTATTATGTGCTTCAGGGACTAAGAGAAGGTAAGTAACTAAGATGATGAGGTCGGCGGTTGGGGAAGGTAAGTTTAGATTCTCATTTTGTCTTTTATTTTCAAAGACTGTATTATGAATTTTATGTATAGTAACTTATTACAGAAATGTAATTTATATTTCAGGTACAAGCATGTTCAACTCTTGTCCGAGACAATCCAACATTTCTAGAAGAGAGAGAGTAAAGGTAGAGGGTGTAAGCCATTAGGAACCATCACACCAATGGGCCAATTACTGAATATATGATTCCTGTGGGGATAGCCCTTAACTATGTTTTCTAGGAAAGCTATAACATTTTATTAAAAGGCTCATAAAGATCAAACAGAACTGGTGAAAGGCATGAGTAATCTATTAAATGGGATGATTCATTACAATATTAGTCATAGACCCGGGGGGGGGGATGTTAGAAACTTATTTAATCTACAGAGGCTTTCAAACAGGAAAGATCTACTAAGGGAAGGGGGATTATTCCAGCCAAGATCAGCAGAAGGCAGTTTGTTGGTTTGGTACAGGATTTATTGTCACTAAAGTTCCAGAAAAGTCCATGTCCACTTACTTTTCGATATACTTACCTTTATTAGAGATTACTTACACATCCAGATCCAATTTCCTTGCCAGAACGCTCTCTGCTCATCTGAAGCTTCCAAGACTGGCTGTCAGACAAAGCTGTGGTGCTGACCTCACGGCCTGAAGATGCTTCCTCTGCTGCAGTGATATAAATTTAATAATAAATACATGTACAGTGGAGGACGTGTCTCCAAGCCAGAGATGGATCGTGTGGATGGTGTAAGGAAGTTTATAAATACATTTAAATATAGCAAAAAGTGTGTTTGGGGGGCTTCTGCATGAGTGGCTAAATTTTCTTTCTGAAGGTGGCTAAAAATTAACTTTTTAGCCAACTCTAGCTCTGGTCTGTGCCAAACAATAGGCCTTAGCTAAACATTGGAATGGTGGCAACATGGAAATCGTGCCGCATAGTATCCATAATGATGCCAGCACCCCTGACAATTCCAGTCTTTGGACATATGTTGATAGAATGCACTGCCAAGGGTGGTGGCACCAGAAGCATTTTGCCCGAGGCATCGTTCCCCCCATTTAAGGGCACGTTTACCCCTCAAATGAAAAAGTATATATAGGCAAATTATAGCCCAAACCACAAAATAGCAAGTCTTAGAAATCTGAGAGATAATATGTAATAATATGTAATGCCTGACCTTAATGAAAACTATTATTACAAGTCAGGAAAGTCAACTCCCTGCTAGCATTGCAAGTATACCAAGTATTCAAAAAAACATATTAAGCAAATTCATTTTTAATTAAATCAAAACTGGAAGCAAGAATACATGTTCCTACCTCCCACAGAATTATTGATTCATGGGCAAAAAAAATTGTGGAGGACGGATTAGATGTCTAAATAAATCTAGCAAGCTAAAGAAGTAAATAAGTTATAATATTATTATCTATTAATTACTCCTCATTGTAAAGATATTATTATAGGAAGGTTTTTGTTCTTATTACCAAATCATACCAAAGCAATCCAGCTTGTACACTGGCATGTTTATTATAAATGCCCCTGACTTCATTCCTACAACCAGTGATGTGTTTGTGTTGCTCCTGGCAGGGCTTGTTCTGGGGAGATAATTTCACATCAGAATCCAACATTGACTTTCAAGCAGATGGTGCAATAAAAGGCTATAATTGGTCTGTACAGAAGGAAGATTCAATCCGAGCAGTTGACAATAACAGGGTGCGGTGCTGAATAGACAGATCACAGGCTAATTTTAGTCTGAACATCGCAAATACAGACACGGAGCAGATAGGTAGTTCCATTAAAACAGCAAAATTTACGATCCATGTGAACATTCCCATTGGTTAGTCACTTAATCACATGATACCCGGGAGAATGTAATTTAACATATTCATCTGTGTGATACTCAATGGGTGGTCTTCCCTTTACAGTCACATGGTGCTAAGCATATTATATGACATGCAAAATAAGCCTGGAATTTAAAGGCGCAATAAAACTTAAAAATACGTTGCTGTAACGTGAAAGAGCAAGTATACCTAATAGGGAAATTGTTTTAAATACCAACGATTCACGAGCATTTTGCAAAGGTAATGTAAGGGAAATAGTATGGCGGGTCAAACTAATATGTAAATATGTATATATATATATATATATATATATATAAAAGCAATGTTGGCTAATCGACAATCTACAACATTCAGATCTCCCTAACACTCTTCAACACACTGAGAAATGGCTGCCTGACATATCTTGTTCCCCCTTATTAATCAACCTTAGTCCCACCTCTTTTAGGCTGACCAAATAACCTTCCCACATCCCTGTCTCACCCCCAAACACCTGTCCCTGGGTCATTCTCCACACCCAAATCTGAGTTAAGACCCAAGTCTCCCGTGACAGTTGTCCTGTTCTTTCCCTAATCCGGACTACGACGGGGACAACGACCACGCTGGCTATTGCCCCATTTTTCTATTGGCCCTGACTACAATACATATAATCACACCACCGGTCTTGTTCCTAAGGGCGCGTCTCACAGATACAGCCGTCTCTCCTTGCCTCGCTAGTCCCTTTCTTCCCGCCCCCCGGGCCCCCTTCCCCCCCTATACCAGTACTACCTCCACCCCCCCTCTCGCCCTCTCTGCCCCTTCCCTCTTTCCCCCCCCCCCTCTGCCCCTTGCTTGCCCTGACGCGGGCCCCGTTCGGCTGGCCCTTTGCTTTCTTTCTGCTGGGCCCCCCTTTGTTGGTCACTTGTCCCCCTCCCCCTCCTTCCTGTCCTTCGGTTCTGGGCTGGCGCCCTCGCGGTTCCCCCTCCCCCCCTCCCCCCCCCCCCCCCCCTTTGTTCCCCCCTTCCCCTGCTTTTCTCGTTTCTCGGTTGCCCCCCGGCTCCCCTGGTTTCTGCCGCGCTCGCTCCTGTCGCGGCCTTTCTCTCCTGGGCTCCTTCCCCCCCCTCTCCGCCCTCCTCCGAGCCCCCGCCCCCCCCCGTGCCCTGCTTTGTTTTGGCCATCCTTCTCTACAAGTCGGAACCTTGTGTTAGGCGCTTAGTCCATCCCCGACCCCCCCGGCGGGGGGTGCGGCCGTTCTCGGGCCTCCACCCCACGGTGTTTGGCAGCTGGTCCCCCCTCCCCGGCTCTCGCATCCCCACCCTTTCTGTGCCTTTCCCCTGCCCCCCTCCTGCCCTACCGCGCCTCCTTCCCCTTCGCCCCGTTTGTTCGCGCAGTTGGGCCCTCCCTCCGGTTTTTTCGCGCTTTTAGTTTTATTCGCTTCACTTGTTTTCTTTTCCTCCCTCCTGCCCCCCCCGGTCTCTTGGTCCCCTGCCCCCTGCGGGGTTTCGCGCCCCTTTCTTCTTCCCTCCTCCACTGTGACACCACTGCCCACACCCCAAAGGCTCGACACTCGGGCCCTTTTCCTTGTACCCGGGCCCGTTCCGGGCTTCCCTCTCCCTCTTTTCCCCCTGCTTGCTTTGTCTTCTCCCACATAGCCATTCCATCACCACACTATTCCCCTTCCCTCGAGAAAAAAAAAAAAAACCAAAACAAAAAGACAACAACAAAACAAATACCCAGAGAACAGGTAATAAAAAAAAAAACGGACCAAAAAAAGAAACCTAACACAAAAAAAAAAAAAGTAGAGAAGAGAATGAAAAAAAATTTAGTGAGCTGCCATTTCCGTGCTGTAACCCGGCGCACCGTCCTTCCCAGAATGCACCCCATCCCTTGGAATGTTTCTAAAGTAATGTCTACTGATTGGCTGTTGGACGGTCAAACATGCTCTGGATCCTCTACTGAGCCAACTGAATCAACCCAGGCGCTGGGTCAAGGGCAGGCCATAACGGTCTTATTGGGGTCCTGCAAACAGGGAAGTCAGTATTCGTTTGTTATTTTTAACAAAGACCAAATGTGTGAATCATCAGGTCACGGTCATTAGGATTGAAAATGACAGGCTTTTTTCTTACAAGTATGAGTATTTGTGCTAAACCCCTTCCGCTTAAACCATTATACAGTATGTGTCCTGTAGAATAAAAAATGTGATTTGTAAACTTATGTTTACAATGTCCTATGTTCACTTGAAACCAAGGACATCAAAGTTTATGGATTTGGATGAAAGCAAGAAGCACAAGAGTAGACAGCAGCGAGCTTGTGCTCCTGTTAGATGAGAAGGGTTAGGTTTGTGCTGGCCTAATATTGCATTATCTTGACGTCTGATTGTCCAATATGGTCTGTCTACTTGATTTAGCTGCTGATGTTCCGAGACATTGCTGCGACACTATTTCGTTGGCCCTGACCATACTCCTTGCTTTCATCCTTAGTGTAAGTTTCATTTGTGTTTTGGCTGCTTGCTGCAGAACAAGAATATTCAATTCCAAATCCCTTCAGGGGGTAACAAGCTTTTACATACACAAAAATCCTCTGCAGTAAGAAACTCCACATGCCCACAAATGTCTCATTCTGCCTCGCAGCCTGTGTTAACTGGTGAGAGACCCCGGTGGTTAGAAGTCATCGAGTACATGCAATAAAATAGAAATATTCTTCACCTCCTATTTTGTGCCTTGTTTGCCTATGTGCATCTCATATAATGAATGATATTATTACTGTGATACCCAAAAACAGTAAAAATTAGCTTTAATTACTCAAATCCAGTGGAGTAAACTAGGAAACCTGGCCCCTTTGCAAAACTCATGATGTGGCCCCTATCCGTGCTTCATTCACAGTGGTTTTCTGGGGAGGCTATATCTGTCATAGGAAAAACAAAAGAAGATAGGCCACCTGGTTCCTTTCCCCCGTTTGGTGTGAAGGGTCTGCTTCTCTGGTAGGTTGCACCCCTGCCTAAATCCTCACAAAATAAAAGTATCACAAAATAAAGGGGATCAATAGTTATTCCCAACGGACAGGAAAAGAAAAAAACAATCCATCAGGTTCTTAAAGAAAGTAACTCTTAAAGATCTGCAGATATTCAGTGCAATGGTCCAACTCCCTCTGAAAGGTTACCGCCCTCTTCTCCAAGCCCTACAAGCTCTTTACAAGCTTGCACATGCTCTGAAGGGGTGACTTTGGAAAGTCTGTCAGTCATCGGCCAGGAGCAGAAAGAAAGGTAGTGAGAACATCGAACTGAACATCTGTTATTAGTTCAGATAGCGATTGTACCAAGTATTAGGGGTTTAACATTTTAGACTGAAAGAAGGACATGCTCGTAAAACATTCCCGTTTCGTTGTCTTTGAACTTCTGGTCCTCAACAGCATGAGACTCACCCCAAACCATATGCCTATATTTAATATTCATGTTAATAGCCAAGCAATGACACCTGTGCCAAGTTATCCATCAGGTATTGTAAATTACATTATGGATGCCATTTTGCCCACTGGTTAAGTAACTTTTTCAGTGTAGTGTTGATGTGGCTTAACCATCATTTTTCGGAACGGGACGAGGTTCTTTAGCAGAGAGGAAAGTCGTCCTATTGTAACACAATCATGGGAAATATAATAGACATTCCAGAACAGTTAGTGGGAGAAAGTCATCTGGGTTCCCCAGGGGAATGTTATCAAGTTTCCAAAAGGCACAAAGGGCAAACAACTACCAACGAAGGCCTAATGGAAAAAAAAAAAAAAAACTATTTGAATGGATAGGAGAATGTTAAAGTTATATCGACTAAATCTATTTGTATAGTCAATTGATTTGTTTGTTTTGTGTGGTGGTTTAGGCCATTGCTGTTAAACTACATACAGTGCTGCCCTATTACTATTAGCATTCTTTTTTAGTGTCCACCTAGGCTTTATGTTGATCGGGTTACATATCTGCCTGCCAGAACTGCCTACAGTACTCCTGCAGTACTCCCTGCAGTACCCCCTGCAGTACCCCCTACAGTACTCCCTGCGGTACCCCTGCAGAACCCCTGCAGTACTCCCTGCGCACTCCTGCAGTTCCCGCAGTACCCCCGCGTATCCCTGCAGTACCTTGCCGTACTCCCTGCAGTACTCCCTCAGTACCCCCACAGTATCCTCGGTACTCCTGCAGAACCCCCTGCAGTACCCCTGCAGTACCCCCTGCAATACCCCCTGCAGTACTCTGCCGTACTCCCTGCAGTACTCCTGAAGTACCCTTGCCATACTCCCTGCAGTACCCCTGCAGTACTCACTGCAGTACCCCTGCAGTACCCCCCTGCAGTACTCACTGCAGTACTCCCTGCAGTACCCCTGCAGGTAAAGGTTGTCCTCGCTTTATAAATGTAAAATTGTTTTTGTTTTAATGAGTTTAACTGTTTCATTGTCACTGAACTGAAATTTGGATAAAAATGTTACGTTGCCCTGTTTAGAAGGTCTGTGTATTATTTTACAATGACAGTAAGGACAACATATAGAGTTATTTTTTTAACAAAAAAGCTGCCATGTGGCTTTCCTGAACACATTGTAAGGTGGAAGGTTTACTATAAAGTAGTAACAATTGTACTACTTGCACTACCTTTGTATAACATGTATGTTTCTCATGTGTTTTAGTGCAACTGTAAAGTGCCATGGAACATGGTGGCGATTTCACTAATAATAATAAACAAAGGGCATGTTCATCTCAATAAAAACTACCCACCATTTCCCTAATGTACATCTCCCAGACAGTCCACTTCTTTATCCAAAAGCCTCTCATTTAGCCTGAACTAGCCCACGAAAGTCCCGCTCCTCGCCCCCCCCCTACTATCAATCAATTGAGCGGGTTTCTCCAAGCACACTGCAAGGTAGGCTGGTACAGGGTAACGAAAGGAGTTGGAGCTTATGAATAGCAACAGTCTATTCAGTTAGATCAACTGACTTGAAGTTGATCAATTTAATACAACAGAATACCATGACTTGGTTGAATGAGAACCTCAAAAACAATAGCCACAGTCATTATCACACTGGGGTACGGAGATCCATAGCTGAAATGAAACCCCATTTTTCAGTTTAGGTATTACCCACATGTGTGTGAGCTATTGTAGGAGACATTCGGCCTCACACAAAATCCTATTTATATATATACAACCCCAGAATGTATCACTTTTCTAACCAATTTCTAACCTGAGATACACAAGTCAAACATTCAATAACCTCTAACTTTTAAAAACCTCCTCCTCCAGAATCCTCTAGTTAAGGCTCAGCGAGTTTAAACTGTTTAATTGAGTTACTAAGGGGGCAATACTTTATCAGACATTTTTGAGGCGAATTAGTGTGAAACCCTACCGATGTTTTCCCTATTTAGCGGGGTCGCGCCATTCCAAACCTTTTTTTTTAGCCAGAACTTCATTTAATCTCATATTGCATTAGAATGAATAAAGCTACTAGGGGATCTCATACAGCCCAATCCCGGGAATTTATTGGATGACATCCAACAGAAGGATCAGGGGTGCCCCATCCATGAGGACATGTTGAAAAAATTGCTCAAGGAAAAATGCTCAGGACACCAAGAGCGATGGTGCATCTAGTTTCAGGTGCTGTTCCCTTTAAGTGCTCTGAGAAGGATCATAATTTTGACCCTGTTGCAGTTGAATGTTTTATAGGTATAGTTATGCATTACAATGTCCTCCATGCACAGTGGCGGACTTGTTCTGATATATTTAAAGGAGAACTAAAGTTTAATTAGAAATGATCCTTCTGTAATTGCTAACTTATTGGTAACTGTATCTCCCAACTTTATAATCAGCAGCATCTGGTCATAGACTGGATACAACACTGCACATACTGAGTGAGTTCTTAGCCCCTCCTGCCAGAACTGTCAAATGACTACTTGGTGACCTACCTGTGACCTCGTAGTTAAGATGAGAAGTAAGAAAACCAATTGTACTCACCAGGAAGGAGTATGCGTCAGTAATGAGCAAATGACGGAAATCTGCCCCGTGTTCTCGCAATTCTGGTTATTTCAGAAGTAACAATTACAGATATAGGCAAGTTATGATTTAAAAAACCACGCGGCTAATTTCTATTCAAACTTTAGTTTTCCTTTTAAAAATGGTTAAATGTATTATGCAAAGCTACATAGTATTATATATATAGCATATCAGAAGAACGGGGCACTCCACAGGTCTTAGCAAAGATAAAACTTAACTTTTCAAACGGTCTATGCATTTCGGTGCTAAAGAGCGTCGTCAGGACATCTGAAAATACCCCATTTCCGGGTATTTAACAAAAACAGTTGGGCAGTGGACACTCCCCGCCAACGCCCCCATCCCTCCCACGGTCCGTACAGAGCTAAAAGATACAATAGGGAAACATTAAACAAATCAACCCCATTTAAAACTGTTAAAAACGATATTGTAAGTTACTAAAACATGCTAAACAGTGACATATGTAGAAACCGGACTTTTAGATAAAGTACTATAAATATGTATCCCAAAGAGTAAATGGTCATATCAGAAAAAGGCCTAAGTAGATAACTATGCACATAAGAAATAATATATTGGTATTTTAGGAAACAAGATAATATTGGTATTTATAGGAAACAGATAAAATTACTTGCTCATGAGCCCCCGGGGGATAGGGTATCTAAACGGCGGATCACCGGACTTCACACTGTAGGAGAAGTCTATTACGGTTTAAGTCCTCTGTATGTTGGACAGTTTCAATGGCATCCACCAGCATATTGCTAAGTTGGTGACACGCACTTTTAAAATGTCTGGCGACAGATTGTTATTTTTTTACCCTCGTCAGTCTCCACTAAGAGCAGCTCTAATAGCGCGACCGATGGTTGGCCATCCGTTCGCGGATCGATGTCGCCGTTTTGCCGACATAATAGAGTCCGCACGGACATGTTATAATAAATGACATGAGTACTAAGCAGGTAATCCGTTCCCTGATTTTAAATTATGGCCGTTATAGGGGATGGGGAAAATCCACTCCGGTAATAACCGAACGGCAAGTTTGGCCACCCAGACACCGGTAACATCCCGGTTTAGAAGATGGTAGCCATGTGTTAAGATCCTTAGTAGACTTACTGCGTAAGTTGTGCGTACTAATAGGTTCTTTAGGTTTACCTCTTCTATTATATATATATATATAATAGTAAAAAAGTTTGGATCTCCTGTAATAATGTGCAGTTTCACAGGGAATGCTGGGAATTGTTGTCTGTAAACGTTGTTTCATTCCAGTCGGCCGGGTAGGAGTGATATTATTTTTAGAAAGCCTGCGTGACAGTAAATGTATTTATGAAGCTTTCATTTGCTGCACTGCTTGCCCTTTAATGTTTGCTAGGAGCGCAAGCCTGGGGTTTCCTGGGAATGTAAATCATCTCTGGTCCACACAGAAGAGATGGAAAGGACAGGCTGGTAGATTGTTGACTATTAGTCCAATGTATTGTACAGAATGGTAAAGAGGTCAAATAAATAAAAAATAAATGGAGATGTATTCAGCAGATTCAGGGAATGAGAAATAGGAATAGAATGTATCAATGGCAGGAAGGAAAACAGTGGATGTTACAGGTAAGGCTGTATGGTAGCTCCCGAACCTGGTTTTGGATCATAAACTACCATGGTTCTGGAACAGAATTTCAGTATTGAACGCAAAATTCTGACATTGAAAACATCAGGGAGATCGATACCCAGAGGGTTTGTTCATTTCTGGTTGTCTACATGTACAGTATGTAGGTTTAGAAACCATGACAAGCAATATTCCCTTTTGCATAAACTTTGTCATGTGTAACCCCGCCCCTTGACCTGTTAACAAAACGCACCCACAAATGGCCATCTTAGATCTCTCACCCGTGGCCAGAGCAAGTCCACCCCAGCCTGTGGAACTGAGCCATGAGTTATGCTGTAAAATAGGAAAACTAATGGGCCATAGTTGTGGTAGAGATCAATGTAAAGTGTAAATAAGGTTCAATGTATTGTGCATATCAATGTGTGTTTTATACAGTAGCTAACACAGTAAATGTGTCACTTTGCATGTCTCTCTCTTTAACCTGTTTAATCTATGTTCCCCGAATGGGGAAGTGGGAATACAATCTCACCTCCCTGTGAATAATAGATACAGATTACTTACTGTACTTTATAGCATTGGTTTAGTTGTCCCCAGCAGTCCTCTAAGAGTTAAAGGATATGTACACTGGGAAATTAGTTGTTTACTGGAAACTGGAATTCTTCCCAACTATCCCTGTACCATTTTTTTGATCTGTCCTATTTCTTTAGATATCCAATCTGAAACATCTTACATTTCATCTATCAATCAAGTGCCTTATTATAATAAACTCTTCTGTTATGTATAGTTTTGCTGTACATGGTTACAGTTGGTGTGTGAACTGTATGGTGGGAAATTCTCTCACCCAATGCTGCATCATAGGATTACTGAGCATGCTTGCCCTCACAGAGACTCAGATAGTCTGGCAGGGGGCTGGGGATGAGCTTAAGCAAAACAAGAACTGGGAGCAGAAAGGAGGGCAATGTTGGTAATGTTTCTGACGCCTACCGACAGAACGGAACTACGTGCCTCTTTCTAGCCCTACGGCTTAACAGCTATGGGCATAAGAGAGAGGCAGATGGATCCCGAACCATTTGGACGTTGGGCGCTTAGTGTGAGATCACTATAGGCACGCTCCCCGAGCTTTCGATAAAATAAAAAAAGTACATGGATTAAAGTCATGCAGCAACACAAACACATCAGAGTAAGTGTCTACATGTATTCCTTCAAAGTTTTGGTAAATCTTGTTGCCATCTCTTCTCTCTCTTCCCTTAAAATGAATGCATGTAAAATCAACACGTGACCATATTTCCATTAGGAGCATGATTCAGTGTAGACATACAGTACAGTATGCAGTTAATAAACCGGTACTTAGCCTGTAGCTTAAAGATATTAAGTGTTGGGATGTAAAGTTGGCAACACTGTCCCATCTCCATTGGACAATGTTTTGTCCCAGAGAAAATATTGTTCCTCTAAACCACCCAGTACACCACCTGCCCTAAAATCCTTTGTAGATTTTCTAAAGGGGGGAAACATTTGAGCTATTTGATGCACATTATGGGGGTATAGAAAGTGTTTATTGCTTCACTTGTGTGTTGATATAAATGATGATCCCATGGATCCCATTATCACACATTATATTATTTGTCTTTCAATTTCTTTCTTTCTTCTGCCTCTAAATGCAGCAGCTGAAATCGTTCTCTTCTAATTACCCATCTCCTACTGTCAATTATTCATCTCCTCTCTCCTTCCTACACAGCAGCCATTATATTGCTGGCTTGTCTTGTTTACAGGCTACAGCTCAAGGATTCGGTTCTAACAGATATATTCAGCTGCTTTCTACCTTCCTTTCCAATAACCTCAACCATAATAAAAGGAAAATTTAATAGTTTCATGTAAAGTGAGTTACCCTTTAATTTCATTGTGAAATACATTGTACTGGAGTATTTTATATGCCAACAGGGTTATCAGGCGTTCCCACTGGGCACCATTTTGTCAATGCAAAAGGGTGTATTTATCACCGACATCACGACCCACATAACATTGTGGCAGAAGAGGAGTTGTCTAGGTTGTCTGCAATGATGATGTTTTGTTGCTTTTCTTATTGCATCAGGTTAAGGGTTTCTGGTGATAGATGCGGCTTGCCGGAAAAAACTTTGGACACTGGAACCGCTAGGCTCTTTGTGCTGAGTGGTTCTACCAGAATGCAAAGAAAGCAATGGAAACTGATGGCCAACCCACATGCTTCAAGTAAAGGCGTCCCAAAGAAATGTGACCAGACTGATAACTGTCCACCAGTCAAAAGGGGGGCAGGCAGTGTAAACCGACTTATCAAAATGTAGTTAATATATTATTTGGTTGTTCTTATAATGGCTATATAAGAAGGAGGGTATGTTTAAATTTAATTTTGATCGCCTGAGGAAGCCTTCACTGGCGAAACGCATAGTGATAGTATTATCATTTATATAAGTTTTGAATAGAGACATACACCATATGTATTTATGCTGCTGATCCATTAAGCTGAAGAAATTGAGATGGTGATGATAAGCACTCTGTGCTATCATATATTGCACCTATGCACTCTGTGCTGTCTACATTGCACCTATGCACTCTGTGCTATCATTTATTGCAACTATGCACTTTGTGCATCATATATTGACACTACACACTCGTGCTATCATATTGCACCTATGCACTCTGTGTTATCATATATTGCATCTATGCACTTTGTGCTATCATATATGCAACACACATCCGTGCTATCATATATTGCACCTATGCACTCTGTGTTATCATATGTTGCATTAAGCACTCTGTGCTATCATATATTGCACCTATGCACTCTGTGCTATTATATATTGCACCGATGCACTCTGCGCTACATATATTGCCCCTATGCACTTGTGCTATCATATATTACACCTTTATCATTTTCCTTTGCTAAGGAATTTTATCTTACAAAAGAACAAGCCATACAGTTGTAAGTGAGCTGCTACACTAAATAAAATCACCAATGAAACCTCAGACTCTACCAATAGGTTCCTTTACAGTAGCTACCAGAACTGGCTATGAAATGATGCATAAATAATGCTGGTCTTGGTCTCATTCAATAATTTGGGTTATTGGGTGCTAGGAAAAAAGTTCCTACATTGTTCTTGCTTATCTAACGTATAAGTATTGTAACTTATCTCACCTGCTCCAGCAATGCAGTTATCACTTTGTGGCTATACTGCATCATGGGAACATGGACAGGTAAGGAGTGGGGGCTTGAGGGGGTATTACACCCCAATAGAATACTATACTTTTTACATTCGCACTACAAGGTGTAACCACAATAGCGTCCTGCAACTAGGGAAGTCTCGAGTATTAAAGTTTCGAATCTCGAAACTTTAACTCTACGCAGCAACCACAAGTCTATTTACCAGAGGCTGTGCGGCGTTCGCACCTATGGACGGAGGAGATTAGGAAGTGTGGCTCTGGGTGAATCTCTCTGATGTGGTTTCTCTTTAGATGTTCAGTAAAGCTGCATTCAGGGGCAACTACTTTTTAAAGATACTGGTGTATTAAAGAGATAGTACCTTCCTTATTTCTAAACCTAAAACTACACTCTTATTTTGATATAATTGACATTACAGTCATAGACGGTGACAGCAACTTTTATTAAAAATGGCCTTGAGGTGGATCTAATTGAGGAGTCCGAATTCTGGGTTTGTGGTGGATGGGGTTTAGTTACAGTTTTTGTAGAGATTATAGCCTAGGGCAAGTATTGTTACGTGGAGAGAAAAAATGTCTCAAGGACGACATTTTGGAAACGGGTGATAAATGGATTATCCTTATCTGGGCCAGTTTCCTCAGTTGTGCGCCTTGGGGATCTGTCCTGGACCAAATCTTTGCAATTTATTTATAAATGACTTTGAAGGTGGCATTGATAAGATCCGTGCACAATGTTCCATTTTATAAATATTTGGATGTATTCTTTGAATGGTCACATAATTGCATTGGCAAAACAAAGGTAAACAAATAACCAACTTTTGCAAACCTTTTTAAACAAATTTTTTACTCTGAGCTTGCCATTCACAGATGAATGTCATCGTTTTAAAAGCAAAGATTGCAGTTACCATCGTCCCTTTTGAGGGTCCCGGGAATGGTTATGGTGGGAACAGATGGGGCTGGACCTTCAAGGTCTCCAGCATGATATGTTGTTAGCCCATTTATATTCCAGTTTGTTCTTGTTTGTTGAACAGATCTATATTTAATCCTTCAGTGTTATACATAATTAAATTCTGATTGGTAGACCCTGCACTCCTGTAAATAAAATGCTCGGGGCTCTTGTATTTTTCCTTGCCATCAGAATGGGTTAACCATAGTTTGTATCCTCTAGTCATTTATTAAAGATGTACATATCTATCCTCTATACCCTTGATGTAGATGAAAGCTGGACACCATAACTCAAGATGTGGACCCTTCTCTATTGCCAACGCTGTTCGTCCTACTCTATGGAGTTGCATAATGTATTTCCTATAATTAATTCATTTTCAACCCAGCAGATGTTTAGCTCCCCAAACATATCAAAACAGAGCACTTTAGTGAATCAACCAGGGGTAATTTGGATCTCCCACACTGCTACTGATGCCTGGGGTGGAGAAATGTTAATGTGGTTCACTAGCCAAGGAGAGAGAAAGTCAAGTCAATGTTAAGTAGATGAAAAGCCTAAAATGTTGTGTTACAATGAATTACATGTCTCTGATAGCTCAGATTTATAGGTGTGTATATCACTGCATCACTATATGGAAATATTTACACAAAAAACCTTAATACTTACTATATTCCTGATATTACTCTTGCTTCTTTTAAAGTCTGCATTATAGGCAGTGTTGTGCTGTTCTGCTTTACATTTTTCCATAATATTCTTCTCCAAGCCCTCCAGGCTTACTACGCCAACAGCATGTATCCAAAAAGCTGAAATACATAGCAAATTAATAATGTGAAAATTTCCCTTTTCACTTCTCCATCCAATGAGAATCCTGTCTCCCACAATAAGAAGCCATGCTCCACATGAGCCAATAAGAAACCACACCTCCCCCAACACAATGAGAAGCCACTCTCCCCCGGTTAAAATGAGAAGACACCTTCATATAATGGAAAATACTCTCCCAGTACAATGAGAATTCACTTTCCCCCTCAAAACATGAAAGCCACTCTCCCCCATACAATGAGAAGCACTCTCCCCCAGTACATGAGAATCCACTCTCCTCCTCATACAATGGGAAACTATTCTCACCAAGTACAATGAGAATCCACTCTGCCCCTCAATACAATGAGAAGCCCACTCCCCCCGTACAATGGGAACCACCCTCAATACAATGAGAAGCCACTTTTCCCCAGTACAATGTGAAGCCACCACCCCTCAATACAATGGGAAGCCACTTTCCCCAGAAAATGAGAAGCCACCCTCCCTCTCAATACAATGAGAAGCCACTCTCCCCAGTACAATGGGAAGCCACCCTCCCCTAATACAATGGGAAGCCACTCTCCCCCAGTACAATGGGAAGCCCTTTCTCCCAGTACAATGAGAAGCCACCCTCCCCCTCAATACAATGAGAAGCCACTCTCCCCCAGTACAATGAGAAGCCACCCTCCTCTCAATACAATGAGAAGCCATTCTCCCCAGTACCATAAGAAGCCACTCTCATCATCAATACAACGAGAAGTCCTCTCCCCCAGTACAATGGGAAGCCACCCTCCTTCAATACAATGGGAAGCACAATTCCCCAGTACAATGAAATGCCACTCTCCCCTCTCTAAACAATGAGATGCCACCCTCCCCCTCAATACAATGGGAAGTCACTATCCCCCAGTACAATGAGAATCCACTCTCCATCCTCAATACAAAGAAGCCATGCTCCACATGAGCCAATAAGAAACCACACCTCCCCCAGCACAATGAGAAGCCAGGTAAAATGAGAAGACACCTTCACCTCAATACAATGGGAAACTACTCTCCCCCAGTACAATGAGAATTCACTTTCCCCCTCCAAAACAATGAGAAGCCACTCTCCCCCATACAATGAGAAGCCACCCTCCCCTCAATACAATGAGAAGCCACTCTCCCCAGTACAATGAGAATCCACTCTCCTCCTCAATACAATGGGAAACTATTCTCACCAAGTACAATGAGAATCCACTTTGCCCCCTCAATACAATGAGAAGCCACTCCCCCCCAGTAAAATGGGAAGCCACCTCTAATACAATGAGAAGCCACTCTTCCCCCAGTACAATGTGAAGCCACACCCCCCTCAATACAATGGGAAGCCACTTTCCCCAGAAAAATAGAGAGAGCACCCTCCCTCTCAATAAAATGAGAAGCCACTCTCCCCCAGTACAAGGGAAGCCACCCTCCCCTCAATACAATGAGAAGCACTCTCCCCCAGCACAAGGGAAGACACCTCCCCCTCAATACATGGGAAGCCACTTTCCCCCAGTACAATGAGAAGCCACCCTCCCCCTTAATACAATGAGAAGCCCTTCCCCCAGTACAATGAGAAGCCCCCTCCCTCTCAATACAATGAGAAGCCATTCTCCCCAGTACAATAAGAAGCCACTCTCATCATCAATACACCGAGAAGTCCCTCTCCCCCAGTACAATGGAAGCCACCCTCCCTTCAATACAATGGGAAGCCACAATTCCCCAGTACAATGAAATGCCACTCTCCCCTCTCTAAACAAGAGATGCCACCCTCCCCCTCAAACAATAGGAAGTCACTATCCCCCAGTACATGGAATCCACTCTCCATCCTCAATACAATGAGAAGCCACTCTCCACCCTCAATACAATGAGAATCGACTCTCCGCCCTCAATACAATGGGAAGCCACTTCCCAGTACAATGAGAATCCACTCTCCCCCCTCAATACAATGAGAAGCCATGTTCCCCCCTCAATACAATGGGAAGACACTTCCCCCCTCAATACAAAGAGAAGCCCCTCAAACATTGAGAATCCACTCTCACCCTCAATACAACGAGAATCCACTCTCCCCCCTCAATACAATGAGAAGCCACTATTCCCCCAGTACAATGAAATGCCACTCTCCCCTCTCAATACAATGAGATGCCACCCTCCCCTCAATACAATGGGAAGTCACTATCCCCCAGTACAATGAGAATCACTCTCCCCCCTCAATACAATGAGAAGCCACTCTCCACCCTCAATACAATGAGAATCGACTCTCCGCCCTCAATACAATGGGAAGCACCTCCCCCGTACAATGAGAATCCACTCTCCCCCCTCAATACAATGAGAAGCCATGTTCCCCCCTCAATACAATGGGAAGACATCTCCCCCCTCAATACAATGAGAAGCCCCCTCAATACATTGAGAATCCCTCTCCCACCTCAAACAAAGAGAATCCACTCTCCCCCCTCAATACAATGAGAAGCCACTATTCCCCCAGTACAATGAATGCCACTCTCCCCTCCAATACAATGAGATGCCACCCTCCCCCTCAATAAAATGGAAGTCACTATCCCCCAGTACAATGAGAATCCACTCTCCCCTCAATACAATGAGAAGCCACTCTCCCCCCTCAATACAAGGGAAGACACTCTCCCCCCTAATACAATGAGAAGCCCCCTCAATACAATGAGAATCCACTCCCCACCCTCAATACAACGAGAATCCACTCTCCCCCCTCAATACAATGAGAAGCCACTATTCCCAGTGACAACGAAATGCCACTCTCCCCTCTCAATACAATGAGATGCCACTCTCCCCCTCAATACAATGGGAAGTCACTATCCCCAGTACAATGAGAATCCACTCTCCCCCCTCAATACAATGAGAAGCCACTATTCCCCCAGTACAACGAAATGCCACTCTCCCCTCTCAATACAATGAGATGCCACTCTCCCCCTCAAACAATGGGAAGTCACTATCCCCCAGTACAATGAGAATCCACGACAAAACGACAACTCCCAGCATTCCCTATGTGCAGTATGCGTTATAGTTTTCAAGTTTGACAACCCTGTAGCATATGCCAATTATAAACAGTGTGCTTCACTCTGGCCAGCAGGGCTCTGATAGCCAATCACAGATAATTTTATATGTGCCAGCCCCATATTCCAGCGCCCAGTGATGGGGTAGAGTGGCATCTCTGTATTGAGAGGGGGAGAGTGGCATTTCGTTGTCTGGGAAAGTGGCTTCTCATTGTATTGGGGGGGAGATTGGATTCTCATTGTACTGGGGATAGTGACTCCCATTGTATTGAGGGGGAGAGTGGCATCTCATTGTATTGAGAGGGGAGAGTGGCATTTCGTTGTACTGGGGGAATAGTGGCTTCTCATTGTATTGAGGGGGGAGAGTGGATTCTCGTTGTATTGGAGGTGGGGTGGATTCTCATTGTATTGAGGGGGCTTCTCATTGTATTGAGGGGGGAGAGTGTCTTCCCATTGTATTGAGGGGGAGAGAGGGCTTCTCATTGTATTGAGGGGGGAGAGTGGATTCTCATTGTACTGGGGGATAGTGACTTCCCATTGTATTGAGGGAGGGTGGCATCTCATTGTATTGAGAGGGGAGAGTGGCATTTCATTGTACTGGGGGAATAGTGGCTTCTCATTGTTGAGGGGGGAGAGTGGATTCTCGTTGTATTGAGGGTGGAGAGTGGATTCTCAATGTATTGAGGGGGCTTCTCATTGTATTGAGGGGGGAGAGTGTCTCCCATTGTATTGAGGGGGGAACATGGCTTCTCATTGTATTGAGGGGGGAGAGTGGATCCATTGTACTGGGAGAGTGGCTTCCATTGTATTGAGGGCGGAGAGTCGATTCTCTTGTATGGAGGGTGGAGAGTGGCTTCTCATTGTATGAGGGGGAGTGGATTCTCATTGTACTGGGGGATAGTGGACTTCCCATTGTATTGAGGGGGAGGGTGGCATCTCATTGTATTGAGAGGGGAGAGTGGCATTTCATTGTACTGGGGGAATAGTGGCTTCTCATTGTATTGAGGGAGAGTGGATTCTCGTTGTATTGAGGGTGGAGAGTGGATTCTCAATGTATTGAGGGGGCTTCTCTTTGTATTGAGGGGGGAGGTGTCTTCATTGTATTGAGGGGGGAACATCTTCTCATTGTATTGAGGGGGGAGAGTGGATTCTCATTGTACTGGGAGAGTGGCTTCCCATTTTATTGAGGGCGGAGATTCGATTCTCATTGTATTGAGGGTGGAGAGTGGCTTCTCATTGTATTGAGGTGGAGAGTGGATTCTCATTGTACTGGGGGATAGTGACTTCCTATTGTATTGAGGGGAGGGTGGCATCTCATTGTTTAGAGAGGGGAGAGTGGCATTTCATTGTACTGGGGGAATTGTGGCTTCCCATTGTATTGAAGGGAGGGTGGCTTCCCATTGTACTGGGGGAGAGGGACTTCTCGTGTATTGATGATGAGAGTGCTTCTTATTGTACTGGGGATGGCTTCTCATTGTATTGAGAGGGAGGGTGGCTTCTCATTGTACTGGGGAGAGTGGCTTCTCATTGTATTAAGGGGGAGGGTGGCTTCTCATTGTACTGGGGGAAGTGCTTCCCATTGTATTGAGGGAGGGTGGCTTCCCATTGTACTGGGAGAAGTGGCTTCTCATTGTATTGAGGGGAGGGTGGCTTCCCATTGTACTGGGGGGAGTGGCTTCTCATTTATTGAGAGGGAGGGTGGCTTCTCATTTTTCTGGGGGAAAGTGGCTTCCATTGTATTGAGGGGGTGGTGGCTTCACATTGTACTGGGGGAAGAGTGGCTTCTCATTGTATTGAGGGTGGCTTCCATTTTACTGGGGGGAGTGGCTTCTCATTGTATTAGGGGGCAAAGTGGATTCTCATTGTACTTGGTGAGAATAGTTTCCCATTGTATTGAGGAGGAGAGTGGATTCTCATTGTACTGGGGGAGAGTGGCTTCTCATTGTATTGAGGGGAGGGTGGCTTCTCATTGTATGGGGGAGAGTGGCTTCTCATTTGTTTTGAGGGGGGAAAGTGAATTCTCATTGTACGGGGAGAGTAGTTTCCCATTGTATTGAGAGGGTGGGTGTCTTCTCATTTTACCTGGCTTCTCATTGTGCTGGGGGAGGTGTGGTTTCTTATTGGCTCATGTGGAGCATGGCTTCTTATTGTATTGAGGATGGAGAGTGGATTCTCATTGTACTGGGGGATAGTGACTTCCCATTGTATTGAGGGGAGGTGGCATCTCATTGTTTAGAGAGGGGAGAGGCATTTCATTGTACTGGGAATGTGGCTTCCCATTGTATTGAAGGGAGGGTGGCTTCCCATTGTACTGGGGAGAGGGACTTCTCGTTGTATTGATGATGAGAGTGGCTTCTTATTGACTGGGGAGAATGGCTTCTCATTGTATTGAGAGGGAGGGTGGCTTCTCATTGTACTGGGGAGAGTGGCTTCTCATTGTATTGAGGGGGAGGGTGGCTCTCATTGTACTGGGAGAAAGTGGCTTCCCATTGTACTGGGGGAGAGTGCTTCCCATTGTATTGAGGGGGAGGGTGGCTTCCCATTGTACTGGGGGAAGTGGCTTCTCATTGTATTGAGAGGGAGGGTGGCTTCTCATTTTTCTGGGGGAAGTGGCTTCCCATTGTATTGAGGGGTGGTGGCTTCACATGGTACTGGGGAAGAGTGGCTTCTCATTGTATTGAGGGTGGCTTCCCATTGTACGGGGGGAGTGGCTTCTCATTGTATTGAGGGGGCAGAGTGGATTCTCATTGTACTTGGTGAGAATAGTTTCCCTTGTATTGAGGAGGAGAGTGGATTCTCATTGTACTGGGGGGAGAGGCTTCTCATTGTATGGGGGGAGAGTGGCTTCTCATTGTTTTGAGGGGGAAGTGAATTCTCATTGTACTGGGGGAGAGTAGTTTCCCATTATATGAAGGTGTCTTCTCATTTTACCGGGGGAGAGTGGCTTCTCATTGTGTTGGGGGAGGTGTGGTTTCTTATTGGCTCATTGGGACATGGCTTCTTATTGTGGGAGACAGATTCTCATTGGATGGAGAAGTGAAAAGGGAAATTTTCACATTTTAATTTGCTATGTATTCAGCTTTTTGGATAACATGCTGTTGGCGTAGTAAGCCTGGAGGGCATTGGGAGAAGAATATTATGGAAAAATGTAAAGCAGAACAGCACAACACTGCCTTAATGCAGACTTTAAAGAACAGCAGAGTAATATCAGGAATATAGTAAGTATTAATTTTTTTGTGTAAAATATTTCCATATAGTGATGCAGTGATATACACACCTATAAATCTGAGCTAGTCAGAGACATGTAATTCATTGTAAACACAACATTTTAGGCTTTTCATCTACTTAACATTGACTTGACTTTCTCTCTCCTTGGCTAGTGAACCACATTAACATTTCTCCACCCCAGCATCAGTAGCAGTGTGGGAAGATCCAAATTAACCCTGGTTGGATTCACTAAAGTGCTCTGTGTTGATATGTTTGGGGAGCTAACATCTGCTGGGTTGAAAATGAATTAATTATAGGATACATTATCAACTCCATAGAGTAGGACGAACAGCGTTGGCAATAGAGAAGGGTCCACATGCTTGAGTTATGGATGTCCAGCTTTCATCTACATCAAGGGTATAGAGGATAGATATGTACATCTTTAATAAATGACTAGAGGATACAAAGCTATGGTTAACCCATTCTGATGGCAAGGAAAAATCAAGACCCCGAGCATTTTATTTCAGGAGTGCAGGGTCTACCAATCAGAATTTAATTAGTAATAAACACTGAAGGATTAAATAATTAGATGTCAACAAACAAGAACAAACTGGGAATATAAATGGGCTAACAACATATCTTGCTGAGACCTTGAGGTCCAGCCACATCGTTTCCCACCATAACCATTCCCGGGACCCTCAAAAGGGACGATGGTAACTGCAATCTTTGCTTTTAAACGAGACATTCATCTGTGAATGGCAAGCTCAGTAACAAAACATTTGTTTAAAAGAGGTTGCAAAAGTTGTTATTTGTTTACCTTTGTTTTGCCAATGCAATTATGTGACCATTCAAAGAATACATCCAAATATTATAAAATGGAACATTGTGCACGGATCTTATCAATGCCACCTTCAAAGTCATTTATAAATAAATTGCAAGATTTGGTCCAGACAGATCCCCAAGGCGCACAACTGAGGAAACTGGCCCATAAGGAATATCCATTTATCACCCGTTTCCAAATGTCGTCCTTGAGACATTTTTTCTCTCCACGTACAAAATACTTGCCCTACTATAATCTCCTACAAAAACTGTAACTAAACCCCATCCCACCACAACCCAGAATTCGACTCCCCAATTAGATCCACCTCAAGGCCATTTTTAATAAAAAGTTCTGTCACCTGCTATGACTGTAATGTCAATATATCAAAATAAGAGTTGTAGTTTTAGGTTTAGAAATAAGGAAGGTACTATCTCTTTAATACACCAGTATCTTTAAAAATAGCTGCCCCTGAATGCAGCTTTACTGAAACTCTAAAGAGAACACAATCAGAGAGATTCACCCAGAGCCACACTTTCCTAATCTCCTCCGTACATAGGTGCGAACACCGCACAGCCTCTGGTAAATAGACTGGTGGTTGCTGCGGTAGAGTTAAGTTTCAGATTCGAAACTATAATACTCGAGACTTCCCCAGTTGCAGGACTTTTGTGGGTTACACTTGTAGTGCGAATGTAAAAAGTATAGTATTCTATTGGGGTGTAATACCCCCTCAAGCCGCCACTCCTTACCTGTCCATGTTCCCATGATGCAGTAATAGCCACAAAGTGATAACTGCATTGCTGGAGCATGGTGAGAAAGTTACAATACTTATACGTTGAATAAGCAAGAACAATGTAGGAACTTTTTTCCTAGCACCCAATAACCCAAATTATTGAATGAGACCAAAGACCAGCATTATTTAGGCATCATTTCATAGCCTTTCTGGTGCTACTGTAAAGGGAACCTATTGGTAGAGTCTGAGGTTTCATTGGTGATTTTTTTTAGTGTAGCAGCTCACTTACAACTGTATGGCTGTTTCTTTTGTAAGTATAAAATTCCTTAGCAAATGGGAAATGATAAGGTGTAATATATGATAGCACAGAGTGCATAGGTGCAATATATAGTAGCGCAGAGTGCATCGGTGCAATATATAATAGCCACAGTGGCATAGGTGCATATATGATACAGTAGCCAGAGTGCTTAGATGCAACATAGATAACACAGAGTGCATAGGTGCATATATGTAGCACGGAGTGTGTAGGTGCATTATGATACACAAAGTGCATAGATGCAATATATGATAACACAGATGCATAGGTGCATATATGAAGAACGGAGTGTGTAGGTGCAATATATGATAGCACAAAGTGCATGTGCAATAAATGATAGCACAGAGTGCATAGGTGCAATGTATGACAGCACAGAGTGCATAGGTGCAATATTGATAGCACAGATGCTTATCATCACCATCTCAATTTCTTCAGCTTAATGGATCAGCAGCATAAATACTATAGGTGTATGTCTCTATTCAAAACTTATATAAATGATAATACTATCACTATGCGTTTCGCCGTGAAGGCTTCCTCAGGCGATCAAAATTAAATTTAAACATACCCTCCTTCTTATATAGCCATTATAAGAACAACCAAATAATATATTAACTACATTTTGATAAGTCGGTTTACACTGCCTGCCCTCCCTTTTGACTTGTGGACTTTATCAGTCTGGTCCCATTTCTTTGGGACGACTTTACTTGAAGCAGTGTGGTTGGCCATCAGTTTCATTGCTTCTTTTTGCATTCTGGTAAGAACCACTCACAGCACAAAGAGCCTAGCGGTTCCAGTTTCCAAGTTTTTTCCGGCAAGCCGCATCTATCACCAGAAACCCTTTAACCTGATGCAATAAGAAAAGCAACAAAACATCATCATTAGCAGACACCCTAGACAACTCCTCTTCTGCCACAATGTTATGTGGGTCGTGATGTCGGTGATAAATACACCTCTTTGCATTGACAAAATGGTGCCCAGTGGAGACGCCTGATAACCCTGTTGGCATATAAATACTCCAGTACAATGTATTTCACAATGAAATTAAAGGGTAACTCACGTTACATGAAACTATTTTAAAGTTTCCTTTTATTTGGTTGAGGTTATTGGAAAGGAAGGTAGAAAGCAGCGGATAATATCTGTTAGAAACGAATCCTTGAGCTGTAGCCTGTAAACAAGACAAGGCCAGCAATATAATGGCTGCTGTGTAGGAAGGGAGAGAGGAGATGAATAATTGACAGTAGGAGATGGTTAATTAGAAGAGAACGATTTCAGTCAGCTGCTGCATTTAGAGCAGAAAGAAGAAAGAAAGATTGAAAGACAAATAATATAATGTGTGATAATGGGATCCAATGGGATCATCATTTATATCAACCCACAAGTGAAGCAATAAACACTTTCTATACCCCCATAATGTGCATCAAATAGCTCAATGTTTCCCCCCTTGAAAATCTACAAAGGATTTTAGGCGCAGTGGTGTACTGGGTGGTTTAGAGGAACAATATTTTCTCTGGGACAAAACATTGTCCATATGGGGATGGGACAGTGTTGCCAACTTTACATCCCAACACGTAATATCTTTAAGCTACAAGGCTAAGTACCGGTTTATTAACTGCATACTGTACTGTATGTCTACACTGAATCATGCTCCTAATGGAAATATGGTCAGCGTGTTGATTTTACATGCATTCAATTTTAAGGGAAGAGAAGAGGAAGGATGGCAACAAGATTTACCAAAACTTTGAAGGAATACATTTAGCACTTACTCTGATGTGTTTGTGTTGCTGCATACTTTAATCCAGTACTTTTTTTATTTTATCGAAAGCTCGGGGAGCGTGCCTATAGTGATCTCACACTAAGCGCCCAACGTCCAATGGTTCGGATCCATCTGCCTCTCTCTTATGCCCATAGCTGTTAAGCCGTAGGGCTAGAAAGAGGCTACGTAGGTCCGTTCTGTCGTGTAGGCGTCAGGAACATTACCAAACTTGCCCTCCCTTTCTGCTCCCAGTTCTTGTTTTGCTTAAGCTCATCTCCCAGCCCCCTGCCAGACTATCTGAGTCTCTGTGAGGGCAAGCATGCTCAGTAATCCCTATGATGCAGCATTGGGTGAGAGAATTTCCCACCATACAGTTCACACACCAACTGTAACCATTGTACAGCAAACTATCCATAACAGAAGAGTTTATTATAATAAGGCACTTGATTGATAGATGAAATGTAAGATGTTTCAGATTGGATATCTAAAGAAATAGGACAGATCACAGAAAAATGGTACAGGGATAGTTGGGAGAATTCCAGTTTCCAGTAAACAACTAATTTCCCAGTGTAACATATCCTTTAACTCTTAGAGGACTGCTGGGGACAACACATGCTATAAGTACAGTAAGTAAATCTGTATCTATTATTCACAGGAGAGGTGAGATTGTATTCCTCCACTTCCCCATTCGGGGAACATAGATTAACAGGTTAAAGAGAGAGACATGCAAAGTGACACATTTACTGTGTTAGCTACTGTATAAAAACACTACATTGATATGCAAATACATTGAACCTTTATTTACACTTTACATTGATCTCTACCACAACTATGGCCCATTAGTTTTTCCTAATTTTACAGCATAACTCATGGCTCAAGTTCCACAGGGCGGGTGGACTTGCATCTGGCCACGGGTGAGAAGTCAAGATGGCCATTTTGTGGTGCGTTGTTAACAGGTCAGGGGCGTGGGTTACACATGACAAAGTTTATGCAAAAGGGAATATTGCTTGTCATGGTTTCTAAACCTACATACTGTACATGTAGACAACCAGAAATGAACAAACCCTCTGGGTATCGATCTCCCTGAGTGTTTCAATGTCAAATTTTGCGTTCAATACTGAAATTCTGTTCCAGAACATGGTAGTTTATGATCCACCCAGGTTCGGGAGCTACCATACAGCCTTCCTGTAACATCCACCGTTTTTACCTTCCTGCCATTGATACATTCTATTCCTATTTCTCATTCCCTGATCTGCTGAATACATCTCCATTTATTTTTATTTATTTGACCTCTTTACCATTCTGTACAATACATTGGACTAATAGTCAACAATCTACCAGCCTGTCCTTTCCATCTCTTCTGTGTGGACCAGAGATGATTTACATTCCCGGAAACCCCAGGCTTGCGCTCCTAGCAAACATTAAAGGGCAAGCAGTGCAGCAATGAAAGGCTTCATAAATCATTTACTGTCACGCAGGCTTTCTAAAATAATATCACTCCTACCCAGCCGACTGAATGAAAAACAACGTTTACAGGACAACAATTCCCCGCATTCCCTGTGAAACTGCACATTATTACAGGGAGATCAAAACTTTTTTACTTTATATATATATATAAATAAAGAGGTAAAACCTAAAGAACCTATTAGTACCACAGACTTACGCAGTAAGTCTACTAAAGGATCTTAACACATGGCTACCATCTTCTAAACCGGATGTTACCTCCCCCTCAATACAATGGGAAGTCACTATCCCCCAGTACAATGAGAATCCACGACACGAAACGACAACTCCCAGCATTCCCTATGTGCAGTATGCAGTTATAGTTTTCAAGTTTGACACCCCTGTAGCATATGCCAATTAAAACAGTGTGCTTCACTCTGGCCAGCAGGGCTCTGATAGCCAATCACAGATAATTTTATATGTGCCAGCCCCCATATTCCAGCAGTACTGGGGAGAATGGCTTCTCATTGTATTGAGAGGAGGGTGGGCTTCTCATGTACTGGGGAGAGTGCTTCATTGTATTGAGGGGGAGGGTGGCTTCTCATTGTACTGGGGAAAGTGGCTTCCCATTGTACTGGGGAGAGTGGCTTCCCATGTATGAGGGGAGGGTGGCTTCCATTGTACTGGGGGAGAGTGGCTTTCATTGTATTGAGAGGGAGGGGGGCTTCTCATTTTCGGGGGAAAGTGGCTTCCCATTGTATTGAGGGGGTGGTGGGCTTCACATTGTACTGGGGAAGAGTGGCTTCTCATTGTATTGAGGGTGGCTTCCCATTGTACGGGGGGGAGTGGCTTCTCATTGTATGAGGGGGCAGAGTGGATTCTCATTGTACTTGGTGAGAATAGTTTCCCATTGTATGAGGAGGAGAGAGAGTGGATTCTCATTGTACTGGGGGAGAGTGGCTTCTCATTGTATGGGGGGAGAGTGGCTTCTCATTGTTTTGAGGGGGGAAAGTGAATTCTCATTGTACTGGGGGAGAGTAGTTTCCCATTATATGAAGGTGTCTTCTCATTTTACCGGGGGAGAGTGGCTTCTCATTGTGTTGGGGGAGGTGTGGTTTCTTATTGGCTCATGTGGAGCATGGCTTCTTATTGTGGGAGACAGGATTCTCATTGGATGGAGAAGTGAAAAGGGAAATTTTCACATTATTAATTTGCTATGTATTTCAGCTTTTTGGATAACATGCTGTTGGCGTAGTAAGCCTGGAGGGCATTGGGAGAAGAATATTATGGAAAAATGTAAAGCAGAACAGCACAACCTGCCTATAATGCAGACTTTAAAAGAACAGCAGAGTAATATCAGGAATATAGTAAGTATTAATGTTTTTGTGTAAAATATTTCCATATAGTGATGCAGTGATATACACACCTATAAATCTGAGCTAGTCAGAGACATGTAATTCATTGTAAACACAACATTTTAGGCTTTTCATCTACTTAACATTGACTTGACTTTCTCTCTCCTTGGCTAGTGAACCACATTAACATTTCTCCACCCCAGGCATCAGTAGCAGTGTGGGAAGATCCAAATTAACCCTGGTTGGATTCACTAAAGTGCTCTGTGTTGATATGTTTGGGGAGCTAAACATCTGCTGGGTTGAAAATGAATTAATTATAGGAAATACATTATGCAACTCCATAGAGTAGGACGAACAGCGTTGGCAATAGAGAAGGGTCCACATGCTTGAGTTATGGATGTCCAGCTTTCATCTACATCAAGGGTATAGAGGATAGATATGTACATCTTTAATAAATGACTAGAGGATACAAAGCTATGGTTAACCCATTCTGATGGCAAGGAAAAATACAAGAGCCCCGAGCATTTTATTTACAGGGAGTGCAGGGTCTACCAATCAGAATTTAATTAGTAATAACACTGAAGGATTAAATAATTAGATCTGTCAACAAACAAGAACAAACTGGGAATATAAATGGGCTAACAACATATCATTGCTGGAGACCTTGAAGGTCCAGCCACATCTGTTCCCACCATAACCATTCCCGGGACCCTCAAAAGGGACGATGGTAACTGCAATCTTTGCTTTTAAACGATGACATTCATCTGTGAATGGCAAGCTCAGTACAAAAACTATTTGTTTAAAAGAGGTTTGCAAAAGTTGGTTATTTGTTTACCTTTGTTTTGCCAATGCAATTATGTGACCATTCAAAGAATACATCCAAATATTTATAAAATGGAACATTGTGCACGGATCTTATCAATGCCACCTTCAAAGTCATTTATAAATAAATTGCAAAGATTTGGTCCAGGACAGATCCCCAAGGCGCACAACTGAGGAAACTGGCCCAGATAAGGAATAATCCATTTATCACCCGTTTCCAAAATGTCGTCCTTGAGACATTTTTTCTCTCCACGTACAAAATACTTGCCCTAGGCTAATAATCTCCTACAAAAACTGTAACTAAACCCCATCCACCACAAACCCAGAATTCGGACTCCTCAATTAGATCCACCTCAAGGCCATTTTTAATAAAAAGTTGCTGTCACCTGTCTATGACTGTAATGTCAATATATATCAAAATAAGAGTTGTAGTTTTAGGTTTAGAAATAAGGAAGGTACTATCTCTTTAATACACCAGTATCTTTAAAAAGTAGCTGCCCCTGAATGCAGCTTTACTGAACATCTAAAGAGAAACACAATCAGAGAGATTCACCCAGAGCCACACTTTCCTAATCTCCTCCGTACATAGGTGCGAACAGCCGCACAGCCTCTGGTAAATAGACTTGTGGTTGCTGCGTGAGAGTTAAAGTTTCGAGATTCGAAACTTTAATACTCGAGACTTCCCCTAGTTGCAGGACGCTATTGTGGGTTACACCTTGTAGTGCGAATGTAAAAAGTATAGTATTCTATTGGGGTGTAATACCCCCTCAAGCCGCCACTCCTTACCTGTCCATGTTCCCATGATGCAGTAATAGCCACAAAGTGATAACTGCATTGCTGGAGCATGGTGAGATAAGTTACAATACTTATACGTTAGATAAGCAAGAACAATGTAGGAACTTTTTTCCTAGCACCCAATAACCCAAATTATTGAATGAGACCAAAGACCAGCATTATTTATGCATCATTTCATAGCCAGTTCTGGTAGCTACTGTAAAGGGAACCTATTGGTAGAGTCTGAGGTTTCATTGGTGATTTTATTTAGTGTAGCAGCTCACTTACAACTGTATGGCTTGTTCTTTTGTAAGTATAAAATTCCTTAGCAAATGGGAAATGATAAAGGTGTAATATATGATAGCACAGAGTGCATAGGTGCAATATATAGTAGCGCAGAGTGCATCGGTGCAATATATAATAGCACAGAGTGCATAGGTGCAATATATGATAGCACAGAGTGCTTAGATGCAACATATGATAACACAGAGTGCATAGGTGCAATATATGATAGCACGGAGTGTGTAGGTGCAATATATGATAGCACAAAGTGCATAGATGCAATATATGATAACACAGAGTGCATAGGTGCAATATATGATAGCACGGAGTGTGTAGGTGCAATATATGATAGCACAAAGTGCATAGGTGCAATAAATGATAGCACAGAGTGCATAGGTGCAATGTATGACAGCACAGAGTGCATAGGTGCAATATATGATAGCACAGAGTGCTTATCATCACCATCTCAATTTCTTCAGCTTAATGGATCAGCAGCATAAATACATATAGGTGTATGTCTCTATTCAAAACTTATAATAAAATGATAATACTATCACTATGCGTTTCGCCAGTGAAGGCTTCCTCAGGCGATCAAAATTAAATTTAAACATACCCTCCTTCTTATATAGCCGATTATAAGAACAACCAAATAATATATTAACTACATTTTGATAAGTCGGTTTACACTGCCTGCCCTCCCTTTTGACTTGTGGACAGTTATCAGTCTGGTCACATTTCTTTGGGACGACTTTACTTGAAGCAGTGTGGTTGGCCATCAGTTTCCATTGCTTTCTTTGCATTCTGGTAAGAACCACTCAGCACAAAGAGCCTAGCGGTTCCAGTGTCCAAAGTTTTTTCCGGCAAGCCGCATCTATCACCAGAAACCCTTTAACCTGATGCAATAAGAAAAGCAACAAAACATCATCATTAGCAGACAACCTAGACAACTCCTCTTCTGCCACAATGTTATGTGGGTCGTGATGTCGGTGATAAATACACCTCTTTGCATTGACAAAATGGTGCCCAGTGGAGACGCCTGATAACCCTGTTGGCATATAAAATACTCCAGTACAATGTATTTCACAATGAAATTAAAGGGTAACTCACGTTACATGAAACTATTTTAAAGTTTCCTTTTATTATGGTTGAGGTTATTGGAAAGGAAGGTAGAAAGCAGCTGATAATATCTGTTAGAAACGAATCCTTGAGCTGTAGCCTGTAAACAAGACAAGGCCAGCAATATAATGGCTGCTGTGTAGGAAGGGAGAGAGGAGATGAATAATTGACAGTAGGAGATGGGTAATTAGAAGAGAACGATTTCAGCTGCTGCATTTAGAGCAGAAAGAAAGAAAGAAAGATTGAAAGACAAATAATATAATGTGTGATAATGGGATCCAATGGGATCATCATTTATATCAACACACAAGTGAAGCAATAAACACTTTCTATACCCCCATAATGTGCATCAAATAGCTCAAATGTTTCCCCCCTTTAGAAAATCTACAAAGGATTTTAGGGCAGTGGGGTACTGGGTGGTTTAGAGGAACAATATTTTCTCTGGGACAAAACATTGTCCATATGGAGATGGGACAGTGTTGCCAACTTTACATCCCAACACGTAATATCTTTAAGCTACAAGGCTAAGTACCGGTTTATTAACTGCATACTGTACTGTATGTCTACACTGAATCATGCTCCTAATGGAAATATGGTCAGCGTGTTGATTTTACATGCATTCAATTTTAAGGGAAGAGAAGAGGAAGAGATGGCAACAAGATTTACCAAAACTTTGAAGGAATACATGTAGCACTTACTCTGATGTGTTTGTGTTGCTGCATGACTTTAATCCAGTACTTTTTTTATTTTATCGAAAGCTCGGGGAGCGTGCCTATAGTGATCTCACACTAAGCGCCCAAACGTCCAAATGGTTCGGGATCCATCTGCCTCTCTCTTATGCCCATAGCTGTTAAGCCGTAGGGCTAGAAAGAGGCTACGTAGGTCCGTTCTGTCGGTAGGCGTCAGGAACATTACCAAACTTGCCCTCCCTTTCTGCTCCCAGTTCTTGTTTTGCTTAAGCTCATCCCCAGCCCCCTGCCAGACTATCTGAGTCTCTGTGAGGGCAAGCATGCTCAGTAATCCCTATGATGCAGCATTGGGTGAGAGAATTTCCCACCATACAGTTCACACACCAACTGTAACCATGTACAGCAAAACTATACATAACAGAAGAGTTTATTATAATAAGGCACTTGATTGATAGATGAAATGTAAGATGTTTCAGATTGGATATCTAAAGAAATAGGACAGATCAACAGAAAAATGGTACAGGGATAGTTGGGAAGAATTCCAGTTTCCAGTAAACAACTAATTTCCCAGTGTACATATCCTTTAACTCTTAGAGGACTGCTGGGGACAACTAAACCAATGCTATAAAGTACAGTAAGTAAATCTGTATCTATTATTCACAGGGAGGTGAGATTGTATTCCCACTTCCCCATTCGGGGAACATAGATTAACAGGTTAAAGAGAGAGACATGCAAAGTGACACATTTACTGTGTTAGCTACTGTATAAAAACACTACATTGATATGCACAATACATTGAACCTTTATTTACACTTTACATTGATCTCTACCACAACTATGGCCCATTAGTTTTCCCTAATTTTACAGCATAACTCATGGCTCAAGTTCCACAGGGCTGGGTGGACTTGCATCTGGCCACGGGTGAGAAGATCTAAGATGGCCAGTTTGTGGGTGCGTTGTTAACAGGTCAAGGGGCGTGGTTACACATGACAAAGTTTATGCAAAAGGGAATATTGCTTGTCATGGTTTCTAAACCTACATACTGTACATGTAGACAACCAGAAATGAACAAACCCTCTGGGTATCGATCTCCCTGAGTGTTTCAATGTCAGAATTTTGCGTTCAATACTGAAATTCTGTTCCAGAACCATGGTAGTTATGATCCAAAACCAGGTTCGGGAGCTACCATACAGCCTTACCTGTAACATCCACGTTTTTACCTTCCTGCCATTGATACATTCTATTCCTATTTCTCATTCCCTGAATCTGCTGAATACATCTCCATTTATTTTTTATTTATTTGACCTCTTTACCATTCTGTACAATACATTGGACTAATAGTCAACAATCTACCAGCCTGTCCTTTCCATCTCTTCTGTGTGGACCAGAGATGATTTACATTCCCAGGAAACCCCAGGCTTGCGCTCCTAGCAAACATTAAAGGGCAAGCAGTGCAGCAAAATGAAAAGGCTTCATAAATCATTTACTGTCACGCAGGCTTTCTAAAAATAATATCACTCCTAACCCAGCCGACTGGAATGAAACAACGTTTACAGGACAACAATTCCCAGCATTCCCTGTGAAACTGCACATTATTACAGGGAGATCCAAACTTTTTTACTATTATATATATATATATAATAGAAGAGGTAAGAACCTAAAGAACCTATTAGTACGCACAGACTTACGCAGTAAGTCTACTAAGGATCTTAACACATGGCTACCATCTTCTAAACCGGGATGTTACCGGTGTCTGGGGTGCCAAACTTGCCGTTCGGTTATTACCGGAGTGGATTTTCCCCATCCCCATAACGGCCATAGATTTAAAATCAGGGAACGGATTACCTGCCTTAGTACTCATGTCATTTATATTATAACATGTCCGTGCGGACTCTATTATGTCGGCAAAACGGCGACATCGATCCGCGAACGGATGGCCAACCATCGGTCGGCTATTAGAGCTGCTCTTAGTGGAGACATGACGGAGGGTAAAAATAATAACAATCTGTCGCCAGACATTTTAAAAGTGCGTGTCACCAACTTAGCAATATGCGGTGGATGGCCATTGAAACTGTCCAACATACAGAGGACTTAAACCGTAATAGACTTCTCCTACAGTGTGAAGTCCGGTGGATCCGCCGTTTAGATACCCTATCCCCCCGGGGGCTCAATGAGCAAGTAATTTTATCTTGTTTCCTATAAATACCAAATATTATCTTGTTTCCTAAAAATACCAAATATTATTATTTCTATGTGCATAGTTATCTACTTAGGCCTTTTTCTGATATGACCATTTAGCTTCTTGGGGATTACATATTTATAGTACTTTATCTATAAGTCGGTTTCTACATATGTACTGTTTAGCAATGTTTTAGTAACTTACAATATCGTTTTTAACAGTTTTAAATGGGGTTGATTTGTTTTAATGTTTCACTATTGTATCTTTTAGCTCTGTACGGACCGTGGGAGGGATGGGGGCGTTGGCGGGGGAGTGTCCACTGCCCAACTGTTTTTGTTAAATACCCGGAAATGGGGTATTTTCAGATGTCCTGACGACGGCTCGGTAGCAGCCGAAATGCATAGACCGTTTGAATAAAAGTTAAGTTTTATCTTTGCTAAGACCTGTGGAGTGCCCCGTTCTTCTGATATGCTATATATATAATACTATGTAGCTTTGCATAATACATTTAACCATTTTTTAAAAGGAAAACTAAAGTTTGAATAGAAATTAGCCTGCGTGGGTTTTATAAATCATAACTTGCCTATATCTGTAATTGTTACTTCTGAAATAACCAGAATTGCGGAGAACACTGGGCAGATTTCCGTCATTTGCTCATTACTGCAGTACCTCCTTCCTGGTGAGTAACAATTGGTTTTCTTACTTCTCAATCTTAACTACAGAGGTCACAGGTAGGTCACCAAGTAGTCATTTGACAGTTCTGGCAGGGAGGGGCTAGAGAACTCACTCAGTATGTGCAGTGTTGTATCCAGGTCTATGACCAGATGCTGCTGATTATAAAGTTGGGAGATACAGTTACCAATAAGTTAGCAATTACAGAAGGATCATTTCTAATTAAACTTTAGTTCTCCTTTAAATATATCAGAACAAGTCCAGCACTGTGCATGGAGGACATTGTAATGCATAACTATACCTATAAACATTCAACTGCAACAGGGGTCAAAATTATGATCCTTCTCAGAGGCACTTAAAGGGGGAACAGCACCTGAAACTAGATGCACCATCGCTCTTGGTGTCCTGAGCAATTTTTCCTTGAGCAATTTTTTCAACATGCCTCATGGATGGGGCACCCCTGATCCTTCTGTTGGATGTCATCCAATAAATTCCCGGGATTGGGCTGTATGAGATCCCCTAGTAGCTTTTGTATTCTAATGGCAAATATGAGATTAAATGAAGTTCTGGCTAAAAAAAAAAGGTTTGGAAATGGCGCGACCCGCGCTAAATTAGGGAAAAACATCAGGTAGGGTTTCACACTAATTCGCCTCAAAAATGTCTGATAAAGTATTGCCCCCTTAGTAACTCAATTAACAGTTTAACTCGCTGAGCCTTAACTAGAGGATTCTGGAGGAGGAGGTTTTAAAAGTTAGAGGTTATTGAATAGTTTGACTTGTGTATCTCAGGTTAGAAATTGGTTAGAAAAGTGATACATTTCTGGGGTGTATATATATAAATAGGATTTTGTGTGAGGCCGAATGTCTCCTACAATAGCTCAACACATGTGGGTAATTACCTAAACTGAAAATGGGGTTTCATTTCAAGGCTATGGAATCTCCTGTACCCCAGTGTGATAATGACTGTGGCTATTGTTTGTGAAGGTTCTCATTCAACCAAGTCATGGTATATCTGTTGTATTAAATTAGATCAACTTCAAGTCCAGTTGATCTAACTGAATAGACTGTGGCTATTCATAAGCTCCAACTCCTTTCGTTACCCTGTACCAGCCTACCTTGCAGTGTGCTTGGAGAAACCCGCTCAATTGATTGATAGTAGGGGGGGGGCAGAGGAGCGGGACTTTCGTGGGCTAGTTCAGGCTAAATGAGAGGCTTTTGATAAAAGAAGTGGACTGTCTGGGGATTATGTACATTAGGGAAATGGTGGGTAGTTTTTATTTTGGAGATGAACATGCCCTTTAGTATTATTATTATTAGTGAAATCGCCAACATGTTCCATGGCACTTTACAGTTGCACTAAAACACATGAGAAAACATACATGTTACATACAAAGGTAGTGCAAGTAGTACAATTGTTACTACTTTATAGTAAGACCTTCCACCTTTACAATGTGTTCAGGAAAGCCACATGGCAGCTTTTCTGTTTAAAAAAAATAAACTCTATATGTGTGCCCTTACTGTCATTGTAAAATAATACACAGACCTTCTAAACAGGGCAAACGTAACCATTTATTTATCCAAAGATTTCAGTGACAATGAAACAGTTAAACTCATTAAAACAAAACAATTTTACATTTATAAAGCGAGGAACAACCTTTACCTGCAGGGGGTACTGCAGGGAGTACTGCAGTGAGTACTGCAGGGGGTACTGCAGGGGGTACTGCAGTGAGTACTGCAGGGGGTACTGCAGGGAGTATGGCAAGGGGTACTTCAGGGAGTACTGCAGGGAGTACGGCAGGGAGTACTGCAGGGGGTATTGCAGGGGGTACTGCAGGGGGTACTGCAGGGGGTTCTGCAGGGAGTACCGCAGGGAGTACTGTAGGGGGTACTGCAGGGAGTACTGCAGGGAGTACGGCAAGGGGTACTGCAGGGAGTACTGCAGGGGGTACTGCAGGGAGTACTGCAGTGAGTGCGGCAGGGAGTACTGCAGGGGGTTCTGCAGGGGGTACCGCAGGGAGTACTGTAGGGGGTACTGCAGGGGGTACTGCAGGGAGTACTGCAGGGAGTACTGTAGGCAGTTCTGCAGGCAGATATGTAACCCGATCAACATAAAGCCTAGGTGACACTAAAAAAGAATGCTAATAGTAATAGGGCAGCACTGTATGTAAGTTTAACAGCAATGGCCTGCAACCACACACATAAAACAAACAAATCAATTGACTATAATACAAATAGATTTAGTCGATATAAACAGTTAACATTCTCCTATCCATTCAAATAGTTTTTTTTTTTTTTTATCCATTAGGCCATTTAGGTTTGTTGCCCTTTGTGCCTTTTGGAAACGATGATACATTCCCCCTGGGGACACCAGATGACTTTCTCCACTAACTGTTCTGGAATGTCTATTATATTTCCCATGATTGTGTTACAATAGGACGACTTTCCTCTCTGCTAAAGAACCTCGTCCCGTTCCGAAAAATGATGGTTAAAGCCACATCAACACTACACTGAAAAAGTTACTTAACCAGTGGGCAAAATGGCATCCATAATGTAATGTTACAATACCTGATGGGATAACTTGGGCACAGGTGTCATTGCTTGGCTATTAACATGAAATATTAAAATATAGGCATATGGTTTGGGTGAGTCTCATGCTGTTGAGGACCAGAAGTTCAAAGAACAACGAAACGGGAATGTTTTACGAGCATGTCCTTCTTTCAGTCTAAAATGTATACAAACCCCTAATACTTGGTACAATCTGCTATCTGAACTAATAAGCAGATGTTCAGTTCGATGTTCTCCACTACTTCTTTCTGCTCCCTGGCCGATGACTGACAGACTTTCCAAGAGTCACCCCTTCAGAGCATGTGCAAGCTTGTAAAGAGCTTGTAGGGCTTGGAGAAGAGGCGGTAACCTTTCAGGAGGGGAGTTGGAACATTGCACTGAATATCTGCAGATCTTTAAGAGTTACTTTCTTTAAGAAACACTGATGGATTGTTTTTTTCTTTTCCTGTTCCGTTGGGGAATAACTATTGATCCCCTTTATGTTTGTGATACTTTTTATTTTGTGAGATTTAGGCAGGGGTGCAACTACCAGAGAAGCAGACCCTTCAACCAAACGGGGGAAAGGAAGCCAGGGTGGCCTATCTTCTTGTTTTTCCTATGACAGATATAGCCTCCTCCCAGAAAACCACTGTGAATGAAGCACGGATAGGGGCCACATCATAGTTTTGCAAAGGGGCCCAGTGATTCCTAGTTACTCCACTGGATTTGAGTAATTAAAGCTAATTTTTACTGTTTTGGGTATCACAGTATAATATCATTCATTATATGAGATGCACTAGAGCAAACAAGGCCACAAAATAGGAGGTGAAGAATATTTCTATTTTATTGCATGTACCGATGACTTCTAACCACCGGGGTCTCTCACCAGTTAACACAGGCTGCGAGGCAGAATGAGACATTTGTGGGCATGTTGAGTTCTTACTGCAGAGGATTGTTTGTGTGATGTAAAAGCCTTGTTACCCCCTGAAGGGATTTGGAATTGTAATATCTTGTTCTGCAGCAAGCAGCCAAAAACAAAATGAAACTTACACTAATGAGGAAAGCAAGGAGTATGGTCAGGCCAAACAGAAATAGGCCAGGAATGTCTCGGGAACATCAGCAGCTAAATCAAGTAGACAGACCAATATTGGACAATCAGACGTCAAGATAATGCAATATTAGGCCAGCACAAACCTAAACCCTTCTTCATCTAACAGGAGCCAACAAGCTCTGCTGTCTACTCTTGGCTTCTTTGGATCCAAAATCTCATAAACTTTGATGTCCTTGGTTTTCAAGTGAACATAGGACATTGTAAACATAAGTTTACAAATCACATTTTTTTAATACTCTACAGGACACATACTGTTAATGGTTTAAAGGGGAAGTTTAGCACAAATACATATACTTTGAAGAAAAAAGACCTGTCATTTTCAATCCTAATGACCGTGACCTGATGATTCAACATTTTGTCTTTGTAAAAATAACAAACGAAATACTGACTTCCTGTTTGCAGGACCCCTAATAAAGACCGTTATGGCCTTGCCCTTGACCCAGCGCCTGGGTTGATTCAGTTGCTCAGTAGAGATCCAGAGCATGTTTGACCGTCCAACAGCCAATCAGTAGACATTACTATTAGGAACATTCCAAGGGAGTGGTGCATTCTGGGAAGAAGGACCGTTACAGAACCGGAAATGGCAGCTCACTAATGATAACAGCAGGGAACAGCAAGGGGTATAAATTCAACAGATTTTTCAAACCAGGAGAGAATATGTAGAATTGCTAGGTATGAGTAATACAAATCAAGAATTTTTAAAATATTGATATTTTCCACTGAACTTTCCCTTTAAATTAGAAAGTTAAATATTAACATTTTCATGTCCAGATTTAGTATTTAATAATAAATGTCTCTAACCCCTCATTGCATGGACCAATGATACCCAGTATTTATTAAAATAAACAAAAAAGCTAAGAAAACTAAAAGCTCAGAAAACACATTAGATGCCCAACACGCAACCAAACTGGGCTATTTGGAATAGGCAGAGTTCAGTGCAGGGTAAAGCTACATAAAGGTTCCCGGACCACTTCCAACACTCTATCCGATAACTTCCTCACCCGCCCTCCTTCAACCAACAAAATGGCCACTTACAAAACAAAGCATTTCAATGGTTCTGATCTGATTATTGTCTTATATTGTTTAAAGTATCCATTAGAGAAATATCCTCTAACATTATCTATCTCTGCATTATAAACATGGATCTGGTCAACCGATAAACTATAAATCAGTGAATGGAAACTGTGATTTTGAGAAACAGGTTTCTCCAGCCCAGACCGAAGACAGAAGGAATTTTTATGTGACAAGACAACAAAGTTCACAGTCAGAAATAAAGCAAATTTCCATCCTACGTGCCCCATTCAGGTCAAATCAGGGCATGATGGGAAGATGAAAGGCATGTGTTCTATATTGGGTTAGTTGGGGAAGGTGCCCTGTTGTCTGTTTATAAATTCGAGCTATGCAAGGAGAGACCGAGGTAAAGACGATCCCTTAGGAACAAGACCGTGGTGTTTATGTTTATGTTATTGTAGTCAGGGCCAGAGAGAAAAATGGGCAATAGCCACGTTCTTTCCCCAATAGTCGATTAGGGAAAGAAACAGGACAACTGGTCACAGACTTGGGTCTTAAGAGATTTGGTAAAATGACCCAGGACAGTTTGTAGACAAGAGTGGGAAGTTATTTGTTCAGCCTAAAAGAGGTACTAAGGTGGATTAATTAGAACAGATTGTCATGCAGAACCTTATGTTACCGAAGTACGGTCCTCAGTCACTGATCATCACTAACAAAAGTATATTTGTCAAGATCAGGATAACAATATTGGTATGTGGTTGGCCAGTGATAATATTACATATTATAAACATAGTAACATAGTGTTGGAGGTTGTATAAATACATACATCCATCCATCTAATCCAACTGTCACAATCATGTCATTATTGTCATAATCCGTATTATTGTATATGATTCTCCAATTGTATTCTATATTTTTTGTTGGTATTTCTATTCTATTCTGTTAGTATCTGTGGAGTTTTAGAGCTGGCCAGCTCATTTTATACATGTGCATATTTGTATATTGTATATTTTTGGGTTTAAGAAACATTTGGTTGACCCATTTGTTTAGTATCTGTCTGGTTTTCCCACACACAGTGTGTATTGTTTATGTGTTTGCTTACCTCCAATGTAAACAGCCCTAACTTGTCTAACCTGCCTGCATAGCCAAGCATCCATTCCCTTATTAAGTTAGTTGCCCTTTCCTGTACCGAATATTACAAATGAGGCCTTACCAGTGCCTTGTAAAGAGGGAGAATTATATTTTTCTCACTTAAATTTAAGATTACAGATTATAATTAAGGTAAGATTACATACCGTATATACTCGAGTATAAGCCGAGGTTTTTAGGTTTAAAAATCAACCTAAAAACCTTGCCTCGGCTTATACTCGAGTCAATACTAAACTTACCTTCATTCCGCGAGTCAGGAAGGAAAGCCGGCAGTTCCCAGTAGTTCTTCACGGGTGCAGGATGATGTCATCGCGCACGCTGACGGGATGACGTCATCGCGCAGCCGCAAAGCAGTACTGGGAACTGCCGGCTCTGCACAGAGCGAGCGGCAGCCGGCAGAGACATGAAGACTGAAGATGAAGATGAAGGCCAGGTACGGTAAGTGAGCTGGGGGGGGGGGGGGGGCGGGGGGGACAGTATGCCATACAGTAACCCCCAATACCTTTCTACTATAGGTGGTTGGAAACTACAACTCCCAGCAACTAAAGCATGCTGGGAGTTGTAGTTTCCAAACATCTACAGTGGAAAGGTATTAGGGTATTAGGGTGGTAATTTATACCCTCGGCTTATACTCGAGTCAATCATGGGTTTCTGATTTTTGGGGCAAAAATGGGTACCTCGGCTTATACTCAAGTCGGCTTATACTCGAGTATATACGGTATTATAATTAAGGTAAGATTACATATTATATTTAAGGTAAGATTACATATTAAAATTAAGGTAACATTACATATTATAATTTAGTAAGATTACATATTATAATTAAGGTAAGATTACATATTATAATTTAGTAAGATTACATTTTATAATTTAGCAAGATTAAATATTATAATTTAGTAAGATTACATATTATAAATTAGTATTACACATTATAATTTAGTAAGATTAAATATTATAATTTAGTAAGATTACATATAATAACTTAGTATTAAACATTATAATTTAGTAAGATTAAATATTAAACATTAACTAGTTAAGATCACAATTGAATATTGTCTATATTTGCCTAGTTATCCCAGATACTTTTTAAAGAGAATAAAGCTTGTTTAAAATATATTGTGAAAAGTATTGAGGATTCTTTTTTTTGTTTTGTCGTTCTTAAAGGACAACTTCCCAGTAAAATAATTTTTTTTTAAATGAAAAGTGCCTGGGGCAGGGGAAGTAGGATTTACTATTCCTACCTCCCAATATTGTTTTGTTGAGGAGCTAAAGCACATCTGCCAGGTTGGTGTCCTGGGCCTTCCTGTATTAAAGATAGTGTTGAAGCACCAAGCAAGCAATGACAAAAGCATTTTTTTTCCATGTTGGTACTCCTCATAGAAACTGCCCTGGCTTGCAGCAACAGCACCTGTCCTTTACCAATCAGTGCAACCCCCTCCCAATGGTACTAGGAGTTCCCTTACATATTTTTGCAACATATTACACATTGTCTTACATTAACACTGGGGATGTCCAACTGTGGGGGATTCTCCAATTGCTTTTCAAGGACAACTCCTAGCAGCTTGAGCAACTGAAATGTCACAGTATGGAAGCTCCTCATTAAAAGGGCAAGTTCACCACTCAAATGAAAAACTGTAAATAGGTAAATCAACCCTCATACCCCAAAACTGCAATAGTTAGAAATCTGAAAGATGTAAGACCATATAGGACGTAGAGTGAAATAAAGAAGCAAATCAATAACCACATTTCTATTAATAGATGACCTGTAAGGAGCTTTGCCAGTTATAGAACCAGAGACAAACTTACTAATATAGGTCCCTAATAGATATAGGGAGTCTGTGTAGTTCTACCATCTGCAAGAATTCAAAAATGAAAAAAATGAAAGGGCATGTCATAGCTAGATTACCCCCAAAACCATTGCAGTTAAACATCTGAAAAGGGCCTCTGTTTGCTGAAAACCATTCTGATTTGTTCAGTATCACTGCAGTTCCCCTGAGCACCATGTATGCTCTGAGAGCATCAGGGTAACCCAAGGGATCCTCTTCTGAGCATGCACCAAAGCTCTTGGATAGTACACGGCGCTCACTGCTGTGATACTGAAGATATCGGCATGATTTCCAGCAAACAGGTTTCAGGTGTTTAACTACAACTGTCTTGAGGTTTTGGGGGGTGATCTAGCTAGATATGAATTTTCATTTTAAATAAGTATGAGACGGTTCTATATTTCCTAACTAGCCAATAACTGCAACTCTCACCTCTGAAACCAGCAGCATTGCAAACTTATCACCAGTAATTCTGCAGCCCTTCTTCCTAGTGAGTCACAATTGTTTTTCTGAATGCTCAGTAGTGATCTCACAGTGAGGTCACAGAAAGATACAGTTTTCATACTGTCTTCAAAACCATATTGACCATGTCTGGAACTAAGGGGCATATTTATAAAGAATCGATAATATCGCAAAAATATTACCGCCGCACATCGCGGCCGCGAAAATAGCGCTATCGCCGTATTTATAATGGCGAGCGCTATTCCTGCGATACCTATCGCGGCCGCGATGTGCTGCGGTAATTTTAAGCCCCTTCGCGGCGATACTGTATAGTATCGCCGCGAAGGGACTTAAAATCCCGTCCGACGCTGCTCCTACCCCGCCCACACCCCCCGCGGCGGCAGCGGCGACCACCCGCCGCCGCCCCGCTTCCCAGCAGCCCCTCCCAACCCGTTCCCCGTTCGCGGCAATCTCGGAACGGAGGCTAGGAGGGCTGCCGGGAGGGGCCCGCAGCAGGTGGTCTCGACCACCCGCCGCGCACCCCTCCCCCGCAACCCCTCCAAGCCCCCCGCCCCGCCGCCTCCCGGAGCCTCCACCCCCCCAGCGGGCCCTGAGAAGGGCCTTTTGGGGCTTAGGGGTCCCGCAGCTCGAACCGGGACCCCCCTCCCCGGCCCTTACAAGGGCCCTTGCGCACTGACAAGTGCCTTGTGCGGGGTCCCGCACTGAAACCGGACCCCCAGTGCGGCTCTTAAAAGAGCCCTTGGCGACGTCTTCTTTCTTCCAGTCCCTGGACACCAGCTCCGCCGAGGCCGCCGACCCCAGAGGTACCCCTGCGGCCGCCAGGGGTACCCCCGTCGGCGCCCGGCGACCTCAACGAGGCCGATGTTGCCGGCGTCTTGATCTGACGCGACGTCTTCGGGCTGGCGACACCAACCCCACTCAGGTCGCCGATGCCAGGCAGACTCACTGCGGCCGCCAGTGAGCCTGCTGGCACCGCCGGCCTCAGCGGAGCCGATGTTGCCAGCCGCTTCTTTCTTCTTTCTTCAGCCATCTACTGCGATGGCATCTGAGTTAACGCTTCGTTAACTTTTCGCGGCCGTTTTCGGACCTTTATAAATCGCGGTAAACGCGATTTATGTGTTAATGTCCGCGAAAACGGCCGCGAAAAGTTAACGAACCTTTATAAATATGCCCCTAAGTGTATGCTGATTAAACTTAAATACCTAATTTCTTAATAACTTATGAAATGAACAGGCTGACAACAAGTGTTGGGTGAAACGGAAGGCCACACCTTTTTATTGATACAAACAATTATGTGTTCAAATTGCCGGATCTTAAAATTATTCATCCTTGCATTTTAATCGTATGAAACCCAGCCATAGCCAAAGCTAGAATGCCATCCTCTGGATCCTCAGCTCCAATAACTATGTCCGTTGCAAGGATGTATCCGCCAGCTGTGACTCAACTTGTAAGGAACCCCATTTTCTCTAAAACTTAAATAATTAACTCAAAATAACTCTAAACTTTTAAATTAGGAAGGGATGGTGGGTTCTTTCCAGCAATGCTAACTTCAAAAAATGGCGCTCCGCTGCCTCATCATTTACTCATGACGTAATCATTTACTTATGATGACATCACGGTTCCGTGACATCACCAAATCTCGCAAGATCCATCTTGGCCAATCACCTTGCCAGCGCGCCGTGATGACGTCATCAGCCGCTGCTGTGCCATTGACCTGCAAGATTGCCCATAGAGGAAGCTGTCTACCACTCCCAGCATGCCCCACCCGCGGACAGGGCTACCAAAGTCATATTAAACTCAAGCTGTAAATGACCGTTGGAAAGCAAGCTCTTTATTAGGACGCATTGCACGCTTTTGGTATTCGTTTGACACATTTATAAGAGAGAAACTAGGTTTCTTCTGCTCCTGCACTGTACCTTTAAATGGTCACGGATTACCATTATGTATGACATAAAAATAACCCAATATACATCACAAAAATAACATCTTAAAGGGCAAACACCCCCCCCCCCCCAAAAAAAAAAATGACTTACCTTATTTTTCAGTTTATTTGTTGCTTCTTGGTTTTTCCAGGTAGCAGAAATCAGTCAGAGTTGTGACTTAAGCTTAGTACACACGTGTGATGTGTGTGGGTGACGCATGGGGAACATGTGGCTAATGCAAAGCTATTCCAGCACACCCATGCACACCCAGTCCATTGCACATGTGTTCTAGGCTTTAAGAGGAGGCAGGAATAAGCAAGATGAATAAAAATGTTTGTTTCCAAAGATAGAATACTGGAGATTTACAGGGGGATGTAAAAAAAGTTTTTATCTTTAGAAATGGTGCTAATTTTGCCCAAACCAATCAGATGTTAGCTTTCAAATGGTAAATAAAATCAGATTGGCTGGGGCAAAATTTGCACCAATTTTAACGATAAGAACTTTTATTACATCTCCCTGTTAATATACAATCAGTGCACTGGTGGGTCAGGACTAGATTTACTTTACGACAATGCACGTTCCCTGTATGGGTCTCCTGAACACAAAGAGAAGTGTATGCAGGCTCCTTTCTCTTTGGGATGAATGTTGATTTTATGGTAAATATTCAATTTCACATTAAGACGACTCCATTGATTGAACTAATGTTAAATATCCTGAAGCTGCTTTATGTTTTTGTTTAGGTGCCACTAATTGGAAATCTCATTGACTTTTATAGACTGGGTGCCACGTTTGTCTAAAATGATAACATTGGGTGTATTTCATCCTTTGCATATTATTAGTCCTGAAACATCAAAAAATACATTTTAATATTTTTTTTAAAGAATCCCGCAGTAGCAGGGAATGCTGGGAGTTTAATGGATGAAAATTATTTGAATTTGAACGCTGAGAGGAATCTTAGGACAGAGGGTTCCATTAAAATCCATAGATTTATTTTTTGCATGCTGAGCTAAAATACAAACCCTCTTTTCATCTACAGTACGACTATTAAAGAAGGTCACAATTAATTTAACAGCAATTTGTTCTTGGTCTTTAATCATTTTAATGGTTAATGGACCACCTGCAGCCACCATTACTGAAACGACCCATGGAAAGAGCCGGAATACTTGCAGCTCTCTTGATTATTGTTAAATACAGAGCAATCAAACCAATTCTTTCTTAATGGCCGGTCTCATGATATGGTATTTGGCTATTCTAAAAGGTGAACTTGGTGGAGTAAGCTGCAGTGTTAGAACAATTTAAAGGACAACTGAAGTCAAAACATCGATTCAGGCAATTTAAAGGACTGAAGTCAAAACATCGATTCAGGCAATTACTCAATTTACGGAGACCAGAATATCTTTATTTAGTTACAAAATGCACACAGTCCTTGAATTTTTATATGGGAGTACATTGTTGCATATAATTCGTATTAAAGGTCTCTTTCTTCCTAGACTTCTATACAGTATGGCTATACAATTCTAAACATTAACTATAGCTGCAATTAATGTATCCACCAATAAGCTCTTTGATAAAAAATATTGTATTTTAAGAGAGTAAGAAAAAGCTCTCAATGCAGAGTTGCGATTCCAGCCAACCGGCTGCAATCCTTTTTAAAACATAAAAAAAAATTAAAGGAGTACTATATTTTCCTTCAAACCCCAAACCCCCCCTCTCCCCTAAAAGAACCCAGGGAGTGAGAACCTTAACCGCTAGGTCATCACCCCTGGGTTTGCTCTAGATTAGAGATGATCTGAAAATGGAACGAATTTGTGATTATTATCGAATGTTCGAGGCTATTTTTGAAGATTATCGAAAATAGCATTGTAAGTTCGATAATCCTCGAAAATACCATTGGAGACTACTTTCGAGTTTCTGATCATATTTTAGATGATTATCAAAGGTTCAAGGTTATTTTCGATAATACTCGAACGTTCGATAATTATAGAAAATAGGCTCCGAAGTCCTGAAATCCGGACGATCCGTCCAGAATCAGACGCATCATTCGGATTTCGGAATCAGGGGATCCCACCTCTACTCTAGATCCCCTATATCAGTCCTCCAAAGTTCTGATGGTAGTGTCAGTGTGGCCCTGCCTCCTCCGCAGTTCGGGAATTATTCAATTGGAAGACCACGTCTTTTCATTGGCCAGTCTGGAAGCAGTCCCAGTCTGTGGGAGGAGGCAGGGCCAGACCAGGGGTTCGATCAGACTTTTGGAGGAATGGTATAAGGGATCTAGTGCAAAAAAGGTGATGACCCTGAGAACTATTAGGAGAAAGAATCATCTTAAATTTCCTTATGTATTAGTTTTCACATATGTGGTAGTTTCTCAACGCTCACAGTTTGGAAATCTTTGAGGAAACCAATGCATGCACAAGGAAAACATACAAACTCCTTGGAAATGTAGCCAATGGAATATTAAATTGCTCCAAGGTTTCCAATGAGCCAGCCATTCACATTTATATAAAATATTTATATTTTCAATGTTATTACATTGAATGTTTTCAGTAATTTTACACCACTGCAAAAAGGCTGCAATCATTTCCAAAAGCGATCCTTTGAAATGAAACCACAAAGCATTGATAAAGGAATGCTACAAGTGTTACTCTTTGAATGGAGGCATTTCTTTCACACTAACATTAAAAGTAAGGCTCCTCCTAGTGGCTGAGATTAGGAATAACACAAAGTCGATTATTCCACAATATTCTTTGCCCCAGTAACATTACCCAAAGCCAAAGGCATACATGTTAAGCAGAGAAAAATTGCTGTAGCACATTAAGGGCAGCATTTATAAAGGATCAACACTGTAAAATACCAGTATTGATCCTTTTACACATCTTTTTCTATGTTGTGGTAGAAAAATACTTATTATCGGTATTTTACAGTCCGAGCTTTATTTTACAACCATCAATGGGCCAAGTTACCCCTTAATATCAGTATTTTTCCCTGCGGTCAGTAATTTTATACCCCTACGAAAAATACCACTCAGTGGCGTAACTAGGAATCACTCATTTGCAACGACCAATCAAAACGTTATTTAACTGCATTAGACCAGTAAAAAGCTGACACATCAAACTAAATAGCATATATAATAGTATATATATAATACATACATGGGATAAAATCTCCAATATGGTCAAGAAGGGGTTATGTAAATGAATATGTTATAATCTTCCCTTGCGGCATCTTCCACATCATCGTTGAAACACTGGAGTCTGTAGTTCAACGGCAGCTGGAGGATTAGCTGACATGAGGGTAGATTATGCTACAGGCAGTGTAGCCTGGTGCATTGAACCTGCAGGAAACGAGTGATGGAAATATGGGATATCGGATTTGCAACCTTTTGGCTTTTAATGGACGACAGTGCTTGGTATTCGGTAATGAGGAAGTGGCAGCATCTATAGATATAGGGTATGGTCATTAGGGGGATGTTTTTAGCTTGGATTGTGGGATGGGTTTTGAGAGTGTGATACTATATATTTACCTATTTGTACCATAAGTGGTTAATAAACGGATATATTTTTTACTACGTATAGTGTGCCCATTCATACCCATACTTTGTGTGTTCTGTTCCATGCAAGGGGCCTAAGACATCTGTCATCCATACCCTACCACAGAATCAGCCCTGCTACAGGATAGCCCATTGTTCTCAGCACCTTTTGGCTTCTTATATGGTTATAAATGGGGTGGTTCCTTTAAATAATTTCCACGCATTCAGATGTTATTCATTTGGCCGCTTAGGCTGGGAACACAAGGGAAGATATTTGCAATAGTAGCCGTGGCTGACAGTTCGCAGCGATTGATTGTGCGGTCCCATAAAGAACCATATACCATATATACTCGAGTATAAGTCGAGGTTTTTAGGCTTTGAAAAAAGCCTAAAAATCCTACCTCGACTTATACTCGAGTCACTAACCTGAAATCCTTCAGCCGCTCGCTTCCTCTCTCTTCCGCATCCCACGGTGCAGTGTCTGATGTCAGTACTTGGCGCCGGTCATACACGGCACCGAGTAGTGACGTCAGGTGCCTGAAATGTGGATGCCAGAGGAAGCATGCGGCTGCAGGATTTCAGGTTAGTGTTTTGAGAAAGAAAGCAGCAATCTGGCATAAATTAACTTAAAAACCAAATGAAATTCCAAGGGTCTGTTCTGTTTGTAACGAGGTGGTGCTAGATTGGCTGCTTCTGACAATTTTACCATATGCCAGTGTCTGCTTCCTCTTTGTAGGATTCCTCCTATTTTACTACAGGAATGTAATTCTAAAGTCTAGAAAGTGATGGCTGTTGAATTTGATGTAGTTTCCAAACAAAGATGTTTGGAAACTACAACTAAAGCATGCTGAGAGTTGTAGTTTCCAAACATCTGGAGTGGCAGTTGTGGTCCTATTTTCTACCCTCGACTTATACTCGAGTCAATCATCCCTGATGAAGCTGTAAGGATTAAAACAGCGAAACGCGTAGGAACTACCTCACAAGCCACGACTTAAAGGGGCCACACCATAGCAGAGAGGTGCAACTTCAAAAACTGCTAATGGACGTTTTTTGCAAGGTTTTTTAGTGCTTTTTATTTTTTTTAATTGCGATAATAAAGTTTGTTGGCAACCTTATTCCTGTGTGCAGAGGTTTTTGGGAACTATACAGACCAAGCAAGCATCAGAACAGCACAGAGTAAAGCCTGCATTACCCCTAGTGGTGGATAGACACAAGTGAGTGGTTGAAGTTTAATTTTAATATATGGAAGTGTCATTTTAAACTGGTTTGTTTACAGAGATCTTGATCTTAATCTATTTATTATTTTTTACTTCTTGTTTTAACCCTTCCCCTACCCATACCCCCAAGCGCAAGCAAGATACTTTTAAAGTACCTGGATAGTGTTTCACCCTATTCCTATTGATAGTATATATTAGATACCTGGATAGTGTCCCTGTGTTTCACCCTATTCCTATTGATAGTATATATTAGATACATGGCTAGTGTCCTCGTGTTTCACCCTATCCCTATTGATAGTATATATTAGATACCTGGATAGTGTCCCTGTGTTTCACCCTATCCCTATTAATAGTATCAAGTGGCTGTATACTCGAGATATACTTTATTATAATTAAGTAAGATTACATATATATTTAAGGTAAGTTACAATGTTAAAATTAAGGTAAACATTACATATGTTATAATTTAGTAAGATTACATATTATAATTAAGGTAGAGATTACATATTATAATTAGTACGATTACATTTATAATTTATCAAGATTAAATATTATAATTTAGTAAGATTACATATTATAAATTAGTATTACACATTATAATTTTAGTAAGATTAAATATATAATTTAGTAAGATTACATATAATAACTTAGTATTAAACATTATAATTTAGTAAGATTAAATATAAACATACCTAGTTAAGATCACAATTGAATTGTCTATATTTGCCTAGTTATCCCAGATACTTTTAAAGGAAATAAAGCTTGTTTAAAATTATTGTGAAAATTATTGAGATTCTTTTTTTTGTTTTGGTCTTTCTAGGACAACTTCCCAGTAAAATAATTTTTTTTTTAATGAAATGCCTGGGGCAGGGAAGTAGATTTACTATTCCTACCTCCCAATATTTTTTTTGTTGAGGAGCTAAAGCACATCTGCCAGGTTGGTGTCCTGGGCTTCCTGTATTAAAGATAGTGTTGAAGCACCAGCAACAATGACAAAGCATTTTTTTCCATGTTGGTACTCTCTCATAGAAACTGCCCTGGCTGCAGCAACAGCACCTGTCCTTTACCAATCAGTGCAACCCCCTCCCAATGGTACTAGGAGTTCCCTTACATATTTTTGCAACATATTACACATTGTCTTACATTAACACTGGGGATGTCCCACTGTGGGGGGATTCTCCAATTGCTTTTCAAGGACAACTCCTACAGCTTGAGCAACTGAAATGTCACAGTATGGAACTCCTCATTAAAAGGGCAAGTTCCCACTCAAATGAAAAAACTGTAAATAGGTAAATCAACCCTCATACCCAAAACTGCAATGTTAGAAATCTGAAATTGTAAGACCATATAGGACGTAGAGTGAAATAAAGAAGCAAATCAATAACCACATTTCTATTAATAGATGACCTGTAAGGAGCTTTGCCAGTTATAGAACCAGAGACAAACTTACTAATATAGGTCCCTATAGATATAGGGAGTCTGTGTAGTTCTACCATCTGCAAGAATTCAAAAATGAAAAAATGAAAGGGCAGGTCATACTGATTCCCCCCAAAACCATTGCAGTTAAACATCTGAAAAGGGCCTCTGTTTGCTGAAAACCATTCTGATTTGTTCAGTATCACTGCAGTTCCCCTGACACCATGTATGCTCTGAGAGCATCAGGGTAACCCAAGGATCCTCTTCTGACATGCACCAAAGCCTTTGGATAGTACACACGGCGCTCACTGCTGTGATACTGAAGATAGTCGGCATGATTTCCAGCAAACAGTGTTTCAGGTGTTTAACTACAACTGTCTTGAGGTTTTGGGGGTGATCTAGCTAGATATGAATTTTCATTTTAAATAAGTATAGACGGTTCTATATTTTCCTAACTAGCCATAACTGCAACTCTCACCTCTGAAACCAGCAGCATTGCAAACTTATCCACCAGTAATTCTGCAGCCCTTTCTTCCTAGGGAGTCACAATTTTTTTTCTGAATGCTCATTAGTGATCTCACAGTGAGGTCACAGAAAGATACAGTTTTCATACTGTCTTCAAAACCATATTGACCATGTCTGGAACTAAGGGGCATATTTATAAAGAATCGATAATATCGCAAAAATATTACCGCCGCACATCGCGCCCGCGAAAATAGCGCTATCGCCGTATTTATAATGGCGAGCGCTATTCTGCGATACCTATCGCGGCCGCGATGTGCTGCGGTAATTTTAAGCCCCTTCGCGGCGATACTGTATAGTATCGCCGCGAAGGGACTTAAAAATCCCTTCCCGACTCTGCTCCTACCCCGCCCACACCCCCCCGCGGCGGCAGCGGCGACCACCCGCGCGCCGCCGCCGCCGCTCCCAGCAGCCCCTCCCAACCCGTTCCCCCGTTCGCGGCAATCTCGGAACGGGAGCTAGGAGGCTGCCGGGAAGGCCCCACAGTGTGGTCTCGACCACCCGCCCGCGCCCCCCCTCCCGGCAAACCCCTCCAACCCCCCCCCCGCCGCTCCCGGGAGCCTCCACCCCCCCAGCGGGGCCCTGAGAAGGGCCTTTTTGGGGCTTGGGGGTCCCGCACTCACCGGGACCCCCCTCCCCCGGCCTTACAAGGCCCTTGCGCACTGACAAGTGCCTTTGGCGGGGGTCCCAGCTGAAACCGGGACCCCCAGTGCGGCTCTTAAAGAGCCCTTGGGCGACGTCTTCTTTCTCCAGTCCCGGTGACACCCACTCCGCCGAGGCCGCCGACCCCCGAAGGTACCCCTGCGGCCGCCAGGGTACCCCGGCGGCGCCGGCGACCTCAACGAGGCCGATGTTGCCGGCGTCTTGATCTGACGCGACCGTCTTCCGGGCTGGCACACCAACCCCACTCAGGTCGCCGATGCCAGCAGACTCACTGCGGCCGCCAGTGAGCCTGCTGGCACCGCCGGCCTCAGCGGAGCCGAGTTTTGCCAGCCGCTTCTTCTTCTTTCTTCAGCCATCTACTGCGATGGCACTGAGTTAACGCTTCGTTAACTTTTCGCGGCCGTTTTCGGACCTTTATAATCGCGTAAACGCGATTTTGTGTTAATGTCCGCGAAAACGGCCGCGAAAAGTTAAGAACCTTTATATGATAGTGATAGTGTATGATTTGTATAACTATCTCTTTTCTTGCTGTGTTGTGCGGCTGGTCGTTTTGTGCTGATCTGCGGCCTCTTTTTTTTTTCTTTGATCGGTGTTTGGTGCCCTTTTTTTGTCCTTTGTTCTTGCCGTTTTTTTCTCCTTGCATTTTAATCGTATGAAACCCAGCCATAGCCAAAGCTAGAATGCCATCCTCTGGATCCCAGCTCCAATACCTATGTCCGTTGCAAGATGTATCCGCCAGCTGTGACTCAACTTGTAAGGAACCCCCATTTTCTCTAAAACTTAAATAATTAACTCAAATAACTCTAACACTTTTAAATTAGGAAGGGATGGTGGGTTCTTTCCAGCAATGCTAACTTCAAAAAATGGCGCTCCGCTGCCTCATCATTTACTCATGACGTAATCATTTACTTATGATACATCACGGTTCCTTGACATCACACAAATCTCGCAAGATCCATCTTGGCCAATCACCTTGCCACGCGCCGTGATGACGTCATCAGCCGCTGCTGTGCCATTGACCTGCAAGATTGCCCATAGAGGAAGCTGTCTACCACTCCCAGCATGCCCCACCCGCGGACAGGGCTACCAAAGTCATATTAAACTCAAGCTGTAAATGACCGTTGGAAAGCAAGCTCTTTATTAGGACGCATTGCACGCTTTTGGTATTCGTTTGACACATTATAAGAGAAAACTAGGTTCTCTCTGCTCCTGCACTGTACCTTTAAATGGTCACGGATTCCCATTATGTATGACATAAAAATAACCCAATATACATCACAAAATAACATCTTAAAGGGCAAACACCCCCCCCCCCCCAAAAAAAAAAATGACTTACCTTATTTTTCAGTTTATTTGTTGCTTCTTGGTTTTTCCAGGTACAGAAATCAGTCAGAGTTGTGACTTAAGCTTAGTACACACACGTGTGATGTGTGTGGTGTGACGCATGGGGAACATGTGGCTAATGCAAAGCTATTCCAGCACACCCAGCACACCCAGTCCTGCACATGTGTTCTAGGCTTTAAGAGGAGGCAGGAATAAGCAAGATGAATAAAAATGTTTGTTTCCAAAGATAGAATACAGAGATTTACAGGGGATGTAAAAAAAGTTTTTATCTTTAGAAATGGTGCTAATTTTGCCCAAACCAATCAGATGTTAGCTTTCAAATGGTAAATAAAATCAATTGGCTGGGGCAAAATTTGCACCAATTTTAACGATAAAACTTTTATTACATCTCCCTGTTAATATACATCAGTGCACTGGTGGGTCAGGACTAGATTTACTTTACACAATGCACGTTCCCTGTATGGGTCTCCTGAACACAAAGAGAAGTGTATGCAGGCTCCTTCTCTTTGGGATGAATGTTGATTTTATGGTAAATATTCAATTTCACATTAAGACGACTCCATTGATTGAACTAATGTTAAATATCCTGAAGCTGCTTTATGTTTTTGTTTAGGTGCCACTAATTGGAAATCTCATTGACTTTTATAACTGGGTGCCACGTTTGTCTAAAATGATAACATTGGTGTGTATTTCATCCTTTGCATATTATTAGTCCTGAAACATCAAAAAATACATTTTATATTTTTTTTAAAGAATCCCGCAGTAGCAGGATGCTGGAGTTTAATGATGAAAATTATTGAATTTGAACGCTGAAGGAATCTTAGGACAGAGTTCCATTAAAATCCATAGATTTATTTTTTGCATGCTGAGCTAAAATACAAACCCTCTTTTCATCTACAGTACGACTATTAAAGAAGGTCACAATTAATTTAACAGCAATTTGTTCTTTTGGTCTTTAATCATTTTAATGGTTAATGGACCACCTGCAGCCACCATTACTGAAACGACCATGGAAAGAGCCGGAATACTTGCAGCTCTCTTGATTATTGTTAAATACAGAGCAATCAAACCATTTCTTTCTTAATGGCCGGTTCTCATGATATGGTATTTGGCTATTCTAAAGGTGAACTTGGTGGGATGAATCTGCAGTGTTAGAACAATTTAAAGACAACTGAAGTCAAAACATCGTTCAGGCAATTTAAAGGACTGAAGTCAAAACATCGATTCAGGCAATTACTCAATTTACGGAGACCAGAATATCTTATTTTTACAAAAATGCACACAGTCCTTGAATTTTTATATGGGAGTACATTGTTGCATATAATTCGTATTAAAGGTCTCTTTCTTCCTAGACTTCTATACAGTATGGCTTACAATTCTAAACATAACATAGCTGCAATTAATGTATCCACCATAAGCTCTTTGATAAAAATATTGTATTTTAAGAGAGTAAGAAAAGCTCTCAATGCAGAGTTGCGATTCCACCAACCGGCTGCAATCCTTTTTAAAACATAAAAAAAATTAAAGGAGTACTATATTTTCCTTCAAACCCCAAACCCCCCCTCTCCCCTAAAAGAACCCAGGGAGTGAGAACCTTAACCGCTAGGTCATCACCCCTGGGTTTGCTCTAATTAGAGATGATCTGAAAATGGAACGAATTTGTGATTATATCGAATGTTCGAGGCTATTTTTGAAGATTATCGAAAATAGCATTGTAAGTTCGATAATCCTCGAAAATACCATTGGAGACTACTTTCGAGTTTCTGATCATATTTAGATGATTATCAAAGGTTCAGGTTATTTTCGATAATACTCGAACGTTCGATAATTATAGAAAATAGGCTCCGAAGTCCTGAAATCCGGACGATCCGTCCAGAATCAGACGCATCATTCGGATTTCGGAATCAGGGGATCCCCACTCTACTCTAGATCCCCTATATCAGTCCTCCAAAGTTCTGATGGTATGTCAGTGTGGCCCTGCCTCCTCCGCAGTTCGGGAATTATTCAATTGGAAACCACTTCTTTTCATTGGCCAGTCTGAAGCAGTCCCAGTCTGTGGGAGAGAGGCAGGGCCAGACCAGGGGTTCGATCAGACTTTTGGAGGAATGGTATAAGGGATCTAGTGCAAAAAAGGTGATGACCCGTAAACTATTAGGAAAAGAATCATCTTATTTCCTTATGTATTAGTTTTCACATATGTGGTAGTTTCTCAACGCTCCACTTTTGGAAATCTTGAGGAACCAATGCATGCACAAGGAAAACATACAAACTCCTTGGAAATGTAGCCAATGGAATATTAAATTGCTCCAAGGTTTCCAATGAGCCAGCCATTCACATTTATATAAAATATTTATATTTTCAATGTTATTACATTGAATGTTTTCAGTATTTTACACCACGAAGCAAGGCTGCAATCATTTCCAAAAGCGATCCTTTGAAATGAAACCACAAAGCATTGATAAGGAATGCTACAAGTGTTACTCTTTGAATGGAGGCATTTCTTTCACACTAACATTAAAAGTAAGGCTCCTCCTAGTGGCTGAGATTAGGAATAACACAAATCGATTATTCCACAATATTCTTTGCCCCAGTAACATTACCCAAAGCCAAAGGCATACATGTTAAGCAGAGAAAAATTGCTGTAGCACATTAGGGCAGCATTTATAAAGGATCAACATGTAAATTACCAGTATTGATCTTTTACACACTTTTTCTATGTTGTGGTAGAAAAATACTTATTATCGGTATTTTACAGTCCGAGCTTTATTTAACAACCATCATGGGCCAAGTTACCCCTTAATATCAGTATTTTTCCCTGCGGTCAGTAATTTATCCCCTACGAAAAATACCACTCAGTGGCGTACTCGAATCACTCATTTGCAACGACCAATCAACCGTTATTTAACTGCATTAGACCAGTAAAAAGCTGACACATCAACTAAATAGCATAATAATAGTATTAAATATACAATACATGGGATAAAATCTCCAATATGGTCAAGAAGAGGGGTTATGTAAATGAATATTGTTATAATCTTCCCTTGCGCATCTTCCACATCATCGTTGAAACACTGGAGTCTGTAGTTCAACGGCAGCTGGAGGATTAGCTGACATGAGGTTAGATTATGCTACAGGCAGTGTAGCCTGGTGCATTGAACCTGCAGGAAACGAGTGATGAAAATATGGGAAATCGGATTTGCAACCTTTTGGCTTTAATGGACGACAGTGCTTGGTATTCGGTAATGAGGAAGTGGCAGCATCTATAGATATAGGGTATGGTCATTAGGGGAGTGTTTTTAGCTTGGATTGTGGATGGTTTTGAGAGTGGATACTATATATTACCTATTTAACCATAAGTGGTTAATAAACGGATATATTTTTTTACTACGTATATGGTGCCCATTCATACCCATACTTTGTGTGTTCTGTTCCATGCAAGGGGCCTAAGACATCTGTCATCCATACCCTACCACAGAATCAGCCCTGCTACAGGATAGCCCATTGTTCTCAGCACTTTTGGCTTCTTATATGGTTATAATGGGGTGGTTCCTTTAAATAATTTCCACGCATTCAGATGTTATTCATTTGGCCGCTTAGGCTGGAACACAAGGGAAGATATTTGCAATAGTAGCCGTGGCTGACAGTTCGCAGCGATTGATTGTGCGGTCCCATAAAGAACCATATACCATATATACTCGAGTATAAGTCGAGGTTTTTAGGCTTTGAAAAAGCCTAAAAATCTACCTCGACTTATACTCGAGTCACTAACCTGAATCCTTCAGCCTTCAGCCGCTCGCTTCCTCTCTCTTCCGCATCCCACGGTGCAGTGTCTGATGTCAGTACTTGGCGCCGGTCATACACGGCACCGAGTAGTGACGTCAGGTGCCTGAAATGTGGATGCCAGAGGAAGCATGCGGCTGCAGGTTTCAGGTTAGTGTTTTGAGAAAGAAAGCAGCAATCTGCATAAATTAACTTAAAAAACCAATGAAATCCAGGGTCTGTTCTGTTGTAACGAGGTGGTGCTAGATTGGCTGCTTCTGACAATTTTACCATATGCCAGTGTCTGCTTCCTCTTTGTAGGATTCCTCCATTTTACTACAGGAATGTAATTCTAAGTCTAGAAAGTGATGGCTGTTGAATTTGATGTAGTTTCCAAACAAAGATGTTTGGAAACTACAACTAAAGCATGCTGAGAGTTGTAGTTTCCAAACATCTGGAGTGGCAGTTGTGTTCCTATTTTTCTACCCTCGACTTATACTCGAGTCAATCATCCCTGATGAAGCTGTAAGGATTAAAACAGCGAAACCGCGTAGGAACTACCTCACAAGCCACGACTTAAAGGGGCCACACCATAGCAGAGAGGTGCAACTTCAAAAACTGCTAATGGACATTTTTTGCAAGGTTTTTTAGTGCTTTTTTATTTTTTTAATTGCGATAATAAGTTTGTTTGCAACCTTATTCCTGTGTGCAGAGGTTTTTGGAACTATACAGACCAAGCAAGCATCAGAAACAGCACAGAGTAAAGCCTGCATTACCCCTAGTGGTGGATGACACAAGTGAGTGGTTGAAGTTTAATTTTAATATATGGAAGTTGTCATTTTAAACTGGTTTGTTTACAGAGATCTTGATCTAATCTATTTATTATTTTTACTTCTTTTTTAACCCTTCCCCTACCCATACCCCAAGCGCAAGCAAGATACTTTTAAAGATTTTATAAACATTCAGTGGACAACTTGCAGTGCAGCCACCCTACTTAAGGAGACATTCCCTACCACACCATAGCGCGGAAGTAACCCAATCTACTATTATTTCGAGTCAATCATGTTTTACTAATTTTCCAGGTAAAAATAGGTACCTCGACTTATACTCGAGTATATACGGTAATTGGACGTGATTTCCGACATACCAGATTGCCCGATCCGGCAGCTGAGAACAATCTTAACAATCCACGCCTAGACCATATAATATTTCCAACCGACTGACCGATAAATGGCAATGTCGGTCTATCTGAACTATTGTATGGTGTGTACCCAGCTTTAATTCCTAACTTTGTGCTACATAACAAGAAAGCGTATGCCAGGGAAAATATTTAATATTTGCAGGTGGAATATTTATTCAGTGCCAGAAAGCATGAGTGCATAGAAAATGTATTAACACTTTACTGGTCCTACTTGTGGTCATTACCACATATATATTCTGCTATATACTATATATTCATTCTAAAATACATTTTCCCTAATTTTCTGGCCAGAAACGTAAACCAACATATCTCTTATTTTAAATCACTAAAATAATCTTATAGTTAATATACTGCAGTTACTGCCCCCTACGCTGGCTCAGTGATCTAGGACATGCTCAGTATGATTCCCCAAAGAAGAGAGAAGAAATCTCCAATCAGCTACTCCCTGTCCTAAAGGGGGTGGTGGGGAAAGTGAAACTAGAGTATTCTAGTTTCTATAACGGTAGAGGACTTTCTGTAGTGAAATATTCTATTGCATCTAAACAGTTTTATCTTTAGTTAGAATTGCGTGGATGCCTCCTATAATTTATTTGCATGCGGTCTATTCAGCCATTAAGACCATGTCTAATTTCATTTCCTTTTATGCCATTGCTGAAGATCGCCTGACACAGAAGTAGGCCCATTAAATTTATGAGTACCATATTTATATAGATCCTGCAAGAGGAAGTACAGTAAGGTGATGATCAAACTTTGAAATTGATATTTAACTTTGATGACAGACAGGAAAGAACTTCAAAATTAGAACTTTGATGTCTCATTGGATCTGAATGTTCTACCCTGAAAGAATTGTAGTAAATTTGGCAAGTGACCCATTCTGCGGTAGTTGGCCAGATGACCAACCAGAAAAAGCATCTGAAATCTTTGTAATTGAAACTTTACCAATCAAAAGAGCCAAGTACAATTACACGCCGGAAAGGGGGTCATGGCAAAATAGACGGCTGTGACATTTCAAGTCAATTAAACAGATTTCTACTATGAAATATTAAAAAGGACAACAGCACTTTAAGCGTCACATTTATTACGTAAATTTTTCTGCAAAAAGCAGAAAAAAAGTTTTGCACTGCCAGTGCTTAATGTTTTTATGATGTATTTAATTAATGTTCTCTGTACTTCCTAACATAATGCATGCAAACGTTTTACATTTGTATTTATAAAGCAAGTGTATACAGAAAAATCATTTATGACAAACCCACAATGTTTTGGGTTTCAGTAACATTTCAGTAACATGTCTTGTTAGCTATGCTCTGTCTTCATTTGTAAATTTTGGGATTAAAAGTTATGATAATTTAAAATTTAACACTTGAGTCACTCAATAAATACTCATTTATACCACTTTACATTATCTGAAACTACAATTTGAGAGAAGTAAAATGCTTTGTCATTATACTCGAGTATAAACCGTCACGAGCATAAACCGAGGTACCTAGTTTTAGGGGAAAAAGTAGGAAAACCACACTGACCCAAATACTTACAAATAAGAGTAAAACCTTCTTTATTTGTGCATACTGTATGCACAAATATAGGAGGATTTACCCCTATTTGCAAGTATTTGCCACTTAAGATGTTTGAAAACTACAACTCCCAGCATGCATGGTGGAAGTTGTAGTTTTCAAACATCTTAAGTGGCAAATACTTGCAAATAGGGGTAAATCCTCCTATATTTGTGCATACAGTATGCACAAATAAAGAAGGTTTTACTCCTATTTGTATGTATTTTCTACTTAAGTGTGTCCCTGTGTAAATAAAGTAAATGTTTCCCTTACCTGTCCGGCGGCCGCGCGATCCGCATCCTCGCTCCACAGCCTCTGCACATCCAGATGATGTCACTACCCGGCGCCTCTCACTTTGCGGCGCTGGGTAGCGACATCATCCGGATGCGCAGAGGCTGTGGAGCGAGGATGCGGATCGCACGGCCGCCGGACAAGGTAAGGGAAACATTGACTCGAGTATAAACCGAGGTAAGATTTTCAGGCTTTTTTTAAAGCCTGAAAACCTCGGTTTATACTCGAGTATATATGGTTTTAATGTTTAGCGAGTGCTCCTTGTTGCCCCCCCTTCCCTAATCACGGACTTCTTGTAGTGTCTTTGACACTAAAGTCCTGCACAGCCTCACAATGGACCCTGCTCTGCTTGTAAATCTCCCCCTTGCCTTCTCTTGTTAAAGAAAGTGTGCTGGCAGGCAGCCAAAGATCCTAGTAAGAGGTCAGGGGTGGGGATTATAATGTATGCTTCTTGAGTGACAGGTCTTTCCTTGTGAATGCTGTGATTTTAAATGATAAGGTTTTGGAGTAGCAGGCTCTAGTTCTATCGAAAAGGTACTCTTTTGGTAAATTAGATTTTTTTTTTTTTTTTTAGAGATCAGATACCCTTAACGCTACTTGTCCCTTTTATGTATCGTGCTCCCCTAGAAATTTTGAGAATATCCATCACAATAAGTTATATGCAAATAATTGTACATCCTCTTTACTAGGATGAGTTATTGTGGCTTATTTTACATTTATCTTTGTTGATATACTGCTATGCTGCTAATTTTTACTTTATATTTGAAACTGAAGCAAACAATATATTACAATCAAACACATGTGTGCTCTTAAAGGTGCAAGGTATCATCCTCACAATGTTATTGTAATAAAGTTTATTAAATATATCTTGTTTAGAATAACAGCTCCGAAGCTCTCGTGTGGATGCAAAAATACAACTTTAAAGGGTGTGTCCTCCCTAAAAATTGGTCTTGTCAGTTACCCATCTCCAATTTCAACGGATATATTCAGCACATTATTAGATACATTAGTAACCAGATATTTAAGGATAATTACTGTCCCCATTCTGGCAGAGTAAGCTGGCTCCTCCCTTGAAGGCTTCAATCAAGGCTGACTGCCGACATCACAAACAATGATTGACTGATGTTTTTCCTGCTGCCTCCTCTGCACATGCTCAAGCTTATAAAAAGCTCATTGAGCAGAGGGAGGATGCAGATACCTTTGCCAAAAAGGAATAGGACTTGTCATTAAATATCTGGTGTATATGTAATAGACTGGTAAATATAGCAAATGGGATTGCTTGCAGATAACAGACAAATTACCAGTTTGTTGTTTTAATGGAGCACATGCCCTTTAAAACTTATGTTAACACTGATAAATTATATTTTGATTTAAAAATCTGGAATAGATTAAACTGCCCCTTTTAGAATTCACAACAGATAAAGGGCAATAAGCTCCAGAGATCAGCTCAAATTAAGTCTACGGTCACGATTTTGCCGGCAGCGACGGTTGTCAGTTGCACGGATCAACCGAACGAGCGATAGGACACCGCTGATCACACTGCCACCTACGGACCAAACAATAGGAAAACTGTCTTGTCCCTGGTGATTCGTTCTGGCCGACCTCTAGTGGCAAATACCCAGTCTAAGAGTAAACTTTCTAACATTCAGTAACAAGACAATTCCACACAATTCTCTCTCGCATGCAAATTGAGCCCTCTAGATGCTACTAAAGTGGCAGAGGAAGTTTCTAGAATCCTACAGACACTCGGACAAATGTCTTAACCTTCTTCATCCTTCAGTTCTCTTGCAAATAGCACCCAATACACATAAATGTGCAGGAAATCAGTCAGTGATATTGAAGATACTGCCTCTACTTTGTCCCCCTTTAATTTACTGCTAGCTCATCTACAAAAAATGTGATGACCTGGAAAATAGATCTAGAAAAACAAATATGTTTTATTGGAATTCCAGGATTTAATAAAGACCAGATATTACCAAACGCCCAACTGGAAAGGTAGCTGGGTACACACATACCGATAAAGGGCCAATACGGTCAGCTTCTTACACTGAATATATGTTAAAAATCTGCTACAGGAGCTATATCTCTCCACATTGTTGGGCTAAGATTATGGGACAAGATACCTCATATTGCCGGATATGAAATCACTCTGGTAAACCGGTTCATTGTCTACGGCAGGGTTTCCCAAAGGGTGTGCCGGGGCACACTGGTGTGACTTCAAAGAGCCAGAGGTGTGCCTCAGAATTCTGGTAGTGAAATATGTTCACTAGTGTAACTTACATTTGTTATTTAGTACATAAAATATATATTATGAAACAGTCAATGTAGTGTAACATTACTCTACATTCAATACATACAATATACATTGTAAAGTAAGGGTAAATTCAACTAAAATCCAACATTAAGAACACGGGTTTCGAGAAAAATGTCCATTGCCAAATGCGCCAGAATCTGAAAAAGTTTCAGAAACACTGGTCTATGGCAATGTCCATCTTTTTTGGAAAACCGTGTCAGCTTACGCAACTCAACATTTACTTAACTATGTCCCACTTACTTCAATGGGCTACTTGACATCATCAGAATCCGAAATCAAGCCTGGATCCAGAAAGCTGTTTTTACAGAAAATCAAGTAAGGAAAGGAAATCGAACACTGGACAGACCCTGGAACGTTTTGCTCTTTTCCTAGTTTTCCTGGTAGCTGCATGCGATGCTCCTCCTCCTCCTATATAGCCCCACCCTGTGCCTATTGGAAATAGATCTATAATAAAGATTATAAAGGGGGCTCCTTAGAATATTAATATTGAGTTATAAAGAAGCAGGTTACCAATTCTAGGTCATCTACTTGTTGTGACTTTGTAGCTTTATTCTGTTATATTTATAACAAAGGTGACAAAGTCAAGACAGACAAATTATAATGCTTTATTTTATTTATAATTCTGTATAACTTATAAACAACACTGAATCCAATTTGTCCAATCAACCTTTTCGTTCTTCACTGCTTGTTCTTATGGTCTCAACTCATTATGATGGTTAATCTCTCGCTCAATAAAAATGTATTTGAAAAAAACAAACAAAACCGCAGAACCAGAGGTGAATACTCCCATTTCCTAATAGTTTACTGTATTTGCATGTTTAGCTTCCTCCAAATTAGCTGCCAGCCAGCGATATTTGCGATGGCGACGCAAGACCTCAATTGCTTTCTGCTCAACTGGAGTTGGAACTATCCCGAGATCTTCTAAACCAGGAAGGTCGGAAAGCTTCTTATCTGTTGTGTGGAACTAAAAAAAAAAAAACAGGATTGAAAATCTGTTTGGTTGCAATGATTAAGGTGAATTTCTATATCATTCTTTCAATGCTGCAATATTCTTTATCTTCCCTCCTCCCCCCTACCACCAGTACAGGAATGTTTACTGAGCTTAATCAAAAAGAAACCACTACAATCCCCTTCTTCATTGCTTGTGCTTCAGAGAAGATCAAGGATGAGGAAGTAACTGGACTGTCTACTCCAGTAAATATTTTTAATTCTTTGCAACAATTGATTTTCGGACACTATGAGATTTTTGTTAGGCAGGATCTAAATTTATAACAGCACAGTTCTAGATTTTATTTCAATCTGTGTAACATACAAAAAAATGTTGTAAAATCCAGCTACTATGTAAAAAGATCAGATGGAAATAAAAATGTAATGAGGCACAAACCACTCTCCCCCTCTGGATAACTGAGTGACCGCAGCTCTTGGTACATTGCCCTGTTTGTACACATGGTGGTCATCAATAGAAGAGGCCCTTTAGGGCTTCCGTACTTACTCGATCAATCTTGTCTCTTGTAATCCATGGCTCAAATGGGTTTATCTCAAACAATCTTGCAACCATACTAATCATCATACGGTGATAAAGGCAATAAAGAAGGCAAAAAACAAAAAGGTCTCGTCAATAACAGATGTACAAGTAAAAATATAACATTTCTATAAACTATCAAATAGGTTTAGTCTTAAGTGGTTGATGTATCCTGTGTTGTGTGAATAGGCTTTATGGAATACAGTAGTCAAAAATTTTATACCTGTATCTACCCTTTTAATACACATGTCAAACTCAATGTCCGCGGACCGATTCCGGCCCTTCTGCCCATTGTTTGTGGCCCCCGGTGAATGTACAGCATCCAAGACTTACTTTACGGCTATCCATTTGTGCAGTCCCAAGTAGCGGCATAACTATAGAACAGCTGGTCGGGCGCGCCTGGACCAAGATAGACGCGATCAGCTGTTTAGAAACAGCCGATTGCGGTATCTTGCAAGCAGAGCAATAGTTACAATGCTGCTTGGGCCTGCACAAATGGATAGCAGCGTAGTAATGCTTGGATGCAGTCACCACTTTAACAGCTGATTGGGTATCTAGCACAGCACAGGGGAGGAAGGTGTGACAAAGGGCCTTCCATTGGAGTTGGCTGTTCCATTACCACGCCAGAAGAGTAAGGTGGGCATTCCACATGATCGTGCCACAGGCAGATGACCCAGTCCAAAACAGTGTGCTTTACACCCTTCCCCTGCCTAGACCCAGCAGTACTTTTTTCATTTTGACAAGATGTATTTCTACATCTAACAAACAGAAATAATACAATATAATATTATACAGTTCTCATCTGTTATCAGGCTTATTACTGATCTATAGCGTGAACTTACCGGTAAAGAGGACGAGGCATAGGATATGGAAGGAAAGGTCTATGAGCAACAGAAAATATGTACTCTACTAGATCATGAAGGAGGTATCGGTTAGGCCTGCAAATAAAGCACAAACATTTATGACGTGGCACCATTAGTTGAAACAGTTTAAAAGTTAACACGGTTGTAATTTGCAACAACCAATCGGCAACCATTATAACTGCAGCAGGCCAGTAAGAAGCCAACAGCTAATTGGCTGCTGTAGATTAATGGCATAGAATTTTTGTTTCCCTCTTATATATAAAAGGAGAACAATAGCTATTATAAAGGTTTTGCAAAAACAGTTAAAATGGGGGTGGGCAGGAAGGGACTACATTATAATATTTTTTATTTAGGGTCAAGTTACCCTTTAATACAGGAAGGCCCAGGGCACTAACCTGGCAGATGAAAACTATCTGCAGTAGCTCCTCAACAAAACAATATTGGGAGGTAGGAATACAAGAAGGGAGCTTTACACAATATACTTTTTTGCTTAAAAGTATAAAGATGTTTATCTTTAAAAGGAAAAGGTGCCAACCCTACACTGTACAGACTAGTATTAAAGGCTCACTCAGAAAATGAACCAGATAACTCAGATAACTCATTAATCGAAGAACAGGAGGTAAAGGAGTTATGCCTTACCTCCACTTCATCAATTAATCTAACACAAACCAGGAAAAAAAAGATGGAGAACTTACCTGTGATCCACCGCTGGCTCCTCTGAAAGGTCCTGACTGTTTCCTTTAAACTAAACTATTAACTAAGCGATAGCGTGCATGCACGCCAATACACGCTATAGTTTAATTATAGTCAGGAAATATCAGGTAAGTTCTCTATCTTCGTTCCTGGCTCCAGTTAGATTAATTGAAGAACAGCAGGTAAGACATAGCTCCTTTACCTCTTGTTCTTCAATTAATGCAAAAAAGGAATAGTTCTCTTTCGGAGTTAACTTATCTGTTAACACTATAGGATATCTCCATATTAGAATTTAAAGTTCTTAAACTGAAAAGGAGGCCGACACGGTGTCAAAACATAAAAGCACAGAAGAATATCTGATGGATGATACACAAAGGAAGGTGGAATTTAAGCTATAGCTTTGCTTCCCTTAAACACTTTAAGGGGTAGGCCACACTAGCACATTTTTCTCGTGTTTGTGCGTGCTTTTTCGCTCGCGACTGTGCCCATGATTTTTGCTAGCATGGAAACCGCAGGAACGCGAACATTCCTGCGATTTCCTATGCAACTGCGCGTCCGTTCACGTTTTGTGGTCAAGCATTTTTTAGCGCAATCGAATGCATTTTCTCTTGAAAATAGCGCACACGCACAAACGAGAAAACGCGTCCGAATGCAAAGAAATTTCGCACGCAATCGTGTGCAATAACGCTCGCAATTGCGTGCGCGATTGCGTGCGTTGTAGTGTGTCCTCAGCCTAAGTGACACAATAAATAGAACCTTGAGCAGAGTCTAGACTGGCACTTAATCAAAACATCGTTCTATGGTTGCCCTAACAGAACACGTTTTAAAGGGCATGTCCACCCTTATAAAAAAATGTTTCCATATGGTAGTATTCCTTCCCCCAGCCCCAACCGCTATAAAAGATTTTCATTACTTACCTTCCCTCTTTCCTCCGCCGTACTGCCCGGCCTTCTGCTTGCATAACACTGCAAGCAGGGGGCCGGACCGGCAGCCGCATTCCTGAATGGCTGAGAGGCAGCCAATCACGGCCGCTCAGAACACCAGGGGAGAGAGGGAAGGTAAGTAGAGTTTGGGGGACTTTCTTAAAAAATATTTATCGCGGTTGGGGCTGGGGGAAGGAATACTACCATATGGAAATTTTTTTTTATAAGGGTGGGCATGCCCTACCATATCGCAAAGGGTTTTTATGGTAGGGAGAGGGATCGCAAAACGGGAGGGAGAGGGAGGGGGGGGGGGGGGGGGCCTGCAGTGCACATGCCAAACTTCTCCCAGAGGGGAGACCTATATGGTGAGCAGTTTTTGGGACTTTGGGGGGGGGGGGGGATTACAGGAGAACCATTTGGAGCTGGGATGTAAGGCAAGGATTTTATTACACTATAGAGTGGGGCCAGTAGTGGGTTAACTTTGGGGGTGGACATGCCCTTTAACAGTTTTCCTTAAAGGACCCATATACACAACAATCCCGATTGTAGGATATTGGAATATTTCTTTATCTCCCGAATATCAGTCCTTTTGGACATCCTAGAATTTTTTTTGTTACTGGACCAGGTTAGTACAATTGGTGTTGGTATAAGTACTAACAACCCATGGCAAGCACAATTTAATTGCTGGTAAATTCCTATAGGGTTTATGCATTAAAGGGTACAACCATTTGCCAGTGTTACCAGCCTGCAGCATCCAAATTTCATCTAAAGCTAACATACGATTGGTTACTTCAAATTACCATAGACAATCATTTCCACCTCTTACATCACTAAGAAATATTTAAAGGGAAATTAAAATGAATTAACTCACCCAACCAAAGCATACGTTTTGCCATTGGAGTCAGGATCCTGGATAGCCTTTACAATGGCCTTGGCTACATCAACAACCTGCGGAATATTAGTAAGCATTATTAACATTACAGGGGACTAGGTAAATATAAACAGAGACAATATTTACTCATGGGTAAAATGCTCTGAGCTTTAACTTCTGATTTTCACCAGTAAACAAAGTTACTTACATACACTGGCTGTTTTACAGTCTTCTTTCCAAAGGAAATTAAAGGAACTCCACCAAACCAACGCATGTCTGTAAAAAAAGCTCCCAATTTATACATAGAAAAGACTAAACGCCCTGTACACTGCAGGGAAGCAATTCCATTGGTAGGTCTGGATCAAAGCAGTGCAAGTAGATCACATCTGATATTATAAAGAACATGACCAGACATTTCTATTTTACCAAAATCAAGAGATATTTCTCTCTGATCAATGGGTGGGGAATAGGCAAGAGGTAAATGAAGCAGAATAAATGTAATTTTTAAACTGCTCTAGCTATGTAGAAATTTCATTTTGTAATCTCCATTCTTACTACTTCCTGCGTGTGTATGCATCTCTATAAAAACAAAACTAGGAAACAGAAGTATCAGCAAACCAGTTGTCTGGCTCTGCAACATACAAACGCTGATATACAATGGTGCTGGATGGCTTACACCAAATGCTTACTTACTTGTCAAAGCAGATATGTGTTATCGGATGAGTAAATAGGTGCAAAAATGTGTCCCAACCAATCAGATGTTTCATTTTTACTGGTCTACTAGAAAACATTTGATTACATCTGATTGGTTACTGCAAATTAACACGGACAAACCTTTGCAACTCTTACTGAATAAACAATATATCATATGTTTGGTAAATCTCATCAGTTCACCAACGTAAACCGTTACAAAGATCTGAGTGCTGGAAGAGATTCCTACTTGCGTAATGATTAAAGAATCTGTCCTCTCTGCCATAGATTTCTGAAGGTTTCATGATGATAGCGTCTGGAAAAACCTCTCGGACAGCCTCCTCTCCAACAGCCTGAGGGTAAATTAGCAAAGCAACAATCAACTCTATTCAATGATGCAGTAATAGAGACATTCTAGAGCGTAATAGAGACATTCTGTAGTGTAATAGAGACATTCTAGAGCGTATCTGGCCTGACCTGCGCAAAAGATAGGAAAAGCCTGAAATAACCAGCAGTTTGAGTAAACCCTGCAAATGGCATAGAATGCCATCAGTCTCCTGCAGTTCTAAATTATTGAGATCACAGGCTGGTAACCCAGTAGTTACCCGGCAGTTGTGGCAGGGGGCTAGAAAATACCTGGAACCTTGGCCAGCTATCTGAGCCTGCAAGACACCTGCAGTTTAAGAGATGATTTCTCCACAATGCGGCTAATTCCGGAGTTGATAGATTCAGCTTTTAAGCACGAGCGATCACTGGGGCTGGCCCGCAACGCATGCATGTCCATTTCAGCCAATGATCGTTCTGTGTATTGGCGATTTATCGGCTGTTTCGATACTCCAGGCGGATCATCAACGAACTTCGACCGGACAGTCTCTTTGGCTAACCGAGCCCTCAAAAACTAAACGGTTGTCAGCCAAATCGGACATGCATACACATGGTGTGTCACGGGTCGGCCCCACAAGATTGCACAAGTGTATGAGCATTTAGTTCATGCAGGGTCATTTGTATTTTTTGCTTTAGTTCTCCTTAAATCATCAAAAATTCAATCACTGATTAGGTGGAATAGCTGCTAGAAGAAGGTTCCACATAATAAAGGTCATTATCCCCAGAACATCGGTAATTACAATGAGCAGATATCTGGTTTTCTTACCTTATTCCGCAAGTACTTTGACGGGCTTTTCATGTCGGCATTGAGATGGGACATATGGATGAATTTTTCCACCCCTGCCTCATGGGCAAGCAAAGCGAGTTCCCTTGGAATATTGACAAAAACGTCTTCAAAGCTAAAATTTCTGAAACCAAAGAAACAAATTCAGTGAACAGAGACAAATCACTTAGAAACTGCATTAAAAAGCCCCTCCCCCCCAAAAAAACAAAATGCTGTCTGATGTCCTCTTCCCCACTTTATGCTTCCCAGGTTGTCAATCATGGATGTGATGGCGATGTTTCCTAGCTGCCTCCTCTGAGCATGTGCAAGCTTGGTGAGAAGGTGGAAACCTTTTGATAGGCAAATGTCTGGCGTTCTCATAGATCAGTATTATTGTTCACCCCTCAAATGAAAAATCATCTATAGGCAAATCATCACCCAAAACTACAATACAGTGTATACGTCAAAGTTTTTAGGTTTGAAAAATAGGCTGAAAACCGAACCTTGGGTAACTCACCTCTTGAATCCAGCAATCCGGTTGTACTGATCTGCAGGTTGGCGTCATTACTAGGCGCCTGTCTCACTTCCCGGAACTTCCGGAATATCAAATACAAGTGGAGCAAGTGCCAGTCGGATTGCTGGATTGATTACCAACTGCCCAGGCAAGTTACTAGTAACACTTACCTGGGGGTTGATGGGAGTTGTAGTTTCCAAACAGTGTGCCAAGAAATTGGGGGTTACTGTATGGGATTACTGTCCATTTATAGGGCAACTAATGCCGCAAAACCATACAGAATCAGGAGGATGGTATCTATTGTTTAAAAGATTGCCTTCTGATTCTGTATTGTTTTGAGGCTTTAGTTGCCCTTTAAATGGACAGCAGAATTCCCATATAGTAGTCCCATAAAGTAATAGCCATACTGGATTTGGCTATTACTGTTTAATGCATTACAGAATGAAACAACTTTTAAACAGCTGGGTCATATTATATGAAAACGTGGCGCATGCAAACAGCTTTATTCAATAAAGTATATCTATAGTGTTAGACAACACTTTCCCTATTAATGCTGAGTAGGCTTCTTAATCTTCTTTTAGTCTGATAATAAAAAAACTGCAATGTTGTCCTTGCATTTATAAAGTATGGAGACATGCACACATAGCAATAATTATAGTGCCAATAATAAAGAAGCTCTGTACTGCCATCTCCTGGAAACTTAGTAATACAGTCAAAGACAAATAGCAAAAGCAGATATCTGGATCCTACTATTAAGTAACATTACACCAATATCTAAAATCTAAGAGTGTACATTTCAGCACAATATTGCCCAATATTTTGTTTCGTCATTTTAAAGGACAATGCTATTCACCTTTTCTCCCTGTTGCATAATTTCCAGATATAGGGACTAAATCACTAACTCCTTACTCCACGGTCCTTTACCCACCAGTTGTTATACTTACTTAAGGTTTCCCTTAGATCTGGTCTGTTCCACCCCTAGGCCACAGTCAATGGCAGCCAGAGATGTACCCAATGGGAAGACACGCTTCACTGCAGGACATGTCTTTCCATTGGCTAAATTTCAGAAGAGTACCGCAACACCAAAGCACATTTAATAGGTAAAGTACTCAGGAGAAAGGACTTGGCAGTTTCAGTCCTCACCCTGGGTAATAAACAGCTATGGAAGAAGAGAAACGTGGGGGAGGAAAGTATAATTGTCCTTTAAAGGAAAATCAAACACTAAAGGTAACTATTCAGGGATGGCAGTCACTGCTTCTATACTATGCAGCTTAATAAGGGTTAAGTGTATTTATCATAATAAGGCTCGACTGTTAGGAAGCAGCAAAACATGCTAATCAGATACAGGAAGTGATTATTCTTCTCAGTTGCTTACGAACAGACCTAACAACTTTATAAAATCATAACAAAAACAATAACTGTTTATTAAGAGGCTATAAAGTCCTGATAAGCTTTTACATCAATTGCTGAGTTTTACCACTGGGTGAATATATAGTGTTTAGATTACACCATCCTTGGAGAAAACCTACATGTAAGTCTCCAAGAAGCATTTAGTGTCATTGATCAATTCCCCTTATGGCCTAAACCAATGGCAAGACACTATGCTAAAAGCGCTTCTTTACATTGAATAAATCACAGGTGGAGGTGGGGGTGGAGCTTGGACACTAAAGTTGACCTATAAGGGCTGGTGCATGGGCCAATCCCTGCCCATTAGACAAACATACAATAAACTGATGTGTAGTCAGTGGGGAATAAAAGTGATACCGCCAATATTTCACCACGACCAATGACAAGACCTAATAAAGAATGCAATCCACTTTTCACCTGATTTTAGTGAAGAATGTCAGTCACAGTGAAAATTCCAGATATTTCCACCTGATCAGCTAAACTGAACCAAATAGATGATCAGGTTAATTATCTACCCGTGTGTACCTACCTACCCTACTATATGTACAGTATTGGCTTTTAACGGTTACCGACAGCAACCAAAGTGTGTAGTCTTAGGGTTGGAACACATTTGCGATGCAGAACAGCCGTACTGGACGATAATCATATGTGTCATTGATTTGATCTGCCAGGTCGGACCACCAAGGAGGCCTGGCTGAATGGAGACACACATATAATTATCATCTGGTACAGTTGTTTGCAAGATCGCACGTGTCCTATACAAACTGCAGACATTATCCTTAGATAACATTATTGAATCACCCATCTCTATACCTAGGGTCTATATAACTTTCTACATAGGGAAACATCCTCACACGTTCATTTCAATCTCATTTTATAGATAACGCACATCACACACTTACTTTGTTTCCCACTCTTTCCCAATTAGGTTTATGACAACGTTTGAGTTTTCCAGGAGTTTTCTTGTGGCATCTTTATTATCCTTTGAATTCCATTCCTGAAGCCAAACAGTGATATATTGGGGAACATAATATTTTGACAGACAAACCACAATAATTCTCAATTACAAAAATTTGACCGGATTAGCCATTCCATTAAATTATGTCATTAAATTTAAAGGCACTTACAATTTTACCCCTTGTCAACGGGCTGCTATGAACTAAGTTAGAGAGCTGAGAGATTTTAGAATAACCTGAAATGATGCCTAATGTTCTGTTCCCCCTCCTTCCGCTTCCTGATTCTTCCAGTTAGCAGCTGTCAGTAATGGATGTGACAGATGAAATAATAGCCAATGACTGATTGCTATTCATCTAGCTGCCTCCTAAGCATGTGCAAGCTCATAAAAGAGCTTGGAGAGGAAACATAGACCATTTCAAAGTCAGAGGAAAGGGGAAGATGAACATTTTGGAGGTTAGTCCTACATCGTCAGCTTTCTAACTATTGTGGTCTTGGAGGTGTTTTTTTAAAAAAAAATTATTATGAATACAAACACATCAAAACAAGACTTTATCACATTTCCAAATCTCTTTTTGGTAACATTGGTTAATCATTAATGTTCCTGAAAATGTATAGGGGCTTGTGTACTAAGAGGTGTAAAGGTTTATCAGCGCCAGTAATCGGCAACAAAAGATAAATCAGGTGAAGTTTTTTTTTTTTTTTACTGGTCAACAGCAGTTATAGAAAATCTAATTGGTTGCTACTAGGGATGGCCGGTTCGCGGATCCGCCACGGATTTATCCCGTTCGCGAACGGCGGATTTTTCCGGATTTTCCGCCTTCCAAACTTCCGATTCGCGGATTTTTCATATTTTCGAAAATTATCAAAATTACGGGTTTTCGCGTAATACGAGAAAACACGTAATTTCGAAAATTTTCGAAAATGCAAGGATTTCTCTTATTTTCATAAATACATATTTTCGAAATTACGAGGATTACTCGTATTTTCGGAAATACATATTTTCTCGTATTTTCGAAAATTTTCGAAAACACGCGAAAACCCGTAATTTCGAAAATTTTCGAAAATACGAAAAATCTCGTAATTTCAAGGGTATTTTCCATTTTTCGAAAATTCGCGGATCCTCGAGCGGACTGGATTTTGCGAAGTTCGGACATCTCTAGTTGCTACAGACCAACTGCACTGGCAAAAACTTTCGTACTTCTTTTGAGCACGGATATGTAAAGGTATCACTTTTCCCCTTATCACTTTTTTTTAGTTTCCCTCTGTAAAGTGAATAAAATGTTTCTCTACAGCAAGCTCTGCAGTTACTCCATAACCCTTCCCCCTCTTCTCTTAGCTCAAACATGTATGGGGCGATGTATAGCAAGCCGCTTTTCTAGTCTTGAACTGAGGGTTAATGCAGCTTTAAGAGTTTAATAATGTTGGTTTCAGTGGCGCACTTAAAGAGGATTGCGCAAACCTATGAAACCAATGTACTGAGCCAATACCAAATTGCTGGTGTTAAAGATGCGGAATTGGTTAGCCCAGCATTTGTAGATATTTGTAGATAATACTGAACATATGGTGAACTTTACAATAATTTTATCCATCCAGATCTATTTCTCCCCAAAAAAGCTTACAACATAAGCATCCCCTATCTCCACACAGCCTTTAATTATGAATTAATAACTATAGGTGAAGCCAAAAGTATCTGGAAAAGAACGACACTAGTGCAAGGAGTCATTAGTAGTAGCCAACGAGCCACACTGTCTGCGAGAGCAGGAAGCAAATGCAAATAAATAAAGTACTGCAGTTTAGTACTGCTTAACTCTAATTTTACGAGCTACTGGAATGCAAGGTTTATCAGACCCAGACATGCTATATTCATGCCCTCCAGCCCGGCACAGAATGTGCCACATTCAGAGATGAACAAGACACATTGACTGAGACATTTGGTTGTGCAGCTTTAAGAATCCCTGTCATTACCTTAACTAGGATAGTGAATATATTTTACACTGCAACAGAACACATTGCCAATGGCCTCATTATTCTATAGCAGTTCCACATGAGGAATTAACACTATTTTTTTGCATTCAGGTGTCCTTGAAACAAATCATCCACCCAAAGTTTTAATACACGGAAAACAAATTATTTACCTACCATAAATATTAACTGTCCCAGATCTCCCATGGGTCTTAGGTGCTTGATGTCATACGGATCACATCGGTGAGGTAATATTACCTGGGAACCAATCTTTCCTGGTATTTATGAAAAGTAATATTGAAGTTGCATAGAGAATAATTGTTACTTTTCAAAACTCACATTCAGAATCATACGGTAAAATAAATCAAACTCACGGGGGTTGACAATTTAAGACAAAAGGTAATTGGTATAAACACAAGATAATGAAATATACAACGCAGAGAAACAACCAGAGCCTGAGAGCCATGTGTAAATTCTGGAACTGGATCCCCTTGTCCAGAGTAACGAAACACACTCCTACATAGGGATATACAGACAGGTACAGCACATGGCTATCTTTATCGTTCCTCTATTCGGGTTAATTACCTAGTCCGTTGACCACATATCGGCCAAGAAAACCTGATGATCCGAACACAGTGGCAACAATTCCACTAGAAGCTGATCGCCCTGGTCTTCCGTGGGGAATAAGTGCATGATGGATCTCCCTCTGCTGCAGGACAATGGGAAGACGGGTCACCAGAGTTGTAACCTGGGAACCTAAAAAAATAAAAATACTAATAACATCCCTCTCAATGAGCAAAGGGTAACAGCGTTTCAGTGATTACAGACATAATTAAATGATGTCCTTTCAGATTTCTATGTTACTGGCAATCTACTGATGCAAACATTAAAATGCATTTTCAACCTCCAAATGAAAAGTTATATATAGGTAAATCACCCCCTGAAACTACAATAGTTACAATGCTGAAGATGTAGAACTAATTAGTTACACAGCAAAATGTTATTTTATCCCCTTCCCTAAAATGTTTACCTCTTCTTCAAGCCTTCCAAGCGTGCACATGTTCAAAGGAGACAGCAGGAGAATAGCAAAAAAAATAAAACTTTGGCCATATTGAAGCTCTCCCCTGCCCACCCCCAACTGCCGATTTGGATCTTTAATGAAAGGTTCCAAATCATAATTACAGCCCTTAGCTCCCACAGCTGTCATCTCCAGCTCTCTGCTAACCGGAAGCAGCAGAAAGGGGCCGGGCCAGCAGCCGCATCTGTGATTGGCTGCCAGTAAGCTAATCACAGACACGGCTGCCAGCTATGAAGATGGCCGCAGGAGCGAAGGGCGGTAAAGGTTCAATATGACCAAAATATTTTAAGCTAGGAGGAAGGCCAGCAATAGAGGGATCCAGAGGGTGAGAGTGCTCCCCTGCACATGTTAGAGTCCTTATTGAATTTAAGGAAGCAGCAGGGACCAGATGACTTACTGGACAGCTCCTACTCTTTAGTTTTTCATACTTTAAACGGGCGACGCAGGAGAACCATAAGGAGCAGATATGTAAGGTAAGGATTTTTTTAACACTACACAGTGGGGCCACTAGTGGGTTAAATTTTAGTTTTGGGGGTGGACATGCCCTTTAAGTCATTGGCTGCGATGTCATCTGTTGCATCCATGACCGTAATCTACTAACCGGAAGGACCAGGAAGCAGAAAAAACATCAGGCAACAATTCAGATTAGACCAGGGATCTTCAAACTATGGCCCTCTAGATGTTTGAAAACTACATCTCCCAGCATTCTTTATCTACAGAGGGAAGCCAGAGACCTCAATCTAAAATGAAAATAAGTCTAAACTAGTAGATCGCTCCATCCAGTGTTGCCAGATCAGTGAAATGCAATAAATTTGCACATTTATATATTTATGTAATGAGGTGTAAACAGGGGTCTCTCAGTGTGACTACATATTGAAAACTACAAATTCCAGCATTCCACTACAGAGGATAGGGAATGCTGAAAGTTGTACTTATGGTGGAGAGGTTTTCTGTGCTGTTAATATGCAGCAACTAATTTTTAGCTTTTTATTGCAGTCAGAGAATATCTGATTGGCTGCAGCAAATGAATTGCAGGGGTTAACTGCCCCTGGAGCCTACCAATGTAATGTCCCTATTATTGATAGTATTAAGTGCACCCTCTACTGGCAGTTCAGGGTTACCCTATTATTGACATTACCAGGCCTGTGTATGACTTTAAGGAAAAAATTAAAACAATATTGATAAACCGCCACCTCCATTACTTCCTATGAAGCCTCGCTGTCCCGTCCTATTATTCATTACTTACGTGACATTGGTCGGACACCGGTCACCCGGCAGAAGGTAACGGCAGCCATTTACAGACTCCGAACCCCCACAATCCTGCGCGGTCCTACGGAGACTCGGCCTGTCCACACTTGACGAAATGCTTAAGTAAAATTCGTGTTGACGCGCGCCCTCTGGTGGTTAGACGATGTATCGCTAGAGATCTTTACATTGAGTTGGAATTGCATAGAAACCCTGGAATAAAGAATAAAGGCTATTCATTAATAAAGTAATAACTGTAATGTCCATTATTGTTATATTAAGAGTGATAGATATTCATGGCCTGTACTCTCTAAAGGCTAACTATACTAACTTGTTGAAATTGGAAAGTACCTGGGGCAGGGAGGTCGGATTGATTATCCCTACCTCCCAATATTGTTTTGTTGAGGAGCTACAGCATGTACAGCTTTCATATGCTAGATTAGCCCTATTATTAAAGATAGTGCTGAGAAAGACTGGCAGAATCAGTTTTCATTGGGCTGGTGCTCCTCACAGAAACAATATTGGGAGGTAGGAAATACCAGCTCCATATTCCTGTCCCAAGTATTTTTCATTTTAACTGTTTTTTTAAATAAACTTTATACACACGATAGTTCTCCATTAAGTCATGAATATCCTGTGAATTATATCCTTATAAAGGATGCTTAGCTATGTTGTGAGTGTAATGATGTAAGTCACTGAATCATGCTTATTTTACCGAATACTTAAAATATAATAAAGAACCTGTGTAAATGGATGATGGCTTTCTGCTTTTATAGGGTCATAGAAGGATTGAGGGATTTGTAATATCCTTATATTTTACAATTCTTTGTATGTATGTATGTATAGTTCATTTATATTATAGAAAAATATTGTAGTGCCGTATTAGTCCAATATATAAATGTAAAAAATAAGAGTACTGTGATACTTTTTATATGGACTAACAGTTTATTTAGTAGACAAGCTTTCGAGGGCTAAACCCTCTTCATCAGGTTAGAGCAGTACTCATAAAGCGCCACTTGGGGACTCAGTCATACAAGGGGGATAAATACATAGATAGTTAAGTACATAAATATATCAATTATATAAATGGAAGTGCTAGGGCTTTGCCACAAGTGGTAATGAGGTCCCTGCCTCCCCGTAGAGCTTACAATCTAGTTAGGGGGGTAACACACAGATACAATGGAATGGGTATAAGTGCTGGAGTAAGACGTATGAAGTGCAAATAAAACAATCAAATCATGTGCTGGTTACCAGATAGGTAGGATGTAAGGGTAGATTTATCATATATAGATATATAGATACCATGTACTGTGCTGGTTACCGGATAGGTAGGATGTAAGGGTAGATTTATCATATATAGAATATAGATACCATATACTGTGCTGGTTACCCGATAGGTAGGATGTAAGGGTAGATTTATCATAATAGATATATAGATACCATATACTGTGCTGGTTACCAGATAGGTAGGATGTAAGGGTAGATTTATCATATATAGAATATAGATACCATATACTGTGCTGGTTACCGGATAGGTAGGATGTAAGGGTAGATTACATATATAGTATATAGATACCATATACTGTGCTGGTTACCGGATAGGTAGGATGTAAGGGTAGATTTATCATATATAGATATATAGATACCATATAACTGTGCTGGGTTACCGGATAGGCAGGATGTAAGGGTAGATTTATCATATATAGTATATAGATATCATTACATGTGCTGGTTACCGATAGGTAGGATGTAAGGTAGATTTATATATAGATTATAGATACCATATACTGTGCTGGTTACCAGATAGGTAGGATGTAAGGGTAGATTTATCATATATAGATATATGATACCATACTGTGCTGGTTACCGGATAGGTGGAGTTAGGGTAATTTATCATATATAGATATATAGATACCATATACTGTGTGGTTACGAGAGGTAGAGGTAAGGGTAGATTTATCATATATAGATATATAGATACCATATACTGTGCTGGTTACCGATAGGTAGGATGTAAGGGAGATTTATCATATATAGATATATAGATACCATATACTGTGCTGGTTACCAGATAGGTGGATGTAAGGTAGATTTATATATATATAGATACCATATACTGTGCTGGTTACCGGATAGGTAGGATGTAGGGTAGATTTATCATATATAGATATATAGATACCATATACTGTGCTGGTACCGGATAGGTAGGATGTAAGGGTAGATTTATCATATATAGATATATAGATACCATATACTGTGCTGGTTACAGATAGGTAGGATGTAAGGGTAGATTTATCATAATAGATATATAGATACCATATACTGTGCTGGTTACCGATAGGTAGGATGTAAGGGTAGATTTATCATATATAGATATAGATACCATATACTGTGCTGGTTACCGGATAGGTAGGATGTAAGGGTAGATTTATCATATATAGATATATAGATATCATATACTGTGCTGGTTACCGGATAGGTAGGATGTAAGGGTAGATTATCATATATAGATTATAGATATCATATACTGTGCTGGTACCGGATAGGTAGGATGTAAGGGTAGATTTATCATATATAGATATATAGATACCATATACTGTGCGGTTACCAGATAGGTAGGATGTAAGGGTAGATTTATCATATATAGATATATAGTACCATATACTGGTGCTGGTTACCAGATAGGTAGGATGTGTAGGGTAGATTTATCATATATAGAATATAGATACCATATACTGTGCTGGTTACCGCGATAGGTAGGATGTAAGGGAGATTATCATATATAGATATATAGATACCATATACTGTGCTGGTTACCGGATAGGTAGGATGTAAGGGTAGATTATCATATATAGTATATGATACCATATACTGTGCTGGTTACCGGATAGGTAGGATGTAAGGGTAGATTTATCATATATAGATATATAGATACCATATACTGTGTGGTTACGGATAGGTAGATGTAAGGGTAGGTTTATCATATATAGATATATAGATATCCTATACTGTGTGCGTTACCGGATAGGTAGGATGTAAGGGTATAATTATATATATTAGATATATAGATACCATATACTGTGCTGGTTACCAGATAGGTAGGATGTAAGGGTAGATTTATCATATATAGATATATAGATACCATATACTGTGTGGTTACCGGATAGGTAGGATGTAAGGGTAGATTTATCATATATAGAATATAGATACATATACTGTGCTGGTTACCGGAGAGTAGGATGTAAGGGTAGATTTATCATATATAGATATATAGATACCATATACTGTGCTGGTACGCCGATAGGTAGGATGTAAGGGTAGATTATCATATATAGATATATAGATACCATATACTGTGCTGGTTACCGGATAGGTAGGATGTAAGGGTATTTATCATATATGAGATATAGATACCATATACTGTGCTGGTACCGGATAGGTAGGATGTAAGGGTAGATTTATCTATATAGAATATAGATACCATTACTGTGGGGTTACCGGATAGGTAGGGTAAGGGTAGATTTATCAATATAGATAATAGATACCTATACTGTGCTGGTTAACGGATAGGTAGAGTAAGGGTAGATTACATATAGATATATAGATCATTACTGTGCTGGTTACCGATAGGTAGGATGTAAGGGGTAGATTTATCATATATAGATATATAGATACCATATACGTGTGGTTACCGGATAGGTAGGATGTAAGGGTAGATTTATATCTATATATAAATATATAGTACCATATACTGGCTGGTTACCGGATAGGTAGGATGTAAGGGTAGATTATCATATAGATATTAGATACCATATACTGTGCGGTTACCAGATAGGTAGGATGTAAGGGTAGATTATCATATATAGTATATATGATACCATATACTGGCTGGTTACGGATAGGTAGGGTGTAAGGGTAGATTTATCATATATAGATATATAGATACCATATACTGTGCTGGTTACCGATAGGTAGGATGTAAGGGTAGATTTATCATATATAGATATATAGATACCATATACTGTGCTGGTTACGGTAGGTAGGGTGTAAGGGTAGATTTATCATATATAGATATATAGATACCATATACTGTGCTGGTTACCAGATAGGTAGGATGTAAGGGTAGATTTATCATATATAGATATATAGATATCATATACTGTGCTGGTTACCGGATAGGTAGGATGTAAGGGTGGATTTATCATATATAGATACCATATACTGTGCTGGTTACCGATAGGTAGGATGTAAGGGTAATTTATCATATATATAGATACCATATACTGTGCTGGTTACCAGATAGGTAGGATGTAAGGGTAGATTTATCATATATAGATATATAGATAACATATACTGGTGGTTACCAGATAGGTAGGATGTAAGGGTAGATTATATATATAGTATATAGATACCATATACTGGCTGGTTACCGATAGGTAGGAGTGAAGGGTAGATTTATCATATTGATATATAGATACCAATACTGTGCTGGTTACCGATAGGTGGATGTAAGGGTAGATTTATCATATATAGATATATGAACCATATACTGCTGGTTACCGGATAGTAGGGTGTAGGGTAGATTATCATATATAGATATTAGATACCATATACTGTGCTGGTTACCAGATAGGTAGGATGTAAGGGTAGATTTTCATATATAGATATATAGATATCATATACTGTGCTGGTTACCGGATAGGTAGGATGTAAGGGTAGATTTATCATATATAGATACCATATACTGTGCTGGTTACCAGATAGGTAGGATGTAAGGGTAGATTTATCATATATAGATACCATATACTGTGCTGGTTACCGGATAGGTAGGATGTAAGGGTAGATTTATATATATAGATATATAGATACCATATTGTGCTGGTTACCATGATAGGTAGGTGGATTAGGGAAGATTTATCATATATAGATATATAGATACCAATATACCCCTCTTTTTTCTTATGCTGGTACCGATAGGTAGGATGTAAGGGTAGATTTATCATATATAGATATATAGATACCATATACTGTGCTGGTTACCGGATAGGTAGGATGTAAGGGTAGATTTATCATATATAGATATAGATACCATATACGTGCTCGGTACCAGATAGGTAGGATGTAAGGGTAGATTTATCATATATATAGATATAGATACCATATACTGTGCTGGTTACCGATAGGTAGGATTAAGGGTAGTTTATCATATATATGATATATAGATACCATATACTGTGCTGGTTACCGGATAGGTAGGATGTAAGGGTAGATTATATCATATATAGATATATAGATACCATATACTGTCTGGTTACCGGATAGGCAGGATGTAAGGGTAGATTTATCATATATAGATTATAGATATCATATACTGTGCTGGTTACCAGATAGGTAGGATGTAAGGTAGATTTATCATATTAGATATATAGATACCATATACTGTGGCTGGTTACCAGATAGGTAGGATGTAAGGGTAATTTATCATAATAGATATATGAATACCATATACTGTGCTGGTTACCGATAGGTAGGATGTAAGGGTAGATTTTATCATATATAGATATATAGATACCATATACTGTGCTGGTTACCGATAGGTAGGATGTAAGGGTAGATTTATCATATATAGATATATAGATACCATAAACTGTGCTGGTTACCGGATAGGTAGGATGTAAGGGTATTTATCATAATGATATATAGATACCATATACTGTGCTGGTTACCAGATAGGTGGATTGTAGGTAGATTTATCATATATAGATACCATATACGTGCTGGTTACCGGATAGTGGATGTAAGGTAATTTATCATATATAGAATATAGAGATACCATATACTGTGCTGGTTACCGGATAGGTAGGATGTAAGGGTAGATTTATCATATATAGATTATAGATACCATATACTGTGCTGGTTACCAGATAGGTAGATGTAGGGATTTTATCATATATAGATATAGATACCATATACTGTGCTGGTTACCGGATAGGTAGGATGTAAGGGTAGATTTATCATATATAGATGTATAGATACCTATACTGTGCTGGTTACCGGATAGGTAGATGTAAGGGTAGATTTATCATAATAGATATATAGATATCATATACTGTGCTGGTTACCGGATAGGTAGGATGTAAGGGTAGATTTATCATATATAGATATATAGATATCATATACTGTGCTGGTTACCGGATAGGTAGGATGTAAGGGTAGATTTATCATATATAGATATATAGATACCATATACTGTGCTGGTTACCAGATAGGTAGGATGTAAGGGTAGATTTTCATATATGATATATAGATATCATATACTGTGCTGGTTACCAGATAGGTAGGATGTTAGGGTAGATTTATCATATATAGATATATAATACCATATACTGTGCTGGTTACCGATAGTAGGATGTAAGGGTAGATTTATCAATATAGATAATAGATACCATATACTGTGCTGGTTACCGGATAGGTAGGATGTAAGGGTAGATTTATCATTATAGATATTAGATACCATATACTGTGCTGGTTACCGGATAGGTAGGATGTAAGGTAGATTTATCATAATAGATATATAAGATACCATATACTGTGCTGGTTACCGGATAGGTAGATGTAAGGGTAGTTTATCATATATAGATATTAGATATCCTATACTGTGCTGGTTACCGGATAGGTAGAATGTAAGGGTAGATTTATATATAGATATATAGATACCATATACTGTGCTGGTTACCAGATAGTAGGATGTAAGGGTAATATTTATCATATATAGATATATAGATACCATATACTGTGCTGGTTACCAGATAGGAGGATGTAGGGTAGATTTATCATATATAGATATATAGATACCATATACTGTGCTGGTTACCGGATAGGTAGATGTAAGGGTAATTTATCATATATAGATATATAGATACCATATACTGTGCTGGTTACCGGATAGGTAGGATGTAAGGGTAGATTTATCATATAAGATATATAGATACCATATACTGTGCTGGTTACCGGATAGGTAGGATGTAAGGGTAGATTTATCAATATAGAGATATAGATACCATATATACTTGCTGGTTACCGGAGATAGGTAGGAGGTAAGGGTAGATTTATCATAATAGATATATAGATACCATATACTGTGCTGGTACCGGATAGGTAGGATGTAAGGTGATTTATCATATATAGATATATATACCATATACTGTCTGGTTACCGGATAGGTAGATGAGGGTAGTTATCATATATAGATATTAAATACCTATACTGTGCTGGTTACCGGATAGGTAGGGATGTAAGGGTAGATTTATCATATATAGATATATAGATACCATATACTGTGCTGGTTACCGATAGGTAGGATGTAAGGTAGATTTATCATATATAGATATATAGATACCATATACTGAGCGTTACCGGATAGGTAGGATGTAAGGGTAGATTTATCCTATATAGATATATAGATACCATAACTGTGCTGGTTACCAGATAGGTAGGATGTAAGGGTAGATTTATCATATATAGATATAGAGATACCATATACTGAGTCTGGTTACCGGATAGGTAGGGTGTAAGGGTAGATTTTATCATATATAGATATATAGATACCATATACTATGTGCTGGTTACCGATAGGTAGGATGTAAGGTAGATTTATCATATATAGATATATAGATACCATATACTGTGCTGGTTACCGGATAGGTAGGGTGTAAGGGTAGTTTATCATATATAGATATATAGATACCATATACTGTGTGGTTACCAGATAGGTAGGATGTAAGGGTAGATTTACATATATAATATATAGATCCATATACTGTGCTGGTTACCGATAGGTAGGATAGGGGGTAGATTTATCATATATAGATACCATATACTGTGCTGGTGTTACCGATAGGTGGATGTAAGGGTAGAATTTATCATATATAGATACCATATACTGTGCTGGTTACCAGATAGGTAGGATGTAAGGGTAGATTTATCATATATAGATATAAGATACCATATACTGTGCTGGTTACCGATAGGTAGGATGTAAGGGTAGATTTATCATATATAGATATATAGATACCATATACTGTGCTGGTTACCGGATAGGTAGGGTGTAAGGGTAGATTTATCATATATAGATATATAGATACCATATACTGTGCTGGTTACCGGATAGGTAGATGTAAGGTAGATTTTACATATTAGATATATAGATACCATATACTGTGCTGGTTACCGATAGGTAGGGTAAGGTAGATTTATCATATATAGATATATAGATCATATACTGTGCTGGTTACCAGATAGGTAGGATGTAAGGGTAGATTTATCATATATAGATATATAATACCTATACTGTGCGGTTACCGATAGGTAGGATGTAAGGGTAGATTTATCATATATAGATACCATATACTGGCTGGTTACCAGATAGGTAGGATGTAAGGGTGATTTATCATATATAGAATACCATATACTGTGCTGGGTTACCGATAGGTAGGATGTAAGGGTAGATTTATCATATATAGATATATAGATACCATATACTGTGCTGGTTACTCAGGTAGGATGTAAGGGTAGATTTATCATATATAGATATATAGATACCTATACTGTGCTGGTTACCAGATAGGTAGGATGTAAGGGTAGATTTATCATATATAGATATATAGATACCATATACTGTGCTGGTTTACCAGATAGGTGGGATTAGAGGTAAGATTTATCATATATAATAATACCATATACGTGCTGGTTACCAGATAGGTAGGATGTAAGGGTAGATTATCTATATAATAATACCATATACTTGCTGGTTACCAAGAGGTAGGATGTAAGGGTAGATTTATCTATATAGATATATAGATACCATATACTGTTGGTTACCAGATAGGTAGGATGTAGGGTAGATTTATCTATATAGATACCATATACTGTGCTGGTTACCAGATAGGTAGGATGTAGGGTAGATTATAAATCATATATAGATACCATATACTGTGCTGGTTACCAGATGGTAGGATGTAAGGGTAGATTTATCATATATAGATCAGGTAGATCTAGATTTATCAAAATATATCCATATCCCGTGCTGGTTACCGGATAGGTAGGATGTAAGGGTAGATTTATCCTATATAGATATATAGATACCATATACTGTGCTGGTTACCAGATAGGTAGTTATGTAAGGAGTAGGATTTATCATATATGATATATAGATCCATATACTGTGCTGGTTTACCAATAGGTAGGATGTAAGGGATTTTACATATATAGTATATATATACATATACTGTGCTGGTTACCGATAGGTAGGATGTAAGGGTAGATTTATCATATATAGATATATAGATACCATATACTGTGCTGGTTACCGATAGGTAGGATGTAAGGGTAGATTTATCTTATATAGATATATAGATACCATATACTGTCTGGTTACCGATAGGTAGGATGTAAGGGTAGATTTATCATATATAGATATATAGATACCATATACTGTGCTGGTTACCAGATAGGTAGGATGTAAGGGTAGATTTATCATATATAGATACCATATACTGTGCTGGTTACCAGATAGGTAATTTAGATCCAATCGCGCTTTTAAAAGCGGACAGTAGTGTGGCCAATTGAATTGAACCCAGTTTATTAAGTCTGAATTATAGTGGTGATAACCCCTAATAAGTCTATTTGCTAAGACCTTGGCTACAGGTTTATAGTCAACGTTAAGAAGCGAGATTGGCCTATATTCAGTCATGAGGATCCTTACCTGGTTTATAAAGAGCAGTCTCAATGGAGAATTATGGAACGGTCAGTGTCCAGACCCAGCAGGAAAGGTTCCAGTGCCTCTGTCCAAAAGCACAAATACAATCCAAAAAATGACGAGGACTGGAACAATAGAAATGTGCTAAAAGTGTAATTTATTGGGACCTGGTACACAACATGTTTAGGGTACAAGTGACACAGAAACATGTCTCAATAAATCGCACCTTTAGTACATTTCTATTGTTTGAGCCTTCATCATTTTTTGTATCGAATTAATGGAGAATTAAGCTTTTTTTTCCCCCCCCTAATGTGAAAGCTTCCCTCCCGATCACTAATGTATTGCAAGATCCTACTATAGTAAGTTGCATGCGTGTATTCTGTAACTAAGAAGGCTTCCATGTTGTATGTTGCCAGTACATGCCTCTGTCCATGTAGTCTTCAGCCTTATGAACATGTGCACCAATTGGCCACATCCCCTGATCCCAGTATTCAGTGTATTAACGCCCGTTATAGCATCGCAGAATTGTGTCAATGTACGTCTTTGCGCTCCTCTAACCCCTTCCCTTAAAATACCCCTACAAGGTAGTGCAAAACCCTGAATATTACGTTGGGTTGTGTGGGTTTATCTTTACGATATTGAATCCTCTGTATGTTTTTAAATGTTCCTGGCATCTGTTTGTTAGCTTTGGTATGTTAGTGCTCTAACAGTGGTTCTCAAACTTTTTCAGACTGTGGCGCACATGGCAATACAAATCTTTCTCGAGGCACACACCTGTGTTCTTAATGTTGAACTTTATAGGGCATATTGTATTCAAATTAATGTAGTGTAATTGACTGTGTTGAAAATTTCATAAAATAGATTTTCTATACAAAATAATAAAAATACAAGTTATACTAGTGAAAATATTTTCACTACCAAAATCCTGAGGCACAACCTTTGAGAAATAATGACCGACTGGTCGATTGTTGGCATCACAATCGGTTGTGGCCCCTACACACTGCCGATACTGGGTAAATCCTGTAGGCCCCTGACAAGATTTACCCATTATTGTCCATGTGTATGGCCACCTTAAGAGTTAATGCTAAATGCTATTCAATTGTTAGACTGTGACCTTAAATGGTGACAGTTCTTTGTATGAATTGCATGATGGGAAATTCACTCTTCCCGAGCTGGCTCATAGTGATTACTGAGCATGCTTGACTTTTCAGGTCTGATAATGGTGACCTGTCTGGTCTGATAATAGTGGCATCAATTAAAAGAGGGAGGGGGATACTGAGCCTGAGCAAAACAAGTACTTGATTGTAGGCATGCAGTTACACACATGCCATAACAAGTGCTACTTACATGTATTCATTTACAGATTAAGGTGAGGCAAAGTAATTTTTCAAGATGCATTTTGTAAAGGGGAATCTGTGTTGGAAACTTTATAAGCAAACAAGAGACTGTTTACATATGCTCATCCCATCTTGACTAATTCATCTTTAGTAGCAATGTCTGTGCCACGTGTGAAATTTAGTTCCAACTCACTTATAGTTTAAAATCAAAAACAAACACTACTTTTTTCCAATTTTATTCCATTAACCAAAAGCTATGTAGTATACAGAGTATATATTCAGAGATGCTTTAACCCTTTTGAGAGAAAGCTCTGCCAGTGCAGAAAGGCCTGCATATTGCAGAACACTATGCCGTTCAGTGCTAGAATTTCAGAAGCTAAATGCATGCCATATCTGCTGCAGCAACATTATACCTAATAAAGCTGGAAACCCACAGTTAACGGGACCCTCTGTAAGCCATGGATAGATAATGGAATTCTCACCACACAATGGCCTACAATTCTGGGCCCCACTGGAGCTCACCAGATCTCTGTGATGAGTGTGTAAATGGTGTCTGCCCATCATCTGTGTCGGTGCACACACTTGGAATAATCCACTGGCTCCATTTAAATTGAGCTATAACAATTATGCATGTAAAGCATTTTGTGTGGATGGTTTAATTCTAAGCGCATTTTAGTCTATCACTTAAGCTTCATATTTCCCAGGAACAATTTTAGCAAACTCAGTTGTGATTGGTCGTGTCTTCCTTCCTTCTGAGCTACCTATACTGAAGCGCACAACTGTATTATGCCATATTTTCCAGTGACCATCCAATCGGGTTCAGTTGAGGAAAGCTGCTCTCCCACCCCTGATTTTAAACCAACCTGCACATCAGCCTTTAGAGTTCTTATACTACAGAGAGGAGCAGGGTGAAATTTAGTAAGAGCTTGGGGGAAAGAAACAGCAAACTCCCATTTCCGATCTCCAGTAAGCTTCCTATAGTTTAGATCTCCTTTAAAAATAACTAGATCAGATTTTTGCAGCTCCGAGTACAAGTCAGGAGCAGTTTGAGCCATGCTGGAAAACTCATGGGGTAAAGTCCAAAAGAGATGCTCATGATAAGTCCAATAGTTCTTATGTAAGTTTTCCTTCCAGTTTGCCCCACACTTTGACATCCATTTATGATTGGCTGCTAGAAGTTGTTTGATGGTCCAATCAAAATCATGCTTTGTTGTATCTGAAACAAACCAAGGCATGCACTTCCCATGAAAATGAACTTCAGAAGCCAATTTGAAGGACAGCAAGACATCAGCTAAGACGAAATCAGTGAGAAGTTCAAACCCAGCATTGTCTAAAACAATGTCAACTCTTTTCTTTACACCTTTACCAGTTTCTGATTCCTTACTCCCCAAAAGAATGGTCCATACAGACTCCATATCATTAACCAGAACAAAAGGCTTGAGGGATTCTAGAGAGTTCAAAATACTAGATTTCTGGGCGTTATCCAGTCCTCCGGATATTGAAAGGTCACATTTATTTCCCCATAAACAGACCTTTAAGGAGTAAAAGAAAATAGAGAGAAAGGGAGAATGGTTTAGTAAAATATAACAATAACTAGGCAGAAATGTGCTTTATTCTATTTGTTTACTAATTGAGTTCAGTTTAAATTTAAGTACAAAATAGTTTCTTAATCCAATTTTAAAAGCTTTACATAGGATTAGATGCACTTTATGCACCTTATGCAAGATCTACCAAGGCTCCAATTTTTCGGAACGACAGACCAACGGTAGGCCCAAAAAATTGGATAGCTTGTGTGCGGGTGGCTGTGACAGACAATGATTCATCCTGTCCGAGCACTTGCAGGTGGTTGGTTATAACGAAAAATGTTCTAGTGTGCCCAGCCTTAAGGTCTACTGGTTTTGCAAATGGATCTGTAACTTCTGCAGGCCTATGAAATACACATATCCCATTAATATTACTGCAGCTACTACATTTAAAGAGGGCTTCCTCATGAGTGTCTCCATGATAGGTGTTTAATGAAAAGAATAAATGAAGCAGTGGGTAATTATTCTACAGCACTGAGGAGGGCAGAGTCAGTACCTAAAACTGGAATACCCAAGTTTCTCTGGCTGAGTTAATATTTTCTAGATTGCAGGTAATACAGGAATAGAAAATAATACTTTTTACATTTCTTTATCTGCTTCTTTCTTCTACCTACCTGTAGCAGTTTAAAGAACTCTTCTTGCTTCTGATTTTCAGTGAATTGTGCAATCTTCTTTTTGAGGTCCTGCAGATAGGTGCAAAGACCTATTATGGCTGCTTGGGACTGGAAGAAACTTTCATTTTTCACTTCTCTGAAGACGTCGAACTCAGATATAGGAGGGCTGCACCAAAATCATATGAAATAGATGAATAATACTATATATGACAAGCATAGTGCAATCTATCGGTCCGTCATATCACATGGTGTGGGCAACCACAACCGAGCTTGGTTGCCCGGATCAGATGAACAGGCGATCTGGCCTGCTGGTAAATTATGGCTATGGGACTACATGATCAGTCTCAGCCACTATTGCCGTGACCGACAGTGATTTGTCGCGGCCGAGCACTCACTAGTAGCGACTGATCGTCGGGAAAAAAACACCCATTCAAGTGTACCCAGCCTAAAAGGGCATGTCTACCCTTAAAACAAAAAACTGGTGACTTCTCAGTTATCTGTCCACAACGCCAACTGATATTTTTAAAAGATTATTACATTACATTTGTAACCGTCTTCCCTCTGCTAAATTTACTTTTTATAAGCTGGAGCATGAGCAGAGGAGGCAGCAGGTAAAACAGAGCAGTCAATCATTGGCTGTGATGTCATCAGTCACAACTTTGAATGACTGCATGGAGAGAGGAGCCATCTTACTCTGCCGGAGACAATAATTATCCTTAAATATCTGGTTAGTAATTCTTCAAAAAAAGCACTGAATATATCAGCTGGGGTTAAGGGAGGTAACTGACAGTGGAGATGGTCTTGAATGTAGAAGGGTTAAAAAATGTAAGTGCTTTAAATGTTGTGGCAGATGTACTAATATATTCTAATATAATTGCTTTATGGCTGCCATACAAAAAAGAGGTGTATATATGACAGTAAAGAGACTTTCCCTTTAAAGTTTTCTAATATAGCATAATTTCTCTCTGGATTAACCATATTTTAATTAAATCATTTTTGCAAAGAAAATATAATTATTCAAATTATTCTCTTTATGGGCTACATTTAAAAGTTAATTTACACAATCACTTTAATTCTCCTAACTAAGGAAATAAGAAAAAGGGCAACTGTAGTCTCCAAACAAGTTAGGGTTAAATAAAAGCCCTTCTGCTGTACCTTTAAAATGAACCATGAAAAGATTTAACTTCCTTAACACAGCATTGAGCAGTAAGTTTGAACTTTATCTGAAATATAATTTTATACAGGCTGCAGAGAGGTGATCCATTTAATTATAACTTAGTTCAGAGAAAAGTTGCCCTTTAGCAACTTAAGTTTTAGGCTTGTAAAGTAACACTTCCTTGACTGTCCTGTCTGTGACAGGTACATGATGAGCTGTGTAATAAGCCCCTCATCCGCCCACAAGAAAAATGATATTTTCTGAAGCTTTTGTCCTGTCCTCTACAGGCTACAGGCACTATCCCAGCAGTGGGCATACTCCAACCTTAAATTTGGGGGCAGATCAGTGGTGCTGGTGATGTAACAGCTCACAGTGCTAGCACGAAAAAACACCCTTTATACTGCTGTAACTTTGGATGACTGTAGCTAGAAGCATGATCCTGGAGTGTCTTTTAATAAATACCACAATAGAGACCTCAATTCCCCTTTAATAATAGTTCTTTACCTCAAAATGAAGCCTTCCTGAATCCGCCGATACATATAGCATTCTACATACAGCCATGGAGATTTGAACCAGCTAGGCTGTTCCGCATCCTTAAGCAATGATTTCTGATAATGAAGGTACTGGTTCCAGAAATCCGTATCAGGCTGATTATCAGTCAGTAAAATGATTGGTTTATCAGTCTGCATCTCATTTCTGAGCTTGGAGAAGAATGACAGGGCCCTCTTTTCTGCTTCCATCCCTTCCTAAAACAAGCAGACGTGAAGTTAACCGATAGTTATAAACAGTAGACAGATCTAAACGGTAAGAATAAAAAAATTCACCTCCCCATGGTCCTCGAAGAATTTATGTTTATTTCGATGAACGGTGTCGATTGCTTTGGTCAAAATCTGAGGCATTCTGTCTCTAACTGTGAAGTATGCAAAGGATCTAATAAGAGAAAAGAGAGAATATTCACTTACAATTTTCCATATTTCCTATTGTTATTGGACTGTCAGTACAAGAGGAACCAGATTTTTGCAGAAACCTTCCAAATATATTTCACATCAAACAAAAAGGGATATCTCAGGCTAAACATTTGAAAATGTGAGTTTACAACAAAGGAGCTGGACAACACAGATTTCTATATACAGTATGCAAGATTTCTTCTAACAAAAGGAACAATTATTCTGTAGCCTAAATGGCATGTCCACCCCCAAAACTAAAATGTAATCCACTACTGGTCCCACTGTGTAGTGTTTAAAGATCCTTACCTTACTCCTCAGATCCTTATGGCTCTCCTGCAGTGCTTGTTCAAAGTCCAAGAAAGTGAAAAGTAGGAGCTGTCTGCGAGTCATTCGGTTGCCTGCTTCTTCCTTGTCCTTAGTAAGGACTCAGGCATGTGCAGGGGAGCCCTCCCTTCTTTCCACCCTCCGGATCCCTACCATAAAAAATATATTTCCGTAGAGTGTGGCAAAAATCTCTTCAGTGCCACACAAACTGACATCTTACATTTCGAACATCATCATTTTTATAGAGAACAATATGCTGACAATTTTATCAATATTATTTTCTATCAAAAATAAAACCGCAATGGTAAGCAGAAAGTGTTTTTTTTGTTGTTGTTTAAAGAGCATGTCCACCCATCGTACAAAAATGAAGCATTCAAGAGAACACAGTCCACAGACTACTTCCTGGTAATGGCTGTCAGTCACGGCCAATGGCTAGCGGTCGTTAAGGAACGAGCCTCTGCTACTGCTGCTCATGCATGTAAAGGGCATGTGCAGCAGCAAAGGCGTGAACTAGGCGACGATGGATCGTGGGAATGTAAGGCTATTTACTCAGTCTGGGGGCAGCTTTGCGAACTGTAAGTAAAACAAAACCTGGGTTTGGGGGTGTGTTCTCTAGCATGCTAAATTTTTGTAAGAGGTGTGGACATGCCCTTTAAATATAATAATAAATAATATTCAAGAATAATATATGTGATAATTATGAAACAAGACACACCCTTCATATTTGGCAGAGAGTGAGGAGGGCGGATCCATGTTTTTTATTCAATAAGGAAGTTTAACGTAACAAAACAAATACTGCTTTTCAACTTCCTGAAAAAAAAAGAGAAAGATATACCGTAGTCAAAACTAAATGTGAAAAAATGTACAGCACGTAAACAATTCTAGCCACAGCAAAATTTTTAACACATAAAATATATATACATCAAGTGGACTATAAGCTCAATAAAGGAATTATAACAAAGCACAAACAAATTATTAAGTATGACACAGACATTTTAATCCATTTAGGATTTGCTGCAAAACAGAGATTGCTATAGACTAGGGCTACATTTTCACATGTCCAAAACAGCTGCTGTCTCATAGATGTTACGGTCTGCTGTCTCTCTACATTTTTACTCTCTACGTTTCTATATGCAAACCTTAACATTACAGTGCTGTTACTAGAACCTAATGGCAGTGGTCCATTAAAGGACATTGTTATCATAAATCACATTTCATCTGACTTAGAGCCCAGAACTGTTTATTAAAATGATGCATCACTTCAATACAAAAATACAGCATTATAAAGACAGTAAAATTTTACTAAAATAAGCAGCCCAAACATTCCATTTCCCTTTAGCACAAAGGGATACAAAATAGCTTACTGAAAAGCTACTTTCTCTCTCTCTCAGGATGAAGCACTGGGCATGACAACAGGGAGAACTAAAACCCTATGCTCTGAATTATAGTTTTACTGACACATAGAACCCCCTTTCCCATTGGGACAGACATGCTTCATTGCCCATGAAAGGAGCAAGGACCTGCCCAATTAAACACCTTTAACTCCCTTCTTACCATAATCCAGGGAGATACAAAGTGAAAAAAGTTATTGCTAAATTTAACTTCCTAAACACTTCCCTGCTTGAACACTTCCAGTTTTCATCAGCGTGCAGCATGTTACCAGCTTGTGATCAGCTTCTGCCTGCATTAATAGGTCTTCTCTGTTAAAGAGCAAGTCCAGCCCTCAAATTAAAACTTATATGCAGCTAAATCACCCCCAAACCCCTAAACTGTAATAGTTTGAAATCTGAAATATATAAGTCTAACCTGAAATGCTGCACAATGTCCTGTTGTCAATGTTGGAGTTGTCCTTTAACTGTCAATTTTTTTCATGTCTGAGCTTTTACTTTCTTTCAGTATTGACGTATTAGGTAAGCAAGTTCTCCCCCTGGGGAGTGAGGAGAAGAATAGGGTCAGGTGATGACCCCCCAGTTACTGGAAGTTTAAAGGACAACTCCACTGTCATAAGAATTTCTTTTAGAAAGAATGGCCTCCTTTAAATATGTTGATATATCATAGTTTGTCCTATGAATTCATTACTGTATGCCTGCTATGCTTCTGGATGTCTCATGGAAACTGAGCAATTTAGAAGACTGTACTGAGCCTGAGCATGCTCAGAAGAAGCAGACAGGGGATTAACATTCAGTTATTGGCTGCGATGTCAAATCCATAACTGACAGTTGAGGGGCAACAGAACATTGTGCAGGATTTCAGGTTAGACTTATATATTTCAGATTTCAAACTATTATTGTTTAGGGTTTGGGGAGTGATTTACCTGTATTTAAGTTTTCATTTTAGGGCTGGACTTGTCTTTTAAACATTCTCTGCAAAATAATGTGTCACCGGCTGCAGCCAGAGTTTCCCTTTAATGCTTGTCCACAGAGGTTGACAGCCCCAGTGCAATGCTGTATGGGGAAACTAGACAGAACTCAAGGCATTGATTCTATCCACTGACCACACATTGGGTGTAATAACTTGTCACTATTTATCAGGTCAGTAAGTCAGATCTCTATAAGGAACCATTGACTTACATGTGTTACTTACCCACAAGTCCCTTCACAAAGTTCTACACACACACAGAACTCACCCAGTCACACAGCTCCAGCACTGACCACCCCCATGTAAACGCAGACACAGAACCGCAAGCAGCACTTTCCTCATTATTCTCACTATTGAAACGGTCAATATCCTAATCATAAAGACACGATAGCAATGACGTGAATCAATACGAGTTTCCCTCCACCGTACATTATACAAATGTTCAGGCCATTTCGAAGGAGATTTTTTTTTAATTTTTTTTTACGAATCTGCTGTTTAGAAATGACAGGATGGATCTAATTCGAGAGTGGGCGGATCTTAAAACGGACCTGCGATAGAACGTGGGCGGGCCGTTAAACCATCACGTGATGGGGCGTGGCTTCCATATGGTGTGTGTGACAGGTAGGCACTGTGTATGTTTCAATGTGAAGGTCAATGTTTAGATTCATTCCTGCACTGTCTGCATAGGTCTGTATCTGCCACAGAGCTGGGAGGTGATGGCAGACACATTGTTATCCACATGGCAGTGCATGTAGGTGGGAATGGTTACAGTTTTGTTAAGGGGAACTAAGGTCAAAAATCCCTGTGTCAGTCAGTACAGACAGTCTTATAGTCACAGCAGCTCTGTGGTTGCTTTCATTTACGTTAAAGGACAACCCTCATAAGAACATATTTTAAAAAGAATGGCCTATTTATAATATGTTGATATATCCTACTTTGTCCACTGAATTCATTACTGTATGCCTGCTATGTTTCTGGATGCCTCATGGAAACTGAGCTATTTAGTCATCTGGTACTGAGCTTGAGCATGCTCAGAAGAGGCAGATAGGGGATTAACATTCAGTCACTAGCTGTGATGTCAAATGTCAAATCCATAACTGACAGTGGCGTAACTATGAGTCAATGAACCCCCCTTGCAAAACTATGATGGATCGCCTTCCCTACTTAATCTACAGCGGGTAGGCTATATCTATCATAGAGGAAGTAAGAAGATGGGGCCCTCTGCATGTAAATGTCTATGTACCTCTTATACTTTTCTATTTGTTTGCTTGTTTGCATTTAACATTTGGGGAATTTTTTAAAGGGGAAGTTCAATGCGAAAACATGTACTTTTAGGGAAAAAAGAGCAGTATTTTCCCATCCCAATGACCTTAACCTGCCCATTCAGCATTGTGCCTGTGTATAATTAAATGGTTCCAAAATATTGACTTCCTGTTTGCAGGACACCTAATAGAGACCATTATGGTCTTGCCCTTGACCCAGCACCTGGGTTTATTCAGTTGCTCAGTAGAGATCTGAGCATGTTTAACCCATCCAACAGCCAATTAGTAGAAATTACTGTTAGGAACATTCAATGGAAGTGGTGCATTCTGGGAAGAAGGACCGTTACAGAACCTGAAATGACAGCTCACTAATGTCAACAGCAGGGAACAGCAAGGGGTATAAATTCATCTGATTTTTCATAATGGAAGAGAATATGTAGAATAACTAGGTATGCATAATACAAACTAAGAACTTTAAAAGTAATGATCTTTTCCACTGAACTTACCCTTGAACTTCTCATGAGCAATGTCAGATAATCCATGGTTAGGTATCTAAGATTTTAATTTTGTTCTTTCAGTTCACAAGTATAATTATGAGCGGAATAGTGACAAGAGCTGTACTTTTCCTTACAAAGACGTCTTGGACCAAAGACCTATCAAAGACAATTAGCAGATTACAAACACAAACCAGACTCTTCTCAGAATTCAAATGGACTGGTATTTGTTGCACAGCAACAAAGTATTTTTCAACCAATTCCTATTTAAACTGTAAATTCTCAGGTGTCTGGACTAATACGTGTAGAAGGACATGTGGATTTACTGAGATAAATAGTTTGCATCCTGACTATGCAGGCAGAAGAAGCCAAATACTTCAGAGAATAAACACAATTCATGTAGCTGGTGTAATAAACAGAGTATATTCTGTTTCCCAACCAAAGCAAGCAATGCCTGTATCATTAACCAAACGACCACCAAAATCTCCCAGGACCAAACAGCCATCCAGAGCAAACCAACCTCTTCTGTCAGAGACTGCGGTAACACATTTCTAAACAAACACAATTGGCGCCACCAAGGAGCAGCCAAATAGAATGTCATGGTTCTGATGCAAAAGTTTGACAGTGTTATTCATTTGCGTCAACCAATCTGTTAGCTTTTACTGCTGGGTGATTTATGAAATTAACCTGTGGGTACTAGGTCCCATAATCCACCACCCAGCTAAGTGTACACAGTACTTTTCACATGCTCTGTAGTTCTCAACAGATCATATAACAGTACAGAGATACTCTCTCTCCCTGTCCCTAACAATATATTCCTTTGCTTTTCATACAAAAAAATAAAAGTAATCTTTGCAGTGTATTTCTTAGCTAGCATGGATGTAAGAAACCGTATATTAACATTTTATTAAAAATTAAGTCTGAAGAATTGAATCGGCAACCTCATGTACTCTGTCTTGCTAAAAGAAATGTGTTTTACCACTATCCCAATAGAGCTACTATGTAAAACACTTGTACATGTAGTCTTTATCTTTTGCTAGGAACATAATGGAAACACAAAAAAAGGTCTGTAGATTTGAACCTGTGACCTCGTGGGCTGTGTTTTTCCAAAATGGGTACTTTAGACTGGTGATCCACCACAGCTTATGAAAAGGATACACGTACATTAACAAACTTTGTCTCTAGCTAGGAACATAATAAAAAAAAGTCTGTAAAATCATCTGAATGTTTTGCATTGCCACAGGAAGGTTGTATGATACACAATTAACTATGGCTGGTAAAAAAAATGCAGGGTAACAAGCAGTCTTATGGAGACACATGTATAGATAGGGACAATGAATACTGGGGTCAGGGGGCATGGCCAATAAGTGAACATGCTCACAAGCTCTAGTAAGTATTTCTCACATGCATATAAATGCAACTTACTGGTGAAGACTCGTACAATGTATAGGTGTTTGGGGGAAAAAAGCTTTCACATTAGGATTTTAAAAAAAAATGTTCTCCTTTAATGTATTATTGGGATCCCTTGTCCTTCGTTTTAAAATGCTACTGTTTGGAGAATCCTTCAGATTTGAACTAAGCAAGAAATCAATATGGTAACTTAGTCCGGCTTTTTATTGAGTGAAAATAAGAACCTTTTCTGCTGTTTGTTTTGCGTGTGTTGATGTTCTGTGTTGTATTTATAATTCTAACTAAGATTTATCAATCAAAGAGATCTTTTATATATCTTGTATTGTATCCTGTTGAGCACCTTACTACGTTATATATACACTGATGTATACAAGTGCCATAACACTCTTGTTTCTTCTTATTAAGATTAAGACGTGAATGCATGTAGCACTCATATCTATGTTTCTTTCATGGTGCAGGACCTAATGCAATGCACAGCATTTGCGACTGCTGATGAATATCAGTTGGATGGTTTATGCCATGACTTGGTATCACACGGCTATTTGGAATTACCAAGCCTGCCGAGAGGTATAGCACTTCTGTTGACCATTATGTATATGTGTGTATGGGAACTCTAGCAGAAGGAACCTGCTAACTGCATTAAAGGGGAATTATACTTATGTAGTAACCAACTTCTTTCTGGCTCCTCCCATGGTTATTGTCCCTGACATCTGTCATTGGAGAACCTGTGTCAATGAAGGTGGGTAAGGAGCTTGAAAAATGCTAGTTACAGTTACTGCAGGAGTATAATACTCTGATCTATATAAATATATATATTGTAGATCCCCTAAAGATAGTGCAGCATAGCATTATAACACCTATAAGAAAGAGCATCACTAATACTATGTTCTGAATCTTATCTAGGAAGTTACATTGTACCTGCTGTAATATGTTTTCTAATTCTAAGGCTAGGTATAAACCGGCAATTTTTTGTCCCATTTGCCACTAGCAAGCAGTCTGCTGGGACAAATCACTGTCAGTAGACGTGGCCTATATTTTGTGTGACCAATCGTGTGTTCGATAAGGAACTGCATGTTCGCTCTTGATTTTTGGACATACCTGATCGTCCGATCCGGATGAACGGGTGATCGAATTTGGTTGTGGCTGCCTGCAACCACACTACCCAATTTTTTGTCCCAACCGACCAATACATGGTAAAATCAGACATTCAGTCTCAAAAATTAGATGGTTTGTACCTAGCCTTAAAGGAACACTAAACCTAAAAAACAAGTATTTGGCATCCGTTTCTATTATTCACAGGGGGTGAGAATGCTTATTCCCACCTCCCTGTGAATAATAGTTTCTTCAGGGGACCTGGAACTTACCTTACCGCGCTCCTCTCGCAAGCCCCTTCTTCACTGACAGCCGCTCTGTCCCAACAACGCGCCCTTTCTTAGGCACATGCGCGCCAATACAAAAGATAGGGTGCACGATCGGGACAGAACAGCTGTTCTGTGCAGGAGCGGCTTGCGAGAGGAGTGTGGTAAGGTAAGTTCCAGGTCCCCTGAGCAAACTATTATTCACAGGGAGGTGGGAATAAGCGTTCTCAACTCCCTGTTAATAATAGAAATGCCAAATACTTGTTTTTTTAAGTTTAGTGTTCCTTTAAGGTGGCCGAACATTAGCGATTTCCTGCCGACCAATTCTGCAACATTCAATCAGTTCTGCAGGAACCGCCTTTCCGCATCTTCTTTTCGACTGGAATGCGATCTCAAAATGAATTGAAAAACCTCACGAATGTATGAAGAATTTCCGGAAAGGAAGTTCCTGCAGAATTGATTGAATATTGCAGGATTGTTTGGAAAGTACGCACTAATGTATGGGCACCTTAAGTCAACCAATGAGATATCCATTTAACACACAAGCTTAATACAAGATATTTCCTTGTAGAAATGGACTGTTCTTTTCTGTTGATAGGGGAAGACTATTGGAGAAGATGGTGCAGTACATTAGAGAAATGTGTCATAAGAGCTGTTTTGCAGTAATAATAAACTATTGACTCCCAACAGGGAACAAAGAAACGATTAATGACTTATAGTTTCAGTTTCATTTTTTCAAGATGCATCAAATGTATTACTGGTGGGTGTGGAAAACACTGCTAAAGATTATGACTCAGGGATGATCTTCTTCTTCAGGTATTTAACCCACCTTGTCTTTCACAGTACCTGTATATTTACTTCTGGTGGTCATTCCAAATGTCTGTTTACAAGGTCTATGTAAAATATGTGTTTGGGGTACCCTTCTCAATATATACTTGATATTCTACCAAATGAGGAGCTGATTTTATTAGATTTTTATTTTTACCACTACATTTTCTCACTGGGCAGTGATTGGTAGAGGTCACATGTGTCATTGTAAGTATGCACACTGAACCCAATCACATGGACCTGCAGGAGGCGCTGTTTGATTTCCATGTTAAAATTGCCCCATATAAATGGAGCAATTGACTGCTTATATAGGAATAACAGTCATCACAGTTTTACTAGTTAATTAATTTACTACATTTGCAGAATAGGACATTTTATTAGAATTTATTAATTTGGTTCCATGTGTTTATTACAGGGAAGGTGCAGTTATATTTTGGAATGTAGAAGAAAAGACAGTAAGTAAATGGATTTTTGAATTGTTATTAGGTTAGAAAATAGGGCTTAAAATGATGAACCTGTTCTAGCCAGAGCCTGATTAGATCAGCTCCATATGGTGGGGCATGGTTATTATTGAAAGAAGCTCATCAACAGAATGGGACTTCCTGTATGTATCAGCTGATGTGTACTGCCTGTGCAGGTTTGGTCAGGAAATAACTGTCCCTCTCTGTGATTGGTGGTTCTTTAGCATATGGGCATCTATAGTACATGGGGAAATATAATTGGCTGTTTCTAGACAAGAATTACCTCTCCGTTTTTGCTTTGTTTAATTTGAATATTTTAGATGAAGAATGCACTGCAAATCCTAGAACGCCATGAAATTCAGCCCTATGAAGTAGCTTTGGTCCACTGGGAAAACGAGGAGATTAATTACAGCTATGGAGAGTAAGTGAGACCCTTGGTTGTCACTCACCATTTAGACCATTGTTCTCTGCAGGTAGTAAGGCCAAGCCAACCGAAGTCTATTCATTTCAGGTTTCCATTTGATGGGAGATCAGGGAAAGTTTAGTTTTACCAGCCTCTGTGTTGTCAAACTTATTGTACCAAATGCTGTGTGAATTGTTTTGTAATTCTATAACTCCCAGACCAGAGCTACTGCTAGGAATCCATCTCCCTAGGAATTCTACATATTTGTCTTGCTCAATATTCCTAGTGCAGTGACAATATTGATGACCTTTTTAAAGAAATAGTTTTCCTGAAAGCTGCCATGGAAGCATGGAAATTACCCAGAGGTCTCTGTTCCTTACTCACAATTGTTTAGCATTTCACAAGCCAATTATCTGTTAGGCTTTTAACCTATAGTAGATTGAATGGATAATGTATGGTAAGAGGAAAGGGAACTCTAGGGCAGAATCCAGAAGGAGGGTTTATAGATGTTCGGATATCCTGGAATCCTAATGAAGTTATCTCTCATTCTCTTTGTGTTGGTGTGTTTTTTTTTCTGCAGAGGACACACAAAGCTTGTGAATGGGGAAATAAAACTGAATTCTCTCTTGGAATTGGATGAAGTGAGTCTAGAGAAATTTGCTTTCTCCAATGCGCTTTGTCTTTCTGGTGAGATATTATTGATGTTGGAAGCTCCTTTTTTATATTGCCTACCAACAATTGGTGTCGCGTGTGGCATTTTATTTTAGTTTGTGTAGGTAAGTGCATGTTGCATTCCAATGGATGTATGCATTCAGGGATCTGTGAGCATAGTATGTGTGTATGATGTATTTGTCATGCATTGCTGTATGTGTTCGTATTCATACATTTGTGTGCATGTTTGAAACTGCTTTATTCTGGTGTGCATCTCTTTATGTTGTATTGAAAATTAAGCCTTATGATGTATGCAAAAAAAACCTCCGCATTTGTTTGTCAGCACAGAAGCAGTGAGTCACATGACTACCAAGAAGTACACAGCCTGCATTTTGAACTGATAGTCGTGCGTGTAGCTTTACGTGTGATGAATAATACTGCCGCCCATAAGATGTAGCTGTATAGGGCAAATATGTCCTGTGTTCATTGCAAAGAAATAGTGGGTTGAAGTAATGTTCTCTCAAAAATTCTTGCCTATTACACAGATTAAGGGTTTATTAGATCCATGGAGTAACCATTGGTTTCATTTATTTTTTCGACAGTAAAACTTGCAATTTGGGAGGCAACTCTTGATACATTTGTGGCTTCAATCCAATCAATACCAGAGGTAAGTCATTGTTAGAAATACATCCTGTGCACTTTTAAAGGAAAAAATACACGTGTATATCCAGTATTTCATTAGATTAGATTAGAGATAAAGTCTGAGAAGAAAACATTTATTCTGTAAACAATATTATTTATACGTTTAGTTGTGTCTTATGCAGGCCAAACAACATGCAATGTACCTAGCGATGTTCTCACATCCGATTGGATAATCGCAGAACTAGAACTATCGTCATCCTAAGCTTCCTTGTATCACTGACTATGCAGAACTAGAACTATGTCATCCTAAGCTTCCTTGTATCACTGACTATGCAGAACTAGAACTATTGTCATCCTAAGCTTCCTTGTATCACTGACTATGCAGAACTAGAACTATCATCATCCTAAGCTTCCTTGTATCACTGACTATGCAGAACTAGATCTATTGTCATCCTAAGCTTCCTTGTATCACTGACTATGCAGAACTGAAATTCATCATCTAAGCTTCCTTGTATCACAGACTATGCAGATTAGAACTATTGTCATCCTAAGCTTCCTTGTATCACTGACTATGCAGAACTAGAACTATTGTCATCCTAAGCTTCCTTGTATCACTGACTATGCAGAATAGAACTATCGTCATCCTAAGCTTCCTGTATCACTGACTATGCAGAACTAGAACTATCGTCATCCTAAGCTTCCTTGTATCACTGACTATGCAGATTAGAAACTATCGTCATCTAAGCTTCCTTGTATCACTGACTATGCAGAACTAGAACTATTGTCATCCTAAACTTCCTTGTATCACTGACTATGCAGAATTAGAACTACGTCATCCTAAGCTTCCTGTATCACTGACTATGCAGAACTAGAACTATCGTCATCCTAAGCTTCCTTGTATCACTGACTATGCAGAACTAGAACTCTTGTCATCCTAAGCTTCCTTGTATCACTGACTATGCAGAACTAGAAACTATGTCATCCTAAGCTTCCTTGTATCACTGACTTGCAGAACTAGAACTATCGTCATCCTAAGCTTCCTTGTATCTCTGACTATGCAGAATTAGAACTATCGGCATCCTAAGCTTCCTTGTATCACTGACTATGCAGAACTAGATCTATTGTCATCCTAAGCTTCCTTGTATCACTGACTATGCAGAACTAAACTGATCATCATCCTAAGCTTCCTTGTATCACAGACTATGCAGATCTAGAACTATTGTCATCCTAAGCTTCCTTGTATCACTGACTATGCAGAACTAGAACTATTGTCATCCTAAGCTTCCTTGTATCACTGACTATGCAGAATTAGAACTATCGTCATCCTAAGCTTCCTTGTATCACTGACTATGCAGAACTAGAACTATCGTCATCCTAAGCTTCCTTGTATCACTGACTATGCAGAATTAGAACTATCGTCATCCTAAGCTTCCTGTATCACTGACTATCAAACTAGAACTATTGTCATCCTAAACTTCCTTGTATCACTGACTATGCAGAACTAGAACTATCGTCATCCTAAGCTTCCTTGTATCACTGACTATGCAGAACTAGAACTATCGTCATCCTAAGCTTCCTTGTATCACTGACTATGCAGAACTAGAACTATTGTCATCCTAAGCTTCCTTGTATCACTGACTATGCAGAACTAGAACTATTGTCATCCTAAGCTTCCTTGTATCACTGACTATGCAGAACTAGAACTATCGTCATCCTAAGCTTCCTTGTATCTCTGACTATGCAGAATTAGAACTATCGGCATCCTAAGCTTCCTTGTATCACTGACTATGCAGAACTAGAACTATTGTCATCCTAAGCTTCCTTGTGTCACTGACTATGCAGAACTAGAACTATTGTCATCCTAAGCTTCCTTGTATCAATGACTATGCAGAACTAGAACTATCATCATCCTAAACTTCCCTGTGTCACTGACTATGCAGAACTAGAACTATTGTCATCTAAGCTTCCTTGTATCACTGACTATGCAGAACTAGAACTATCATCATCCTAAGCTTCCTTGTATCACTGACTATGCAGAACTTGTATCATTGACTATGCAGAACGCAGAACTGCGATCAGGTGTTTATGGGACATTTCACCTCTATATAAAGTTTGTTTCGTTTTTTACCATGACCTGGAAGAATGAGAACCTTCACAAGTAATTTTTGCTCTACTTAAAGGGTACCAACCCCCCCTCCAAAAAAAAATTCCATATAAGGTAAGGTAACTCCCCACACACCCTAAATGCTATGCTTAAAAAAATCTTTTAAAAATCTTTTAAAAAGCCACTAAATGTACTTACCAGCCTTCGTTCCTCGTCCCCGGTGTGTTCTGCTTGTCTTCCGCAAAGAAGAGCAGAAAGGACCGGCCTGGCAGCCATGTCTGGGATTGCCTGAGCCGATCACTGATGTGGCTGCCTGTCAGCAGAGGGAGACGAGGTCAGGTAAGTACATTTAGAGGCTGTTTTAGATTATTTAAACCTAGCATTTAGGGTTGGGGGTTTGCCTTACTTTTTATGAAGTTTTTTTTTCCTTCTGTAGATCAATGCAGCTGCCAAGGGATCCAGATGTGGAGAGGGAGGGGGGAAAGCTCCACTGCGCATGTCAAGGTCCTCTTAGACATTCATCAGGCCCTGCAGGATAACCATAAGGAGCAGAAGAGAAAGGTAAGGATCTTTTTAAAGGGCATGTCCACCCCATTTAATAACTTTTGGGGTAGTGTAGGGCTCCCTCCCCCAGCCCCAACTGCCATATTAGTTTTTACAGAAACTCCCCCGATCATTACTTACCTTACCTCTTTCCTCTGGTGTACTGTCCCGACCCTCTGCTTGCATGAAACTGCAAGCAGGGGGCTGGACCAGCAGCCGCATCCATGATTGGCGAGAGGCATATATATAGCGGTTGGGGTTGGAGGAGGAAGCTCTACACTACACCAAAGGGGTTTTATGCTAGGGATAGGGAGAGCAAAACAGGTGGGAGAGGGGGGGGGGGGGGGGGGGGGGGGGGGGGGGAGGGCTGCAGTGCGCATGGCAAAATTCTCCCAGAGGAGAGCAGGAGGCAGAGTCCTATATGGACACAGACAGGCTCCTGGTGGCCAGTTTTTGGGACTTTGGAGGGGCATAGCAGGGTAGCTATTTGGAGCAGGGATGTAAGGATTTTATTACACTACAGAGTGGGGCCAGTAGTGGGTTAAATTATAGTTTTGGGGGTGAACATGCCCTTTAACACTACACAGTGGGGCCAACAGTGGGGTAAATTTTAGTTGGGGGGTGGACATACCCTTTAACAAAAAATGCTTCTATCATTACTTACTGATCCCTCGCCATGTCTCTGTCTCATGGCGCTTCTGGGTCTGGCAGTCTTTACTGCCAACTGACTGACATTCCCGGAGCTGCAGAGAAGAAGCGTCCTATGTGCGGGACATAGTTTACACGTATAGCAACAGGAGGCTTGTAAGTATGATTGGGCTGTGTAAGTAATGCTAGAAGCATTTTGTATAGCGAAAATTATGTTGTGGTGAAGGGGGGCATTTAAAAGCCAATTCATATTAAAAAAAAAAAAGAAAACTTCTAAAAGATGCTACATGTTGAAAGAAAAGTTTGCGATCTTTAACAAGTCAGGTTAACATTGTTTCTTAATTTTCAGGTCTTCGTTTAATTTGTTGTGTTTCACAGATGCTGAAAGCAAGGAAAAAGGTTAAACTGTCCCACGATGATGTCATGCAGAAAATCGGAGAGCTCTTTGCCTTAAGGTAAATTAGAATGTACGGTTTTTATATGTATGTTATATGTACCGTGTTTGTGATCAGTCTTTATAATTCTTCTTTTTCTATCTACGTTTGCCTTTAATACATGCTAAACGTGCTTTTTGATTTGATCAATAGCAACCGGAAGTAGAAAAGACTATAAACAAAAACTCAGCAAAAAGTAATATAAATATTTTTCGACCTTACGAGGTTTATAGCAGTGACAGGTCCCCCCATATGCACTTACCAGCCTTCGTTCCCCCGACGTCTTCTGCTTGACTTCCGTACCTTTTCCATCCACGGAAGTCAAGCAGGAGGTCATGGTTTATAGCTATTTCCAGGCACATAGTAAAAATTAGTTTGGGGGTGGACATACCCTTTAAGCAAAATTTTCCTTTAGTGGATATTTGTAGATCCATTCAGATTTTGAACACCCCTTTTTTTTTCTTTTCCATGTAAATAGTGATTAAGTAATATTGTTTTATTTGGACAGTGCTTGACTTCTTTTCACCCCCAAGAATAATAATGACATGATAGCAGTTGTTCCTCACAGGTATAGCAAATCTGCCCTGATTGTTCTCTTGCAGGCATCGTATAAATCTGAGCTCTGACCTTCTATTAACTCCTGATTTCTACTGGGATAGGGAGAATCTAGAACATCTGTACGATAAAACTTGCCAGTTTCTCAGCATTAATCGTCGGGTCAAGGTGCAATTCTTTTCTTCGTAAATGTTAAGAAATACTTATGACTGTTGATTAACTGGGTTAAACCTGTCTCCCAAACCTCCTATATTCCTTTATTAAAATGCAATAAATTATTTCTGTAAATTTAAAAGGATTAGGAAAGTGCATTTAACAGATCACACTTTATAACCAGCTATATTAGACATTTTAAAGGGCAAGTTCACCCCAAAAACTATTGGTATATTACTAACCTTGTTGGGCGATGTACAAGAAAGGAAATACCCAGATATTCTGCTTCCAAGCTGTCTTCTCCGCTGCTCGTATGAGCTCTTTTATGAGCTTGCACATTTGCTAAGGAGACAGCTCAGAGTATTGCTTTTATTTATCTGTTCACCGAGCATCCTTCTCTGCGCATGTGTATTCTAGTAAATGCAACAGAAAAGACAGCTGGGGAGCAGATGATGTTATGGAATATCTCCTAACTGGTGCACCCCCACCAAGGTAAGTATTGTGGTCTGAGATTTTGGGGGTAATAAGAGCAATATACAAATTTACTAGCGATTGGATTAAATTTCTCCTCCCCACATCCTCCCCCCAACTCAGAATATTGATTTATACAGAGACCCTAATGCTAAAACTCTCCCATGTGAATGCCTGGATGGGCATGTTGGTAATATTGCGCCAAGGCAAGGCAAGTAAGACAAATATGGTAGGATATTGTGTAAAGTGTTGGGGGTGGGATTGCGAGACACATCCGCTCGCCTCCCGGCACGTTAATATTGCGGTTGTGGCTCTAGGTAAATTGCAATTGGGTTGTAACCCATTGCGCAACTCTAAAGTGAGATAATTGTTAGAAGTCATGCTTAAAACAGCTTTTATAGGGATACCCACATACCTGTTAAAACCGCGTCTCTCGGTAAATTCCCTTGTATATATTTATATGAATTCTGTTTACATTGCAGGTGATAAATGAAAAACTTCAGCATTGTACAGAACTGACAGATTTAATGCGGAACCATTTAAGTGAGAAACATGGCCTGCGACTCGAATGGATGATAGTTATACTGATCACCTTTGAGGTAATATGCTGCTGGCACTGTTTAGAAGGACCCGGTTATTATTACCGATACCAGTTTAAAGGGCATGTCCAACCCAAAAATCTAATTTTAAGGTAAAGTGTAAAATGTATAGATCGATACTTACAGCCCTTACACACCCTTGACGTCTCCTCCCGGCTCAGTGTTTGGAGGAAGTCACAAATGGGCCGGACCGGCAGCCGCGTCTGTGATTGGCCCCCTTTAGCCAATCACAGACGCGACTGCTTTCAATGGAGACGCCGCGGGAGAGAAGGGGCTGTAACTATCGATCTAAACTTTTTTTAAAAAAAATATATTTTGGTGGTTAGGGTTAGGCACCTACCTTATCCTAAAAGGATTTCACACTAGGTGTCACGGCTGCAGAGGATGGATCCGGATGGTGGGAGGGGGGTGGGGGGAACGGGCTCCCCTGTGGCATGCCTCAGACCTTGTTGAGGTTAGGGAAGAAACAGGCACCGATGAATCACTGACAGCTTCTACTCTTCAATTTCCTGGACTTTAAGCACTGCAGGAGAACCATAAGGAGCAGAGACTTGTTTAAACTACACAGTGGGGCCAGTATGGGGTTAAATTTTAGTTTTGGGGTGGATATGCCCTTTAAAATAGAAATGTTCAAAAAGAAAATTTTGAAAAATAGATTAATAGTGAAAATGTAAAAAGTCTTCATTCTTCCTATGTATCCTACCCAATCCACTGCAGCAAACATTCCAGCCACTTCCTCATAGGCCTCACCCTTCACCTAGAATCATTTTTGTCTTTGAATTGATTAATCTCTGTAATACATTGTATAAACCATCTATTTCTTCCCCCTGCCATGCCAGTGTGCACCATGGGGTTAACTCCACCCACTTTGGAGGCAGGACAAGAACTTAAAAGTGGCTCCTGGACCCAGCCTATTCAGTTGCTGCTGTTCCAGCATTACATATTTGGCTCACCGGCTTGTTGTATGGGGAACGATGGATCCGAGGTCCGCTGGTGTAGAGGTCCATGGTTGGTGTGCGTATGCGCACGCATAGCTCTAAGTTCGCGCCAGAACTGGTTTAGTCCCGCTAGATCCGGACGTATGACGTCACGATCTCGGGAAGATGGGAGTATGTTTCTCCCTCGTGGCTGGTAGGAGAGAGTGAGTTGGCGACTGTTTAGACCCCAATGTGTGTTTGAGACTGGTTGGTGAGTTATACAACGTATATACAATCAAATTGATTCCCTTCTCATCTATGTACAAGGGATTGATTGTATTCTTTTGTTTATTTCAGCTATAATGTCTCAAGCCTCTTCTGATGCTGCTTCTAAGGCAGAATCTTCATTATCTGATTATTTGCTAAATCCGAATCTGCTAAAAAAGTTTTAATGAAGTCTAAACATTTAGTGTGTTCTAACTGTGAATCTCCTAAAGATTCAGGGAAATTTGTGATAAGTGTATTAATAAGACTGTTAAAGCAGAGACTTCTAGTTCTATGTCTGAATTTTTTGATTGGTTTAAAGGGCATCTATACATCTATAAGTGGAATCAAAGCTATAATACTATACCCATGCTGGATCAGTCAGGCTCTCCGATAAGGGAGACCCTGGTGATGTCACAGGGCTTTTCCCTTCACCGGGGTCTTCCCTTAGAAGTTGGGGTATAACATGGCAATCTCCATTCAGATGATTTGGAGATTGCCGTGCAGTACCCCAATTAGAATAGCACACTTCTAAGGGAAGACCCCGGTGAAGGGAAAAGCCCTGTGATGTCACCAGGGTCTCCCTTACCGGAGAGTCTGACTGATCCAGTGTGGGACCGGCAATGGAGAGGGGGCACCATCTTTAGGCACTGCATTCTCCCGATCCCCCCATCGGATTTTTATGAAACCAAGGGATCGAGTGGGCTAGGGGGGCACTTGAATGCTGCCCCCCAATCGCCCATAGATGCCTTAAAGGGGCATGTCTAGAGGAGTTAGACCAGTAGCAGGCACAAGCTCCTCACTGCTTGATGTTTTTTTAGTTTCTTGCGGAGTTTACGTAAATGGTCGGGTTTGAACAAAGGTGGAGTGGCAAGCACAGGTGAGGGACAGGCACAGACACAAACAACAAGAGGAACTTGTGCAACAATGAAGCTCACCTGGGAAAAAATACACAGGTAGGTGATCGTGTTTTTTATTATAGCTTTGATTCCACTTGAGTTAAAATGTGGGTATAGATGCCCTTTAAAGCTTCCATGATTGATACATGTAATACTATTAAAGATGATGTTACTAGGTCATCGAAGAAATGTAAAACGGTGGATAGTTCCAACAGCCCACTTGATAAAGAATTATCTGATGCAGAGGAAGGCCAGGTGTCGTCCTCCTCTGTAGATAGTTCAGATTCAGAGCCGGTTACTGGAGAGTCTCAAAATGTTGATCTGATTCTTATGGATTCATTACTTAAAAGAATATATGTAATGTTAGGTTTGGAAGTTCCCAGACCTGAAGAGGGTATTATGGGTAACATTTTTAAAGCAAATAGAAAGTCAGCTTTTTATCTTCCAGTGCATGATTCCATCATTCAATCTATAGAGGCCGAATGGGAATACCCAGATAAGAGGGTTAGTCCCTTTCCTGGATTTGATAAGAGATACCTATTCGATAAGATAGGTGAATATCTGTTGTATTCAATTAGATCAACTGGACTTGAAATGTAGTTCTTGAAGACGTTTCGCTAGTCATCCGACTGGCTTTCTCAATTCAGAATGACTTGTACAAGAATCTGTGGCAATTATGTACCCTGGAAAATCCCAATTATCATATCACAGCCAGGTGTTAAGGGTGTGATTAGATAGTGGCTAAGAGGTGTTATAGGAACGCCCAGAGTAAGGTGTTAAAACAGCATTGTACATGGCAGACAGTTGGTGTCGAACCCCCCCACCTCTATTTAGGCTTGGTTTCTTTATTTTCACATAAATGGCCTCCTTAACACCTCTTGAACCAGTCACGTTCCTTCGCCAGTATGTTAACATTACAATCTTCAAAGGTATGTCCTTTATCCTTAAGATGCAGATACACGGCTGACATGGCCAACTGTCTGCCATGTACAATGCTGTTTTAACACCTTACTCTGGGCGTTCCTATAACACCTCTTAGCCACTATCTAATCACACCCTTAACACCTGGCTGTGATATGCTAATTGGGATTTTCCAGGGTACATAATTGCCACAGATTCTTGTACAAGTCATTCTGAATTGAGAAAGCCAGTCGGATGACTAGCGAAACATCTTCAAGAACTACATTTCAAGTCCAGTTGATCTAATTGAATACAACAGATATACCATGACCTGGATGAATGAGAACCTTCACAAGCAAGATAGGTGAATCTTATCGAAGTGGATTCGGCTATGGCAAGAATTTCTAACAGAACTACTATTGCCATGGAAGAATCCTCGTCTTTTAAGGATCCCATGGACACCAAACTCGAATCAGTATTTAAACGTCTATCTTTAAATGCTCTGTCAGCCTTTAAACCTAATGTTGCATCCATTATTATACCTAAAACCTTAACCGTCTGGATTGACCAATTATCTTCGGCCATACGGGAGTTATGTCCCAATGATCAATTGTTGGAAGGGGTGTCTTTTATTCATCAAGCAGCTAACTATTTATCCAATGCCGCTTTAGATTCATTAATAATATCGGCCAGATCTTCAGCCTTGTCTGTAGTTGGTCGAAGTCTTTAAGGTCTTGGGCCGCTGACTCAACTTTTAAAAACAAGTTGGTTTCCTTACCATTTAAAGGAGATAAGCTTTTTGGTCCAGAGTTAGACAAATCTATGGTATCAACTGAAGATAAAAATAAGTTCCATCCTCAAGATAGAAAGATACCTAGATTTGGTAATCGATCTTTGTTTAGGATGGGCAGGTACAACATGTTTAGCTCTTCCAGACAGAACAGAGATTTTTCTTCTTCTCTCAAACCTTTGCAGAGGGGTAATTTTATGTCCTTTCGAGGAGAAAATCCTTTAGGAGAGGTTTACAAAGCGAGAAGTCTTCCTTCTGAAAGTTTGGGGATCATTTCTCTGTAGGTAGGGGCTCGCTTACTCCATTTTGCAGAGAAATGGTCCCTAATTACCACAGACAGGTGGATTTTAAATGTGGTATCCGCAGGTCTGAGGTTGAATTTTGTAGAAACCCCTCCAAGGAGGTTATTTTCTTCAAAGGATCCCTGTGAAGAAAAGGGCCTTATTGGAGGCGGTAGATCAATTAAAGGAAAAGGGAATAATTTCTTTAGTTCCAACAGCCCAAAGAAATCGAGGCTTTTATTCAAATCTATTTGTGGTATTAAAAAAAATGGCTCCTTTCATCCAGTGCTAGATTTAAAGCTTCTAAATTCTAATTTGTTAAAAGAAAGGTTCAAAATGGAGACTCTAAGATCAATTTTGTCCTTTCTAGAAGAAGGGAATTAGTTGGCTTCTTTGGATCTAAAAGACGCCTATCTCCATATTCCTATTTTCGAACCTCATCTAAAAATTTTAAGGTTCAAAGTGGAAGGAAAACACAATGTCAGTTCAAAGCAATGCCCTTCGGGCAAACATCAGCCCCTCGGGTGTTCACATAATTAATGTCCGCAATCGCAGCGCATTAAGATTAAAAGGAGTCAGACTTGCGCCATATCTGGATGATTGGGTCATTTAGGGGAATTCTATGGTTGAGACTGAAAGGTCACTGATGTTATAATGTGATCTAATGATGTTAGATGTGATAATAGATACATCTGCAGGGGAAGTATCAGAACAGGGGAATGGTCATTAAATTCAAAAGTTTATCAAAATTTTGAATTTAAATTTTGCAATCTTACGGCAAGTCATGTAAATACAAAGTGCCCAAATTATTTTTCTCGGGAGAAAGATCCCAGGGCTTTGGGAACAGATGCCTTGTCTCACCAGTGGGAATTTGATCCATGGTTATTGTTTCCCTCCAATTCCAATGATCCCCAAAATAATTCAAAAATTCTGATAGCTCCAGATTGGCCCAGGAGAACAATTAAAGGTTTTTCAGATAAGTTACCATTGTATTTAGAATAAATTCCTAGATTTTGCAGAAGGTGAAGGAATGATTGAGGTTTGGCCCTTCTCTTTAGTCTTAACATTTTTCCAAACAAGAGTTTATCTCTTAATTCAATTAAAGTCCAAATCCTCGGCATTATCTTGGCTAATTTCTAAAGACTTAAGGTTTGTACACACATGCAATCACGGGTCCCAACCCGCAACGCACTGTGTGTATGAACGAACATTTCGGACGATAATCGGCCCGTGTGTAGGCACTTCATCGGGCAAAACAATTGTTCGTTCGGGGATGGTTGCACAACCGACTAGGGGGATCTCTGAAGGAACAACCGTTTCGGCCGATAAAGTGCCTACGCACAGGCCGATTATCGTCCGAAACGGTGGTTCGGGAGCCACGATCGCATGTGTGTTTGTAAAACAATTTCTTCAGGGTATTAAGAGACTGAATCCTACTTTTGTTTCACCAATATCTCCTTGGGATCTAAATTTGGTCCCTAAGGTCTTATTCTCATCTCCGTTTGAGCCCATGGAACCCACAATATTAAGTGGGTTTCGATAAAAGTAGCCTATTTAATGGCTATAATATCTGCCAGAAGAGTTAGCGATATGACTTCATTGAGAGTAGACGAACCATTCTGTTCGTATTTAAGAGATACAGTTATATTTAGGACTCCTCCTGGGTTTAGACCTAAAGTAGTGTGAAAATTTCATATAAACGATCCTATTATACTGCCTTTGTTCTGCCCTCAGCCTAGCAATGAAAAAGAGGCTAAATATCATTGTTTGAATCCAGTTAGGGCAGTGAAAATTTATATTGATAGAACCAAAGAATTTAGAAGGTCCTTATCCTTTCTTATCAATTTCAAAGGTCCAGTCAAAGGATATACTATTTCTGTTAGAACCTTAGCTAACTGGGTTACTTCAACTATTAAAGAATGTTGTAAAATTTCATCAATGGAATGTCCGGTGGTAGTCAAGGCTCATTCAACCAGAGCTATGGCTGCGCCATGGGCATTTCAGAATGAGCACATTTGTAAAGCTGCTACAGGGGCTTCCCCGTCTACATTTATTAGACATTATAAGTTGGACGTGGGGTCATTGCCTGGAACTACCTTCAGTAGGAGGGTTCCTTGGCTAGAAAGGTCGACTGAATAGGCTGGGTCCAGGAGACACTTTTAAGTTCTTGTTCTGCCTCTGAAGTGGGTGGAGTTAACTGCATGGTGCACACTGGCATGGCAGAACAGAGAAAGGGAATTAACGCTAAGCATAATTCAGACTTTCTTTAAACAGAATGTGTACTGAAAAAATGACTTTGCCCCATCTTAATCTATAATTAAATAACTAAGCAGCCTTTAAGGTCCGTACACATGTCCGATAGGACGGCCGACCCCCAAGCGTAAGACACATGCGTGGTAAACGGCCGTTTCGGCTGATAGTCGCGAGTGTGAATGTGTTCCCTTGCCCGTCTTTCGTTGTTCCCAGACACACAAATGCAATTATCGGCTAAATTGGCTTTTTCGTCTTGTGTGTGTACGTGCTCAGCCGTCATTCCTTGTGCATCGTATCAGACGTGTGTATGAAGCTTTAAACTGCCCATACACTAGGCAGACAGGAGATAGATTAGACATTTGTCTATAGACAACAGCGGCTCTTATGTTCAGATAATCCCATCTGGCCCATATTGTGATCTCAAGTTGATTGCAAAAAAGAGTGGGCTAGGTGGTTCTTATATAAGACTTTTGTCTATATCCCCCCTCCCTCTCTTAACCAACTCCTCTTGACTTTCTGTGTCTATTTAACAACTTCAACATCTATTTATATAATAAACACCAGTGACAGTACAGCAGCTAAAAATAGTAGGTTAAAACTCTGCAAAGGACTATGGTTAGGGCTGGTAAACACGGTCCAAAACCACCCAGACTTTTGTTCAATCGATCCCACCCAACCAATCCCTCTCAAGCAATCCTGCAACCTCAAGATTGGATGGAGGAAATATTGGTGCTTAATTCCAATAGGAGGATAAAATCTCTTGATTGTCATCTGGGATGGGACAGGTTAGATAGGAGACCCCTGCGTAGCTGTCAGCAAGTGGCCCTATTCTACTGATAGTTGCAGCACCAAATTATATTAACAGGACAGTTTACTAGGGCAGTACTATGTTATAAATGTAAATGATTCAGCATTGATTTAGAAAATGTTCCTTATTCTGCGGCCACAAGATTGGATGGATTAGATATTGTTGCAGATTAATTCCGACTGACAGGCTTCTAATTGGTAACAGTCTGGAATATTGGTCCAAATTTGGCCTGTATGTACTTTTTTTTTGGCCTTATTTATTTTCATTCATATACGGTAACCATTTAAATGAATACGGTATGTTTGCATATTCATTTAAATGGTTGCACCTTAAATCATACACTCTATACCCTATTAAACATATATGCCCCAAACACACATCAGCATAAATTTATCACACCAATACTTAATACCCTCAACAAATATCCACAAGCAAACATAATAGTAGCAGGAGATTTTAATTTCCCACTAGACCTGGCTTGGGACAGATCCAAATCACACAAACTCAACTACAACAAACGCACCCTACGCAAAGTACACATGACAATGGAAAAGATAGGACTATCAGACTGCTGGAGAGAAAAAAATCTTAACATTAAAGATTACTCATACTACTCAATCCCGCATAACTGCTATGCCAGACTAGACTACATACTATGTTCCACATCATTAATCCCAGCCATACAAAACGCGACCATGGAAACATGTGTCTGGTCAGACCACAAAATCACACAAATAAAAATAACGACAGGACAACCAAAATTAAGAAGCACAAGCTGGAGACTAAATGAATCTCTCTTAACAGACCCATTAATAAAAGAACAAATACAAAAAAATATTAAAGAATATTTCGCCACAAACGGCAATGGAGAAGTTAGCCAACCGATACTTTGGGCAGCGCATAAATCGGTGATAAGGGGACACATCATACAAATAGCATCCCAACGCAAGAAACAATATAGGAAAACACTCACCAACCTGGAACAACAAATCCATATATTAGAAACAAAGCATATAGAAACAGGAGACAGACAAATATACGAACAACTTAAAACATCAAGACAACAATTACACGCCATTCAATCACAGGAAGTAGAAAAAGCAATGCTTTGGCAAAAACAATTCTACTATCAAAAATGGAACAAACCAGACAAACCATTGGCCAACCTACTCAAATCCAAAACAAACATACCAAAAATATCAAAAATACGAACAGAATCAGGATCATTCTCCACAGACCCAGACACAATATACAAAATATTTCACACATACTGCACCAAACTGTACACAAATCCACATACAGCAAATAAAAACACAATCCAAGAATTTCTACAAACAAACACCCCACAAACAGCACTGAATCCGCAATTTGCAAATGCATTAGCACAAAATATCACAACCCAAGAGACCATTCAAGCCATAAAACAACTCAAAGCTCATAAAGCTCCGGGGCCAGATGGTCTCTCAGGCATATACTATAAAAAATACGAATCTCTATTGACTCCACATTTAGTCAATATGTTTAACTGTATAATGAAAGGAGAACAATTACCACAAGAAATGAATACAACACATATCACATTGCTACCAAAACCAGGGAAAGCCACTACTGAACCACAAAACTACAGACCCATTTCTCTCATAAATCAAGATATCAAGATATTAACAAAAATATTATCCACAAGACTAAACCCATATATACCACAACTAATACATAATGACCAGGTAGGTTTTGTACCAGGCAGACAAGCGGCAGACAATATCAGAAAACTATGTAATATTATAGCCTATGCGAACAAAAATAACAACAAAAGTTGCATCATGACACTTGATATTGAAAAAGCTTTTGATAGTCTGGACTGGCTTTATATGAAAGAAACACTAAAAGCTTACCAATTCCCACAAACATTCCTCAATGTAATAGAAGTATACTATAACAGCCCTAAAGCACTGCTCAAACTACCAACAACCACATCCACTCCAATAAATATAGAAAGAGGTACAAGACAAGGCTGCCCCTTATCACCATTACTGTTCATATTAGCAATGGAACCGATAGCACATAACATACGTAACAACACCAATATACAAGGAATCACAATAGCAAACAGGGAATATAAAATCAGTCTTTTCGCAGACGACATTGCCCTAACCGTATCAACTCCATTGATAGCATTACCCAATTTATTTAGCACACTTCAGACAATCTCAAATATATCCGGACTTAAAATTAACCAAGACAAAACAGAAGTGATGGGTATTAATTTCACTGACCATCAAAAAAAACTACTATCACTTAACTTTAACTTAAAATGGAGAGACGAGGGTTTTATATACTTAGGCATACAATTAACACCAAAACACGACACAATATACCAGGAAAACATCCCACCCCTTCTTAAAAAATTGAAAACAGACATTATTAGATGGGACAAATTACAAATATCTTGGATAGGCAGAATTAACACATTCAAAATGAACATTCTGCCTCGCCTGTTATACCACTTCAGATGCCTACCGATACAAATATCCAAAGCATGGCTAGACCCATTACAAAATCAAACAATTAAATTTATCTGGCAAAATAAACAGCCAAGAATAGCAAAATCCATACTCTATAGACCTAAATCACAAGGAGGAATGGGAGTACCTAACTTATACAAATACTATATAGCAGCACAACTTACACACCTTATCACATGGCAAAACACAACCAACATACCCAGTTGGGTTACATTAGAATCCGATCTCTTACACCCGGTAACTATAGACTCCATAGCCTGGTTACCCGACAATAAAACAATACTATCAAAACCAATAAGCCCTTGCACACAAACTACCTTAAAGATATGGCAGAGAAATAAAAACAAATATAAATGGATATCAAAATCTTCACTAATGCTCAACATAACACAAGACCCAGCATTTCAGGCAGCCTATCTGGAAAAAGGATATATATGGTGGGAAAAGACAGGTATATTCAGACTAGCACATTTTTATAACAATGGCACAGGTATAGATTTACCAAATCTACGCAATAAATATCCAACACCACCAAGACATCAGTTCCAATACATCTTAATCTCAACATATATAAATAAAATAATTGCAACTAGAGAGAATAATACAGCTCTAACAGATTTCGAAAAATTTTGTCTTAAACAAACCTCAACGAAACACACACTATCGTTACTCTACCAATGGCAAAATGAAGAAAAGGCAACATACAAATTCCAGGCTGCATGGGAGGCGGATCTAAACATGGAGCTGACAAAGGATCAATGGGAAGAGACATATGAAAATTTAAATAAGGGAAGCCTGAATGTAGCATTAAGGGAAACTTCCCTGAAAGTGATGTATAGGGTATATAAAGTGCCAGCACTATTGGCCAAAATTTTCCAAACAATCAGCCCACTCTGCTTTAGAAATTGCAACCAGAGAGGGGATTTTTACCATATATGGTGGAAATGCCACCTAGTACAAAAATTATGGGAGGATATATTTACAGTAATATCAGAAATCCTCTATGTGCAGTGCGAACCCTCTCCACTGGTAGCACTCCTAGGACACAACATTCCGGAACTAAACAAACAAAATAACAAAATGATCCAATATATCATGTTAGCAGTTAAAATACATATAGGGGCACAGTGGAGAGGACAAACATTAGACGCATCGAGGGTACTGGCAAGAATAAACAATATCATGATCAACGAGAGAATCTTCCATATTTTGCAGGATACTCTGGATGTGTTCACTAAAATATGGACTCCCTGGACAAACAGTAATTATTCAATAACACTACCCATATGAATCACCAGGGAATTATAAAACAAAAAAATCCATAAAAATATCCCCAAAGGGAAGGTCCATGGTGCTGGTTACTGATAAGAAGTTGAAATAATAAGCTCAACTTGAAAAGGAATAAAAACATGAGGCAAGTCAAGAGTCACAAAAAGTTTAATTTTAATTTTATTTTTCGGTTATTTATGTTTAAATATGATTTTCTCTACCTTTCTCCATTTATAATAAAGGTAATACCATGATCGATAAATGAAAATAAGAATAGATATGACAAATATGTATGGAATATTATTATGTTATAATACGGAAATATTTGTGAAGTGAACAAATATACATATGCAAAATGGAAAAGTAATGGAGACTAATGTTAATTGTTTATATTATAATAATATTTTTGAAAATCTTAATAAAAACATTGAACACTAAATGGTTGCATCTTAAGGACAAAGTCTTTTATGCCAGCACATGGGGGTGTTAAAGATTCAGAATGGTTTTACACCATTCGCAATGCAGAGAGCCGATATAATCTCAGTGTATTGCCTTAAAGGGGCAATAGAGAGCGATCGCATCTCTCAGTACATAGACCTGTTAAAGTTTCAAACCTAACACAGGACCGAGCAGTCCGAAACATGTAGTGTGTTAATAATGGGGGCTGAATATAATCCCCGAGTGTCTTCATGTTCCTGAACTGCCTTTTAAATGAAGTTGATAATAATCTGATCTTTTACAGGTAATGTTCGAACTTGCAAGATTCCTGTTTTAAACTTCAGATAGCAACGTCAAGATATTGATTTTAACTTCAAAATGCACCTGATGAAGAACTGCCGATGCCAATATCACGTTTATATTATTAATAAACGTTTTTTGATGTTAGAAACTTTAAATCATTTTTGTAAATGTTTTTACATTGAGAGGTAAAGATTGAAGTTATCACCTCTGACCTCCTGGCTGCCATTCATAATAATAGCTGAGATTACGACCAAGTGTTGACTGGGATTTCCAAAGCTCTTAGCAAGCATTGCGTATGCACAAGCTGATTGGATGTGAGCAGAAACATTTTAAAGGAACTGAAAAATTGTTAAAGCTCAGTCCCCCAGCCCCCTGCCGGACTATCTGACTCATTGTGAAGGCAAGCATGCTCAGTAATCCTTATAATGCACAAATGGGAGAATTTCCCACCATTCAGTTCATCTATCAACTGTCACCATTCCAGTACATAATGGAAAAGTTTATGATACTAAGGCATTTGATTGACAGCTGCCCTGTATATCTAAAGAAATTGTGGGCAGATCAACAAAAATAGTTGGGAAGAATTCTAGTTTCCACTAATAGACAATTAAAAAAAAAAAACTATGCCCTTTAAGATGCATAATATAAGATTTTGTCATACCCACCAATATTCCCCTCTAAATAAGTACTTATATACTAAATATATCACATTTTCTTCCACTTCCTACTGTCCAACATTCACCTTCAAAAACTGTAGGTACGATATTTAGAAATGCATTGCACAGAGCTGTGCTAAGATCATGGTCACTATATTATCCTCCCCTGCAGCTCTGCACCATGTTATTTCTATAAGTGTAACTATTAAAGTTGTAATATTGAGAAATACATTGCACAGAGCTGTGCTAAGATTAGGTTCACTTCATTATCCTCCTCCTGCAGCTCTGCGCCATGTTGCTTTTATAAGTGTGCATATAAAGGGGATGTTGGAGGGTATGTCACTTGTTAGCTCTGCGCCATGGTGTTTCTATAAGTGTACATAGTAAAGGGGAATGTTGGAGGGTATGTCACTTGTAGCTCTGCGCCATGGTGTTTCTATAAGTGTACATAGTAAAGGGGAATGTTGGAGGGTATGTCACTTGTAGCTCTGCGCCATGGTGTTTCTATAAGTGTACATAGTGAAGGGGAATGTTGGAGGGTATGTCACTTGTAGCTCTGCGCCATGTTGTTTCTATAAGTGTACATAGTAAAGGGGAATGTTGGAGGGTATGTCACTTGTAGCTCTGCGCCATGGTGTTTCTATAAGTGTACATAGTGAAGGGGAATGTTGGAGGGTATGTCACTTGTAGCTCTGCGCCATGTGTTTCTATAAGTTAACATTTGAAAGGGGAATGTTGGAGGGTATGTCACTTGTAGCTCTGCGCCATGTTGTTTCTATAAGTGTACATAGTAAAGGGGAATGTTGGAGGGTATTTCACTTGTAGCTCTGCGCCATGTTGTTTCTATAAGTGTACATAGTAAAGGGGAACGTTGGAGGGTACACTTATAGAAACAACATGGCGCCAGAGATACAAGTGACATACCCTCCAACATCCCCCTTTACTATGTACACTTATGTAATATCAACATGGCGCAGAGCTACAATATTTGTTAAATCTCTGCGTTTCCATTAGAATGCACCACTTTACAGTCCTTAAATGCAGCGTGATTACAGCATTTCTAGCCAAGTCTCATCTTAGCATGGAACTCATACAATTTCCGCTATGGTTTTAAAAATTTTTTAGGGATGAAAAGTGAACTTTTCCTTTAATTTATCGATTGAAGCCCAGGAGGTTAACAAGCTATGTCTTACCTCCTGTTCTTCAATCAATATCTCAGGTGCCAGGGACGAAGTAAGTATATTTACCTGATTGGTCCCGACCGCTTTCTGGTTGTAATCCACTATAGCACAATATAGTGGATTAGAACCAGGAAGCAGTGTGAAATTTAAAAATACTTACCTTTGTCCCTGGCTCTTGAGATATTGATTGAAGAACGGGAGGTAAGGCATAGCTCCTTAATGGACAATTATACTGATAAAGTGGGAAACAAGTTAAATGTATATGTATGTTGTGCTAAGTTCCCTAACCTTCCCTCTGCCTTTAAAAAAAAAAAAAAAAATAAGAATGTAGAGAATTCCTACTTTGAAGTCCAGCTTGTTACAGCCACGGAACCGGAAGCTCTGGGCAGAAAGTCTCTGGCACAGAGAGGGAAAGGCAGGATTTATGGTCTGGGGAACAGGAGTTTGGACATAAAAATCTGCTTTCTGACATAATGCAAGAACACATGAGTTGGGTGGGTTTTGCTTAATACCTATTTAATCTGCTGACCATGTGTGTGTTTTACCAGTATAGTTGTCCTTTAACCTCCTTCAATCAATACATTAAAGGAATAGTTCAATTTTCAAATGAACTATTTCTTTAACATTTAACATCTGTGTCCCCAACATTGGAGGGATGTCTTCAAAAATCGGAATACAATCACATGTATAAGGGGATTCTTATTGCACTGCATTGAAAATCAAAACGCATAACTGGGGCCTAGGCCTGAGTCTCTTTAAAAAACATAAAATTTATTGGTAAACAATTTAGCGGATACAAAAGTTTAAACAAACCTTACAAACTCAAACAAAATTAACAGAGGGAGAAAATGTATATTTGAATAGACAAGTAATAAAGATCACCAGGGGATCAGAAATGATCCAGAAATAGAGAAATATTTGTTTTGTGTGAGGTAACACGATAACATGTCTAGTATAAAGTGAAATGCATGAGCAGTTTTCATCTGATTGGTTCAACCAATGAGTGTGTAGAACCGCGTGTCACAATTCTGGGTAACTGCTGACCAATCAGGACTGGAATTCCTGTGACCCCCCCTTGTCATTATGTGCGGACAACCAGTTGACATGATAAGATCACCCACAATCTGATCATACCACTCCATAATCCAATATACAAGATCATGTACAGGGAGTTTTAAAATGTATTTTAAGGCATCTTTGTTTGGGGACAAACAGAAGAAATAATTTATAACAGCTGCAAATTAACTAATTAAGTTACAAATAAGTAAAAAAAAAAACTAATGAAAAATGTATATTGTAAATGGAACTGTAACTCTTCTGTTTATACTCTTATACAATTCCTTTGGGTTGTTTTTAACCAGTACAGACTCTAAGAAGGCCGAGCTTACTGATGATAATTCAACAATCATTGCTCCCAGGTTCCAGAAATCTTCTGATATCACAGTTCAATCCAATTGTGGAACCTCTTGTAAGTTTGGGAATAGATTAGTTACATTAGCAAGCAGGAATCCGTTTTACAATGCTGATCCATTGTGGTGTTAAATATCCAAAGATCCATTATGGTGACTAAAGATAATGAAGCATTTTCCAACAAATGTCAGTTCTACCCATCCACTGGCATTTTAGTAGCCAGATCACATGCAGTCACTTGCCTCCTTATGTCTTTTGTGCACAATATTCCAATCCATTTAAAGTACAGAGTCTGAACTAATTGTTGACTAGAGTTGGGTGTAGAGGTTTGACACGGGCCAATCTTGATAAGCCAAGTCGCAAGCCTTGGTTCGGTGACTTTACTGTGACTCCTACCAGTGGGCTTTTCACACTTCCTATAGAAGCTGAATATTAAAAACATACAAATTGTGTTAAAATCCAAACAATAAAATGCAAACAACCCCCCATCCCATCCCAACCCCCCCCCCCCCCCCGGCAGTAGTTTCAATTTTAAATTTAATAAACTTAGCCTTGCAGTATGTAGCTTTCATACGTGTTCAGGTTTAAAGGGAAGACGTGAAAACTGTATGTATAATACCCATAAACATTTCCCTTTTTCTAAGGCACACAAAAAACAACATGGTGCATATGATCTGGTCTACAATTTCACTGCAATGTGCACAACTCCAGTAGTGGTGGGGAATTGGGTTAAATGTGTATTATCTGATTAGCTGACAGATCCACCAGGTTTGGGTGAAGGTGTCGGACTCAGTAATTATACTAATTTAAAGTCTGGATATATTTAAATTAGGATCCTAATCACAGGAATCTAGGTTTGCATCAAACTACCGCATGTATGATCACGCTAGCTGATAGTGACCTTAACATTCAAAACAACCTGAATATCCCAAGAAAGTACAGGGGACTATGGGCTAGACCACACTGTTGCGATTTTCTTGCAATTGCGCATGCGTTTTTTTCCCGATCATTGGAATCGCGGCAACGCACCGAAAACGCGCGTTTTCGTGTGCGATGCAATTGCGATTTGCATTCCGCATTTTAAATCGCAATCGCATGCATTTTCTATATGTAACGAAAAAAACGCATGCGCAAACACAATAAAATCGCATGTGATTCCGTGTGCGATTGCGTTCGTGTTGTAGTGTGGCCGTGCCCTTAATGTTGGTATTTCACTCCAGCCAAATTGTCCAGTTGCACCCAGGTATTTTAAGTTTCTCATTAGCTTAACATCTCCATCGAAGGCTACAAAGTGCATAACGGACATTGAAACATTAACGGCCTGGATTAAAACTAATTCATATCATAGGCCTTACCTGGCGGGGACCAAGTAGGTTTCCTTACCCCTGACGGGGAGCTATGGTTAACTACTTGTTTTGCAGGAGCTGGTGAAGATATCGGTCCCCTCTTTGCTGGTAAAGGTTTCGCTTTAGACGATACAGGAGAAGCAGAACTTGCTACAATGGAAAAATTTACAAAAATTAAAATATTCATTTTTAAAAACATAATATTCATTTAATAAATAATTTGACTAGGTTTTTGCTTTTAGCTTTAAAGGGTTGGTTCACTTTTTGCGTGAACTTACCCATTAAAGGAAAATTATACTTACACCCCCCTTGCTCCTCCTCTCCCTCCCTTCTTCGTTCAGTCTGTGACGTGTCCAATCAGAAGACACGCTTCTTGCCGAATGCGTCTTCTCATTGGTTTTTGTTAGTGACGGATTGGAAGAGGCAGGGTTGACCAGAGCAGCGAGTGATGTAAGTTGAACAGCTTATTAAGAAAGTCCTCAGGGGTAATAAAGGAAGAATAAGGGGGGTAGAATTCCCCTTTAATACATTAAAGTAAAATAAATGAACATGGAGACCTAATTGTGGTTAGAATGAAGGGAATTGCATTTGATGAATGACAGTGTTACACTGGTTTACAAAATCCCCTCTTACCAGTAGCTCTGGGCTTGGCCTGTTTTTTCTCTTTCTTTTCGGTTTTGTCGTTTTGCTTTAAACCTTTATTTGCTTTGGGTTTCTTGTTCTTTTTTACTTCAAATTCTTCATCTTCCCCACTTGATTCACTTTCTGAATCTTCATCATCTAAAATATCAGAATTGGAAGTTAATCTGTTCTCTTTGACATTCTCTTTGGCAGTAACTGTGTAAAGTGTTTCTATACCTGAAACAGAATATCATGTAACCTAACAATTAAAAGGAGAACTACGGTGTTCCCCCCAAACAACCTTCCTCCCATAATAGGTTCTCACCCCAGCATTGCAATCCAGACTTCTGAATGAGTCTGATTTAAAGCAAACCCCGTTGGTTTAGGTTCTCACCTTGGGTAATTTTAGGGACGGGAGAGTGGTTTGAGGCAATTAGTTGGTTACCCTTTAAACCTTATAAACTACAAAAGGGAAACTATCAATAATGACAAAACATTACCAGTGTAGCCCAGGTATAATATGGACCTGCAGATGTTGATAGCCTGAGATTTGTTGTATATGTGTCTCTGTTACTAAATAGACATTACAGGGATGTAGTACATCACATACAGCATAGTCCTATTTATCTCTCTGTTATATGGACGGTACCTGCCACTGTATCAGGTTTAAACTCATCTTCAGCTTCTTCATCCCCAACATCATCTGCAAGGATCTTGCGCTGTTCGCGAATGGCTTTGGTGGCAGCTTCTCTACGATTCCGCCCATCAAGTGGATTGTTGCTATTCGGGATAATGGCATCCAGACCTTAAAGGTCAAAACATTAGTGGATTATACAAAGATGAAGATCCTTTACACAGAAGGTATTTGGGTTCAGTTTTACAGCACCATTTTACTACAATCAGTAGATTATACGTTGTTAAATTTAAATGAGAACTAAACCCACATTTTTGACTCCTCTAAAAACACCAATAAACTGTAAAATCCAACTAAATATCATTAAAGTAAATGTAACCCCCTTAAAGAACTGGATGAAATAACTGTGTGTATGGGCAGTGATTGGCCCCACCCCTTATCTCAGTCTCATGCTCCCATGCCTAATCTGCCCTGTAAAAGTATTGGCTAGAGACTACTAGTGGGTGTGACCAACTGTAGCAAGTTTCTGAAGTATCTTATGACTGAGCATGTGTAAAGAACATAATGATCATTTACCACACTGTGTGATACTGGAATGCTGGTAAATAAAACACAAACCCTATGCTAGAAAGGTAAATTTCTTAACAACCATATTAAAATAACAGGTGAAACATAGATTACTGGTTTTATATCAAGGAGATCTGCCTTTGAATTCAATGTTGTTCTGAGGCTTTAGTAATCCTTAAAGGGTAACTGTGGTCTCCAATTCTTCCAAACTAGTAATAATTATATAAATTGCCTATATCAAATCTCTAGATAAAATTTGTGAGAAGTTATTGCTGAAAAGATTCAGCAATATTACTTCCTGCTTGAACACTTCTTGTTTTCAGCCATGTGACCAGCTTGAAGTCATGTGACGAGCCTGTCTGCATTAATAGGCTTCCCTTCTCAACTGTCAATTTTCCCCCCAGGTACTTCCTCTTTTCCCCAGCATTAAGTCTTTACTGAGCATGCTCCTTCCCTGGGGCAGAGGGGCTAGCAGTGGTCAGGCAATGTCACTCAACCTACTGAAAGCAGGAAGTTTGAACATCCCCCCTTGATATAATTTCTCACAGAGTGAAGCCAGAGATGTGATTGTCAGCTTATTATAAAGGAAATACTGCAGGCTTTCATTTAACCCTAACTTGTTTGGGGACCACAGTTGCCCTTCAAACTGTTTCTAATAATTTGGTCATCTAAATAGCTAAAAAATCAACTTTCCACAACAATGAAGACAAAATTAGATTATCCAGCATGCAAACAAAGAGAACCAAGTATTACCTAGCGCACTGCTGTCTACACTGCAGTTTGATAATATCTGAGAATGATCTGCTGTATCTTTAAGGAGATCATTATTAATGGTTATCACGTCTGAAAAACACAAATACAAAACACACGGAACATAAGCAATCCACAGGTTTGTAAATTATTACAAATGTCTTTTTAGGAACATTCTACTGAAGAATAGTTAATAGTAAATACAAAGGGAAATTAACCGTTATTGTTCCTGCTTTCCACTTGAGCTGTTGTATTTTGTGCAGAAAGAGTGAGAGCAACTTGTAAATCTCTCCGATAAAGTTTGTCATCGAGAGGAATTCTGGGAAAGAAAATAAAAAAAACAAAAAAACACTTAATCGTTATCTTTAGTGCTTAATCTTCAGTGTTCAAAGTTCCCTTAAAGGGCACGTCCACCCTTAAAACAAAAGGCTGGTCATTTGTCAGTTACTTCCCCCAGCCCCAACTGATATATTATTACCTGCATTACTAGGCAGATATTTAAGGATAATTATTGTCTCCATTCTGAGTGAGCTGGCCGCTTTCTCCATACTGTCAATCAAGGATGTAACAACTGACATCACAGGCAATGACTGACACACGGCTCCCTATCTAGAATTGACCCTGTATTCACTAATAAACTTGCTGACCAAAAGATTACTGATGTTGCATATCTACCAAGCGGCATCTCAGACCACTCACTCACCAACACTAATTAAACTTCAAAATGCTAATCAAACACTGAATAGAGGAATGTGGCGATTTCACCCCTTCTGGCTCACATTGAGAACGGAACCAGACCCAATACCAAATCATATAACATTTTACTTCAGCCTAGACCACGAGACGTGCCAGTGGAACCAAGTGTGATGCTTTGAAAGCAGTACTCAGGGGGCACTTACAAGCAACAATAGCCCAGGTTAAAAAGAACTCCAAGGGAAAAGAACAACTAGCCGAACAATCCCTCTGTAATATATACAACAACCCACACTATAAAACAAACTAGACTGGCAATCAAAACAAACTATATATGACAATATCTTTACTGAAAAAATTAACAGAAAAGAATTCTTTAACAAACAGAACTACTTTGAACATGGGCACCAGTCTGCTAAAATCTTAGCAAGACTTGCCCATGGCTCAACCGACCAAAACATGATTACCTCTCTGCGAAATGCAGAAGGATTAGTCTGTACAGATACCAAAGACATTTTTGAACTACTTGCCAACTTCTACTCCAACCTCTACACCTCTCATTTTACAGCCATCCAATGAATGTTAGCCAGATATCTAGAGAGTATACCCTTCCCAAAACTTACCAATGCTGAAGTCCAATCCCTTGAAACAGACATGACAGAGCCCGAATTGAGAGACGCACTGGGGGAGATGGCAAATCCCCTGGGCCAGACGGGATCCCAACAGAAGTATACAAAACATATATGGAACAAATAACTCCTAACCTGCTAACCTCCTAACCCCCTAACTAAAGGCACCAGACAGGGATGCCCATTTTCACCATACTTATTTGCCCTCGCAATAGAACCTCTCCAATTAAGACATAACAAAAATATCACAAGCTTCCACCTAGGCCAACACTCTGCACTACCCAGTTTATATGCGGATGACCAGATCCTATACCTATCCGACACAGAACAATCCCTTAGAACTGCATATAACACAATCACAATGTATGGATCCCTGTCTGGCTAAACATTAACTGGCCTAAATCATGTCTCTTCCCCATAGACCAACATATCACCCTTCCCCCTTTTGCTAGAGCACTGGTGCCCTCGGACTCAGAATTCAAACACCTAGGGATCACAATAACCAAAACCCCACAAGCTTACTACGACCTTAATCTGGCCCCCTTATTAGAATTAGTACAAACTAAAACTCGAGTATAGAAAAAATCAACCTACTTGGCAAAATCAATCTAATAAAAATCATTCTCCTCCCAAAAATTCTATATGTCCTACAACATAGTATGACCCCATTTCCAGAATCCTTTTTCACCTCCTTGCAGAGTACCCTACTATCTTTTCAGTGGTGTTCAGGCCGCAAGAGAGTGAGGCAACTACTTCAAAGGCCTAAAACGGAAGCTGGGCTAGCGATGCCGGACTTTAGGCTATACTATCTAGCTGGACAGCTAAAATATTTTAAAACCTGGCTACTACCACCAAATAATGTCGAACACGACGACCCAATAGACTCCATGTACAAAGCAAAAAATGTGTTTTTTTCCCTATCTCCCAACCTCCCCTATAAGCATTTCTGTGTAAACAAACCAATTCACTCTCTGCAGGTGGAAAACCTCTACACTCCCAACAATTCCGAATTCGGAAACAGCTAAATAAAATTCTAAAATACACAGGAATACCAGGAGAGTCTAACCTATGGCATAACCCCAACTTCCCACATCTTGCCTCGTTTTCAGCCTCTCAATACTGGGAAAACAGAGGTATAAATTACTTCTTCCAGAGGACCACAAACCAATCCCTTTCTCTAAAATGCAAGAGAGGTTTCAACTTCCACTCTTCCTTATTTCACTATCTACAGCTACAATATTGTATAATATCTGAATTTCAAGGCACCACGGTTCCAATCCAATCTCATTCCATCGTACAACTCCTAAAAACGGGGTGACAGGAGGAGGCTAGTCTCCAAAGTATACAATTGTTTAATCAGAGCTGACCTAATAGTAGACACAAGCAAACTAATAAGCAAATGGCAAACATATATCCCAAACCTAGCAACTATGGAATGGGAAGAGATGGCGGAGTCCCACCTTACGGTATCCCCATCTGCCCCTAACAAGCTAATGCAATTTACCATATTACATCAATCCTACCTTTCCCCGGCACGCAAGACGCACATATCCCCTACATATCCCTCCACCTCCTCCAAGTGCCAGCATAACCCTGCAAATTTCTGGCATCTAATGTGGCTATGCCCCCCAGGCCAATAAATTCTGGAACAAAGTAATAACCATCCTAACTGAAATATTAGACAATAATATACAACTAGAACCCAAACTATGTGTACTGGGAATACCAGAAACCGACCTCTGGAGTCTTTATTCTATGCCACAAGGACAATAATCCTAGCTTGGATGGGCCCCACCTCTCCCAAACGCAATAATTGGAAAGCAATGCTAATGAATATACTCCATCTGAGACTAATATATCTCAACAGAGGATGTTTAGGTAAATTTTAAAGTCTGGTCCCCATGGCGTAACCACAACATGCATTTATGAGATGCGAGTAATGAAACCTTTAAAGGAGTAAAAGTTAGTGATGCTACGGAAATCCCAGACACACCCCTAGCACTTATACATGCATGCTGGAAGATGATCTACTGAGCGCTACAATGAAGATATCAAACTATGTACAATTAAGTATTAAACGGTGACTATAATTTACGGTTATTTTTTATTTTTAATTTTCTACCCCATATTCCAAGTTTTCATATTCAAGTTCCTCCCCTAACCTCTCCCCATAAGCAAAAAAATGTACATAATGTCTCAAGATGTAAAACAACTCAACTGTACTAAAATGATGTAATTTTAATGCACAAAAGCATAAAATATCTGTTGCAACGACATTGGGTTCAAAAATAAACATCAGTTTAAAAAAAAATATATCTATTTCTAAACGCATGTGATAAACTGGTAAAAATGACAGTTGGATTTGCAGACAGATAACTAACAAGATACAAGTTTTTTTTTTTTTGAGGGTGGACATGCCTTTTAAAGGGCTTTTAAAGGACTTCCCACCCCTCAGATTAGTTTGCAGTATAATAACCTTTTTCCAAAGATGCTTTCAAAGTTACTTACAGAATCCTATTCCTTGCTCTCCAGTATACGCCTCCTTGGCTGCTGTGGCAAGCTTGTAACGAGCTATCACAGCAGCAGAGTAGGCTGGTTTGGTAATGGCAGTCATACATTAGACCATGACATTAGCTTCACAGCTATGACTGATGGCGGATACACGGAAGTTGCAGAGGAAAGGAGACAGCCGCGGTGAGGGATCATGTTCTGTAAGTAGCTTCAGAAGCCTCTTTGGAAAAGGTAAGTTGAATGAAAACTACGTTTGGATGGGGTTCTTAACCAACATACAGATTGTTCGTTGAGAGGGTGGATATGCCCTTTAAAAATAAACAGTTTATAAGAAAACATAAACATTAGGGTTCTCTGAGTAGAATAACATGCAATGTAAATATGAAGCCTATCAAAAATCTTTACATATTTCCTCTATTAACGGAAATAGGGTTTATTTATTCCTTTTACAACATATTACTCTTAATTATTTTATCCATTCACATCAGACCCTGTCCCAAAGAGCTTGCAATCTAAGCAAGTTGTCTCCCACACAAGTATGTTTTTTATAATTTTGAATGGAAATCAGGAGTATCTATTTTGACTAAATACAAACTCCTTGCAGATTAAAGGTTCGTACACACCTGCGATCGCGGGTCCCTAACCGTGACGCGCGATGTGTCCGAACGTTTGTTTCGGCCGATAATCGGCCCGTGTATCGGCACTTTATCGAACGAAACAACGGATCTCCGAACGACTGGTTGTTTCGGCCGATGAAGGGCCCATACACGGGCCGGTTATCGGCCGGAACAAACGTTAGCACACATCATGCGTCGGGACCCGCGATCACACGTGTGTACGAGGCTGTAGCCGAGGGAGGACTCTAGTGCTGCAAGGCACCAGCTATAAATTAAATAATAATGCCCCACTAATGAAAGCACTGAAAGGCTCAATGATCAGAGCACGGAATGTTACCTCTTTCCTTGAGATCCCTGCTGTGATAAGCTATCTGGTTTATTAGACTTTTTTGCTGGTTTCTCCTTTTTTTCTTTCTTGGTCTCCACTCGTGGTTTTTTATTTGGTGGTGCAGATGAAATGGCAAAATCCTCATCTGTAAACAAAACTCAAAAACTCTAGAAAAAAAACATGTCTTTGCCTTTAATTTACTTACAGGTGGAAAAAATATTCTAAAAGCTTCTCATTTGGGCAAACACAAGAAAGATGTACTAGTGACGCATACAGAGTTGGCTTAGTGCAGGAGAGGATAAAACGGAAATAAGCACTAATTTTTTATTAAAACAATTAGTAGCTCTTCTCCTTTAGTTCTTAAAGGAGAACAGTGATCTCCAAACAAGTTGATTTTAAACGAAAGGCCATGTTCATACCTTTAAAATGAGCTGCACAGCCCAAGATATGTAGAAATCACTGATCAAAAAGTTTGGGGATGGGAGGTTCTGAATCTGCGGTCACAAATACTAGTTCCTCCTTCTAATCTGCGGTTGGGCACATGCTCAGTGCAGGAGAAAGTAGAAGAAACCAAGAAGAGATTGAGTTACAGTGTCTGAAGGAGTGGTTGAGGCCACAGGGGGTTTCAAGGGGACTGCAAGGGGGGGAGCCATGGGGGCCCATGAGAAGGAGGCGACAAAGGGAAGAGGGACTGTCACATAGTTTCAGAGCAGGAAGTGCAGGGGATCTGGTGATGCTACTACCATATCACACATAAAAATATAAATATCTTCACAACTATTTAAAATAATTAATGAAAGTAAATAGCATAAATACTCAGGAAAGAAATTTTGAGAAATTTGGTGAATTCAATCAAATCATTTAAAATATCGATCCGTGCATGCCGTTTTTTTGATTGACCACTCAAGAATATAGAGTGGTTTATCCGAAAAACAAAGATCGGGCCAGGCGGAAAATTTTATGCTGACCCCATCTTCCAGTCCCCACATCTCCGCAGATTTCAAAGGCAAATCTTCGAAAAGATCGGAAGCACAAGGAAGCACATCTGCAAAGGGAAAAAGCATTTGTAGGGAACCTACACCCAATTAGAGATTGTTTTTAGGAGATTAGCCTTGCCCATTGAAATGAAAGAAAAATCATTACTCACCATCATTATCTAAGTCTCCAAACTGTGAATAATCAACTGATTTCTTATTTCTAAATGGAAATGTAAAAAAAAAAAAAATTGACATGTAATACACATATTTTAGTTTTTGTATATTTCCTAGATTTTATTGTTGGAAGAGACAATCAGAACTTCCCCCACCCCCCCCCCCGATAATTAGATTTAGATTAAATGAACAAAGGAAAGAAAGGAAGAACAAAACAGCAAAAGATCTAGACACACAAGCTGATCTGTAGACCATTTTATGGTATTGTTTATGTCCTGATTAGAAACCACTTTATTGGCAATATAAAAACTTTGTACTCACATTTGTGATTTAATACTAAATTTTGTAAAGTAAAGGCTAGGCCCCACTAGCGCGATTCCAAACGCGTTTTACACTCAAATCAAGCTAGCGAATGCGCAGATCTATATACACCTATGGGAGCGGCCCTACTACATGCTCTGGGCTCTGAGACGTTATCAAAACACATACAGGGAAATTCAATAAAAGTTCTTAATGTTTAAAATGGTGCTAATTTTGCCCCAACCAATCAAATGTTTTTAACATTTAAAAGCTAACATCTGATTGGTTGGGGCAAAAATTAGCACCATTTTTAACAGTAATAATTTTATCGAATCTGCCTGATAGGCTTTAATTTCAGGTAATAGGGTGCCATTGCGATTGTGTGTTCTTGTGTCCAAGTGGGGCCTCAGCCTAATAGAGATGGGACATTATGATGGTATTTTGCCCAAACAATCATACACAACACAGTCTGCGCACATTCTATCCAGATTTACCAAAGCATCCAATATTCAAACGAACAATCAACAACCCTAAACAGTGGTTGAATTCCCGGGCAAAGGATGGTACAAAGATCCCAAGCCAATTTTGCTTCCAAATGAACAAAATTCTGTACATACATGTATAATATCCACCAGATTTAACCAGTTTTTACAGCATAATTAAAATGCCACTTTCCCATCAAAACTGTTTGTTTGTACTAGGCTTATGGGCTGGTACACAGTTTTTTTCTTTTAATTTTTTTTAACAATCAATACCTGGTCAGAAGCAAAAATTGTCTTGTACCTGTATACTAAAATTACCCAGACACCCCACCCTGCTAAAACTCATGGAGGTACCCCACTGACACCTAACCAAAGGCTTAACGACAAACTAATTAAAAGTCTCTAAACTAATTAAAGTAACAAATCAGGATGCTGGCCTGGTCTGTCTCTAGTCTCTTGTTACCGGTGTGCAGAGTAAAGATAAAAAGAGACACAAGAATCCATACACAATACCACATGAACATCCATCACAGGCGAGGTTCTGGCGTCAATGATCCAACATGCCGGATCATCCACAACACCTAAACCAATCATCCATACACAAAGCAATTCTCCCCAGTGATGGACTTTGACTTGGGCATAGGAATCCTTGTGTCTGTACTTAGCTTAAGATTGCAGATATCCCAGAGTGTATCTTTTAGAGAGGGAGAGTGACAGGCTCGGATAAACATTGTTTCAGTCAGTCACTCTCCTCCAATAATCTCTGGAATTGTTGCGCTTTTCTTGCTCTAATTAAAAACACGAATTCCAGTTAGATTGTATATTATTTCAGGAAGTTTGGGAGCTGCAATATCAGGGAACTTCAAGGAGAGGTGGGGTGCCGGACTTACCAACACATCCTATCTTCAGGAGACCTCACAAAAATTGGTTATGATCTGGATCAAATTATCCAGGCATCCCACCCCTCCTGTCAGCTCTGAGAGTGTCCCGACTTCTGGGGTTGTCTCCCGCACACCCACAAGACCCTGGGAAGCTCCCAAGAGAACCTGATTTCTAGCAAAACTCTTGTGAACTGGCCCAGACCCCAGGAAATACTCCCGTGAGCTGACTTAATATTGTGAGACCATACAATTAAGGTAAGAAATAATAATGGTAAGAAACCCTGCTTCAATCCTTCAGGGGGTGCCTCCCGGTTGGGGGTTAGGGAGTGCCGTGGGTGGCAGATTCCTGGAAATCAATATTGCGGGATCCCTGAATTATGGATCAGGATTGGATGAGATGTAGGTATACCAGGTCTGATGATATGATATGTAGCCTTTAAAGGGTATGTACACTGGAGAAATATTTTTTTTATAAATTGCCCATAACTGGAAACCATAATTCTTCCCAACTATCACTGTACCATTTTTTTTTTTATTGCTCTGTCCCCTATTTCTTTTGGTATCTAATCTGAAGTTAACATGCTTCAGCTGTTATTACCTTATAACCTACCCCAGTAGTGTATTTCTATGGGAGGAACTGTAAAATTATAGCCTTATAATCTTACAGTTCCAGGAGAATAAAACCAGAAGCCCCAAACTGTAAATTAAAGGGATATTAGAAGTCACCTTGGAGTTCCGTGCACTGTATAAAAGGTACTCGGTCTGCGGCCTCCTGCTTTTATATGGTCACGGAACTCCTCGTGACTTCTAATATCCTTATAATTTACAGTTGGGGGTGTATTATCCACTATATAAAAAACGTCTGCTGTGTGCAAGTACTGGTTTATGCCGTTACTGGAAAGGTGGCCATACATACGAACGATAATGGGTAAATCCCGTTAGGGAACGACGGGATTTACCTATTATCGTTAGTGTGTAGGGGATGTTCCCGACCAATCGGAGTGCCGAAGAATGACCGTAGTCGGCACTCTGATTGATCGGGAATGACAGAAATTTTCCGTCTGTTGGTATTGGCTCCCTTTACTTGAAGTAGAGGGAGCCGATCTGATTGTGCGGTGTATGGCTGCACTCCATACGTGTATGGGGATAGGTCGGGTCCATGTGTGCTGTTTCCACACCGAGGGAGCCGATCTGATTGTGCGGTGTATGGCTGCACTCCATACGTGTATGGGGATAGGTCGGGTCCATGTGTGCTGTTTCCACACCATGTAGATACCAGTGTGATCCACCTTAACTGTTACTGGATTGGTGACAGTTGGGGAATTCCATCTCTCAGTGCTAGATTATGGTGATTACCTAGCATGCTCAGTTTAAAAAAAAGTCAGGTCAGTGAAATGGAGGCGTCATTTAAGAGAGGGAGGGGGGGGGATATTGAACCTGAGCAACACAAGTTCTGCATTGAAGGCATGCAGCAACACACACACCTCAGAGTATTTGCTACTTACATATATTTAATTACAGATTAAGATGAGGCAAAGTGTTTTTATCAATGTACTGTCCCTTTAATGTATCACTGCCAACCCTAGATCATAATGCCATCTGCTCCTGTGTGCCAGATCATGGTCTGATCAGTACCAATATGGATCTGGACCAATCACAGTCGCTCCCCACTATATAAACCCACCTGACAGGTCTGTCCATGGTGCTCAGATCCCAGTCTCACATTCATTGTCGATCTGCAGTCAAAATCGCCCGCGCATTTGCAGTCCCCAGCTCATCCTACACATTCGGAGCAGCACATTCGCCGATGATCACCCGCAACCACCAATTTACAAACAATCCCGCGTGTTCCCAAAAATGAAGTTACTGGATACTCAATCCAGTTTATTTGTATAACCGCGTGATTTTACCTTTCCATTCAAATAATAAAAAAAACCTAATAGCGTATCTGCGAAAAAAGATGCAAATCGAGTTTGATTGGAGGGGAGAATCCGTGTTGTGTCACGTGATGGGAAAAAGAGACCAAACGGAATCAGTCAGAAGCCCAATCACGCGCAGGGATTCCAGCATGACGTTAGGGAGGGGCGTGTCAGGAAATAGGAAATCGGTGCCCACGTGGGAAGGTTTTTAGTGCTGGGCTCAAAATGAGTTGTCAGATCACATGTGTGTCCTGGGTGCAGAGGGGAATCGCCAAGGAGGTTCCAGACAAGGTACAGATACAGTTTATCATTACTTTGTATTTAGCTGTGCCCCAGCTGGGGGTATTAAAATGATCCAGATCATATCTTGGAATGTTCCTAAAAGTAATTTCTATTGATTGGCTGTTGGATGGGTCAAACATGCTCAGATCTCTACTGAGCAACTGAATCAACCCAGGCACTGGGTCAAGGGCAAGATCATAACAGTCTCTATTAGGGGTCCTGCAAACAGGAAGTCAGAATTTCTGAACCATTTATACACAGACAAAATGCTGAATGGGCAGGTTAAGGTCATTAGGATGGAAAAATACTGCCCTTTTTTCATAAAAGTAAATGTATTGGCACTAAATTTCCCCTTTGGGGGATCACAAACCTGCATCTAAAGTGTTTTCATGACAGGAATTCACTTTTATTTAAGTATTTTTACATTTTACAATATGTTAGTAGCAGTGTCTAACACCACAGTACAAAATAAGAGTTTGGCAAGTTTAAGCTGGTCAGTATTTACATTTTAACATACCCATCAAAATCCACCTTTAAATAGGTACAGCATTGAGAAATACATTGTACAGAGCTGTGCTAAGATCAGGTTCACTTCATTATCCTCCCCTGCAGTTCTGTACTATGTTTTTTCTATAAGTGTAACTATAATAGGTGTTATGTTGGAGGGTATGTGAGGTGCATGACCCAAATGGCATCAGTTTCTGTGCAGCCAAAATGCATGGCTTTAAATGGTAACTGTACTGAGGAAAAACAACTTTGTATAATAAAAATCTGTCATTCACTGGGAGGTGAGTACTCATACATACCTGTGTTACTTATAATTGCAGATATCCAAATTGAAAGGTGGCCGCCCTTTCAGCTTTCCACGTGCCTCTTGGTTCCCCCACTTCTTTCCCTTGTGCGCTTACTTGCACACTGTAGGGATGCAGATAGTTGGGGGGTGGGGATTTTGAGGTCTGCGATTGTACAAAAAGGAACTAAAAGTACAATGTGCTACCTCCTAGTGAATTGTAGCATGTAGATTTCATAAATGTTTTAAAAGGCATTTCCACCCTCTTTTAAAACTTTTTATATACTGTAGGGCATGTCCACCCACCCCCAACTGCTATATTCTTACACAAAAAATGCTTCATATCTCTACTTACAGCACCTCGTTTCTTTGCGGTTCTGGTCCGGCTTCCCTGCCTGCTGGAACTACAAGCAGGGGGCTGGACCGGCAGCCGCGGCTGATTGGCTGAGACGCCGCTGCCATCAATGAGTAGATATAAATAAATGTCTATAAGGGCACTGGTTAATATAACCTCTAAGTATAGAGCTAAAGTTTATATGGGAAGGTGCTCCATCCACCAAAAATACACTATGGAAACATCAAGAAGAACAGAGTAGTGGATATTAAACACTGGGCACACTTCTCAGTATAGATATATAAAAGCTCCTTTATTATACAAAACATGGGAGTTGCAAGTGCATTAGAAAGTGTAAATATATGACAAAGAAAAATTCCCTTCACATTAAAAACACTCCCCTTCAGATAACCCATATTAATGCAAATATATAGTAAAGTGCTAAGCTAAGTACAAGATATACCGGTATATCTAGGAGGGTTAGTGCTTAAACATTACATAGCGGCATATCTCGTCAGTATATGCCTCCGTGTATGCTATATGTAGCACCAAACCCTGTAGGTAATGAAAAGCCCCTGAGATATCAGTATTGATAGTTGAGTAAAATTGCAGCAGAATGGTACACAGATCAATAACGCATATGAATTAACAATATAAACATCACCTTGTCGGTTCTACCTATGATTAAGTGCCGTGATGGCATGAAACGCGTCAGGTGACTAGCACTGGCAGAGTTCCGTTCGTTTTTATATATGCAATAATAAAGGATCGTTATTACTGATTCGCTGGTCCGGTTTCATTCTTGGTGTGCACGTCCATCCACTTCTATTTGCAAACAATATAAACATCCTGCATAACAGTGTGGCAGATCATAATACAAACTCAGAGCAAGATAGTATTAGTTATGATACTACACCGGAATCGGGTATTGAGGGTACTTCTGAGGAGCAAGTTAAAAAGTCTCTAGCTGGACGAATTTCATCTTAGGCGTTTCGTCAGCAGCTGCCATCAATAAGAACGGCACTGGAAGGAGGTGCTGTAAGTAGAGAAGGGAAGCATTTTTTTGTGTAAGAATATAACGGTTGGGGTGGGGGTGACATGGCCTACAGTATATAAAAATGACTTAACGCTAAAGGAGTAGCAGCCAGGGAGGGAGGGAAGGGGGAAAGGGCCACACTGCATGCTAAAATCAATACGGAGCACACAACAGAGGCAGAGCCCTTTTGGACAGGAAGACACCTCCTACCCTACAGTTTTCTGAACTTTGAAGAGGCACTACAGGAGAACCACAAGGAGCAGGGAAGTAAGGTAAGGATTTTTAATTGTACAGTGGGACCAGTAGTTGGTGATTTTTTTAGTTTGGGGGGTGGACATTCCCTTTAAGGAGAAAACTCGTCAATCCCAGTGCATGCCCCTGTTATTTTACGGTCCGTAGCATATGATGCCATTGCGGCATGTAATAAGGATGCCATGCACATGTTCCATTGTCTCCTGTAGTTCCAAGAGAAGTTAAATGGAAAAAAACTTCTGTTTGCAGGGTAACTTCAAGTGTAAATGAAACAAATGTTTATATCATATGTTTGGTGGTTTCTCTCTTCTGTGCTGGTAATAACAGGGAGATTCAATAAAATTTCTTATTTAAAATGGTGCTAATTTGACCCCAACCAATCAGATCTTATTTATCATTTGAAAGCTAACATCTGATTGGTTGGGGTAAAATTAGCACCAGTTTAAACGATAAGAACTTTTATTGAATAACCCTGATAGTTTGTTAATAATATAATTGCCCAAAATGATTCGTACAGTGGTTTGTCATTAACAGTGTGTGGCTTTAAATGTGTGAAATTGTTGTAATGATTTCCAAGTACTGTGTAAATTCATATTGTCCTTTCTACCAGGTTGAGTTAAGCAAAGAAGAACTGAACAGACTTATTTCTGAAGCGAAGGAACAGCTGGAGTAAGTGGCAGGTTTATGTCCAACGTGATTAACATGGAATATTCATGCAACAGCAGATTTTTCAACAAATTTGTTAACCTTGTTTGTTTTTTTCAATATTGCAGAGGAGATCTAGATGATGATGATGAAGATGCAGCTGGGCAAAATGAAGAAGATGGAATGGAAAGCTCTGGAGACCCACAAATCGACACAGAAGAGCCTCCCCAGGAAGAACAGGAGGAGAGTATTTCAAAGCTGAAGGATGATGAATTGGCGGAATACGATCTGGACAATTATGATGAAGAAGGAAGAACTGGTAAGATGCTACTTTACATTTGGAAGCATTTAAAGTCCCAGATTTGATTTTAGGATGAAAGGTTTTTCCATATTCAGGATTAGCACTTAATTAAACATAAACTGTAATAAACATTTACTGTATTTAAGGTCTGGATTTATTTTTTTAGATGTTGATTGGACAATGGCTTTGTCAGTAATGTTTATATGATACCAGAGTGTTAAGGGTGTTTATTTTTATGACATTTAGATGTTTTGAACCTTGGAGACAGTCTTGCTGGGCTCGCAGTCTTTGGAAACAATGAGGAGGATGCATATATCACCCTGAAAGATACAGTAAGATCTGTTTTTCCTTTGGGTAGATGTTTATGTAATATACCGGAGGGTCATTTAGTTCTGCAGCCACATGCTGCAATGTTCTCCCTAGCATCGTTTGACCGTATCGGCCCCACCGGCTACTTTTTCATGCCACCCGGTTCCAGAGAGAACATTGTTGTGATTCACTGAAGACTACAAGATTTCCAGCCCGCAAAAGTGTGGCATGGCAAACCTGCGTGCTTTGTATGCGGGTCACAAATTGCCCTGCCCCACGTGGCTGGAAAAAAATCTGGGGAGAACACTGTATTGATAAATTCTAGGTGGCAGTCACTGTTACTATTTGCTCTTTTTGTGCTAATTTACACATTACTCTTTGTCGTTTTAAGCTAGGTACACACAGTACAGATTTCTGAAAGATGACAGACAGGATCTGCAAGATCCTGTCTGCCATCTTTCAAAGATCTGCATACACACAGTCCCGAGCTTTCTCCCTATAGGGAGAACGCTCGGGACTGTGTGTTTCCATCGGCCGCGCTAGACTCCCTATAGGAGTCTAGCGCGGCCGATGGAAATTTTCGGCCTTTCCCGAACGAGCGTACGGCCGACCCGATCGTTCGCGGCCGCACGCTCGTTCGGGAAACGAACGTACACACAGTAACGATAAAGCCCCGATACCGTCGGATCCGACGGTCTCGGGGCTTTATCGTTACTGTGTGTACCCAGCTTAACTTGTGTTGAGTTATTGGGTGTGTAAGGGCACCTGCTCTATTCACAGGATATTAACCATAACTTAAAACGTTACAGGAACAATACGAGAAAGAAGATTTTGTGATTAAACCCACAGATAATCTCTTGGTTTGCGGAAGGGCAGAAAAAGACCATTGCAGTCTTGAGATCCATGGTATGTCTGTGCAGTGATTTGCATTTGCTCAAAAGTACTTTAAATACCCTTAAAATGTATTTTTCTTTTTGTTTGAATCTGGCCTTTATCTGATGTTTGCTTTCTGCCCATGTGAAATGGAATAGCTTTTTGTAAGGATAAAATATTATTGCAGGCTCCACCCCTAGGAATGCACGGTAGTTTCCCAGCTCCAGCACACCACATTTATGTTTCTCTAGTGCGTGTCTGCTTATGATTAACCATGGGGACCAGAGTTGCGCAAGGTTCAGGCACTGATACACATGTTCTACTGGTGAGATACTAATTAATAAAGTGGTGATTGATGTTAAACTTGAACAAGTTTACTGTAAATTGTTGTTTGCTGAATAAGCCTTTTAATGCCAGTCACTCGTGCATACACACACAGAATCATGGGAGGTAATAAAGATTTGTTTTATAAACACTATACCATTGTAAGTTCTCATGGAATTGTCTTTTACATGCTCTCTAAAAATACTTAAAGGGAAAGTTTAGTGCCAATACATTTACTTTTAAGAAAAAAAGAGCAGTATTTTTCCATCCTAATGTCCTAAACCTGCCCAGTTAGCATTTTGTCTGTGTAAAAATAAATGTTTCCGAAATACTGACTTCCTGTTTGCAGGACCCCTAGTAGAGACCATTATGGTCTTTCCCTTGACTGGGACACTGGGTTGCTTTAGTTGCTCAGTAGAGATCTGAGCATGTGTCACCCATCCAACAGCCAATCAGTAGAAATTACTGTTAGGAACATTCCAAGGGTAGGGTGCATCCTGGGAAGAAGAAGGACCGTTAGAACCTGAAATGTCAGCTCACTAATTTCAACAGCAGGGAACAGCAAAGGGAATGAAATCAACTGATTTTTCAAAATAGAAGAGAATATGTAGAATAACTAGGTATATGTAATGTAAGAATTTTAAAAAAAAAAAAATCCACAGAACTTTCCCTTTAATTCTACATGAACTGCTTGTTCAGTCAACCAATAACCAAAAAAACTCAAAACATTGTGTAGAGTTGAAATCACAAGGTTAATGCTGGTGCATAGTGGCGATAAAGTTTTCTAATTCTTGTTATTTCAATTCTGAGCTGTAGATTGCTATATCATTTCTCATAGAAATGTGTCTATTTCTCTCTATTTCTCAGTCTACAACCAAGAAGAAGATTCTTTTTATGTCCATCATGATATACTTTTGCCTGCCTATCCACTGTGCACCGAATGGCTGAATTTTGATCCTAGTCCCGAGGATTCTGTAGGTAATGACTATGCGACTGGCAGACCTTGTTTCTTTACTTTTTGTAATATGTGTAGTTCGGATGTATATTCGTTTTTGTATTGTTTTTGCACTTTAAACCTTAAATAAAATTTCGCATAAAAATGTGTTTTTATGTGTGTTGAGAGTTTGAAACTAAGCTGTTCTTCTACGATTGAAAATGTAAACTTTTGTTTTTATTAGTGCTAGTGACAATATCTATTGGAGGGCAAATAGTGATCTTTTTATGACTAAATCGGTGCCACTTGCATATAATTCTACATCAGTGTTGCATCATGGAACTACAATGTCCTTGTAATACCAGCAGCCTCTATGTAACTAGGTGATACTGTAATACGATAAACTAAAGTTTTCTCCTCTTATTTTACACATTAACGAATCAATGTTCTTTAACATTTCAAAGCGAACATCTTAATTGGTTGGGGCAAAATTATTAATTTTTAACAATTAGAACTTTTATTGAATAACCCTGTATGTGTATAAATGAAACAAGTCATGTTCATTTTTAGTATTCAATCAATTTTTATTGATTATCAAAGTTAATTAAAAATATGCAAATCCCATGATGCACTTTCCATATGTTTGCATATTTAAAGAAATATTAAGTGCTATACTTGTTTTGCCTAAGGAAACTACATTGCAGTCGGTAACATGACCCCTGTTATTGATGTGTGGGATCTCGACCTGGTTGATTGTTTAGAACCAGTCTTTTCTCTTGGTTGCAAGCAAACAAAAAAGAAGAAGAAAGGAAAGAAGGTAATACTGTGTGCAAAGTAAAATGAAACAATATATCCTTCTGGACAGAACTAGTGGTAATCCCAATGTCATTTCAAGGGGGCTTCATCTGATGGGACCCAAGAAGGACATAGCGATGCAGTTTTGGACCTCTCCTGGAACAGACAAATCAGGTATGGAATGAAGTCCACATTAACGTTTAAAAAAATTTGTTTTATAGGTAACTAAAGTTCCTTTTTTGTCAGACAAAAACAATGGATTGTAATTGGAGCTTTTGCTTTTTTTTTTTCCTTAGAAATGTATTGGCCAGCGCATCTGCAGACAATTCTGTAATTCTTTGGGATCTGTCCATGGGTAAACCTGCCGCCAGCCTTACAATGCACACAGATAAGGTACAGACCCTTCAATAAAGTTTTAATATAACACTTTATTTGTTCCTGGGAAAAAGTCTAGTTGGCAAAACGAGACTAGGTGTCGCAATACCACTTCCTGTTTAATCGGAATGGCACAAATATCACTTCCTGTGTCATTGCTTAGCTTGATGGGGCTAGCTAGTAATTAAAAGGGGAGGGCATCTGTCTTCCCTGATGAGAAAGCAGGGAATACTGTCTTAGTGATATCGGGAAACCTAGATGATTTCAACAGAATAATTAAAATGATGCTTATTTGGTAAAACCCAGGGAACTGTAAAGGTTCGTACACACGTGCAATCGCGGGTGCCTACTCACGACGTACTTGTATATGAACAGCCATTTCAGCTGATAATTGGCCCGTGTATGGGCACTTTATTGGCCGAAACAGACGCTCGTTTGGGGATCATTGCCTGATCCACCGGGTGGATCTCCAAAGGAGATGAAGTGCCCATACGCGGGCTGATTATTGGCCAAAACGGACGTTCGTACACATTGTGTGTCGCGGGTCAGCACCCCGGGATCGCACACGTGTACGAACCTTTAAAGGATAAGTGCACTGTAAAATGAAGTTCTGTTCATTTGGAAGCTGCAGCTTTAAAAATACCGTTGCCATATTTTTTTTTACCTATGTCCCTCCGTAGCCTAGCTTTGTGCCTTGGAAGTTGCTGACATCTTGTTACTGGTTTGTTGAATGTTAAGCTCCGCCCCTCTGAGATTTCCTCTGCTTTCTCCTGCTTGAACCTCAAACCAGAATTCCTGTGAGTTCCGTGCACATGCACGGAACTCCTAGGCATTACTGTTTGAGGCTCAAGCAGGAGAGTGCACGGAACTCACAAGCATTACTGTTTGAGGCTCAAGCAGGAGAGTGCACGGAACTCACAAGCATTACTGTTTGAGGCTCAAGCAGGAGAGTGCACGGAACTCACAGGCATTACTGTTTGAGGCTCAAGCAGGAGAGTGCACGGAACTCACAGGCATTACTGTTTGAGGTTCAAGCGGGAGAGTGCACGGAACTCACAGGCATTACTGTTTGAGGTTCAAGCGGGAGAGTGCACGGAACTCACAGGCATTACTGTTTGAGGCTCAAGCGGGAGAGTGCACGGAACTCACAAGCATTACTGTTTGAGGCTCAAGCCGAGCGTGCACTGAATCTCACAGGCATTACCTGTTTGAGGCTCAACAGAGAGTGGCACGGAACTCACAGGCATTATCGTTTGAGGCTCAAGCAGGAGAAAGCAGAGGAAATCTCAGAGGGGCGGAGCTTAACATTCAGCAAACCAGTAACAAGATGTCAGCAACTTCCAAGGCACAAAGCTAGGCTCTGGAGGGGCATAGGTAAAAAAAAATATGGCAACGGTATTTATAAAGCTGCAGCTTCCAAATGAACATAACTTGATTTTACAGTGCACTTATCCTTTAAAGGAACACACTACTCATTCAGTAACCCAACTGCTCTGTAACTCCATGTTAATGAAGGGGAGGGCAGTAATCAGCCCGTTATAGCAGGTGTATAGTTTATTAACAATTATAACATGTCTATGGTCTCCTTAACATCTTAGCTAATTTAATATTAAATCATGTATCATTTTTGTATTCATCTTTAAATGTTTTCCAAGCTTCTAGAATGTAAATATACTTCAACTCTATGTGCATCTTCCTTTTCTTCTAATGTTACATAAATGTTTATATCCATCTAGGTACAGTCCTTACAGTTCCATCCATTTGAACCCCAAACACTAATATCTGGGTCATTTGACAAGTAAGCACTTTTGCATTTACTTTAAAAAGCAAGTTCTTTTACCGTTTGAATAGAGAACGTTTCTGGTTTAATTTTCTATGTACACCTTTCTAAGTACAATCAGTCAGAAGTTATAGTGCTGAAAAAGTTAATGTTTTGTGCTTCTGTAGGGTTGAGTGACACCAGTTCCCTCTGCACTGCTTTTGTCCCACCTGTGTAATCCTGCTCACTCCAGCTGCTGCTGGCAAGATGGGAAACCCTGCATATAACACATTCTCCGTGCCCTTTACTGTTCCTCTGCACTAAGGTTTTCGAAGTCTGGGGAATGCAAATGGATATTTCCCTCATAGCCAAAGGAGGACCCGGGCACACTTTTTAAACTGTGGAGGGTGGGAATAGATGACAAAGCAATGATTGATCAATCAACTTGCCTTAACCAAAGACAGGTCATGATGAAGCAGTACACATTAACCTTTTCAGTATAACTTCTAGGGAAAGGGGCTCATTTTCTATGGGGAAAAAAAAAACATACTTGCATTAGAATAGAAATAAATAAAATATAATATTATAAAATAGCATAATTAAATGGAGACTTTGTAACAAATGCATTTTGATGTAAACATATAGTCCTACAACAGGTTTGAAAACATTGGATCCTTTCACTATAAGATATTTACTGTTTTGTTGCCCTCTGTCAGGTCGGCCATATTGTATGACTGCAGAAGTCCACAAGAAAATCATAGAACATGGCGGTTTAGTGGAGAGGTTGAAAGAGTCGCTTGGAATCCCTTCTCTCCCAGGAACTTTTTGGTAAGGTCCTAATTCCTCTCTGTTCCTGATTGGCACAAATCACAGGAACATCTGGTTTTAATATCGTTTTAGAAATACAGAAGTATATTAAAAAGGTCCGATATGCTGTTCTTTGTTTCAGGCTAGCACAGAAGATGGCTTTGTATACTGTTTAGATGCCCGATCTGATAAACCCCTGTTTACAATTAAAGCCCATGAGGGGGAAGTGTCCGGTAAGTATAAAACATTACACTGAATTCCACTTCTTCCTTAGTTGTCTCATCTTTTTGATTCACACGTGTTGTTGCAGAAGCTTTGTTTAACTCTTAAAGGGCATGTTCACCCATAAAAGAAAAGAACTGGTCAATTGTTAGTTATCTGCATCCAACCCCAACTGATATTCAGCACTTTATTACCTGCATTACTAACCAGATATTTAAGGATAATTATTGTCCCCATTCTGGCAGAGTAAGCTGGCTCCTCCCTCCATGCAGTCAATCAAGGCTGGGACATCTGACATCACAACCAATGATTGACTGCTGTTTCCCCTGCTGCCTCCTCTGCACATGCTCTAGCATCTAAATCTAAAACCTTTTGCCAGAAAGGAAAATAATTTATTTTTAGATATCTGGTTACAAATGCATGTAATAAACTGGGAAAAATAGCAGATAGTGTTGCGGTCGGACAAATGTCATGTCTGCAGGTTTTTTTTGTTTTAACGGTGGACATGCCCTTTAACCATCAATTTCAAACTTGCCCAGTAAAGGGGTAGTCCATGTGGAACTGGTACTACTGCTCATACACACATTTCTTAAAGGGTATCTCCACTGGTAAATTTTTTGCTATTCAGTTATATTGAAGAACGGGAAGTAAAGGAGCTGTGTCTTACCTCCCGTTCTTTAATAAAACGCTCCGGAGCTGGGAATAAAGGTAAAGAACTTACCCGGTCTCTTGCCCCTTGGCCATACCCTCTGACCGGTCCCGGCGGACTTCGTGCGATGCTCATGCACATAGGATACAGAGTCTGACGGGAACTGGCAGAGGAGCGAGAGACTGGGTAAGTTTCTTACCTTCGTACCTGGATCCTGAACATTTTATTGAAGAACGGGAGGTAAGACACGACTCCTTTACCTCCTGTTCGTCAATAAAACTGAATGGCCAAACAAATGACTTTGCCAGTGGAGATACCCTTTAAGTACAAAGGGGAAATTTCAAAAAAGGGGGTGGGGTTTGGAAACAGACAAGTGGAGTATACTCTTGTATAGCATGTATCTCTAGGCATATATAACAACGTGGTGGGAATTGCCCTCTTAAAAAAGATCAGTAGAGTGTTTATTTACTTTTTTAACAGGTCTTTCATTAAGTAGCCAAATAAAGGGATGTCTGGTAACGTGTTCAGAAGATAAATATGTGAAGATCTGGGATATCCTCTTGGACAAGCCAAGTCTAATTCATTCAAGAAACATGAAAATGGTAATTGGTTTTAAATGTTCATCCAAGCTTCATTGTAACTGACTGGCAACATAGAAAAATGTTTTGTTGGGACATTGTGAAGTTACAGGGAAACCATATTTACAATACAAGGATTGTGGAAACACTACAATTAGGCTAATTTACAACCATATTTTAATCAATTCTTGTTTTGTAGAAGAGAGATCAGTACCCATCATTCCCTTTTAACTTGTTAGAGAATTAGATGTTCTAAGCGATAATGCAGTAACTTTCATTCCTACGTGTAAAAATGCTTAAATACCTTTTGTTCTCCTTAAAAGAAAATATCAAACTAGAACTACCACACTATCAAGGTTATTCAATAAAAGTTCTTATCGTTTAAAATGGTGCTCATTTTGCCCCAATCCAGTTGCATCTGAACTTTCAGATTTTTCAGATTGTGGAACTGTTCCCAGATTTTCAATAATTAGCGGCTTTTCAAAATTGAATATTCTAGAATGATCAAATATTTGAAAATCGAGTATATAGGGCGATTTCATAAAAATATCATCTGTGATGCGGAATCTTGAAATCTTAAAAATGAACAGTACCTGGGTCAAGGAGTAGGATTAGTTGAAGAGCGCTAGCACATACAGTTTTTATCTGCCAGCTTATTGTCCTGGACTTTCCTGTGTTAAAGATAGTGCTGAAGTACCTGGCAGAAGTAGTTTTCTTTATGCCGACGCTCCTCACAGAAACCATATTGGGAGGTAGGAATTACAAATCCTACCACTGTGCCAAAGGTACTTTTCATTTTTATTTGTTTTAATAAAAATAAATATGCAGTATAGTTATCCTTTAAATACTTAATGTCCTGTTTGGATAAAAACTTGAACTTGTCAGTTAATGCCACATCAATCATTAAAAATTCGGAAGGCTGGAAACGTTAAAAGGAAGGAATAAGGACGTATAATCTGTTTATACCAGTATTTATTGTACTAGAAACCCAACAACATTAAAACTGTAAAAATCTATTCATGTTCTACACTTTATTTTGTAAATTATATCCTAATAAATGGTTCATATGTCATTAGTTATAATTGGTGCCAAGCTATGTCACTAGTGTCACATGACAGTATTATAAAAAAAAAAAAAAATCTGCCCATTATTTTTTAAAATATAAAGATATTAAAGTCACCTTGGACTTTCATGACTTTTTGTTTGGCTTGTTCCCTTTTGGTGTTAATATGGTCCAATATACTTATTTTACAATAAGGGGAGTCTTGGTTTGTATTTGTGTAAATATTGATAAAGGTTTTCTCTCCCTTCTCCCAATAGGGTGTTTTATTTTGTGCTGCATGTTGCCCAGATTTGCCATTTATGTATGCGTTCGGTGGGCAAAAAGATGGACTGAGAGTTTGGGATATCTCCAGTATTGCTGCTGGTAAGTTTTATGAATGGAGCGTCCTTCATTTTTAATGTCACGGTTTTTACTACACTTGGAATATTAAATACAGATTTCCATTCTGCATATTTATGGCATGGTAAAATTCAAGATATGATAGAACTCTTTCTACAATAATGGTTCTCAGGTTACAGTGCTAAAGCGATGCACAAATGTAGCAATTATCTATTGAATTCGGTAAAGACAGTGGGTAAGGGTGTGAGATGCGAACTGGAAAACTAGGACTGCTCCTGACACGATCCCTTCTCAATGTTGGTGCAAAATCTTTTTCTGAAAGTCTTTTGCAGTCTGCTTTGGCTGACAATGATATAGTGTCTGTACAGAGCCTCAAATCAACATGAGAGCAGGGTAGATAAATGGATTACAAAACAAGCATATGAAAACAATGGTCAATAAACATTTTATTGGGGTTTGTAATCCATTGCGCCTATAGCACATGGTTAGAGCTCTGTTCTTTATCTTACAATATAACAATATAGTACAAGAGTTAGGAATTGTGCATTTAAAGATTCACATATACTGTCAATATAGTGTGATGGGTTTGTAATGTGTTACCCAGACATGTTGGCAATGCACTGCCAGAATGCTTAGTAGTGCAAATAGGTAAGAAATCCAGTGCAGTAGGCTTGACACGGTTTAGCACCAGCCAGGCCAGCAGTACCTGTGCTATTGCATATTAACCCCCGTGATACCAGGACTAGGTAGCATGGAGATTTATTTATAAGTTCTGATTTTGTGTGTGACTTTCCTTTTTAATATTTTTCTTTTTTTTTGTTACTGACACAAACTGATTTTCATTCTAGTAAAAGAAGCATTTGGAAGCAGAGAGAGGCTCATGGTCTCCACCTCGTTGGATTCAACACCCAGTAAAGATGAGGCCAGCATTAGCGCCAACAGCAACACAGTAGACACCATGGAACCATAGAGACTGTGCTCAGTGTGGTTACTCTATCCACGTGGACCCTGTGCTATATTTATAAATAAGAGGCCAGATTATGCTGCCCCCAGAAATTTGGCTTTATCATAAAAACTGATGTTTATCAGACTGACTTAATGAGGTTTTGTATTTCTCAAGTAGATGGCGCTGAATCCACCATTCACTTTACTGGCTGCCAATAAAAATTACTTTTGGGGTGAATAGGAAAATCTGGTGCAGTGTCTCTGAAGCGCTCTGTTTATTTTTCATTATAACGATAAGGGCATACATATAGCTTGTTTCCACTATTGCTTCCCTTAACCAATCCAACACGTATCTCAAGACAACCATAAACGTTACATATCCACTGGCAGAGCGGCCATTAATCCAGATGTCTGGGTGGAAGTAACTTCTGTCTGCAGACACTCACACATTAGACAAAGCCTGTCGCATTCAGGGAGATCTGTCCACTGCTAAAGGGCCACACAGGAGGGATGGTGCCCAAGAGAGAGAAAAAACAAACATTGTTTGTTAATTGTGTTTATGTAATCTGCAGGTGCTAACTGCAGCGAATCTGTAGAAGCGAATATCTGATTGGTTGTTACACGGGCTTATATTTGCACCTGTTCCAGTGTGCACCCTTAACCTTAATAAAGGAGGTGGCTTAGCTGATATTTATCAAGTAAAACTGATACATTTCATATTTAGAGCTTTATTTGTTTCTACTGCTGAGGAAATACAATAAAATCTCAGTTTGCACAGCATGCGTTCCAATTCCTGAAAATGATAGGTTGCAGCGCAAGCAGGCACCAACATGCACACTAGTGTGGCCTTGGCCTTATGAAGCCAAATTATGAGCTCCCCCTTTCCTCTGCCTCTCTTTCTGCCTCCTTTAAATGTTCTTAGCTTTTACATGCTGGTGGAATAGCATTGTCATTGGCTGTGATGTCATCTGTTACAGAACATTAGGCAGCATGTCAGGTTAAACTTAAATCTCTCAGCTTTCAAACTATTGCAGGTTTGGTGGGTGGTTTACCTTTATTAAACTTGTTCCTTATAACACATGACAAAAAAAAATGACAAACACCTGGTACAGAATTTGTTTGGTGATCTAATCCTTTTATATTAATGGAAATGGATATTTTGATGAAAAATAAAATTATTAACATGAATGAAACGTTTGGGTTTGTTTGTGGTTTTCCCCACTTTCTATTTAATAAAATTGTGTGTGGGGGGCTTAAAATACAGCTGGGGTCACTCAAGGCAGAGGGACATCCCTTACAGTGAAAGTAACATGAACTCATTCTCCTTCCCTTAAACTGTACCTAAAGTTCTAGGTCCTCGCCCCCTGGAAGTAAAGCTGGTAGAATGGGTACTTACCCTCTAGGTGCCCTCTCATATCCATACCTGTCCTCTCAGCCAATGCACTACCAATGAGAGGACATGCTTCTTCTATTGGTTGAAATTCTGCTAGTGGAGGGGACGGGAATAGAGTGGTAATGGAACCTAAAACACAAAAACTTATTGCTAGGTACGAACACGGCATACAGCTTTAGGGCAAGGCCACACTGCAATGCACTGGTGCGATTGTGCGTGTGCAATGCGATTTACCAATTTTTCATTATGGTAACACATGCGTTACAAAGCCGGAAAAGGATGTGCAAATCGCAAGGCATTAGAAATTGCTAAATTTTTAGTGTTCCTGTGAGTTCCAATTTAGTCAAAATCGCATGCGCTGTTGCACCAAAACCTGCTAGTGTGGTCTAGGGAGGGAATGGGGTTTTCGCATTAAAGAACAACTGTATTATCCACCCTCTCTGTCTGGAATCTATCTAGTGGGGAACAGCACTTCTTGCAGAGCTTGTCTTCTCATTGGTTAGGCCCTGGGCCAGAAGGGGCAGAGTTGTCCTTTAATTCCCCTTTAAGGCTGTTATCACAGAACAATTCAGGCTCATCATGACTGATCAGATGGCCTATTGAAGACCAATAGAATAACTAGATATGTGTAATATAAACTAAGAATTAAAATATATATATATTTTCCCCTGAACTTTCCCTTTAACTGATCAGCTGCTTTGAAATTCTGGTTATTATCAGGGAGATTCAATAAAAGTTCTTATCGTTTAAAATGGTGCTAATTTTGCCCCAACCAATCAGATAATAGCTTTCAAATGTTAAATAAGGTCTGATTGGTTGAGGCAAAATTAGCACCATTTTTAATGTTAAGAACTTTTATTGAATCTCCCTGATACAGGGAGATTCAATAAAAGTTCTTAACATTAAAAATGGTGCTAATTAAAAATGGTGCTAATATCTCTAATATCTTAAAAAGACATCTCTATTTTTGGACACTAGAGGGCGCTCAAGACCAACGCACGCTTTTCACACTGAAACCCAGAAATGGATTTTATCTTGGTCCGTGCAGGCACCCATAGCGCCTAGAGCATTGTGGGAATATTACATGGCTGCTGCTCAGAAGAGTTATGGAAGAGAAGTGTCATGTCTGTGGAACAAATCGAATTAAATGACTTAAGAGGAGTGGGGAGGAGACCCAGCAGGTCTGAATCAGCAGCCACTCCATGTCCTGGTCTGTCTGGGTGACAGTGTCCTGTGTGTACACCAGCCTGGCACAGGTAGGAGCCATGGAAACACACCTAAATAATATAATGTAAATAATTATAATGCTGGGATCTTAGTTAATAATACTCAGTGCAGTGAGTTGGATCCTTGGCACTCCAGATATGTTTTTTTAAAAAAAATTGCAAGCAAGGCATGCTGGGTAGAGATGGGATCCGGGTCCGGCACGAAACTCCTCTGTTCCGAAATCCGAGTGATCCATTCGAAATCCTCCGGATTTCGGGACTTCAAAAATAGCCTCGAATGTTCGAAAATCCTCAAAAATACGATTGGAAACTCAAAATAGTCTCCGATAATATTTTCAAGAATTTTCAAATGTTCAGGGCTAATTTTGAAAATTCGTTCCGTTTTAGGATCTTCGCTAGTGAGTTTCGGCCATCTCTAATGCTGGGAGTTGTAGTTTCTAAACACATTTGCCAAGGTTCAACACCCTATTATCCAGGGATTCTCAAATAGTGTGCCTCCAGATGTTTAAAAATACTACAACTCCCAGCAGTCCTCAACCACAAGAGGGAAGAGTGAGGGCTCGTTCACACTGTTTTTGGACCATTTTTAAAAACGCAAGGACACATAGAATTCACATAGAGTACCGTTCACACTATTGTGATCCGATTGTGTCAGTTTGCATTGCGGTCCGTTGCATTTAAAGAACTCACAGCTTTCTTCTGTGAACAAGCCCCTAAAGTTTTTTAGTTTAAAAAAACAAAAAAGCAGGCTGTCGGATATGTTTTATTTTATTACAACAGGCCAAACATGTGATCAAGGCCGACGGTGTTAAATGGACTAAGAAAAAAAAAGTCTTAAAATTGTGACCCGTTTTCTAAACATTCCCATACTCATCAAAGCAAACAATTTTCATCCTGCAAATCATCCTTGGTTGCCCCTTAACACTGATTTGGTGAAATATAATCTGGCAGAAAGGGTGAGTTGGCATAAAGGGGCGTGGCAATTAACAAAAAGCTTTAAGATATGTTCACGCTAGGCTTTTTTGTAACACAGTGGAACATCGCATTTGCAATTTAGTGCAACAGCAGTTTTTCTATAAAAACAAATTTTATTCTAAACCTCTTATCGGAGGAAAAGCTTATTCACACTGTAAAACTATATTACAGAATGAATATGGTACATGATGTACCATAACAATGCATTTTCTATGTACTGAACTGCCATTATTTACTACACATTTTAAAAATGTATGTTAGGGCCCTGATATACATGCATTGATAGTCTAACAATGGATGTGTGTGTAGAAAAAATTGCATAAATCAAATTGAATTTCTGCACTATTAAAAAAGCCTTTAGCATGGCAGAAATATGTGTGTCAGTCTGCGGCTACAGACCATCCGAATCCTTAAGGTGGCCATACACATGCAATTTTCACAGCATGTGTGTCGACAGATCACATTGGTATCTGTCGGTACACATGCTGTAGGGACTGCACACACGAACCCAACTCTTCCCCATATGCGGTATAGGGATCGGTCGGCCGTGCAGCCAATCGGCCATACACAGTACGATCGTCCCCCTTTACTTAAAGTAAAGGGAGCAGATACCAACCAATGGAGATTTTCCATAACCGTAATGCCGTCTACTGTCGTTCGGGAAGAGCCCTTACACACTGACGATAATGGGTAAATCCTGCTGTTCCCTGACGGGCTTTACTCATTATTGTTCGAGTGTATGGCCCCCTTTATACCAACAAGCTCTCTGCATTTTGTCTTACTTGACCTCTCCATAAACATATAATGATTATCCACTGTAATAGTGAGTGCACAGATTCTTGTCACGTGACCTTTAAAGATTCTATTTCTTTAAACACATGTTTTTCCCTTGTGGTGTTGCTGCTTTATCCGGTGCTCTCCATAAACATTCTGACATACAGTATTCAACTGACATTAAAGGAGAACTAAACCCAATTTTTTATACTCCAGAATCTGAAAACAACCCCCCTAAAAACACCAATAAACTATAAAATGCCACTTTAGTAAACTCTGTTAAAGTAAATCAAAGCCTGTTAAGAACTGGCTTCTGGATCTGTGTATGTGCAGTGTCAGACCACACCTCCTGACCTCAGTCACATGCTTCCTTGCTTTATCTGTTCTGTAAAAGGATTGGCTAGATATTATTAATGGGTGTGACCAACTGTAACAGGTTTGTGCAATAGCTAAGGACTGAGCATGTGCAGAACATAATGGCCGTTGACCAAACTGTCTGATACTAGAATGCTGAGAAGTAAAGCACAAACCATATGTTATTTAGGTAAATTTCCCAGCGCCTGTATCAAAATGAGAGGTAAGACACAGATTACTGGCTTTATATCAAGGTGTCCTGATTTCTGGTTCAGTTTTGTTCTGTGGCTTTAGTTGCCCTTTAAGTTTGGATATTCTATTTGAATTTATGATTGGAATATTTATTGTTCCACTATAAATGGTCTGTAGGTGCCTATATGTTTATCATATATGGGTAACTGGCTGTTTCCACCTTGCAGCCATTAAATAAAAAAACTTTTGTGTTATGATTCATAAATACAAAAGTAAGGCAAGATGGGGCTGTTCAAGGATTAAACCTACTTTATTGAAAAATCTATAAAAATGGCATCGTTCATGGACAGTCGGCAAACAAGACTACAGCATTTAGTAGCAATAACCACTCCTGTTTGTAGTTATCCTGATCTATACTGATCTTTTGGGTATTGTTTACATTGCAATGTGTTTTGTATAGGCTAAAGAGCATATTATCTTTGCAGGATGTACAGTGTTCTCTATCTGGTTCATGATCACCTAGATTCCTCTATTAATCTTTATCTTACCAGTCACCAAAGTGAGCAAAGTTAAGGGAGATGGCATCCAGTTATTTTAATGAAAAGGGAAATACTGTTTCAGAAGACTATTGAGGGTTTCCTTTGTCTCTTATGATTCATGATATGCTGTTAAGTCAATTTTATGCAAAGTTTGATAGCTGCTGTTTTTATCCCAATTGTAGGAAGGAAGTAGGTACACAATAAGATGACTACGAATTATATCACCTCTCCATGCTGGAAGAAAGGCGACTCTAACCTACTGTAAATGAAAAATAATAAAAAATTCCCTGACACAATTAAGCTGTACTCAACATAGCATTGTGTCTTATTCCTGTGCTTTTGTGATTAACTGTGATCTGCTGATTGACATCATAAAATGCTGCAATAAATGATGTAGTGACATTTACAATAATAAAACAAGCTTTGTCTTATTTCTCCCTTTGCGGTGTCTGATGGGGAATTTATTTAATTAACCTGTGGGTACTAGGGTTCTCTGTGTTACTGGGAGTCTAAGCCTAATCGTTGTATTGAAGAATGGGGTAAAGTCACAGCTCCTTTACCTCCCGTTCTTCAATACTAAATGGCCAAAATTTTTTTAAAGATACCATTTAAAATTTTTAAAAAGTCTGGGGATTTTAACCTTATATATGTTTTTTCTAAAAGTAGTATTAGTATTAGTCCACTAACCAGAACTAACACACACAGACATTTAGAAACTTTTATCTTTTGCTAGGAACAGAATCTTACCAATAAGTAAATAAACACAGTGAAAACGGACTATTTGGTATTGTGCCTATTTTGTGCCATTCATACCATACACAGCAGTGTAACAGCAGCTTCTAAAGGGGCTTCCATATTGTGTGGAGACATCTGAATAGAAAATACTCTGTGAATAAAGACGTGTGCTGGCAAAAACATGGAAGCCTTCTTAGCAACAGAATCCACTACTTACATGTACATAAATGTAATTTACTGGATTATCATAAATTAGGGAAGAAAAGCTTTTACATAATGGCTAAAGTGATTCTTACTACTGCTTTGTGTATCATTTAAATATCTGGCTTCCATGAATTAAGATCTAAATTACAAGTGGATCTGGCTACATTGTTAAATGAAGGATTGATAAATACCAGATACCAAACAGCAGGCAACGATGAGGAAATTGACCTTTCATCTAAACTTATCCACACCCCCTGATAACCCTACACAGTATGGACCCCCTCCGTTTTTTTACCAGCACACTGTAATTCACACTGTAAAGGTTGGTACATACGTGCGATTGCTGGTGCCAACCTGCGACGCACAATGTGTATGAACGGACGATAATCGGCCCGTGTATGGGCCGTGTATGTAATTTGGGGTTAAGTTGGTTTCAGTTATATTCACTCCCTATATTTCTTTCATCCTGTTTAAAGCTTACATTAAATTGCCTTTGAAATGATGAAATCTAATGATGTAATATTGTTTGTTTTTTAGGATTGAAAATGAAGCCCGGAAAAACAAAACTCAGCTACACACAAAGAGATTTTGTCTACAAGTTCCAAGCTGGAAAGCAGACGTTCGTTCTAACTGTACCTCTCCAGTTCCCTGTGCAACAAAACCTGGATCACTTACATGGGCGCCTCATGCTTCTCCATGACCTACCCTGCTTCGTGGAGAAAGGCTAGTCCCGAATTTATATTTTATTACTGTGTTATGACTTATGACTAAGCTGCTTATTGGCACAGCCAAATGGCAACATTTGATCCCTTTTTTTTAAGATTGTTCATTTAAAGGGTTATTCAGTAAATGTTCTTATTGTTAAAAATGGTGCCAATCAGATATTAGCTTTCAAATGTTAAATAGCATCTGATTTGTTGGGGCAAAATTGGCACCATTTTTAATGATAAGAACTTTTATTGAATCTCCCTGCTAGCTTGTTGTTATATTGCATTGTTTGTTTTCAGTGGAAAATGTATAACCTATTTATTCTTACCTATTTATACTTACCCTCAACACTCTTAACTCTTATTACTTTGCTTTCAGACATTTCATTTTATTCAAACTTGTATTCATCATTTAACTCCCTGACCCTTTGCGTAGGGTGCTGATCCTCCCAGTTAATGAACCAGTCACATAGCAGCTTGTTAACGTTACTTTGGGATCACGTGCCCTCGCAGGACTCGGACAGCTGGCAAAAGACCTGCCTCCGGGCAGCTGCCTTAAATGTTTCACAATCTGCTACATTTTCAAGAGCGGGATTGGATGTATAACGCGTTCATTGCTGGATGTTAATTAACTTTGTGGAATGAGGCCAAATAGGAGTAGACAAGAGTTTGGATGTCTGGCACAGAGCAAGGATTATGTGTAAAGTTATACATGTAACATCACTATGTTATTAAAGTTTTATTTAAGTTTCTAGTCTGTTAACAGATCTAAAGCAGTCGCTCTGTCAGTTTGTGGAGGTGGAGACCATACAGGACTATGACAGGGAAGCAGAACAGGCGCTTGAAGCAGTGAGGTCATCCGAGGTGGATGTAGAAAAGCTGGTGGATAATTGGATGAAATCCTATACGGAGGTGAGGTTGCATTTACTAAAACTTGGTTATATCTTGTGGGTTTTCCCAATGGAAATCACTAATCAGACTGGAAATAACGTGTGATCCATACATTGTTCTATGTATAGAAAGTCATTGCAGATCTTGTACAATTAAAGTATGTTCATTTATATTTGCGTCCTTTACTGCTTAAGCTTCCTCCACACGTACGATCTTACAGCCAACGAACAACGCCCTAGTGTGTGAACACGTGTGACAAATGCCCTTTTGGCAGATAATCGCACGGGTGAATGCGTTCGGTTGGGGGTCATTTGTTGACCTGCCATGGTGGATCAACGAACGATTACCGGCCAAGCACATACACACTAATGATTATCGGCTGATCATTGCCCATGTGCGTTGCGGTCGGGGTCGTTCGTTGGTGGTAACATTGTACGTGTGTACGAGGTTTTACAGAAGATCACATGGGCACAGTACACTGTTCTATTGGTTGAAATAAGTTCACTCTTGTGTTTACTGAAAACTATTGTTACTAAAGCCCATTAAGAAACTATTATTTGGCTAAAGCTGGGCACACACAGCACCAATCTGTACAAAATGACAGAATCTGTAACATTCTGTCTGTCATTTTTCAAAGATAGGGCTACTCACAGTCCCGGGTATTCTCCCTATGTACAGTATAGGGAGAACGTTTGGGACTTAACACATTTCCCATGACCATGCTCATTTCCTATACTTTAGTACAAGAGGCTGACCACGGGCGAAAAATGTTCAGAATGTAATGAGAGATCCTGACACTGCCAGTGAACATTTGTGGGCATCGGGAACACTCATTGGTGGGACACACACATTGTCGAGAAAGGGGGCATTTCGTCAGATCCGCAACATTGCCCCTTCCTTTTTCATAGGTGTACCCAGCTTTAGATAATGTCACAGTACGGCTTTGATATAATTGGGAACTCGCCATCTCAAACCAAGAGGAGCTTTAGAGTTTGGTTGTGGGCTTCTGAACCTCTATGTTAATACAGCAAACCTGATTTCTTTGGGTTCCCCTTGCTTGTCTCACTGCCATATCAATGACTGACTGGTAAATTAACGCAAAGAGGACAGTCCAGATATAATTTCCTGTCCTTACTGCCCTCTGTATAGGGAACAAGACAGTCATCCATATGATGACACATGCCTTACGCCTGTGCAGTAGAGAACCAACAGGGAGCCTTAGTGACTATACTAAGTATAGCGACCCCCTGCTAATAGAATTTAGAGAGGAGAATGGAACACAAAGATGCAGCTCATTACATGGCCCCTTTAAGAAATAAATGACTGAAATTAATGTATTTGGGGTATAATCTTACTATACCAATCGATATATAAATAGTTTAACGTAGCTACAATGTGCAATCACACACATGTACGTTTAACTTACTCGTTACTTCTGTCTTCACAGACAACACTAGAACACGCACGACCAGAAGAACCCAACAGGGATGAAGACTTTGCAGATATTTACCATGACCTCATTCATTCCCCAGCTTCAGAGACCCTTTTAAACCTTGAGCACAATTACTTTGTTAGCATCTCCGAACTATTGGGTGAACGGGACATTGAACTAAAGAAGTTAAGAGAGAGGTATGTGTTTTTCACTTTTACCAATCACGCATAGGCTAGGCATACACAGGTCAAATACGAAACAATATCCCTTGTCAGTACATTTTTATGATCAGATGTTTTTAAATACAAAAAACTGATTACCTCCCCCCAACTTATATAATTCAACACTTTATAAGATGCATTACTTTCCAGATATTAAAAGATAATTATTGCCTCTATTCTGAAAAGAATAAGCTGGCTCCTCCCTCCATGCAGTCAATTAAGGCTTTGACTGCTGACATCAGTCAGTGATTGACTGCTGCCTCCTCTGCACATGCTCAAGCATATAAAAAGCTCATTGAGCACAGGAAGGATGTGGATAACTGTTACAGAACGGAAGATAACTTATCACCAAATATCTGGCTACAAATGTATGTAATAAACTGGTAAAAATAGCAGTTGGGTTTGCGGGCAGATAACTTGACAATCCAGCCGTTTTTTGTTTGAAGGGGGAAGTGCCCTTTAAAGACAGAATCCCATTTTAAGTAATAGATAATGATGTTTCATACAAGTGTTATATTTGTTTTTGAAATAATTACTCTCTCTAAGGCAGGGGTCCGAGATGAACAAAGTGATGCAGGAATTGGGCAAGTCATTCACTGATCAAGATGTGAATTCTGTTGCTGCTCAGCACTTTGAGTCCCAACAGGTAATGTAACATAACAAAAATAAATACATTTAATAAATCCATGTAGATATATATATGTATATAGATCTGGATTGCATGCATGCAACCAGCCTGTAACACTAAACATGTTTTTTTGAGGGATGGGGGTAAAATAATTATTTATGAATGTATAATGTGCTGAAGCCCTTCACTATTGCAATCATTGACATTTTCCTTTTTCACTTTGTTCTGAAATTGCTGCATAGAAAACAGGTTTTTGTTTCTTGTAGATTTTAGAAAGTACGTGGAGTACGGAGCTAAAACAGTTATCTACCATCCAAAAGCAAGAGTACCAGGAATGGGTTATAAAGTTGCATCAGGATCTCAAAAATCCCAACAACAGTTCTCTAAGGTAATACGTCTTAAAGGGCATCTATAGTGAAAAAACACATTGCCCCTTTGCAAAGTTAAATTCATGTACTCTGTGCTGCCTTAATCATATCTCTGTCATTGAATTTGTTTAACCATGGTGTCAGATCTCTGTGCAGCACTTCCCCCTCCCCTCTGTTACCTCCTCCATGTCTCAACTCCGGCTAACCGACAAGCTTATCATGTGCAGTAGGAGTTAAAAGTTCAACATCCTGAAAAACACACCCACGCACAGTGGCCAATAGAAAGCAAGCTGTCCTGGAGACATGGAATAAGTAGATCAGTACAGTTTACGATCTCTCACTTTGTGACCCATCATCAATCAGTGAAAGCTATTAAGAAGGGGGGTCAAGTGCAACCTTATATCTACCATCAAAGCTACCTCTCTCCCCTTGCTAATGCTCTTATCTCTATGTTTATTACAGAGCAGGGAGGGGGGATCACCTCACAGCGATTTGATTGACGGTCCAAGTAGGAGTAGAGGAATGCAATCTCGTATTCTTCTAAATGGTGTATCTCAGGACAGAGAGGGAATCTGAAAAAAGTGAGGACACTCTAGGGGTTGTGGGGAATTATAGAACACATGGAAAGAAAGGGAAAAAAAAAATTTCATTTTCCCACTATAGATGCCCTTTAAAGGGTATCTCCACTACTTAAATTTTTTTACTATTCAGTTTTATTGAAGAACGGGAGGTAAAGTAGCTGTCTTACCTCCCATTCTTTAATAAAACCTGCAGGAGCTGGGAGAGAAGGTAAGGAACTTACCCAATCGCTCGCTCCTCTGCAGCATAGTCTCACAGGTCCCGACGGACTCTGTACTTCTATGTGCATGCCCATTAATGATTTTAACGTGGTTATTGTAACAGATTTATAAAAGGTCTACAAAAATCTATTACAAAATGTATCTACAAATTGAAAATCTGTTCATGCACATCCTTACATAGGAATAGGACAAATTGCCCATTGACAATAGAGGGATTACCTTGGTTGGCGCATCTGCACCTAAGGTATTATAACATTTGATACTGTAACTATATCACTTTGTCCTCTTACCTAATTATTAGTTACAGTCACATGACCTCTCTGTTTGCTGGCTTGTACAAATAAAATATATTTGTTTACATCATTTAGTAAACACTTCAAAAATCCTGTACTTGAAATCCAGTGATTTATTTCAGCCTCTGGCAGCTGTTCCCCCTTAGTCTATGACTTTCCTACACGTAACATACAGGCACAGTATATGACACATTGCACGCGCGCTGACTGTATGTAAGGCATCTCTGCATCACATTACATCCAGATCAAAGTTGTCACCAAGTCCAATGCAGGAATTTAGAGTTATTTGGCAATTCACCAGAAATGTAAACATCTCTTTGGCATTGAGGGAGACCCGATTTATTTTCATTTCTAGTGAAGAAATAAAATTTCAGCCGAGCAGTCTACAAGAGGGTTCAGATACTAGTCGAGGAGCGTATGAAGAACACGGACAGCTGGAAGAAAGTTTTACAATTCATTTGGGTAAGAAATAACTCAAGGGAAAACTATGAGCTGATTTGAATAGTTGGTTTTATTTTAGAGAATCCACCACTTTTTTCTAATTTTAATTTGGAGACTTTCAATGGAATTCTACGTCTGGCAACAAAATCAGAACAATTTTCCTTGACTTGTAATCGTTCATTGTTGTGTGAGAACATAGCATTTGTCTTAAAGATTTCAAGAAAGAAAGGGTAACTGTGGTCTCCATACATGTGAGTGCTCTCATACCTTTCAAACAGGCCTAGGATGTTGTCCCTAGCTGTTGTCAATCCAAAGTTACAGGCTTGTTATCTCTGTAATATGCCCCACCCCCAAGAATCAATCTTTTCTGAAGCTAGTTACAGGCATGTAATTAATGTGTGCCTATGGACACCTTAGGGAGCTATTTTGTTCAGGCTTGTGGCTAGCTCTAAAGATGATTATTTAAAATATGAGGAGCGGTGCTTATGAGTCCGCTGATGATGCTCTGTACCAGCAGTAGGATACAAGTGGGCATACTTGTGATAGTGATGTCACAGCTCACTGTGTAAGCAGGAAGCACAACACTTTGTAGTGCTGTAAGTCTGGATAGACTGCAGCTAGACGCATGATCCTGGAGTCATTTTAAATGTAGGCGTGTCCTTTTTAATAGAGGGCACGTGTATGGAGACCACAGTTTAATCTGATGGCAAAAGCAGCTTTTGTTCTGTCCATTAACCCAATGGGCACTGACATGCTCAGTTCCATTGAAATGGAGGGGTGCAACATTGTTCCTTCATATGGGACTACTAAACTATTTAGGGGCATTGCACTGCTCCAGTTTCTCTAGGCGTAGTGAGAAGGACCACATTGCTTACCTGTGTCTGCTTAGGGGGACTGCAGTTCGCCCTCTCACCTGGGACATTGAACCGGGCACTGTTTACGGGGATACATTTCTAGTAATATACAATAAGGGCTGTCCAGTCCTTTAATTTTCAATTTGGGGTGCTCCCATTTATTAGTGCAGACACAGCAACAACACAATGTTTCGGCACTCAGGACTTTGTCAAGTGTGGGCCTGCATGCCGAAACGTTGTGTTGTTGCTATGTCTGCACTAATAAATGGGAGCACCCCGAATTGAAAATTAAAGGACTGGTGGACAGTCCTTATTGTATATTACTTGATGTTTATACTGGCAGTAAGGTGGCCAGGGAGGAGCTGGACACCTGGTCGGTACCCTGAATTGCTACTACAATTGGGGATACATTTCTCTCCATTCCCTGGCACTTCTGAATGGCATTGCTCCCCTTTCCTTGGAAATGCTGAGTGCAACTACATTGCTCCTCTTCTCCTGAACAGCTGAGCCTGTTGCATCCTAGTGTTATATGTGTGGGGTTTAAAAGTACTTGGGACAGGGATATAGGACCGGTAATTCCTACCTCCCATTATTGTTTCTGTGAGGAGCACCAACCCAAAGAAAGCTGATTCTGCCAGTCTTCCTCCTGGCTTCAGCACTGTCTTTAATACAGAAATTGTCCACGACTAACCTGGCAAATGAAAACTGCAGGTGCTGTAGCTCCTCCATGAAACAATATTGTGAGGTAGGAATAATCAATCCGACCTCCCTGCCCCATTTCAATTTTTAAATGTTCATTTTCAGAGTTTAGTTATCCTTTAACTATTTTTTTTCCCCAGAAATTCAGCTAGTCAGAGAAATTGACTTCTGTAAGAATTATTTTTACATGCACTGTATCCCAAACAAACAAGTGGGAACTGCCATAATGTTGTCTTGTATGTGAATGTATTTGTATCCTAATGTAGCACCATTTAGTGGGATTGTGTTTCTGTTCTTAATAAGAATAAATTCTGTACGTGGTGTACGGATAGTAAAAGGAAAACGTAAACTAGCAAAAAATATGAAATCAGTTCTAAAGGTATTTCTAAAAGATCCCTAAATAGACTGTAAATAATAATATTCCCTGTATTTATCAGTTAGTATTCAGCCTGTATTCGGACTGACTGTACACATTGGTGTTTTAAGGGGCACAGCTGAAGACCATGCATAACCTCAGACTGATGAGAGCTGATATGCTGGATTTCTGCAAGCATAAACGCAATCACCGGAGTGGAGTCAAGTTACACAGGCTACAGACTGCGCTGTCTCTTTATTCAACATCATTGTGTGGTTTGGTCCTTTTGGTTGACAACCGTATTAATTCATACAGTGGTATCAAGAGAGGTAGGCAGCCTCCAATACCTTTTTATTTTAAAGAAAACAAGCTTGCTAAAGTGCATTTAAATGGTTATAGGGCCCATATACAACAATCCCAATCGTACTGTACCAGCATATTCTAGATATTGTGGCATCGTGTATCATTGTTTGTTATTTTGTAATATATGAAGAGGAATCCAGGCCCAAACTGAGGCACATTGCTTAATGAAGACCTGATTGCCTATCATTTAAACTTATACTTTTTGTAAGCAACATTTGGTACTTGTGCCACTCTATGGTATTGAGGCACGTGCTTTGTGATTGGACCAATCGTAATGCAGCATGGTTCCAGTAGGAAAACGTAAAGTTAATGTAATGCGTTTGGAAGAGGGGGCCTCCCACCCCCCACGCAAAATATTTCTGTAACTAATAGAGTTGCTTACTTATATTATAGCCTGTAAATGTATGTATGTTGTGTTGTGAATAAATGGGAAGTGATCCATGCGGTCTATGATTTTCTAGATCACCCTGGAGTGCCAGGGTAGCCTCGTGCTAGCCTTAAGCCTAATACAGGAAGGAAGGAATGCCAGTTTGTCTGCCCGTCGATTGTGAAAGTCAACAAAAACTTAAAGTAGTCTTTAAGGCTGAGGCCACACTACAACGCGTGTGCATTACTGCGTGTTGATGTCCGCTTGCAATTTAGCCAATTTGCCCTTATCAGAGCGCATGCGAATCACGCAATAAATGGTGATCGCATAGGCTGGATCACAGGGCAGCGGCCACCAACGGAGGTGATGTGACCACCCCCATAGCCCAACACTACTATGCACTTTTAAAAGCAATCGCAATCTTGATCACAATCAATACACTTGAGCATGTGCAGTAGAGGCTGTAGTCAATGACTGTGATATCGGCAGTCAAAGCCTTGATTGACTGCATGGAGGAGTCAGGTGCTAACTCGATTCCTAGAAAATATAGAAAAGTGTTATTTACCCTTTAGATCTTTCATGTTACAAGTGTTATTGTTTGTGTTGTTGTTAATGATACAGAATGCACACTTTAACGCTGCTCCAATGTGTGATTGTTTTTGTCTCTCACACAATTAGATTTTGCCACTGTTTGCCAGGAATGTACCGATTTTCATTTCCCGCACCTTCAGGAACAGTTGGAAGTGGTTCAGCAGGTTGCTCTGTACGCCAGATCCCAGAGAAACCAGAAGAGCAAGAACCAACCTGGTAAACCGTGTGACACTATATTAACAGCTCCATTTACATTTAAACCCATATATTTAGGCTGGGTACACACCATTAGATATTTCCGAGCAATCGACCGATAGTAACGTGTATCGGTCGGCCGTAAATATCTGATGGTGTGTGTGCAGTGGGCCCATTGGTAAATCACGGTCAATTGTGCGGTCCCATCTGTCGCACCCACTATTGCCGATAGTAGCGATCGCTCGGTTGGGACAAAAACTCGGCTGGTGTGTACCCAGCCTAAAGGAACCAAAATTAGTAAAACATGAATAATTCCGTTGTTGGTTTTCTTGCAGTGTGTTTATCTGTAGTAGTCTCAGTTCCAAATTAGAATTGGATGCTTCTTCCCATGCCTCTTCAAGGCAAAATCTCCACTTTCCTGGTCCCTTGTGTGGGACAGGTAGCAAAATATGTCCACTCATTTTCCAACTTACTATTTAATTTTATATTTTTGAATGGTTTTCTTTTATTGCAATCTAAGGTTCTGTATTAAATAGCAGACATTTGTCTTTGCCTCCTCTTATTTCTCTCCTGACCATACAAAAATGCTCCCTGTGCTGTGATTCTAAGACATAGTAAACACATGTGCTATATTTTTTCAAATGCTGTAAACAGCCTTAAGTCCACAGCGTTAATATATATCAGCACATAACAAAAAGGAACACATGTCTATATTTATCTGTGTCTGTATTTGGTGTGTCCTCTGCTCTCGTCTGTTCTATAAATTGAAATGCAAGCAGGCACTGCTAAATACAGACAGTGGGCATTTACAAAGTAGTGAAAAGATTGCATGTGTGTATACTGCAGTAATCTGACAAATCCATTAAAGAGAACTAGTTGTTCTTATTTTACTAGGGCAGGCATTTTGCGTGTTTTAATTTGCTCTGTCCTATAGATCTGAAATGATCCCTAAGGGTGCTGTATAAGATGGTATTTGTGCAGAGAAAGTATCAGTGACTCCTCATGGTGCAAGGCGCTAAAGAAGTAATTCAAGACAACTCCACAGTGAAAACTAACTTTTTAAGAATGTACCTGAGGCAGGGAGGTAGGAGTGATTTATTCCTACCTCCCAATATCATTTAATTGAGTAGCTCCAGCATATGTTTCATCTGCTAGTCCAGTGTCCTGGACTTTCCTGTATTAAAGATATTGCTGAAGCCAAGAGGAGGCCTGGCAGCAGTTTTCTTTGTGGTGGTGCTCCTCACAGAAACAATATCGGGAGGTATGAATTAAAAATCCTACCTCCCCACCCCAGAAACATTATATACACTATATTTCTTCTTTTAAGATGCCCTCAAGCTGATTCTTTCTTAATAAAACCTGTATTGAATTAATGCAATAAGAGGAGAAAGGTTTGCTGTGCATTTAATTTGTCACAACCAACCAAATGTTAGCTTCTTACTGGTTATTGGCACAGGCACTTTTAATTGCATTAGCTCCTATACATCCATGCACACGGTAGCCAAGATTGCAATGATCACGTTTTCATTTAGCTAGCAAGAGGATTAACAGAATGGATATTTGGTGGGACTGATGAACTGTAAAAATAAAACTGTCCAGGTCATATGTTCGAAATATGATAACAGATTAAAGAATTATTGAAGGTTTTATAATCACATGTAGCATGATAGGATGCAGGCATACATGAAAGCACATACTTTGCAGCTTTGCCAGGCCTAAAAGCAGTGTAAACATGTAGTGGATAAGGATAGGCATCCATAGAATGGATAGTCTGGTCTAATGACTTCCAAAATGACTTGAGAGACAAACTAAAATGTTGCATGTGACACCCAATAGGAACATCAAAAAAAGGTCATGTTCAGTTCAATTGTCTGTTACCTGCCCCAGCTGATATATATTTCACTTTATTACCTGCATTACTAACTAGGTATTCAAGGATAATTATTGTCCCCGTTTTGATTGAGTAAGCTGGCCCCTCCCTCCATGAAGTCAATCATGGCTGTGATTGCTGATATTACAACCATGATTTTATGATTGACTGCTGTTTTACCTGTTGCCTCCTCTGCACATGCTCAAGCATATAAAAAGATCATTGAGCAGAAGGGAGGAGGCAGATACCTTGGCCAGAAAGGAATAGGGGGCAACTGTGGTCTCCAAACAAGTTAGGGTTAAATGAAAGCCTGCCTTATTTCCTTTAAAATGAGCAGACAACCACATCTCTGGCTGGAGCCTGTGAGAAATTACATTGGGGTGAACTTTCTGCTTCCAGTAGGTTGAGTGACATCACCTTACCTCTGCCCCGTCCGTCCATCCGCCCTGGGGAATAAGCATGCTCAGTTAAGACTTAATGTTGGGGAAATCAGGAAGTACATGGGGAAAAAATTGACAGTTGAGAAGGGGAGCCTATTAATGCAGGCTGAGGCTGGTCACATGGCTGAAAACAGGAAGTGTTGAAGCAGGAAGTAATATTGCTGAACCTTTCCAGCAATAACTTCTAAAAAAATTTATCTAGAGATGTGATTAAGGTTTCATTTTGAAGGTAAGCTGGAAGGCTTTTTATAGAATTCTTAATAGTTTGGAAGAATTCAAGACCACAGTTACCCTTTAAATACAAATGCATGTAAGCATTTTTTTTGTTTAAAGGGTGAACATGCCCTTTAAGGGTATTTCTCTTCACTTTCTCTTCCAGTATAGGCAAGATGTAAAGAGTAACCTAACCATAATGTGTATTACCCTGCATCTTACCTGTTTCTGCTAACTGCCTTAGCCTTCCACTTTTGTACTTTAGCCTGTGTCCTTCTGCAACCTTTTCTACCCACCTCATATCTGAAGTGAAAACTTTCAGTGAATGCAACTGTAACTTCACACCGTGACTTCCAAAATACAATTAGTCTGAATGGACCCCCAGAAATGTTTTAGTCACCATTTACTATTATGCAAAAAACTGTTGTGGATGCCAGCAACACTCCCAGCTAGTAACTCTAGCAGGCTGATCCTCGAATAGACCAGGTCAGGAGGTTTAACACATAAGGGTTGTTTATTGTGTAATCCTTCGGGTTAGGGGAAACAGTTCAGTTTTTTTCATATTGTAAAGTGATGTATTAGTACATCTGAATTAAAGGACAACTGTATGGTAAAAAAATTACTTATTAAATATGAAAAGTACAGGTACTTTTAATTTGAACTGTTTTTGAAAAAACTTTATACGCACTATAGTTCTCCTTTTAAAGAATAATTTAAAAGCTTTATCCCTGCTGACGGAAACCAAAACTGCAAAACCCAAATGTATATATTAACATCTAGGGTACTGAATTACAGCATTTTAATTCCTTCATTTTATTTTTAACCTTTTATTACAGAAACATCAAATGGAAATGAAGGGAGAGGAGATAAAGGGAAAGGCAATGAGCGTAGCCATTCCAATTTATTACCAGGTAAAAAAGGCAAATATTCATTCTTAAGGAATATTCACTACCAAGAGGAACTATTCCTTTAATGCATTCATTAAAGACTGGGAGGATAAGGAGCTATGCCTTACCTCCCGTTCTTCAATCAATACAAGTGGAGCCAGGAACGAACTTAGAGCAACTTACCTGTTACGCGATCCTCCGCAGCAGCGCTGAAATTCTCATGCATGCGCGCTATAGTTCTACAGAACCCGGAAGCAGTTGGGACCTGTCAGTGCTGCTGCAGATCGCGTAACAGGTAAGTTTGCTCTAAGTTCGCTCCTGGCATAGCTCCTTATCCTCCCAGTCTTCAATCAATGCATTAAAGATAATAGTTAGCTTTGGTAGTGAACTACTCCTTTAAATTCACTCATTGTATTTATGGAAGGTGGGATGGGATAAAAATGTTTTGACCATTAGGTTATACCAAGTGTGTCAAAATACTGGGAATTACATCTTTCTCAATATTGCAGATGAGGCAATGGATATTATTGCTGTGATACTAATAATATACTGCCTGTACTAAAGGAATATTAAAGTTAAATTATATAAATGTCACACCAATTCTGTAATTGCTAACTAGCAGATTGCTCTGTCTCTCTCCCTATGAAATCAGAAGTAATTCGGAGGGAGAAATCCTTTTGCAGGTTTCTTGTATAGAATCGGACACTGACCCAGATACACAGTTGCACATGCAACGTACAGAGATGTAATGTAACTACTGGGAGACCTTTCTAAGCAGCAAGGAAACCAATTACTGTATTTACAAAAAAATAGCACTGGCAGGCCAAAATTCAACTGGGCTCAAATGACTTTATTTGCAACAAACAAGACGATTTTACACTCTTTACCAAGTGCTAATAAGTAACAACAGCAAAATGATACAAGATACATTTAATACTTATATCCTACATACGAGGACCATGTTGCACATGTTTGAAAACTACAACTCCCAGCATTCTCTGTTAGCAGTAAGTTTCTTCCTTATGTCCATTGGCTAATGAATGTACTAAGATTCAATACAGTGTAATGATATAGAGCATGGGTGTTGAACTTTTCACATGTTTAAAGACTACAACTCCCACCATTCCCTGGCTGTTCAGAAGGCTGGAAAATTTATTTTTCATACATCCTGGAATAAAGCCCTTTTACTGACTTTCTAATGCTTAAATGATGGAATAAACCATTAACAAACTCACTTCATTGTCTCAGAGAAATGGGCATGGAAATGTTTTCCTTTCAGCCCCCCTATATATAGCAGGGATAAGCAACCAGTAGATCTCCAGATGTTTGAAAACTACAACTCCCAGCATTCCTCTACAAGCACTCTGTAGTTAGGGAATTCAAACTACAACTCCCAGCATTCATCTACAAGCACTCTGTAGTTAAAGAATTTTAGGAGTTAAGCAATATACAATGTAGACTTTGTTGTTCACTTGAATTCTGGTATATCCCTGATATATAGATATCCCTTCCTGTACAGCAAACAGCAGCTCTCCTTTTTGTTTATTAAGAGGGGAGGGGTGGGGTGGAGTAAGGTAAAAGTAAGAAGAATGTTTTAGCTAAGACTGTCCATGTTTTGCAAAGGAAGTGACATATAAGTCTTGCAACTTTCTACACTCAGAAACTGTTTTGATTCGCTAACACTGCTGTCAATCTAATATTAAGCACACCGTTGGATACAACACTAAAAGGGAAGTGATAAATATGTTCCTTTGTAAGCTTACATTGCCTCCCTGTAAAACTTCCTGGGGTGTGGCTTAACACTCCATTTTGAAGATACCATTACCAAACAGGAGAGGGGACTATGCAAGTACTTTTATTTATTTATATATTTTGCCTTATTTACATTTCTATATACTTTAATGTCATTACTACATATTTGTTAATATTGATATAACTATTTATTTAGTGCTTAAACAACACATAAACACTGTCCCTATGTATATTACTTTTACCCACCAACATAGTACTTCCAAAAAAAAACAATGTATTCCCCATGAATTTATACATTTATTTATATAACATAAGGGATAAATGATGTTGTCTATTTGAGTCTATATAATTACAATTACGTGTAGTGTTCTGAAAAGTAACATGTAGTAGGTGTATCACTGTATGACACATTGTTTAAGAGGGGTATAAATATATTGGGCTATAAGTGTTAATTAGAGATGTAATGTGGGTTCGAATAGAACCCAGTTTCAAATCGAATCTGAGGCTTTCTAAGTCCCGGCGAAATGTTCGGAACTCCCGAATTTCACGGAACCTGGATTCTTTTAGACGATTTTCGAAAATCGAAACTCAAATTTGCGATCTTTCAAACTTTCGGAAAATTTAGAAAATGGAACAAAAACAGTTTCGAACATCTCTAGTGTTAATATACACCTAGCGTTTGTGTCCATATTCTTTTAAATTCATGTTACTATTAAGCCTTTAATTCAAGCCTTTGATCCAATAATGAGTGCAAATGGTTTTTCTATTCCTCTGCAGCAACCAATCAGATGACGGCAGTAACCCTGTAATCTGATTGCCTCTGCTATTTATATTTGCAGTAACCAAACTTTTGCACCTCTTATTGCATCAGCCCCTATGAGTTTCTTTCCTTTGTCATTACAGGGGAATTTTACGTGACTCACCATTCCAATCTGTCTGAAATCCACATAGTGTTTCACATTTGCGTGGATGATAATGTAAGAAGTGGAAATATAACAGCCCGGGATCCAGCTATAATGGGGCTTAGAAACATCCTGAAAGTCTGCTGTACACATGACATCACAACTATTAATGTTCCACTGCTGCTGGTCCATGAAATGACTGAAGTGAGTTCCATAATCTTTAAAATGGTTAAATGCCACATCATCGGTTATCAACTTGATTGTGTAAATGGGAAAGAGTTTATTAATGGTTACTATTTTATTTATTATTAGGTTGTATTGTTCTGTGTACAATGAGCATTAAGCTGACCGTACACTACAAACTTGCCTCTCGGCGTTCCTGTGATGCAAGGACTGCTGCCTGGCCTGATTTAGCAGTCGATAAATGAATGGGCCAGAACGGGGAATGACGGGAGGTAAAACAGAAGATAAGGCAGTGTGTAGAATGTTGAATGTTTCCAATATCTTACAAGGGTGTGGCCAGAATGCCAATTCTATATTTGGTGTTAATATGTGGCCCACCATATAGAGTTCAGCAGGCTCATTGGTTAGCGATAAAGACCTAGGTTTGAATTCTCCCTTGAACATATCTGCAAGTAGTTTGTATGTTCCCCCTATACTTGCGTGGGTTTCCCCCACCTTTGAAGACACACTGATCGGGTATATGTGAGATAAAGGGATTAGATTGTAAGCTCTTCGGGGCAGGGCCTTGATGTGAATGTTTCAATGCTCTTTTAAAGCGCATTTGTGCCCATTGGTTCTAACGTTCATGAAAATGTTAATTTGCAGCTACCTGGCTTTGAGTTTTCTTTCTGCGGTAATGTTTTCATTTGCAGCCGCTGTAAAGAATTTGGCAAAACGTGCTAAAGTTCTCTTTGCAGTGATGTATTTTGAGTAGAACAGGGGGCATTCCTGTATAACAACACGTGCAAGATTAGGAAGCCCTGTGTTTGCTGTTGGCTCTGGAATGGTCTTTTCTGTTTGGAATGGATTCAGTTAAGTTACGTTCACACAAGTCGCATGTTTTCGCTTATTTAGCAGTTTCTTGAGTGGTCAACGAAACTTTGAAATGATTTTCTGCCGCTAAACAACTGCATCTAAAATCGCTACAATACCGTTCATGTGAAAGTAGCCCAACTTCCATTATTTAATTTGTCTATGGTGATACTTTCTGAACATTATTCATACGATAGTTACTCAGAGACCTAATTAAAGGAATAGTTCACTCCCTATAGCGCGCAGTGCGACAGAACAAGGAATCGGTCGGAGATTTCACTGTGGCTGCAGTGGATTGAGCAAAAGGTACGTTTCTTCAATCTATGTTCCCGGGTCCGGAGCTATTGATTGAAGAAGGGGAGGTAAGACATAGCACCTTAACCTCCTGGGCTTCAACCAATACATTAAAGGAATCGTCAAGTCTATGATGATACTTTATCACCATTTTTATTATTATACATTAAAGGTATAGTTGACTTTGGGAGTGAACTAATCCTTTAAGAGGTGACAACAGGAAAAGAAAAACACAAAACGTAGCAAAGAAAATAGGGGAAAAACCTCTTTGACTTAGGATAGGATTTCCCATGTGGGTTTCCTGGTATAAAGATCTGGTTCCGATGTCATGATTTAAAACGTTTAATTTGTTTACCAAACTAGCTAGCCAGTTCCAGGTATTAGATTTCTAAACCTACTGACCCTTCAGATCTTTATTTCTGTGGTTCCGCTTTGTTGTTTTAGTTTTACCCAGTGGCACAGCTGTGTGGTGTTTATGTGGTTTGCTGTGACAGGTTATGATAACGCATATACTTTATTATAGCAGGAGTAAAATGTTCTGTTTTTAAACCCATTCACTTCAACAGATTCTGGCATAATCTTAAAGGCCGGGATGCTGTGTTAGGACCATTGCTGTGTAACTGAGACTAGCAAAAGGAATTTAAAACCGCAAATAAATATAATCCAGTTAGGGATAGAGGGTTCAAAAAAACGCTTTAATATTCATAATTTCAATTTAAAGTGTAACTAAAGGTTACATCAGATCTCAGCCTCTAGACGTTCCCGCACCTTCCGCTAGACACTTTTTAAAATTTACTTCCTGCACTTGTTTTAGCCTGCTCTGTTGCTGTTTTACCATAGAGCAGTTTTAGCAGTAAGTGACAAATCATGGAAAAAAGGGCATGTCGACCCTTAAAACAAAAAGTAGTCACATGTCCAGACATCCCATGCCCCTTCAGGCTTCCGGGCAGGGTGGGGAAAGGGGGTGTGATATCACAATGGGGCGGGGCTTGATGTCACAAAGGGCGTGGCCTGTGTTCTAGGGGTGGTGGGAGTCGAGGTTAGGGGCATTCCGGGGCGTGACTTGGGAGGAGACTCACGTCTCCTCTCATGTCTGGGGTGGTCTCGCGGGTGTGCGGGAGACCACCCCAGAATGAGGGAGACTCCCGGTGGGATACCTGCATGTCCATTACCTGCCCCCCACCCTAATGTATTATTAAAATGTATCCTTTAAGGATAATGATTGCCTTTATTCTGGCAGAGAAAGCAGGCTCCTCACCCCATGCAGTCAATCATTGGCTGTGACTGCTGACATCACAGCCAATGATTGACTGCTGTTTCCCCTGCTGCCTCCACTGCACATGCTCAAGCTTATAAAAAGCTCACTGAGCAGAGGGAGGAGGCAGATACCTTTTCCAGAACAGAAAAGCCTATATTAAAATCTGGTTACAAATGCAAATTGTCAAGCTTTGCTATTTACAAAGCTTATAGAAAATATCTTCCAACTTTATTCATCTTTAAATAATGATCTTGCCAAAGCAATAAACTTGTTTCTTTTTAGGGCATTGTTTTTTAGCATTATCCAAAACACAGGGAAGAAAACCACTGTCAAACGCCTACTGTTGACAGCATGTGTTCCGTGTAGGCAGATAAATCACAACGATACTCATGGGATTTTTTTTTTTTAGTAAAAAATAAAATTTCCAAATTTATGGTCATTTTGGTAAACAGCGGAGTCCAAACAGGAATATTGTATTTCATTCATACACCATAATTTGTCCTGGCAGCTGTTATTAACTCATAAATCAGGTTAAAAGGTTTTTTTTTGTTTTTTTTTTATGACGTGACATTTATTTATAAGCACTAACGATCCAAGTCAATTGTGATTTTAAACTTTATCTATAAATCTATATGAAATGAATAAATCTAAAATATATATATTCTCATCATTTAGGGCTAGGCCACACTGGCACATTTCTCACGTGCTTCCATTGTGAGTGAGTAACCCAGACCAGTGCATGGCCACTTTGCATGCGCTGCTCTGCGACCTCTATTTGGAGTGCATGCGATGACGTTTTTTTGTGACTCGCATTCAATCAAAATATAGGGACTGGAATTTTTTTTCAATACATATTTTTGATGTATTTATTGATCTTTTTTCAAAGGTTCTGCAAGGATGTAATGGTTCACTCCGAAAACAAAATCTATACTTTTTTGCATTAATTGAAGAACAGGAAGAGCTACATGTTACCTCCCGTTCTTCAGTTAATCTAACAGGAGCTAGGAACGAAGATAAGCTTACCCACGATTCACCACTGGCTCTAACTAAACTATAGTGCACTTACACTTTAATGCATGCTATTGTTCAGCTAAAGCTAGAAAAAGTCTTGAAATGTCAGAGGAGCCAGCGTGATTCTCGCTTGCGGGCAAGTTTAATATCTTTGTTTTGCCCCCCCCCTTTCAAATAACGCAATAAAGGAATAGTTAAAATTCTGAGTGAACTATTTCTTTAATATTCAATATAGGTCATTTATGATCAGATTAATTTATATAGTAAGTTCTTTGTGCCACATCTTTAAAAAAACAACAGGTTCTGATAAGGTTGTTTATTTGATCATCCATGGTTACTCAGCTTGAATACAGTAGCAAGGGGATCAACAAGCCATATTTTTGTTGTTAACATGAGCTGAAGATCCCAAATTAAAAAACGCTTGCACGTACACATATTTGCTATATAAATCACAGGCACACACCCTAGAGACCTAATAATAATGAACACTTCATCAGGAAGAGTTCCTGACAGCTTTTTTTTTTTATATACTTAGGAAATGACGATCCCATGGTGCTCCAAGAGAGCTGAACTGGTATTTAAGTGTGTCAAAGGTAAGGCAGTTTGAGTTTGGGTGGATGATGTGCTCTTCAGGGGTCAAAAGTATAAAGTTTTTTTTAAAGAAACAGTTAAAATTAGAGTTTTCTGGGACAGGGAGGCAGGGTTGATAATTCCTACCTCCCAAAAACATTTGTGTTTGGAGTGACAAGAAAACTGCTTCTGCCATGCTTCCCAAGTGCTTCAGCACTAGCATAAATACAGGAAAGCCCAGGGCACTAACCTGGCTGATGAAAACTTTACAAACAGTATGAAGAGGTAGAAATGATCAACCCTACCTCCCTGCCCCAGTTACCGTATATATACTTGAGTATAAACCGAAGTTTTCAGGCTTTAAAAATAGCTTGAAAACCAAACCTTGGTTTATACTCAAGTCAATCTCTTATCTTTCAGTAATCTGGCAGCCGTCTGTTCTGCTGGTTGATGTCGCTACTGGGTGCCTCTCTCACATTCCATGCGCCGAGTAGTGACGTCAGGCGCCAGAGCAGAGGATGCGAAGCGAGCTGCCACCTGGATTACTGAAAGGTAAGAGATTGACCCGGCAAGTTACTACAGTTAAGAGCGTACTGGGGGGAACAGTAATCCTTGCAGTGGCAATTCCATGTTGGGAGTTGTAGTTTCCAAACATCTGGAGTGCCAAGGAATGGGGGTTACTGTATGGGATTAATGTCCATTTAAAGGACAACTAATACCTCAAAACAATACAAAATCAGGAGGATGGTATCTATTGTTAAAAAGATTGCCTTCTGATTCTGTACTGTTTTGAGGCTTTAGTTGCCCTTTAAATGGACAGCAGAACTGTATGGGAATTCTGTCCATTTAAAGGGCAATTAAAGCCTCAAAACAATACAGAATAAGAAGGCAGTAGTGGTCATATTTTCTACCCTCGGTTTATACTCGAGTCAATCAATTTTAATCCTTTTTTCCCAGGTAAAATCAGGTACCTCCGTTTATACTCTGGTCAGTTTATACTTGAGTATATACAGTACTTTTTTTAAAGTTTTTACACTGGAGTTGTTGTTTAACATACAAGATTCTTGTATTTCAAGGCCTTTGAGAAATTTTCATGAATACAGGAAAACAAAGTTCCTTTTAAGTACCAAATTATGGCGCTTACTGTATAAAAAGCCATGTTCATATGTCTAGTCTGCAGCTCTAATAGTATACAAGTCTCCTTGGTACAAGAGCTCCACTGAACTTTGAACCGTACTAAATGTTTTATTCTCTTATAATTGTCTCCTTGTAAACTTTAGCATTTTGATTTAACTATGTAGCTGAAGGTTTTCTCCTTTCTGTTTTATAAGTCCACTATCAAACCCCAGATTCTGGAAAGAATTGCAAATCCTCCTCCCTGCATTAATTAATGGAATGGTTCACTACAAAGGAAAATATTCCTTTAATGCATTGATTGAAGAGCAGGAGGATAAGGAGCTCTGCCTTACCCTCCGTTCTTCAATCAATGCAAGTGGAGCCAGTAGCAAACTTACCTGTAACACGATCCTCCGCATCAGCACTGACAGGTCCCGACCACTTACATGTACCCATTTCTTAGTAAATAGCAGTTATATATCAATGTATTTTACCTCATAAGGTAGGAACACAAAAAACTTTTTTTTTTGACTTGTGTTCTCCTTAAAGTTACATTTTAGATACAAACCTAACTTGCTTATAATGCACATTTAGGCCAAATAAAATTTGATGGGGAAGTTCAGTTTCATAAATAAATACAACGGAAATGCTGACTTCCTGTTTGCAGGACCCCTAGTAGAGTCTGTTATGGCCTTGCCCTTGACTCTGCGCCTGGGCTGATTCAGTTGCTCAGTAGAGATCTGAGCATGTTTGCTCACTAATGTCAACAGCAGGGAATAGAAAGGGTATAAATTGAACTGATTTTTCAAAATGGAAGAGAATATTTAGAATAACTAGGTATGCATAATACAAACTAAGAATTTTAAAAATAATGATATTTTCCACTGAACTTTCCCTTTAATTTGAAAAACAGCATGTGCTCTGATTTGGGATAGAGAATCTTCTATGGCCCGTCCTTTTTTTTTTGTATTGTTTTAAATTTCCTCTATACACAGTCATGTTGCAGTCAGTCTGCAAGTTCTCCAACTCTGAATTCACAGTTTAACACCTGAATGAACACAACATACAAGACATTTAATTGGCAAAACTGTTAATGCTATATAAAGCTTTTAGGAACAAACCAATGAAATACTGGCTAGGAAGTGGATACGCTAACTGAAATTTGCCATCCAAGCCTGTCACTGCCAACAGGGATAAAGATACTGTTAACGTTTGGGTCTAAACATCTATAGCTTAGCCCATGTTGTGTTGAAATGTAATAATTTAACAATATATTTTATGAGCCAAGCAAGTGAGATTAAAATTTATGGGGTAATTGGTCTTTAAATGCATCCCAGTCTCCCATCTATATCGGGAACTAGAGATGGGATCCGGGTCCGTCTCGGTTCCGAAATCCGAATGTTTCGTCCGAAACGGGGGCTTATCGAAAATAGCCTTGAATGTTCGATAATAATCGGAAATGGCCTCCGAAGTCCCGAACGTACGTTCCTTTTTCGGATCTTCAGGATTTTCCCAGGATTTTTAAAGGGCACCCAAATGGGAAAATTATATTTTTTCCCCTTCTTTCTATGTGTTCTATAATTCCCCCCAACCCCCAGAGTACCTTTATTTTCTTCAGATTCCACCTCTGTCCTGAGATATGCAAGTTAAAAGAAGTGAAGATTTGAATACACCACTCCTGCTTGAGCTGTCAATCAAATCCCCTAACAGCATGCCAGTGTAGTTTGTAGGCTTACACAGGGTTTACAGCAAGTCTCCCAATGACTCCTTCCTACTCAAAAATGCTTGGCAAGTACTGGGTTAAAAACAGAAGTAAAGGGAAGGACAAGTCCCCTTCCTCCACAAGCTTTCACCTATTTATTGCCTGTCAAAGGGAGACCGGGCTGCAGTGAAAGGCAGGACTCGGTCTCTCCAAACTCCCCCCTTCCCCCCTCCCATTCCTTACGTAGCATTATCTTCAGAACAACGGAGAAACTTCCTCTCTACAGGCTTACATACCGAGGTTTTTCTTTTGTTTACAAAGGTTAGAGTGATGTGTCATGTGTAGGAGGATTAATGCGCATGAGCTGCTTGTTTCACAGGCTTAATTTACAGCCGTACTAAATGAACGGGGGAACGACCAGAGAGGGGAGGGGGAGTGGGGAGCTCTGCAGTAAATCAGACAGTGTGCAAACACTGAGCCGCATAGGAAGGTAAGAGTAAGGCAGAATACACTAACCTTTTATTATGTCTGGATTGGAGCAATGTATAAATTTCACTATAGATGCCCTTTAAATCCGAAAACTGAACAAATCTTAACAGTTTCGGCCATCTCTATAGGGAACCAGATAGTCCTTATCTCTGGGAGAGCCTCAAGTGCTGTAGGTTGTCTGTCGATTTCTCTGTAAAGGCAAACTGTGATTTTGTGGATTTTAAAATATTTCTTACATGTTTTTTATTTGATATATAAGTAAAAGATAAGTTAGGTAAGATAAGATAGGTAAGATAAGATGCGACTTCCGTAAGGCTTGAATAATAAATGTAATTCATTGTCGGTTCATTCTTCTCTGAGTCAAGAGTTATTTTTGATCCCTTTATGGTCACATTTTGTGCGTGTGAAAATTCTTTCTGTACTCCAATAGTTCACGTGTTGTAATAGCTCATTTGTACAAGTATGTCATTTTCTACATGTCATGTAAAGTAATGCTTGTCTTCCAGGTTTTATGATGGAAATGGTTTCTTGGGATGGAGGTGTTTCAAGGACAGTGCAATTTCTTGTTCCACAGGTAAATTAAAATTCTTGTTTCTCGTGAAACTGTTCCCCTCGTCCGGTCAGATTGGTCACTTGATTGGCTGTGATTAAAGCATGGCCATTGGTTCTTGATAGTCCTAATGATCAGATATGTCTATAAATTTCAGTCAACTGTGTTTATTTTTAGATTGAGTGCCCACTCAAAAGTGAGATGCATTATTTAAAGGGAAAGACCACTCTAATAAAAAGTTTGTTGAAAAGACCACTTTCCAAAGACGCTCCTGAACTTGCTTACCTGACCCGGTCCCTCGCAGTATAGGTGCCGCTCTTGCTGTCTAAACTCTGTATGTCGCAAAAGTGGGGTTGGGGGGATAATCTACAGTTTTTTTGGAGTGTACATGCCCTTTAAATGTACAAGACTTGTGCTTTCTCATCTATAGTTGCCCCTTATTGAATATATTGCATACAAAGTGAAAATGAAAACCTGTTTTCTGAATTGTGAAGAAATGTTTTTTCCTACTTGAGTATTAGACATACATCTGACCACCATACATTCCAAAAAAACACTTTCAACTAGGAGCCACAGTGACGGCATTAAACAGGAAGCATTTCCCCTCTTTTATTGGCTTTCTTGTAAGTCCATCTTTGTTTACAGGAAACATAATTCAACACGGTGACATGTTTCTATGTAATGTTTACATGTCATGTTTTCACATTTCTCACTATCTGAAGAGATAGACATCTGATTTTACACTGTTATTCACCCTTTTTTATTTACTTAATTGAATAAACAGTAAAAATATTATTCAAAGCAGTGTCTCTTTTGTTACGCCAGGAAAATGTAAATTGCTGCATCTTTCCTAGAATGCGTTAGATGTATTTACAATAGTAGTGAACTGAGTCTGTACTTGAAATGCAGTAAAATCCTAATGTAAAAATCTTCTTGTTCATTGTCAAAGTGACGATTTGTTTAATTGAAGTCTAGCGATTAATTCAAGTTTGTCATTCCCTGTTTACTGTGTAAGTGAACATAAAATGCTAATACGTACCATGGAAGCAATCCATTCAATGGTGTTGTCTTCCTGTTTCCATGGTCCTTCATAGCTGGTGATGTCAGCTCAGATAAAGTTTAGCTGGTTAGAAAATGTTATACGCTGTAAGCTAGGGAAGAAAAGAGCAGCAACTACAATGACGTTGAAGATTAGGTAATGTTTTATTTAAAGTTAAAAATACGGCAGTTCAGGTCATCAATATCACCTGAAAATAAAGGAGGGAGTGAAAGTTGAAACAACCTTTTCTCTGTGTTTTGCTGTATAACTGGAAGTATAACTAAACCCCCAAGCCCACCCCCCTCCGATTAAAGGGGCCCGATCATCAGCCAGTTTTCAGCCTTATCGGGAGATAAAAAAAACATTTATTGGAACAATCCCCATCATACGATCGGAATTGGTCTGTGTATGGCATGTGTGAGACTACACAGGGTGAGGACTGTAAGTGATAGGTCCTTACCCCTAGGTTTACCTTTAAAAGCTTGAAACCTTTATTTCTCTATCCCATTAATTTTTTCCCATCACTGGACTTGTGTAGCCCCGCCTCTCTTTTGGTCCAGAGCCTAACCAGTAGAAAGATGCATTCTGCAACAAGCACAACTTCACATTGGGCAGATTCTTGACAGGGTGGAGGCAGAGCATCAAAAATACGGCAATCAGGAAGACTTAGCTGTTTGGATCCTTACTCTTGGTAGGTTCCTAGATCTTCTAGTAGAAGAAGAACCAGACATCACTGCAGGTTCTCATGAATCTCTAATCTGGTCTTAGTTATAATACAGAAATCCATTTTGTCAGCAGTGATTTCTTGGGAAGGGAAACTATCAGATGTGTTATTGGAGACATAAATTAACCATCTGGGTGAGGGATTTGTAAGGAATTGAAGTGATGTCAATGACACAGTCAATGGCTGAATATTATTGTCCTAGCTGTTTCCTCTGAGCATGTGCGAGCCTGTAAAAGAGCTTGGAGAGGAGGCAGAAACTTTTGAGAGGCAGAGGGAAGGGGGGGGGAGAAGGACATTTGTATACATATATATATTTTACTTTATAAAGCGCCATTTGGGGAGGCGGCGCTGTTAAATATTAGTATACAAAAAGCTGTACAAGGGGGCCGATAAATAAAATAATACATTATCCTGCATGTGCGCTATATCTATTGTATTCAATTAGATCAACTGGACTTGGTTTAGTTCTTGAAGACGTTTCGCTAGTCATCCGACTGGCTTTCTTAATTCAGAAATTGAGAAAGCCAGTCGGATGACTAGCGAAACGTCTTCAAGAACTAAACTTCAAGTCCTGATGATCTAATTGAATACAACAGATATACCATGACCTGGATGAATGAGAATCTTCACAAGCATGTGCGCTATAGTTACTCTAAACAGGAAGCGGTCAGGAATTTCCACTGCTGCTGTGGTGGATCTCGTGTAAGGTAAGTTTCTTTGTCCGTCGCTCCTGGTGAATTGATTGAAGAATGGGATTTAAGGCATAGATCCTTAACCTCCTGGTCTTCAATCAATACATTAAAGGAATAGTTCACTTTGAGTGGACCATTTCTTTTAAAATGATTAGCAAGAGTACATGTAAATCATTTTGTACAGATTATCAAATCATCCCTAATGACTTTTTCCAACTTTTTTTTTTGCAGAATATTTCAGAAGAAATGTTCTATCAACTCAGCAACATGCTTCCTCAGATCTTTAGGGTTTCATCCACACTGACATTGACTTCCAAACGATGAGAGTTCGTTAGGTGAATGAATGGAAAAACAGAAAAGTAGACTAATCTTGGTCTTACTGGAATGAAAAAAAGGTTGTTTTTTTTTCTATTGTAAGACCACATTCTTTGTTTTCTACATAGAAGATGGAAACATTATTCCTTCAATCCATTCCCTCGTTACCTATATACAGCAATTCAGCTACACGGAGTATGGAAATGCTGGAGTTGCACATTTTTTAACTTCACATTGATAAAATATTAGATACTATGATTGCATACAAATCAAAGCAAACAAAAAAAACCCAGCCCATTGGATAATGTTTTCTAAAAAGACATGTCCACCCTGAAAGTAAAAATGTATGTTTATTGCAGGACCCCAAACCTAAATTTCACAATACTTACCTTTTTGTCTGATGCTCCTTTAATCCATTTCCCAAAACCAATCCACCTCCTCTGCTGCTGCTACAAGCTCACACAGCATGAGTGGAAGGGGCTTTTGTAGCATCCGTTGGCTGTGATGTCATGGACTTGACTGATGGCTGCTACACAGAAGAACCAGGTAGAAGGGGAGAGTAACAGGGATGAATGGGTGTAGGAGCATTAGATGAAAAGGGAAGTATTGTGAAAGGTTTGTGGGAGGGAGTGTCCTGCAATTAACTATACATGTTTTTTTGTGTGCATATTTTTACCAATAACAGACTTCTTATGGAATGTTGATGTGCCTGGTTGATATTGACTGGTCACTGCAGAAACTAGTAATCACAATGAACCAGGTGCAATATTACAAAGCCTGTGAACATGATTCAAGCTGCTGAAGGGAGACACAAGATTCAATTCGGTGGTACCCCTTGGACCATCTTTATCACTGGAAATTACCACGGGATATTATGTCAACTAATTTTCACTTCATGTTATTCATTATTGTATGTAGATTCCCTCTTGTAATTAAATGATATCTCCTTGTTTATCATATTATCTTCGGGTTTCCTATTGTATACTTATTGTTATACAAGTAGTAACTGGATACCTAGTAACCGTGCGATTGTAGGGGCCAACCCGCAACAAACGATGTGTATGCACTGGCATTTTAGGCGACAATCATGGCGTGTATGGGCGCTCTGACGGGTCATTTATGATCCGCCTGGCGGATCGGGTAATGCCCCCTAGTGAGCCCTAGTGAGGTGAGACACAGCTTGTTGTACATTTGTGAATGTGCTCTGTCCATTGGGACAATGTTGCGTGGAGACTTTAATTCCCCTTTAACAATGGAACTGGTGATCCCACCTAAAACACTGCATGAAAGGATGGTCCTGTGAAAACCTCTCCTTTGCTACATGTACTTGTAATAAACTTCCCAGAAGTCTCTCCTACCCATATTTGCATATGAGGAGGGCTCTAACCATAAAGGAGGACTTAAACAAATTTTTTTATACTTCATAATCTGAGAGCAACCCCTCCAAGAATACCAATAAAATGAATTATTTGCATATAAAGAGGGCTCTAACAATAAAGGAGAACTTAAGCAAGTTTTATACTTGGGCATCCCCCCAAGAACACCATTAAACTAAATTCCCACTCCAGTAAATAGCATGAGAGAAAATATAATCCCCTGAAGAAGTGGGTAAAATAACTGTCCACTGTCTGGCCACACCTGACTAGTCACATGCTCCCTTAACTTATCTGAACTTTAACAGGATTGCTTTGAAATGACTAGTAGATCTGCTGTAACAAGTTCCTGCGGTAGTTAAGGTTTGGACATGTGTAAAGGACACAATGATCAATGACCACACTGTGTGAAACTGAAAGAGGTGAGACACGATGCTTTTGAAGGTTCTCATTCATCCAGGTCATGGTATATCTGTTGTATTCAATTAGATCAACTGGACTTGAAGTTTAGTTCTTGAAGACAAGAATCTGTGACAATTATGTACCCTGGAAAATCCCAATTAGCATATCTCAGCCAGGTGTTATGGGCGTGATTGCATAGTGGCTAAGAGGTGTTATAGGAAAACAGCATTGTACATGGCAGACACAGGTTATTGTTTTTATATGCAAGGACTCTGCCCTCTGATTTAATTTTGTTCTGAAGCTTCAACTGCCCTTTAACTCCTTCTTGATTCCATAGAACTCACTTGAATGGCGCTACACACTCAGGGCCAGAGGCATATGTTGTACTGATGATGGCTCAAAAATGCTAAAAAGGTCTACAGCCGGCTCTTGGAGTGCTGTTAAAGCTGGTTTCTAGGTAATACAGATTGTCTCTTATCCCAATAAACCAGCTAGGAAATAACAAAATTACATTTTTTGATCACAGCCTAAATAAAGTGCTAACCACCAAACTCACTAATTTACTGACAATTTAACTGAATCGTTTAATGCTCCTTTTTCCATTTACATCACGTTAAATGTTTTATTGGGGAAATGGCAAAGATGTGTTCTTATTTAGGATATTTAAAAGCTTGTGGTTCTTGTAGCTTCCTGTTACCCACACTGCGTAGAATTTTAACTATTCAATTTAGTAACTAGATACTTAGTATCATGTCTGCCATGTTATGATGCGTGTTTTGTCCCATAGAATTAAAGACTATTTTGAGAACATATGAAGGTGTTTATATGGTACCATGGTCATTTTCCCCACCCACCGTTCTTTCCGTAAAAATTGGTGGATTTCAAATTCTTTTCTTAAGCCTCAACATCCTTTCAGGCACAGAATGACTCATTTGCTTATGATAGATCCACCAACCTGTCAACATGATCAGCTTTATGGCGCATCCCATGTGTAGTAAACATGGTGCAACAAGCTTATTGTCCAGGCTACTTGGGTAATAGGGAATATTGTGAGATTAGGAAAAAGAACAGTGTTGTATAAGGAGTAGGGGATGATAGTAGGATGGGTTGATATTTGAAGTGGTGTTTTGGTCTATGAATGTTTATGATTGGTTTCTTCTAACCAGTAACTAATAAACAACAGAGCTTGATGGTTTGTGAAGCAGAGAACTAATGCAAAATATTAAAGGGTCACTTTACTCACTCAAACAACTTTACATTTTCTGAAACAACAATTTTAGAGAAGTTAAATGATGGTACTCACAGTTATCTGTGCTTACTTTGTAGTTAAATTATACATTTTTAGTGAGTACTCCTAATTCCCACACCATCCCTTACTCACTGCCTTCATGTAGTGTCTGCGACACTTATAAGTTCTGCACAGCCTCACCATAGACGCTGCTCTCGTTACACATCTCTCCCTCTCCCCTTTTTTCTTTTCTCTGCTGAATCTCTTAAATGTTGCAGAAAGTGTGCTGGCAGGCAGCTTAAGATCAGGTATTTTGGGGTAAATGCTGTGTTTTCAAATGACGATTTCTCAGAATCTACAGCTCAAAAACATTTTTGAAAGTATTTTTGAAAGTTCGATTTTTTTACTTATAGCATCAGTTTTAACTAATTTGATCAATACCATCATTGTAAAATTTTAACATGTTAAATTTAATACAGAACCTCATCGATTGAGATTACATGGTGCAAGTATAGGGTCTTATTCAATAAGAGGTGCAAAATTGTGCCCTTGCTATTATTTTTTGCAGCAACCAATTGCAATATTAATTTGATTGGTTGTAGCAAATTAACAGCTCAGGCACACTTCTGCACCTTTTATTAAATAGTAAGCCCAAACTTTAAAGAGTACTCTAGAATTGGAGTAGTTCTTTCAATAAAGTCAAGTAACAAGTTAATTAAAATTGACATTCATTTGTCACTCACAGGGCAACTTGTAATGGGTGTTTTCAATCATCCAGGTCACATATGTCTGCAGTAATTAATTCCACAGTCCCAATTTTTTTTTATACTTACTTTTTTAGTAATATTACTAATATTAGTATATACTCTATGGTATTGATCCGTAAGGTACAGAGCACTCCTAGGTCTGGAACAAATATATTTTATTGAATAAAGTAGGTCTGAAGGCCTATGCGTTTCAGCTGAATGCTGGGACGTCTTCAGTGTTACTTTACGGACAGCACACAGGCAGCTGTGTTTGGACGGAGTGCGGTGGACTTTGATATATATATATATATATATATATATATATATATATATATATATATAGCAAATATATACAGAATAAGTGGTTTTCTACCTTTGCTTGATCTTATTCATTAAAAGCCAAATTACTGTTCTCTCTATTTCTTCTTCATTTTCTTCTTCCGTTTTATTCTTCCACTTTTTTGGACTGTATCTCCTCCCACAGTTTTTGAGCTAGAGACATGAAGAGAAGTGTGCTATCTTCTAGCTAAGAAATCCGTGGAAAAAATTACGGCGTTATAGGCGAATTTCCGGACATTTTTTCCCCATAGACTATAATGGTAACAATCCTCAAATGTGGATATTTCAAAACAGTTTGTTTCATGGTCATAAATACGATTGGTGATACCCCCAACCCCCTACACAGACCCAGGTACACCCACCTACTGACCTACCTTTCCATTCCCATGGAAGCCATATTTAAAGGCTAAAGTCAAAAAAACTAATTTAGATTTATCCTCAATAAAAGATAGTTTTACGGTTGTAAACACAAATAAAGACATACCCCTCGACCAGACCCAGGTACACACACCTACTGATCTACTTATCCATTACTGTGGCAGCCATACTTAAAGGGTAACTAAAGTAAAAAAAAAATAATTTTGATATATCCTCAATAAAAGATAGTTTTGTGGTTGTAAACACAAATAAAGACATACCCCTCAACCAGACCCAGGTACACACACCTACTGATCTACTTATCCATTACTGTGGCAGCCATACTTAAATGGTAACTAAAGTAAAAAAAACTAATTTAGATTTATCCTCAATAAAAGATAGTTTTATGGTTATAAACACAAAAAAGACATACCCCTCAACCAGACCCAGGTACACACACCTACTTATATACTTATCCATTACTGTGGCAGCCATACTTAAATGGTAACTAAAGTAAAAAAAACTAATTTAGATTTATCCTCAATAAAAGATAGTTTTATGGTTATAAACACAAAAAAGACATACCCCTCAACCAGACCCAGGTACACACACCTACTGATCTACTTATCCATTACTGTGGCAGCCATACTTAAAGGGTAACTAAAGTAAAAAAAACTAATTTATATTTTTCCTCAATAAAAGATAGTTTTATGGTTGTAAACACAAAAAAGACATACCCCCTCAACCAGACCCAGGTACACACACCTACTTATATACTTATCCATTACTGTGGTAGCCATACCTAATGGGTAACTAAAGTCAAAATAGCAACTTTTGATCAGTAATCAAAAAAGTTTGTTTTTTTAACCCCTTCATTGACATTATTGAGTTTTAAAATCTGCAGCACAAACACACAAATTCCCTTCCGAAATGCAGTCTTTCAAGCCAAATTCAAAGTTTATACTTAAATTTTCCCTTTCTAGTTTGTTTACAGTATTTCTAAGTTGCTACTTTGTTCTTATAGAAATACTCTATGGTAAATGGCGTGACTCAGCATGTTAGAATTTTACTGGCTATGTCAAGATAAATTGCCGGCTTCCTATTAAGTGTTCTTGGCATATTTCATTCACTAAAACATGTGCCAAATGCAGAGTAGATTGAGCAAGTTTCTGTCATTTGAGGTCAGCGATTGTGTGTGGTAGGACAATGTAATGTGATTTTATTGAGAAAAGATGGAAATGTTTGAATTTGAGTGGGTTTTTCCTGTCTTGCGTCTGTAAACACACAGGCCTATGTAATAAAAGTTCTTATGGTTAAAAATGGTGCTAATTTTGCCCTAACCAATCAGATGTTAGCTTTCAAATGTTAAATAATATATGATTGTTTGGGGCAAATTAGCACCATTTTTAACCATAAGAACTTTTATTACATAGGCCTGTTAATCTTTCCTCTTCCTTGCCACAAATTGATTGTCCCTCCCTGATTTATGGTGGACACCGGGAAGAATACGGATCCGCTAGCTTGTTTGTTCTGTTTTTTATTTGCTCTCACCCTGACCTATTTTTTAGCCATATTCCAATTACGGTAAAGCTTATGAAAGGGGAGCTGGTTTTAGAACAGAGAGGGCATCTGAAGTGCACAAAGTCTAAGAGGTTCCTTGGCAAGAAAAAGTTACGGACCAAAGACAATGGGATACACTAATACTAAATGAAATGTACCTTGGGATGTCGAATCTATAGCAACTGCCAAACCTCAACTCCTCAAATCAATCTTATAGCCAAAGCTGGAACGAAAAGGAAGTGGCAGGTAGGTGTCACCGATTGCAACTTTCCAGCTTATCACTTAGGACAAAAATATCTGGATATCTGACATCAGAGAGGCCCATACATTAAAAGTTGTTTGAGGAATCTGTGAACACAACTGGAACTGCACCTGATTAACATTTAGAAAATGTAACCGGTCCTTCCCAAAACAATGAAATAATGTTAAGAAGAGAGGGGTTCGAAATGTCTATGGCTAGAAACTGAAATTAAACTGAAATTTAACCCACTGTGTAGTGTAAAAAAATCCTTCCCTTTCACCTCTCATATGGTTGTCATGCAGTGCTTTCTGAAAATCTAGAAAAGTGAAGAGTAGGAGCCTTCCTGTGTGTAATCTGTAGCTTCCCCTTCCCTAACCTTCTGGAGGACTCTGGCATGTGCTGTGTACTCTTCCCTCCCTCCATCTAGATCCATTGGCCCTGCAGATCATCTTTTAAATAAAATACAATTTTCTGCACTGTAGGGGACCTCCTTGCTACCCTAACCGCCATTGCATTAAGTTAAAACAGTGCACAAAAAATACTCTGTTCCTTTGTGTTTCTCAATAGCCAGCAACCATGTCTGTGATTGGCTGACTCTCAGCCAATCACAGATGCGTCTGCCAGTCCGGCCCCTAATGCTACTCCGTTCCTGGTAGTAACATTAGAGGCAGAGGCCATGGGATTGAATGTTTCTGTGCACTTTTTCAACTTATAAACATGGCGGTTAGGGTTGCAAGGGGGTCCCCTACACTACAGTAAAAGTTATATTTTATGGGTAGAGATAAGAAATCTCCTTTTACCATATGCAATGATTTGTCTATTAATAATCCTGTTCTTTATAAGGGCCTTTATAATTATTAATTTGGAGGTGGACATAATGGTATGAGAAAACAAAAAAAAATGTGAAAAAAATCTATGAGAACCCCAACCTCCCATTTTTTATTTTCAGACGTTCACTGAAATTCGGTAGTTACCGCTTATGTTGTGGCTGACAGGTCAACCCCTCCCCCCACACACACATTTTCTCCCCTCCCTTCTTTACCACGTGCCGTTATATTAGGGGTAGGAACATCTTTTTTTAAGTAAGAAAATATCAGCCAGGACAGCTGTATCAGCAGTGATAATGGGAGGTAGGGATACCTCCCCAACAAGTAGAGATTTAAGAATTAAGAATTTTTAATTGTCCCTTTAGTAAAATAACATCAAACTAAAGATATTTATAGAAAAGAAAAGAAATTTGTGCAGCACTCGTAGAATGTTTTATTTCTTATAAATCATCATATCAAGATAAAAGGCGACGTTTCGGTAACATCCATTACCTTTCTCAAGCCATGTTAGAATTCTAATGGATGTTCCCGAAACGTCACCTTTTATCTTGATATTTAAGAATTAAATTTGTTTTCTAAAGATATTTATATACCGTATATACTCGAGTATAAGCCGACTCGAGTATAAGCCGAGGCACCCATTTTTGCCTCAAAAATTAGAAAAGATGATTGACCCGAGTATAAGCCGAGGGTATACAGTAACCCTAATACCTTTCCACTGTAGATGTTTGGAAACTACAACTCCCAGCATGCTTGGTTGCTGGGAGTTGTAGTTTCCAACCACCTATAGTAGAAAGGTATTGGGGGTTACTGTATGGCATACTGTCTCCCACCCTAATACCTTTCCACTGTAGATGTTTGGAAACTACAACTCCCAGCATGCTTGGTTGCTGGGAGTTGTAGTTTCCAACCACCTATAGTAAAAAGGTAATGTGGGTGTCTGCATGGCCTGCACTGTTGGGTGTCTGCATGGCCCTCCCCCGTACCCCCCCCCCAGCCCTCCCCAGTCCCCCCCGCTCACTTACCCGTACCTGGTCTTCAGTCTTCCTCTCTCTGCAATCCAGAAGCAGCCGCGAGTCCGGCCGGCAGTTCCCATTACTACTTCGTGGCTGCGCGATGACGTCATCCCGCCACGTGCGTGATGACGGCATCGCGCACCGCAAAGAACTACTGGGAACTGCCGGCCGGACTCCGGCTGCCTCTGGATGCAGGTAATGCTTGTGACTCGAGTATGCCGAGTCAAGGTTTTTAGGTTAATTTTTAAACTCTCAAAAACCTCGGCTTATACTCGAGTATATACGGTATATGTGTGAGTACAGACAACAATAGAATTATTTTATTACAATGTAAGAACCATTTCATTGCCCAAGATTTTTTCAGAACACGCCAGTAAAACTATCCTGTGATTTCCTTTGTGATTTATGGACCAAAGCCATTTGCTAGATCCTTGTTGGGTCATGGGAAGATTTCTACAACTAGGATTATGATGAGATATTGGGCATCATTCCCCCCTTCCTCTTTTGCATTAGTAAGCATAAAATATGTCTAGGACCAATGACAGAGAAGCTTTGAGAGCCTTAAAAATAGGACACAGCTATGTGCACGTGCTCACATTGACCTTTCTGAGTCCCTGAGAAAGCATGAGGTAGCACCAAGGCTGCCATTTCACAGGCCAAGATCTACGTCTCTCCCATTACAGCATAAACGTCTTGGGCTTTTTTTGTTGAGGTGTACGTGAGATATGAGTGTATTATAACTGGCCAATCTCACTCTTGGAATGTTTATTTTCTGATACCGTCATGAAGAATTCTAGTACGTGAAATGTTGAGGGATTTATGACTTTGCCAAAGCTAAAATGTTATGCTTGGAAGAATATTTTGGAAATAATATAGAACAGATGCAGATTTTCAGGTCTGCCGCACAGCCTAAATTTTACAGATAACATAACGACCCCCCAAGTCCCCAAGACTGCAATATTTACAGAGTTGAAATAAAATGGGGAAAAAAAAGTTCCAAAAAAATTTAGCCACCAGGCTTTCTATTGCACGTGACACACGGGTACAGGAGGAAGAGCATAGATGAGCTTCAATCAATCAAATGCCAACTGGGCTGCTGAAAAATTGATTGTAGGAGAACTCGCACCTTCCTTCCATCTAATTAAAAAATGCAAATATAAATTTCATTAAAAGTTCAGCTTTGCATTAGTTACGGCTCTGTTTTGGCCTGTTCGACTTCCCACAACAATATTTTGGTTGAAATATTGAAATTTACCACACAGCAATTGTTTTTAGTCAATTGTTCAGAATAATCTGTTAGAAAGATCGGACATGAGAGCAGACAAGGGTTTACCAATATGGCTTTAATATAATTTTACTTTCCAGCAGTTGACCAGGTGTACAGTATATAACATCAGAGCTTTGGAATGTAAGAGTGATGTATAGAAAGCTGCTAACGCTCTCTCGTAAGGCAATGCACCAAGCCTACAGCATCTCTCTATGCATTGCAAATACGGTTAGCCCATTCCGAATGACTTGTGACTGTCTGCAACACCGACGGCTATTTTTACCATTTTGCATTTGCAACCAAATATTAAATGCTAAGTTCAATTCCTTTCTTGTAAATGTATCTGCCTCTTCCCTCTGCTTAAAGAGCTTTTTGTAAGTTTGAGCATGTGCAGAGGAGGCAGCAGTTAATTATTGGCTGTGATGACAATTGTCACAACCTTGATTGGCTGCATGCAGGGAGGGGCCAGCTTACTCTGCTAGAATAGGGACAATAATTATCCTTTAATATCTGTTGTTTTATAAGTAGGGGTTAACACAAATTTCAGATGGAAACAGCCAATAGCATCTTTCTATTCATCGCCATAGTAGTGTCTTATTTGCTTTAGAATGATTTTAATGGTTGGTTCTCCAGGGTGCTGGAGCCACAGTAACTTTGTGAAATGAAAATTCCATGGATGGAATCCGTCTCCACCTATTTGCAGAAATCTCTCCCAGTCAGCTTGATACGTGCAAAGTATCACCTTGCCTGGTCGACAAGTCCAATAAAATGGAGCACGTAGACGGAGTTTCTGTGAGTGTTACTGCTTTATGATTTCCCATGTGCTGATAAACTCTGTATTATTAGATCCACTCTTTGTATTCATTAAACAATATAGCATGGACACAATACATCTGGAACTGCAGATTGTCCAGGATATTGTCTCTAAGGAAATGTTACTCCTTGATAAGTTTTTACCCTCTGTTAATATGCTGGTGTCATTTTTGGCTTGGGGTCTTCGCACTGATTGCATCTCTTCCCAATGAACAGTTTCCCCACTGCTGCCTTTCCACACACTTTCAATAAGAAGACATTTTTTTGATGTGATCATCAAATTTAAAAGGGAAGCGAACTGCAGTTTTAAGAAAACTACTAGAAAACATTTTTAAAATAAAACATTTTTTACAGTCTGTAAATAAGGGAATATTTAGACAAGAATGATGAGAAGAATGAAGAGAAAGAAAGTTCTGCCGACTGTCCAGAACTCACCTTGCTGTCTGTGTGGGTAAGTTACAACTACAGTTATTAATTCTGTGCGTACTAGTCAAATATATTATCAAATTAATATTAATAATAAATTATTAACTGGTTCCTCCCACAGTTGTTGTCACTGGCGATTCTCCCACCTCTGGCATAGGAGAACGTATGTTAATGAAGGAGAAGGAGCTATACAGCAGGAGTGTAATTCTCCTTTAAGTGAGGGTTGGTCATGTTGATGCCACGTATTTTCCAATTCTCAAAGAACATGTGGCATTCAACGCAATTGCTTTTAGCTCTTTAGTCTGCCTGCAGTCAATCCTTCTGGCAAATTTTCTGGTTGGATTCAATTCGTTTTATATAATTGATCGAATGCAACTTTTATTTCTAACAGTACTGCACAATACAGTTATAACCTATATATTGCAAACAATGCATCACTTGGCTTTCTAAGTTATTTCTTTCCAGAAATACAGCATTATAAAGTTTCTCATCCTTCAAAACCTTTGGTGCCTGCCCCCTCTCCTGTTTTATGACCAGGCATGCTCAGTGTACTTCAACTAGGGAGTGAGTATCTTTCCAATCATATTTATATACTTTCAGGGAGATTCAATAAAAGTTCATATCGTTTAAAATGGTGCTAATTTTGCCCAAACCAATCAGAACTTATGTAACATTTGAAAGCTAACATCTGATTGGTTGGGGCAAAATTAGCACCATTTTAAACGATAAGAACTTTCATTGAATAACCCCCTTTGTGCTAAGGCGAGAGGGAAATGAGAAGTAGAGAGTCTGCCGGTTCGAAAATCTATGGATCCAGCAACATTTTTGGAAATTCTGAAAGTCAGAAAATTCAAATAATGAATAACGCATTCAAAAATTTAAAAAAACAAAAATTAGAAAATCAAGACCAAAAATTTGAAAACTGTGATTGAAAAATTCCTCTTCATTTGGGTTCGAATTTCAATACATTCCGTGGAATGAAACACAGCAGTTTAATTCATCTCTAGGTGTTGGGACTGTTTACTTTAGTCAACGGTTATCAAGTCTTTATAATTCTGTATTTTTTGTGAAAAAATGACTTTGAAGGACCAGTGATAATCTGCAATTTTGTTTTATAAAAAAGTCGAAAGATTTCATTTAAAGGGCATGTCCACCCCAAAATTTAACTTTTGATATGTGGTAGGGCATGCTCCCCCAGCCCCAACCGCATTAATATAATTGTTAGAAAGTCCCCCGATTCTTACTTACCTGCCCTCTCTCCCCTGCTGCAGTGTTCAGGCCCTCTGCTTGCATGGAATTGAAAGCAGGGGGCGGGACCGGCAGCCGCGTCCGTGATTGGCTGAGAGGCAGGGAGGGCTGCACTGAGCATGCCTCAACCTTGATGAGGTTGAGGAAGTCTCAGGCACAGCATGAGTCACACACTGCTCCTACACAGCAGTTTCCTGGACTTTGGAGGGGCACAGCAGGGGAACTATTTTGAGCAGGAATGTAAGGTAAGGATTGTTTTAAACTACTTGATGTGGCCAGTAAGGGGTTAAATTTTAGTTTTGGGGGTGGACATGCCCTTTAATGGAGAAATGAAAGCAAAAACATGAATTCCTGACCTATAGCCAATAACTGCTGTATTATTATGTATTATTTCTCTCTCGTATTGACCATATGTTTAAACAGGTTTTAACACAACAAAACCTGTTATGCCAAAGTTTTTTTTTTTTTCTTTTATATGTATACATTTCCCTTTTCAAAATGGATGCTGGGTACATAAATGACACACTTAAGTATGTGACTTTAAGAGCAACCACAAGCATATACGCTATTAGACAGCAACAACTTCCTTGTGTAAAGTGAATGTGTAATACAAAGTTGTCATTGTTAGTAATGGCTGGATGGCGTATAAAGGCTCCTGGACCGTCTGCCTTTAACTGAACAAGTCTGGAACTGACCAACTGCGTCAAATACAAGCCATTGTCAACGGGAATCTCCTGGGACCAGTTTATGCAATCAACAACCCCTTTTCTTATTACTGGGAGGGTAAAAAATAAGTGTGCAGGAAACAATGCGCTGTCAGCGAGCGTGTCCCAAAGCCAACGTACCGAAGGAATGTCTGAATCAAGTCCTCATTTCCACATGGTCAGAGTGTCTATGCACACATATTGTCAAAGCTTGTTCACATTCTCCACATTTTAACTCTCTGGCAAAAACTTTTTACAGGAAATCCTTATTGTACCCTAGATAAAGGACTTCCTGACCCAAAAAAATATTACATTTATTTTCATTTCGTAGGGTGATTTATACGTCTGGGATATTTATGGTGACAAAGCGTTTCTGCGTATACGTGCACAGTGTCAAATACCCAGTCCTGTTATTAAGTGGAGGCTCTGGAAATGATTCCCACGTTTGGAATTTCAAGTAATATCAATGATGAATCTCCCTGTCGTATAAATGGGTTTTCTGTCCGCGGTGCCGATATCAACAGTAAATCAATTGGATTCCTATTTGTGGTGAAATTTACAGCATTTGGCTACATGTTGGACAGTATTAATAAATTCCCGGTATTCTGGTATTGTATGACGGAGCCATAGAAAAAACGTTGTGATTGTAAAATACAAATCTGTAATTTCCAACCATTTATTCTATGTTAAGTTATTCTACACTAAGACATAAAATAAATACATGTCTGTAATAGGGAAATATCGTGCGGTATCTGTATCTTATACCTTGGTCACTATTTTGGTCAATAACGCTACCACCAACACTGTGGGGCTGTGATATCACAATTTAGGGCATTGGGGCATATTTATAAAGCCGCGGTATTGCTATTTTGCGATACACCTTTAACGGCTGTTATTTTTAGTAATGGGATTGTACAACTGTGATTGTTATTGAATAATTGTCATACAATACCATTGCGGAAGAACAGTCAGATTTTTACACTTGCGATACCGCGGTTAATAAAAAGATCCTATTGCTCTTTTATAAGTACAGCATTTAGGGCCATATTAACAAAGGCGTAGTATTGCTATATTGCGATACCGCGCCTTTAAAGATTGTTACTGTGATCGTAAATGTACAATCAAGATTTACGATTGAAATTGTACAAAGATGCATACAATACCATTGCAGAAATCTACTACCGCATGTGTATTGTATGAACGGCCAATCGTACAATAAGTTATTGGAAGTTTCCAATACCACCCATACTCACTGCTCAATGTTTTGCATTGATACTAATGATTAAAATGCCTTTGTTTTGCCTTTACATATTAAACAATTTAAATTCCTAAATTATTTTTAGCTCATAGATTAATTTTCTCTTGCAGTTTTACTTTGTTTCAAAATCTTAATGAGCATTAATATTTATTATTGAGCGTTAACGTAATTTGAGAAAGTATCATAGGCAACTTCTGTTTATACTTCCCCTTTAAAAATCACCAGAGAACACACAGATACTGCAAAGAATGTATCTGTGGAACCAGAATATTCCTGCAGTCACCGTTTGTTTAACCTCATGACTTTCCTGTCAGGAATTCCGTTTTGGAACATAGAAATGGGCTTTAAGCAAAAACAGGTACATTTTATTCTTGGGGGCTGATGTTCTCATAGGGCCAAAAGTTTACCCATGGTTTTAATCTTCAGCAACCAACCAGATGTTATCTAACTGTAACCCAGTAAAAAGCTAACATGCAATTGGTTGCTGACAGCTTCTTTATGTTTAAAACTGACCAAGGAACACGTGCATTCCCATGTGATCTATTTCTCGCTACAGGATTGGAGAGAAAATAGTTTATTTTAGTGTCACTTCCCATCTTCCAACCCTCTAGTACAACTATAACTCCTACCATCCTCTGAAAGTCTCCACCGGCTGGGGCACCGTTGGACATTTCAGTGCAATAAGAACGGGAGGGTGTAAATATCTATTATTATAGTGTGTTTTAACAAATGCATTTGTATTTTTACCATGTAATGGTAATTACAGATACTAGGGACGTATTTATAAAGGCGCAGCACCGCTATTTTGTGATATACCACCTCTTTAACGAACGTAACTGATCAAATGATATAAAATGTATGATGTAAAATTACAATCGCGACTGTCCATATAATAACATTGCGGAAACGTTACCATAACGGGAGGTATAAATATGGCCCCAAGTGGCTTTGAATTCACCTTTAAAATGGGAAGAGCAGGCTAAAGGGAGTCCTAGACTGCGAGGGAGGGGACTATAGAACTCACTGAGCAAGAGAACTAGGTGTCTGGGTCACTGACCACACTGTAAAAAGAAACTGCCAAAAAGCTTCTAAATTTCAGAAGTATCCGTTAACAGCTGGCTACTAGTTATCAATTCTAGAATATATCCTGGGGCATTTATCTTTTCACCTTTGTTCTCCTTTAAGATTTTTTATAGATGGTATATTGCACCACCGTAGTGGAAGAATAAATAAAAACGGAAGAACAAAAACTTCCCTTTTCTGTAATAAAATGTCCTTATCTAAAGAGTCATGTGGAAGAGACATAACCTTAATGACTTTGTCAGTGTTAGGAAAAATCCTGCAGAATATGACAACGCATCCCCATGCACAAGGAATATACAAGCGCTAATTGCAGTGGGTCTGTAACATGTGTTTTCCTCTGAAGTCTGAACAGCCAAACAAAAGGATGTGGGTTGCTGCTATATGGCACTTTTGGTCAAACCACTGACCGCACAATTGTACCTTGGATGTATTTTCATCCGCTCTGGGTAGATTTCTATCCCTCATCCTTTTGAGAGATACATAAATTATGGACATGCTTCTGAACCTGGGGTTGTTCATGTCTTATAGCAAACAGGGCTGAGAGTCACATCAGCTCCGATAGCTAAAACTATACTTGGAAGAGCTTCCTATGATTTAGTCCATAAATAACCATTAAAGTGGCTACCTAGGGTGTACAGTGTCCAAGTCTATACATTCAGTAGGTAGACAGAAATAGCACTTTAAAGGAACAAGAAGTGATTAGACACTAACACCAGCATATGGAGGAATTTAAAGGGGAAGTTAAGTGGCAAAACATTTTTTAAAATAGTTATTTATATTACAGGCATATAGGGTTTCTTCATATTTTCTTTCTAAAAAAAAATAAATTCATTGTCTTTGCTCTGCTTTGAGATGTTTCTCTACTGTTCCCCAGCTAACAGCTCTTTGGATCTGATTATGGTTTTAAATTGGATTTAATAAAGATGAAGTCTTTTAAGAAAATTGGAGCGGTGAGTTACTGACCTTAATGGATGTTTACTACACTGTGCAGCGGTATCTGTTTTCTTTTCTATAAATTTGCTCTGCTTTGGTTGGTAGTGAGCTGCCATTTCAAGTTCTGCAAGTAAAACTATCCTTCTTCCTGGGATGTTTGTAATTTCTTCTGATTGGCTGTTTGGTGATTCAAATATGATCAGATCTCTACTGAGCAACTGATCAACCCAGGGAACTAAGTCAAGGGGTAGGTCTATAACAGAATTTACTTTAAGTGGTTTGAAAAGGCTGAAAACTTCTAGTAGGAGAAGTACCTGACTTCCTTATTAATCCCTCACTCTCAAAGAGTTAATCAGATCTCTATTTGTAATCTGGTCTCTTTTTAGTTAGATTTTCACTTTCTCTGCTCTTCTCTGCAAATCATTTTTGACAAACATTGTTACTGTAAGGCAGGGTACACACCAGCAGATATTTTCGGCCAACCGACCAATTTACGGCACTTTCAGTCGAAAATATCTGCTGGTGTGGGGTGGCCGGCCGCGATCGTTCGTTCGTCCGGATCAGACGAACATACGGACGTGTCAGTGAATTCCGATCGATCGTTAGGTTCCCTATGGGAACGCCGCTGAATTCGCTGCGACCAATGGACATTTGTCCCAGCCGAGCACTCGCTTGTTACAAATAGTCCCTTCGTGTGTACCCAGCCTAACAGAAGTGTTACTGGATACATATATTAACCCCCAGGATATAGGATTAATAAGCAACTGTTGAAATGAGTTGCTCCTTCTACTTGTGTACTTTGCCTTTGATAGGCTAGGGCAGGGTTGCCCAACCTGAGCCACAATCGGGTCCTCACTTGTGGCCCCCCATGCAGTGGCCGGTCTGTGGCTGTAGTCCCACTCCCAATCCACCCACCACCCCTTAAAATGCCTAAGCCATGCCTCGGAATGCCCATGCCACATGGCTTTGACTGACAGGTCTTTCAGGAAGGGCAGGGGCATCAGGGATCAGGCAGAATAACTTCCTGGCAGTGCATTATGGTTTAGGATGTGGGGCGGTTCTTTACATATATATTTTATGAGTTATCATTTTAGGGGTTGACATGTCCTTTAGGGTAGGGGGCACATTAGATCAAGCAATACACACAATACAGCACACAGTGGGTGTATCTGTAGAAGGGCAAAGTTGTTCTGATTTGGTGCCCTTACACCATGGGTATCTGTAGAAGAGTACATTTTCTGATTTAGGGTCCTTACACCATGGGTATATCTGTAGAAGGGCCACTGTTTTTATTTAGGGCCCTTACACTATGGGTATATCTGTAGAAGGGCCACTGTTTTTATTTAGGGCCCTTACACCATGGGTATATCTGCAGAAGGGCCAATGTTCTAAATTTAAGGCCTTTACACAATGGGTATACCTGTAGAAGTGCCAATGTTTTGATTTAGGGCCCTTACACCATGGGTATATCTGTAGAAGGGCCCATGTTCTGATTTAGGGCCCTTACACTGAGTTTATCTGTAGATTTAAGGCCCTTACACCATGGGTATATCTGTAGAAGGGCCCTTACACCATGAGTTTATCTGTAGAAGATCTAATGTTCTGATTTAGGGCCCTTACACTGTGGGTATATCTGTATAAGGGCCAATGTTCTGATTTGGGGCCCTTACACCATGGGTATATCTGTTTCTATTGGGAATGTTCACGTAGGGCTACAAAAACATTATGGGAGCTGGATTATCTACAAAGCAACCTAACCCCTGGTTGGGCCCAAGGTACTTCGGGGCCCCAGTTACTGCAGTTGTAACCATAATATGGTTAATTGTTTTACTTGGTGTTCCAACCGACAAAACCATTTTTAAAGATTTGTTTATAATTAGACCGTGACGGTCATGGAATACTGGGAATTGTAGTTATCAAACATTTAAAAGGCTGAAGGTTGAATACCTGGAGAACACTATGCATAGAGCAAAGATGAAAAGATGAAGGGCCCCAATCAGAACATTGGCCCTTACAGTTTCACATATTGTGTAAGGGCCCAAATCAGAACATTGGCCATCTACAGATATACCCATTGTGGAAGGGCCCCAAATCAGAACATTGGCCCTTCTACAGTTTCACCTATTGTGTAAGGGCCCCATATCAGAATATTGGGCTCCTACAGATATACCCATTTGGTAAGGGCCCAAATCAGAACATTGCCCTTACAGTTTCACCTATTGTGTAAGGGCCCCATATCAGAACACTGGCCCTCCTACAGATATACCCATGGTGTAAGGGCCCCAAATCAGAACATTGGCCCTCCTACAGATGTACCATGTGTAAGGGTCCCAAATCAGAACATTGGCCATTCAACAGATATACCCATGGTGTAAGGGCCTCAAATCAGAACATTGGCCCTCCTACAGATATACCCATGGTGTAAGGGCCCCAAATCAGAACATTGGCTCTTCTATAAGTTTCACCTATTGTGTAAGGGCCCCAAATCAGAACATTGGCCCTCCTACAGATATCCCAGGTGTAAGGGCCCCAAATCAGAACATTGGCTCTTCTACAGTTTCACCTATTGTGTAAGGGCCCCCCCAATCAGAAACTTGGCCCTCCTACAGATATACCCATGGGTGTAAGGGCCCCAAATCAGAACATGACTTTCTACAGTTTCACCTATTGTGTAAGGCCCCAAATCAGAACATTGGCCCTCCTACAGAATACCCATGGTGTAAGGGCCCCAAATCAGAACATTGGCTCTTTACAGTTTCACCTATTGTGTAAGAGCCCCAAACCAGAACATTGGCCATTCTACATATATACCCATTGTGTAAGGGCCCCAAATCAGAACATTGGCCATTCTACAGATATACCCATGGTGTAAGGGCCCCAAATCAGAACATTGGCTCTTCTACAGTTTCACCTATGTGTAAGAGCCCCAAACCAGAACATTGGCCATTCTACATATATACCCATTGTGTAAGGGCCCCAAATCAGAACATTGCCATTCTACATATATACCCATTGTGTAAGGGCCCCAAATCAGAACATTGGCCATTCTACAGATATACCCATGTGTGTAAGGGCCCCAAATCAGAACATTGGCTCTTTACAGTTTCACCTATTGTGTAAGAGCCCCAAACCAGAACATTGGCCATTCTACATATATACCATGTGTAAGGGCCCCAAATCAGAACATTGGCCATTCTACAGAAATACCCATGGTGTAAGGGCCCCAAATCAGAACATTGGCCCTTACAGTTTCACCTATGTGTTAAGGGCCCCAAATAGAACATGGCATTCCACAGATATACCCATTGTGTAAGGGCCCTAAATCAGAACATTGGCCATTCTACAGATATACCCATGGTGTAAGGGCCCCAAATCAGAACATTGGCCCTTCTACAGTTTCACCTATTATGTAAGGGCCCCAAATCAGAACATTGGCCATTCTACAGATATACCCATGGTGTAAGGTCCCCAAATCAGAAACATTGGCCATTCTACAGATATACCCATGGGGTAAGGGCCCCAAACAGAACATTGGCCCTTCTACAGTTTCAGCTATTGTGTAAGGGCCCCAAATCAGAATATTGGCCAATCTACAGATATACCCATTGTGTAAGGGCGCTAAATCAAAACATTGGCACTCGACAGAAGTTGGGGCAGGCAGCTTAAGATCAGGTATTTTGGGGTGGTAAATGCTGTGTTTTCAAATGACGATTTCTCAGAATCTACAGCTCAAAAACATTTTTGAAAGTATTTTGAAAGTTCGATTTTTTTACTTATAGCATCAGTTTTAACTACTTTGATCAATACCATCTTGTAAAATTTTAACATGTTAAATTTAATACAGAACCTCATCGATTGAGATTACATGGTGCAAGTATAGGGTCTTATTCAATAAGAGGTGCAAAATTGTGCTGCTATTATTTTTTGCAGCAACCAATTGCAATATTAATTGATTGGTTGTAGCAAAATTAACAGCTCAGGCACACTTTGCACCTTTTATTAAATAGTAAGCCCAAACTTTAAAGAGTAATCTAGAATGGAGTGAGTTCTTTCAATAAAGTCAAGTAACAAGTTAATTAAAATTGACATTCATTTGTCACTCACAGGGCAACGTAATGGGTGTTTTCAATCATCCAGGTCACATATGTCTGCAGTAATTAATTCCACAGTCCAATTTTTTTTTATACTTACTTTTTTAGTAATATTACTAATATTAGTATATACTCTATGTATTGATCCGTAAGGTACAGAGCACTCCTAGGTCTGGAACAAATATATATTATTGAATAAAGTAGGTCTGAAGGCCTATGCGTTTCAGCTGAATGCTGGGACGTCTTCAGTGTTACTTTACGGACAGCACACAGGCAGCTGTGTTTGGACGGAGTGCGGTGGACTTTGATTATTATATATATATATATATATATATAATATATATATATATATAATATAAGCAAATATATACAGAATAAGTGGTTTTCTACCTTTGCTTGATCTATTCATTAAAAGCCAAATTACTGTTCTCTCTATTTCTTCTTCATTTCTCTTCGTTTATTCTTCCACTTTTTTGGACTGTATCTCCTCCCACAGTTTTTGAGCTAGAGACATGAAGAGAAGTGTGCTATCTAGCTAAGAAATCCGTGGAAAAAATTACGGCGTGTATAGGCGAATTTCCGGACATTTTTCCCCATAGACTATAATGGTAACAATCCTCAAATGTGGATATTTCAAAACAGTTGTTTCATGGTCATAAAACGATTGGTGATAACCCCAACCCCTACACAGACCCAGGTACACCCACCTACTGACCTACCTTTCCCTTCCCATGGAAGCCATATTAAAGGCTAAAGTCAAAAAAACTAATTTAGATTTATTCTCAAAAAAGATAGTTTACGGTTGTAAACACAAATAAAGACATACCCCTCGACCAGACCCAGGTACACACACTACTGATCTACTTATCCATTACTGTGGCAGCCATACTTAAAGGGAACTAAAGTATAAAAAAAAAATATTTGATATATCCTCAATAAAGTAGTTTTGTGGTTGTAAACACAAATAAAGACATACCCCTCAACAGAACCAGGTACCACACACCTACTGATCTACTTATCATTACTGTGGCAGCCATACTTAAATGGTAACTAAAGTAAAAAAAACTAATTAGATTTATCCTCAATAAAAGATAGTTTTATGGTTATAAACACAAAAAAGACCTACCCCTCAACCAGACCCAGGTACACACACCTACTTATAACTTATCCATTACTGTGGCAGCCATACTAAATGGTAACTAAAGTTAAAAAAACTAATTTAGATTTATCCTCAATAAAGATATGTTTTATGGTTATAAACACAAAAAGACATAACCCTCAACCAGACCCGTACACACACCACTTATACTATCCATTACGTGGCAGCCATACTTAAATGGTACTAAGTAAAAAAAACTAATTTAGATTATCCTCAATAAAAGATAGTTTTATGGTTATAAACACAAAAAAGACATACCCCTCAACCAGACCAGGTACACACACCTACTGATCTACTTACCATTACTGTGGCAGCCATACTTAAAGGGTAACTAAAGTAAAAAAAACTAATTTAGATTATCCTCATAAAAAGTAGTTTTATGGTTATAAACACAAAAAAGACATACCCCTCAACCAGACCCAGGTACACACACATACTGATCTACTTATCCTACGCTGGCAGCCATACTTAAAGGGTAATAAAGTAAAAAAAACTTATTTATATTTTTCCTCAATAAAAGATGTTTTATGGTTGTAAACACAAAAAAAGACATACCCCCTCACCAGACCCAGGTACACACACCTACTGATCTCTACATCCATACTGTGGCAGCCATACTTAAAGGGTAACTAAAGTAAAAAAAACTAATTTATATTTTCCTCAATAAAGATAGTTTTATGGTTGTAAAACACAAAAAGACATACCCCCTCAACCAGACCCAGGTACACCACACCTACTTCTATACTATCCATTATGTGGTAGCCATACTAATGGTAACTAAAGTCAAAATAGCAACTTTGATCAGTAATCAAAAAGTTTGTTTTTTAACCCCATTTCATTGACATTTTGAGTTTAAAATCTGCAGCACAAACACACAAATTCCCTTCCGAAATGCAGTTCTTCAAGCCAAATTCAAAGTTATACTTAAATTTTCTTTCTAGTTTGTTTACAGTATTTCTAAGTTGCTACTTTGTTCTATAGAAATACTCTATGGTAATGGCGTGACTCAGCATGTTAGAATTTTACTGGCTATGTTCAAGATAAATTGCCGGCTTCCTATTAAGTGTTCTTGGACTATTTCATTCACTAAAACATGTGCCAAATGCAGAGTAGATTGAGCAAGTTTCTGTCATTTGAGGTTAGCGATTGTGTGTGGTAGGAAAATGTAATGTGATTTATTGAGAAAAGATGGAAATGTTGAATTTGAGTGGGTTTTTCCTGTCTTGCGTCTGTAAACACACAGGCCTATGTAATAAAAGTTCTTATGGTTAAAAATGGTGCTAATTTTGCCTAACCAATCAGATGTTAGCTTTCAAAGTGTAAATAATATATGATTGTTGGGGCAAATTAGCACCATTTTTAACCATAAGAAATTTTATACATAGGCCTGTTAATCTTTCCTCTTCCTTGCCACAAATTGATTGTCCCTCCCTGATTATGGTGGACAACGGGAAGAATACGGATCCGCTAGCTTGTTTGTTCTGTTTTTATTTGCTCTCACCCCGACCTATTTTTAGCCATATTCCAATTACGGTAAAGCTTATGAAGGGGAGCTGGTTTTAGAACAGAGAGGGCATCTGAAGTGCACAAAGTCTAAGAGGTTTCTGGCAAGAAAAAGTTACGACCAAGACAATGGGATACACTAATACTAAATGAAATGTACCTTGGGGAGTCGAATCTATAGCAACTGCCAAACCTCACTCCTCAAATCAATCTTATAGCCAAAGCTGGAACGAAAAGGAAGTGGCAGGTAGGTGTCACCGATTGACATTTCCAGCTTATCACTTAGGACAAAATATCTGGATATCTGAACAGAGAGGCCCATACATTAAAAGTTGTTTGGGAATCTGTGAACACACTGGAAATGCACCTGATTAACATTTAGAAAATGTAACCGGTCCTTCCCAAAACAATGAAATAATGTTAAGAAGAGAGGGTCGAAATGTCTATGGCTAGAAACTGAAATTAAACTGAAATTTAACCCACTGTGTAGTGTAAAAAATCCTTCCCTTTCACACTCTTCATATGGTTGTCATGCAGTGCTTTCTGAAAATCTAGAAAAGTGAAGAGTAGGAGCCTCCTGTGTGTATCTGTAGCTTCCCTTCCCTAACCTCTGGAGGACTCGGCATGTGCTGTGTACTCTTCCCTCCCTCATCAAGATCCATTGGCCCTGCAGATCACTTTTAAATAAATACAATTTTCTGCATGTAGGGGACCTCCTTGCTACCCTAACCGCCATTGCATTAAGTTAAAACAGTGCCAAAAAATACTCTGTTCCTTTGTGTTCTCCATAGCCAGCAACCATGTCTGTGATTGGCGACTCTCAGCCAATCACAGATGCGTCTGCCAGTCCGGCCCCTAATGCTACTCCGTTCCTGGTAGTAACATTAGAGGCAGAGGCCATGGGATTGAATGTTTCTGTGCACTTTTTCAACTTATAAACATGGCGGTTAGGGTTGCAAGGGGTCCCCTACACTACAGTAAAAGTTATATTTTATGGGTAGAGATAAAAATCTCCTTTACCATATGCAATGATTTGTCTATTAATAATCCGTTCTTTATAAGGGCCTTTATAATTATTAATTTGGAGGTGGACATAATGGTATGAGAAAACAAAAAAAAGTGAAAAAAATCTATGAGAACCCCAACCTCCCATTTTTTATTTTCAGACGTTCACTGAAATCGGGAGTTACCGCTTATGTTGTGGCTGACAGGTCAACCCCTCCCCCCACACACATTTTCTCCCTCCCTTCTTTACCAGTGCGTTATTTAGGGGTAGGAACATCTTTTTTAAGTAAGAAAATATCAGCCAGGACAGCTGTGATCAGCAGTGATAATGGGAGGTAGGGATACCTCCCCAACAAGTAGAGATTTAAGAATTAAGAATTTTTAATTGTCCCTTAGTAAAATAACATCAAAACAAGATATTTATAGAAAAGAAAAGAAATTGTTGCAGCACTGTAGAATGTTTTATTTCTTTAAATCATCATATCAAGATAAAAGGGACGTTTCGGTAACATCCATTACCTTCTCAAGCCATGTTAGAATTCTAATGTGTTCCCGAAACGTCACCTCTTTATATTGATATTAAGAATTAAATTTGTTTTCTAAAGTATTATATACCGTATATACTCGAGTATAAGCCGACTGAGTATAAGCCGAGGCACCCATTTTGCCTCAAAAATAGAAAAGATGATTGACCCGAGTATAAGCCGAGGGATATACAGTAACCTAATACCTTTCCACTGTAGATGTTTGGAAACTACAACTCCCAGCATGCTTGGTTGCTGGGAGTTGTAGTTTCCAACCACCTATGTAGAAAGGTATTGGGGTTACTGTATGGCATACTGTCTCCCACCCTAATACCTTTCCACTGTAGATGTTTGGAAACTACAACTCCCAGCATGCTTGGTTGCTGGGAGTTGTAGTTTCCAACCACCTATAGTAAAAAGGTAATGTGGGTGTGCTGCAGGCCTGCATGTGGGTGTCTGCATGGCCCTCCCCCAGTACCCCAGCCCTCCCCCAGTCCCCCCCAGCTCACTTACCGTACCTGGTCTTCAGTCTCTCTTCTGCAATCCAGAAGCAGCCGCGAGTCCGGCCGGCAGTTCCCATTACTACTTCGTGGCTGCGCGATGACGTCATCCGCCAGCGTGCGTGATGACGGCACGCGCACGCGAAGAACTATACTGGGAACTGCCGGCCGGACTCGCGGCTGCCTCTGGATTGCAGGTAGAGTTCCTTGTGATACGAGTATAAGCCGAGTCAAGGTTTTTAGGTTATATTTTAAACCTAAAAACCTCGGCTTATACTCGAGTATATACGGTATATGTGTGAGTACAGACAACAATAGAATTATTTTATACAATGTAAGAACCATTTCATTGCCAAGATTTTTTCAGAACACGCCAGTAAAACTATCCTGTGATTCCTTTGTGATTTATGGACCAAAGCCATTTGCTAGATCCTTGTTGGGTCATGGGAAGATTTCTACAACTAGGATTATGATGAGATATTGGGCATCATTCCCCCTTCCTCTTTTGATTAGTAAGCATAAAATATGTCTAGGACCAATGACAGAGAAGCTTTGAGAGCCTTAAAATAGGACACAGCTATGTGCACGTGCTCACATTGACCTTTCTGAGCCCTGAGAAAGCATGAGGTAGCACCCGGCTGCCATTTCACAGGCCAAGATCTACGTCTCTCCCATTACAGCAATAACGCTTGGGCTTTTTTGTTGAGGGTGTACGTGAGATATGAGTGTATTATAACTGGCCAATCTCACTCTTGGAATGTTTATTTTCTGATACCGTCATGAAGAATTCTAGTACGTGAAATGTTGAGGGATTTATGACTTGCCAAAGCTAAAATGTTATGCTTGGAGAATATTTTGGAAATAAATATAGAAAAGATGCAGATTTTCAGGTTGCCGCACAGCCTAATTTACAGATAAACTAACGACCCCCCAAGTCCCAGACTGCAATATTTACAGAGTTGAAATAAAATGGGGAAAAAAAAGTTCCAAAAAAATTTAGCCACCAGGCTTTCATTGCACGTGACACACGGGTACAGGAGGAAGAGCATAGATGAGCTCATCAATCAAATGCCAACTGGGCTGGCTGAAAAATTGTTGTAGGAGAACTCCACCTTCTTCCATAATTAAAAAATGCAAATATAAATTTCATTAAAAGTTCAGCTTTGCATTAGTTACGGCTCTGTTTGGCCTGTTCGACTTCCCACAACAATTTTTGGTTGAAATATTGAAATTTACCCACAGCAATTGTTTTTAGTCAATGTTCGAATATCTGTTAGAAAGATCGGACATGAGAGCAGACAAGGGTTTACCAATGGCTTTAATATATTACTTTCCAGCAGTTGACCAGGTGTACAGTATATAAAATCCGAGCTTTGGAATGTAAGAGTGATGTATAGAAAGCTGCTAACGCTCTCCGTAAGGCAATGCACCAAGCCTACAGCATCTCTTATGCATTGCAAATACGGTTAGCCCATTCGAATGACTGTGATGTCTGCAACACCGACGGCTATTTTTACCATTTGCATTGCAACCAATATTAAATGCTAAGTTCAATTCCTTTCTTGTAAATGTATCTGCCTCTTCCCTCTGCTTAAAGAGCTTTTGTAAGTTTGAGCATGTGCAGAGGAGGCAGCAGTTAATTATTGGCTGTGATGACAATTGTCACAACCTTGATTGGCTGCATGCAGGGAGGGGCCAGCTACTGCTCTAGAATAGGGACAATATCCTTTAATATCTGTTGTTTTATAAGTAGGGGGTAACACAAATTTCAGATGGAAACAGCCAATAGCATCTTTCTATTCATCGCCATAGTAGTGTCTTATTTGCTTTAGAATGATTTTAATGGTTGGTTCTCCAGGGTGCTGGAGCCACAGTAACTTTGTGAAATGAAATTCCATGGATGGAATCCGTCTCCACCTATTTGCAGAAATCTCTCCCAGTCAGCTTGATACGTGCAAAGTATCACCTTGCCTGGTGCACAAGTCCAATAAAATGGAGCACGTAGACGGAGTTTCTGTGAGTGTTACTGCTTTATGATTTCCATGTGCTGATAAACTCTGTATTATTAGATCCACTCTTTGTATTCATTAAACAAATTAGCATGGACACAATACATCTGGAACTGCAGATTGTCCAGGATATTGTCTCTAAGGAAATGTACTCCTTGATAAGTTTTTACCCTCTGTTAATATGCTGGTGTCATTTTGGCTTGGGGTCTTCGCACTGATTGCATCTCTTCCCAATGAACAGTTTCCACTGCTGCCTTTCCACACACTTTCAATAAGAGACATTTTTTGATGTGATCATCAAATTTAAAAGGGAAGCGAACTGCAGTTTAAGAAACACTAGAAAACATTTTTAAAATAAAAATTTTACAGTCTGTAAATAAGGGAATATTTAGACAAGAATGATGAGAAGAATGAAGAGAAAGAAAGTTCTGCGACTGTCCGAACTCACCTTGCTGTCTGTGTGGGTAAGTTACAAACTACAGTTATTATTCTGTGCGTACTAGTCAAATATATTATCAAATTAATATTAATAATAAAATTAACTGGTTCCTCCCACAGTTGTTGTCACTGGCGATTCTCCCACCTCTGGCATAGGAGAACGTAGTTAATGAAGGAGAAGGAGCTATACAGAGGAGTGTAATTCTCCTTTAAGTGAGGGTTGGTCATGTTGATGCCACGTATTTCCAATTTCAAAGAACAGTGGCATTCACGCAATTGCTTTTAGCTCTTTAGCTGCCTGCAGTCAATCTTCTGGCAATTTTTGGTTGGATTCAATTTTTTATATAATTGATCGAATGCAACTTTTATTTCTAACAGTACTGCACAATACAGTTATAACCTATATATTGCAAACAATGCATCCACTTGGCTTTCTAAGTTATTTCTTTCCAGAAATACAGCATTATAAAGTTTCTCATCCTTCAAAACCTTTGGTGCCTGCCCCCTCTCCTGTTTTATGACCAGGCATGCTCAGTGTAATTCAACTAGGGAGTGAGTATCTTTCCAATCATATTTATACTTTCAGGGAGATTCAATAAAAGTATTATCGTTTAAATGGTGCTAATTTTGCCCAAACCAATCAGACAATATGTAACATTTGAAAGCTACAATCTGATTGGTTGGGGCAAAATAGCACCATTTTAAACGATAAGAACTTTCATTGAATAACCCCTTTGTGCTAGGCGAGAGAGGAAATGAGAAGTAGAGAGTCTGCCGGTTCGAAAATCTATGGATCCAGCAACATTTGGAAATTCTGAAAGTCAGAAAATTCAATATGAATAACGCATTCAAAAATTTAAAAAAACAAAAATTGAAAATCAAGACCAAAAATTTGAAAACTGTGATTGAAAAATTCCTCTTCATTTGGGTTCGAATTTCAATACATTCCGTGGAATGAAACACAGCAGTTTAATTCATCTCTAGGTGTTGGGACTGTTTACTTTAGTCAACGGTTATCAAGTCTTTATAATTTATTTTTTGTGAAAAAAGACTTTGAAGGACCAGTGATAATCTGCAATTTTGTTTATAAAAAGTCGAGATTTCATTTAAAGGGCATGTCCACCCAAAATTTAACTTTGATGTGGTAGGGCATGCTCCCCAGCCCCAACCGCATTAATATAAGTTAGAAAGTCCCCCGATTCTTACTTACCTGCCCTCTCTCCCCTGCTGCAGTGTTCAGGCCCTCTGCTTGCATGGAATTGAAAGCAGGGGGCGGGACCGGCAGCCGGTCCGTGATTGGCTGAGAGGCAGGGAGGGCTGCACTGAGCATGCCTCAACCTTGATGAGGTTGAGGAAGTCTCAGGCACAGCATGAGTCACACACTGCTCCTACACAGGTCAGCCTGGACTTTGGAGGGGCACAGCAGGGGAACTATTTGAGCAGGAATGTAAGGTAAGGATTGTTTTAAATACTTGATGTGGCCAGTAAGGGGTTAAATTTTAGTTTTGGGGTGGACATGCCCTTTAATGGAGAAATGAAAGCAAAAACATGAATTCCTGACCTATAGCCATAATGTGTGTATTATTTGTATTATTCTCTCTCGTATTGACCATATGTTTAACAGGTTTAACAACCACAAAACCTGTTATGCCAAGTTTTTTTTTTTTTTTTATGTATACATTTCCCTTTTCAAAATGGATGTGGGTACATAAATGACACATTAAGTATGTGACTTTAAGAGCAACCACAAGCATATACGTATTAGACAGCAACAACTTCCTTGTGTAAGTGAATGTGTAATACAAAGTTGTCATTGTTAGTAATGGCTGGATGGCGATAAAGGCTCCTGGACCGTCTGCCTTTAACTGAACAAGTCTGGAACTGACAACTGCGTCAAATAAGCCATTGTCAACGGGAATCTCCTGGGACCAGTTTATGCAATCAACAACCCCTTTCTTATTACGGGAGGGTAAAAAATAAGTGTGCAGGAAACAATGCGCTGTCAGCGAGCGTGTCCCAAAGCCAACGTACCGAAGGAATGTCTGAATCAAGTCCTCATTTTCCCATGGTCAGAGTGTCTATGCACACATATTGTCAAAGCTTGTTCACATTCTCCACATTTTACTCTCTGGCAAAAACTTTTTACAGGAAATCCTATTGTACCCTAGATAAAGGAATTCCTGACCCAAAAAAATATAATTTATTTTCATTTCGTAGGGTGATTTATACGTCTGGGATATTTATGGGACAAAGCGTTTTGCGTATACGTGCACAGTGTCAATACCCAGTCCTGTTATTAAGTGGAGGCTCTGGAAATGATTCCCACGTTTTGGAATTTCAAGTAATTCAATGATGAATCTCCCTGTCGTATAAATGGGTTTCTGTCCGCGGTGCCGATATCAACAGTAATCAATTGGATTCCTATTGTGGTGAAATTTACAGCATTTGGCTACATGTTGGACAGTATTAATAAATCCCGGTATTCTGGTATTGTATGAAGGAGCCATAGAAAAAAACGTTGTGATTGAAAATACAAATCTGTAATTTCCAACCATTTATTCTATGTTAAGGTATTCTACACTAAGACTAAAATAAATACATGCTGTAATGGGAAATATCGTGCGGTATCTGTATCTTATACTTGGTCACTATTTTGGTCAATAACGCTACCACCAAACACTGTGGGGCTGTGATATCACAATTTAGGGCATTGGGGCAATTTATAAAGCGCGGTATTGCTATTTTGCGATACACCTTACGGCTGTTATTTTAGTAATGGGATTGTACAACTGTGATTGTATTGAATAATGTCATACATACCATTGCGGAAGAACAGTCAGATTTTTACACTTGCGATACGCGGGTTAAAAAAAGATCCTATTGCTTTTATAAGTACAGCATTTAGGGCCATATTAACAAAGGCGTAGTATTGCTATTTGCGATACCGCGCCTTTAAAGATTGTTACTGTGATCGTAAATGTACAATCAGAGTTAGATTGAAATTGTACAAAGATCATACAATACCATTGCAGAAATCTACTACCGCATGTGTTGTATGAACGGCCAATCGTACAATAAGTTATGAAGGTTTCCAATACCACCCATACTCACTGCTCAATGTTTTGCATTGATACTAATGATTAAAATGCCTTTGTTTTGCCTTACATATTAAACAATTTAAATTCCTAAATTATTTTAGCTCATAGATTAATTTTCTCTTGCAGTTTTACTTTGTTTCAAAATCTAATGAGCATTATATTTATTATTGAGCGTTAACGTAATTTGAGAAAGTATCATAGGCAACTTCTGTTTATACTTCCCCTTTAAAAATCACCAGAGAACACACAGATACTGCAAAGAAGTATCTGTGGAACCAGAATATTCCTGCAGTCACCGTTTGTTTAACTCATGACTTTCCTGTCAGGAATTCCGTTTTGGAAATAGAAATGGGCTTTAAGCAAAAACAGGTACATTTTATTCTTGGGGGCTGATGTTCTCATAGGGCCAAAAGTTTACCCATGGTTTTAATCTTCAGCAACCAACCAGATGTTATCTAACTGTAACCCAGTAAAAAGCTAACATGCAATTGGTTGCTGACAGCTTCTTTATGTTTAAAACTGACCAAGGAACACGTGCATTCCCATGTGATCTATTTCTCGCTAGGATTGGAGAGAAAATAGTTTATTTTAGTGTCACTTCCCATCTTCCAACCCTCTAGTACAACTATAACTCCTACCATCCTCTGAAAGTCTCCACCGCGGGGGCACCGTTGGACATTTCAGTGCAATAAGAACGGAGGGTGTAAATATCTATTATTATAGTGTGTTTTAACAAATGCATTGTATTTTTACCATGTAATGGTAATTACAGATACTAGGGACGTATTTAAGGCGCAGCAACCGCTATTTTGTGATATACCACCTCTTTAACGAACGTAACTGATCAAATGATATAAAATGTATGATGTAAAATTACAATCGCGACTGTCCAATAATAACATTGCGGAAACGTTACCATAACGGGAGGTAAATATGGCCCCAAGTGGCTTTGAATTCACCTTTAAAATGGGAAGAGCAGGCTAAAGGGAGTCCTAGACTGCGAGGGAGGGGACTATAGAACTCACTGAGCAAGAGAACTAGGTGTCTGGGTCACTGACCACACTGTAAAAGAAACTGCCAAAAAGCTTCTAAATTTCAGAAGTATCCGTTAACAGCTGGCTACTAGTTATCAATTCTAGAATATTCCTGGGGCATTTATCTTTTTACCTTTGTTCTCCTTAAGATTTTTTATAGATGGTATATTGCACCACCGTAGTGGAAGAATAATAAAAACGGAAGAACAAAAACTTCCCTTTTCTGTAATAAAATGTCCTTATCTAAAGGTCAGTGGAAGAGACATAACCTTAATGACTTTGTCAGTGTTAGGAAAAATCCTGCAGAATATGAAAACGCACCCCATGCACAAGGAATATACAAGCGCTAATTGCAGTGGGTCTGTAACATGTGTTTTCCTCTGAAGTCTGAACAGCCAAACAAAGGATGTGGGTTGCTGCTATATGGCACTTTTGGTCAAACCACTGACGCACAATTGTACCTTGGATGTATTTCATCGCTCTGGGTAGATTTCTATCCCTCATCCTTTTGAGAGATACATAATTATGGACATGCTTCTGAACCTGGGGTTGTTCATGTCTTATAGCAAACAGGGCTGAGAGTCACATCAGCTCCGATAGCTAAAACTATACTTGGAAGAGCTTCCTATGATTTAGTCCATAAATAACCATTAAAGTGGCACCTAGGGTGTACAGTGTCCAAGTCTATACATTCAGTAGGTAGACCAGAATAGCACTTAAAGGAACAAGAAGTGATTAGACACTAACACCAGCATATGGAGGAATTTAAAGGGGAAGTTAAGTGGCAAAAACATTTTTAAAATAGTATTTATATTACAGGCATATAGGGTTTCTTCATATTTTCTTTCTTAAAAAAATAAATTCATTGTCTTTGCTCTGCTTTGAGATGTTTCTCTACTGTTCCCCAGCTAAACAGCTCTTTGGATCTGATTATGGTTTTAAATGGATTAATAAAGATGAAGTTTTTAGAAAAATTGGAGCGGTGAGTTACTGACCTTAATGGATGTTTACTACACTGTGCAGCGGTATCTGTTTTCTTTTCTATAAATTTGCTCTGCTTTGGTTGGTAGTGAGCTGCCATTTCAAGTTCTGCAAGTAAAACTATCCTTCTTCCTGGGATGTTGTAATTTCTTCTGATGGCTGTTTGGTGATTCAAATATGATCAGATCTCTACTGAGCAACTGATCAACCCAGGGAACTAAGTCAAGGGGTAGGTCTATAACAGAATTTACTTTAAGTGGTTTGAAAAGGCTGAAAACTTCTGTAGGAGAAGTACCTGACTTCCTTATTAATCCCCCACTCTCAAAGAGTTAACAGATCTCTATTTGTAATCTGGTTCTTTTTAGTTAGATTTTCACTTTCTCTGCTCTCTCTGCAAATCATTTTTGACAAACATTGTTACTGTAAGGCAGGGTACACACCAGCAGATATTTTCGGCCAACCGACCAATTTACGGCACTTTCAGTCGAAAAATATCTGCGTGTGGGGTGGCCGGCGCGATCGTTCGTTCGTCCGGATCAGACGAACATACGGACGTGTCAGTGAATTCCGATCGATCGTTAGGTTCCCTATGGGAACGCCGCTGAATTCGCTGCGACCAATGGACATTGTCCCAGCCGAGCACTGCTTGTTACAAATAGTCCTTCGTGTGTACCCAGCTAACAGAAGTGTTACTGGATACAATATATAACCCCCAGGATATAGGATTATAAGCAACTGTTGAAATGAGTTGCTCTTCTACTTGTGTACTTTGCCTTTGATAGGCTAGGGCAGGGTTGCCCAACCTGAGCCACAATCGGGTCCTCACTTGTGGCCCCCATGCAGTGGCCGGTCGTGGCTGTAGTCCCACTCCCAATCCACCCACACACCCTTAAAATGCCTAAGCCATGCCTCGGAATGCCCATGCCACATGGCTTGACTGACAGGTCTTTCAGGAAGGGCAGGGGCACAGGATCAGCAGGCAGAATAACTTCCTGGCAGTGCATTAGGTTTAGGATGTGGGGCGGTTCTTACATATATATTTTATGAGTTATCATTTTAGGGGTTGACATGTCCTTTAGGGTAGGGGGCACATTAGATCAAGCAATACACACAATACAGCACACAGTGGGTGTATCTGTAGAAGGGCAAAGTTGTTCTGATTTGGTGCCCTTACACCATGGGTATCTGTAGAAGAGTACATTTTCTGATTTAGGGTCCTTACACCATGGGTATATCTGTAGAAGGGCCACTGTTTTTATTTGGGCCCTTACACTATGGGTATATCTGTAGAAGGGCCACTGTTTTTATTTAGGGCCCTTACACCATGGGTATATCTGCAGAAGGGCCAATGTTCTAAATTTAAGGCCTTTACACAAGGGTATACCTGTAGAAGTGCCAATGTTTTGATTTAGGGCCCTTACACAATCTATATTATCTGTAGAAGGGCCCATGTTGATTTAGGGCCCTTACACTGAGTTTATCTGTAGATTTAGGCCTTACCACCATGGGTATATCTGTAGAAGGGCCCTTACACCATGAGTTTATCTGTAGAAGATCTAATGTTCTGATTTAGGGCCCTTACACTGTGGGTATATCTGTATAAGGGCCAATGTTCTGATTTGGGGCCCTTACACCATGGGTATATCTGTAGAAGGGCCAATGTTTTGATTTAGCGCCCTTACACAATGGGTATATCTGTAGAATGGCCAATATTCTGATTTGGGGCCCTTACACAATAGCTGAAACTGTAGAAGGGCCAATGTTCTGATTTGGGGCCCTTACACCATGGGTATATCTGTAGAATGGCCAATGTTCTGATTTGGGGACCTTACACCAGGGTATATCTGTAGAATGGCCAATGTTCTGATTGGGGCCCTTACATATAGGTGAAACTGTAGAGGGCCAATGTTCTGATTTGGGGCCCTTACACCATGGGTATATCTGTAGAATGGCCAATGTTCTGATTTAGGGCCCTTACACAATGGGTATATCTGTGGAAATGCCAATGTTCTGATGGGGCCCTTACACATAGGAAACTGTAGAAGGGCCAATGTTCTGATTTGGGGCCCTTACACCATGGGTATATCTGTAGAATGGCCAATGTTTGATTTGGGGCCTACACAATGGGTATTATGTAGAATGGCCAATGTTCTGGTTGGGGCTTACACAATAGGTGAAACTGTAGAAGAGCCAATGTTCTGATTTGGGGCCTTACACCATGGGTATATTGTAGAATGGCCAATGTTCTGATTTGGGGCCCTTACACAATGGGTATATATGTAGAATGGCCAATGTTCTGATTTGGGGCCCTTACACAATGGGTTATAGTAGAATGGCCAATTTTCTGGTTTGGGGCTCTTACACAATAGGTGAAACTGTAGAAGAGCCAATGTTCTGATTTGGGGCCCTACACCAGGGTATATCTGTAGAATGGCCAATGTTCTGATTTGGGGCCCTTACACAATGGGTATATATGTAGAATGGCCAATGTTCTGGTTTGGGGCTCTTACACAATAGGTGAAACTGTAGAAGAGCCAATGTTCTGATTTGGGGCCCTTACACCATGGGTATATCTGTAGGAGGGCCAATGTTCTGATTTGGGGCCCTTACACAATAGGTGAAACTGTAGAAGAGTCAATGTTCTGATTTGGGGCCCTTACACCATGGGTATATCTGTAGGAGGGCCAATGTTCTGATTTGGGGCCCTTACACAATAGGTGAAACTGTAGAAGAGCCAATGTTCTGATTTGGGGCCCTTACACCATGGGTATATCTGTAGGAGGGCCAATGTTCTGATTTGGGGCCCTTAACAATAGGTGAAACTGTAGAAGGCCAATGTTCTGATTTGGGGCCCTTACACCATGGGTATATCTGTAGGGGGCCAATGTTCTGATTTGAGGCCCTTACACCATGGGTATATCTGTTGAATGGCCAATGTTCTGATTGGGACCCTTACAACCATGGGTACATCTGTAGGAGGGGCAATGTTCTGTTGGGGCCCTTACACCATGGGTATATCTGTAGGAGGGCCAGTGTTCTGATATGGGGCCCTACACAATAGGTGAAACTGTAGAAGGGCCAATGTTCTGATTGGGGCCCTTACACAAGGGTATATCTGTAGGAGGGCCAATATTCTGATATGGGGCCCTTACACAATAGGTGAAACTGTAGAAGGGCCAATGTTCTGATTTGGGGCCCTTACACAATGGGTATATCTGTAGAATGGCCAATGTTCTGATTTGGGGCCCTTACACAATATGTGAAACTGTAGAAGGGCCAATGTTCTGATTTGGGGCCCTTCATCTTTTCATCTTTGCTCTATGCATAGTGTTCTCCAGGTATGTCCAACCTTCAGCCTTTTAAATGTTTGATAACTACAATTCCCAGTATTCCATGACCGTCACGGTCTAATTATAAACAGAATCTTTATAAAATGGTTTTGTCGGTTGGAACACCAAGTAAAAACAATTAACCATATTATGGTTACAACTGCAGTAACTGGGGCCCCTGAAGTACCTTGGGCCCTAACCAGGGGTTAGGTTGCTTTGTAGATAATCCAGCTCCCATAATGGTTTTGTAGCCCTACGTGAACATTCCCAATAGATGAATAGCAGATATCAGGTTAGAATTAGCACGTCCATAGGCGGATACAGGGACACACGTATCCAGACTTTTGCTGCCTTTCCTTGATTAAACTGGCTCCTTCATACCTCCACACCTGCCCCACCCTTAGTCCCTGCAGAGTCTCCAAGTCTCCAGATTGTCTGGATTGATAACAAACGGTCCTTATGGTTTATACTGAAAGTGGCGGAATTATTGTCTCTGCTTTACAGAGTCATTTCCCTTGGGAAGAGGACAGAGTCTATCTGTGGGGGGCTTCTGCCTATACTCATCCTATACTGCACCCCCCCCAGGAATTATTTCACCATCTGGGGGTGTGGAACTATATTTAGACTCAATGTTATAAATAGTGATAGAAAAGGCAGTGGGTGTGAAGTTCAAGGATTTTAAAAGTGAATTATATTCTTTGTGATCATGTGTTATTTTTATTCCATAATAGATATCAACAAGCAAACGGCACAAGTGCACATTGATTATTATATGTATATATTATTTATGTTGGACTATTTGATACACTCATAAATTAGGAGCTGCCATGTTGCTTACCTGATTGCTGTTTACAAAGAATGCAGTGTGAGTTTCACTATAGGGGCAAAGGTCCCCAACAACTTAGCTGGCATCCAAACAATAGGTTCTTAATGGTGAAAAGATGTTGGTGACCTTTTTTCCCCAGGACCCCCCAGAAAATTTAAGCTGTGCCTAAAGGAATTCCACAGATAAGACAGATAAAATGTAATCCCTCTACACACTGTAAGATATTTCATAGGTTACTGTACTGATATAGGTTACTGTACTGATATAGGTTACTATACTGATATAGGTTACTGTACTGATATAGGTTACTGTACAGATATAAGTTACTGTACTGATATAGGTTACTGTACTGACATAGGTTACTGTACAGATATAAGTTACTGTACTGATATAGGTTACGGTACTGATGTAGGTTACTATACTGTTATAGGTTACTGTACTGATATAGGTTACTGTATTGATATAGGTTACTGTACTGATGTAGGTTACTATACTGATATAGGTTACTGTACTGATATAGGTTACTGTATTGATATAGGTTACTGCACTGATATAGGTTACTGTATTGATATAGATTACTGTTCTGATATAGGTTACTGCATTGATATAGGTTACTGTATTGATATAGGTTACTGCATTGACATAGGTTACTGCATTGATATAGGTTATTGTACTGATATAGGTTACTGTACTGTATATAGGTTACTGTATTGATATATTATAGGTTACTGTATTGATATAGGTTACTGTACTCTATAGGTTACTGTACTCTATATAGGTTACTGTACGGATATGGGTTACTGTACTGTATATAGGTTACTGTACTGTACTGATGTAGGTTACTGCATTGATATAGGTTACTATCTTGATATAGGTTACTGTACAGATATAGGTTACTGTACTCTAGGTTACTGTACGGATATGGGTTACTGTACACATATAAGTTATTGTACTGATATAGGTTACTGTACAGATATGGGTTACTGTACGAATATGGGTTACTGTATGGATATGAGTTACTGTACTGATATACAGTAGGTTACTGTTCGGATATAGGTTACTGTACGGATATAGGTTACTGTACTGATATAGGTTACTGTACGGATATAGGAAATAGATTACTGTACGGAAATAGGTTACTGTACTGATATGGGTTACTGCACTGTATATACTTTCTTCATACAGTGGATGCTACTGAGGCAAAAAAAAAAAACTGTGGTCATAGAATCAAATGAAACAGTGCCCCCTAGCAGGAAATTTGTAACATCTTACAGAATTACTCTTGCTGGGTCATGTTAATTCATATGTAGTTTACTGCTGTTCAGATCAGGACATAGTTACAGACCGCAGGGGATTTGTATACAGACACATAACACTGGAACCAGAATGCACTGGGAGATAAGAAGGACTTTGTTTTAACTATTTGTTTATTTTCACTGCAAGTTAAAGGGTAAAGATTTCCCATAATAGAAAAGGAAGCAGCAGCATAAATAAGTGTGAAACAATCCTCTATATCAGTGTTGCACACACACTTTACAGCTCCGCACATATGACCAAGTGTTTCAGACAAGAATTGCACGTGTGTGGTCCGCCATTCATTGATCCGTCCTGGCCCCAAATTGTAAACAGTGTTTCAGCATCAGTAAATCTCTACAGAGCTGCACTATATATTGGGTCTCTATATATATTTTATCTAATTTATTAGATTTCTATCACACATTCCCATCACAGACTAAGGGTGATGTCACACGGGTTGCCCTAGCAACAGATTTATTGAAGGCTTGTCTCCATGACCAACGTTTTCCCAGACTGTCACATGCTGAGTTACAGTATGATTCCTTTGTCTGCAAATTCCCCACCATTTTTAAAGACTTTTATGAGAATAATAAACAGTTGTCAATTCGCTAGTTCCTTTTGTCTTTATGATGTCACAGCCTTCAGCCTATTCATCCTGTTTATAAATATTCATATTAGCTCAATGATAGACGCTCAAAGCCTATACTGGTACTCTGCTCTACGGTGAAGGATTTGAAACTCCCTAAGCCCAAATCTTTATGGCCTCAGACCAGCCCACTGGGACATGGTGCCTTGTGCATATTTTCTTGGAAAATACTTGGCATGTCGGGTAAAACATATCAATATGAAGCTGAATTGTGGTATTGGATGGTTCTTAAGGTGACTATTCTGTTACCTTCTCTGCCTGACCCACTTGTGCTCTGAATTACACAAGTTAAGTGAACCCTGAAATAAGAAGCTGCCAGTCTATATTATTTACTAACCTGGCATCACAATGCCAAAGGCCACTGTCCAGGGTCCTGAAAATGACCAATGAGTTGGAACATATAACATTACTGCAGGACATAGTCAATTGCAGACTTTAGAGGGTTCTACCCATGTCATCTGTCCCATGAAATAATACAGATAAAAAGATACGAAGAGTATAAGAGCTCCCCTTACTCATATGTAGATAAGGAAGTCTCCTTAAAGGACAACTATACTCACCTAAACCACTGTCCACCAATGTGAAGTACCCAAGGTGAGGACCTGAACCGCCAGGCCCTCACCGTTGGGATCCACCTTCTATCCTCTGTAATGCTTTCTTAAAATTTGCTTTGTGGCTCCTTCCTCCACTCAGTCTGTGACTTTGGCCAAAGAGAAGGCACGCTTTGTAGAAGCATGCCTTCTCATTGGCGGGGATTGCGGAAGTGGAGCCGCAAACTTCAAGTAAGCTTTACAGAGGATAGAAGGTGATCCCAGCGGTGAGGATCTGCAATTTTGGTCCTCACCCTGGGTTCTAAAGACTGCCGGAATCCAAGATGACTCTGGCAGAATTAGCTACTGAACCTGCACATTCCAAATAATCACCTTCAATCAACCCCAAGAGATTGATATTCACACCCAACTGTACAAGTTTCCTGCAGGTCAGTCCCATTTTAAAGGGTTGCTTTGAAGAAAGCATGGCTTTATTATTCATTGAGTGTGGCTTGGGTGGACAAGATGTGGTCTGCATTATGAGGTGGGGTCAGAGCATAACCATTCCTCCTTATTTTCTCCAGTGTACAAGTAACTGACAGTCTTGTAATTGTACGATCTCAGTGTCGGACTGGCCCACAGGGCTACAGGGGAATCCCCCGGTGGGCCCACAACCCATTAACCAATAAAAATTGCTAACATATAAATACAGAGCCAAAGGGACAGTAAGAAATACAGTTTATTAAACAATAGGAATCAGATAGACATGTAAATCAGTGATAATAGAGATATGAAATGTTAGGTGGGCCCCTAAACTCATCCTGGTGGGTCCCTGGTCCATCCCTGGTCCCAAACTCCATTGCGGTAGTTTACTACTGCATGGTATTGTATGGCCGAGCAGTCGCGGCCTTACATTAACGTTAACCCGCAGTATCGGAAGTTTCCATAGGGATTCTAATGTAGAGTATTCTCCCATTGGTTAAAATCTCGATCGGTTTATTGGTCGGTTTACTGAGGTTTATTGATCGGTTTATTGGTCGGTTTATTGATTGGTTTATTGGTCGGTTTATTGGTCGGTTTATTGGACGGTTTATTGAGGTTTATTGGTCGGTTTGTTGGTCGGTTTATTGAGGTTTATTGGTCAGTTTATTGAGGTTTATTGGTCGGTTTATTGGTCAGTTTATTGAGATTTATTGGTCGTTTGTTGGTCGGTTTATTGAGGTTTTTTGGTCAGTTTATTGAGGTTTATTGAGGTTTATTGGTCGGTTTATTAAGGTTTATTGGTCGGTTTATTGAGGTTTATTGGTCGGTTTGTTGGTCGGTTTATTGGTCAGTTTATTGGTCGGTTTATTGGTCGGTTTATTGGTTGGTTTATTGGACGGTTTATTGAGGTTTATTGGTCGGTTTATTGAGGTTTATTGGTCAGTTTATTAGTCGGTTTATTGAGGTTTATTGGTCGGTTTATTGGTTGGTTTATTGGACGGTTTATTGAGGTTTATTGGTCGATTTATTGAGGTTTATTGGTCGGTTTATTGTGGTTTATTGGTCGGTTTATTGTTCGGTTTGTTGGTGGTTTATTGGTTGGTTTATTGGTCGTCTTATTGAGGTTTATTGGTCGGTTTATTGGTTGGTTTATTGGACGGTTTATTGAGGTTTATTGGTCGGTTTATTGAGGTTTATTGTTCAGTTTATTGTTCGGTTTGTTGGTCGTTTTATTGAGGTTTATTGGTCGGTTTATTAGTCGGTTTATTGTTCGGTTTATTGGTCGGTTTATTGTGGTTTATTGTTCAGTTTATTGTTCGGTTTGTTGGTTGGTTTATGGTTCGGTTTGTTGGTCGGTTTATTGGTCGGTTTATTGAGGTTAATTGGTCGGTTTATTGGTCGGTTTATTGAGGTTTATTGGTTGGTATATTGGTCAGTTTATTGGTCGGTTTTTTGGTCGGTTTATTGAGGTTTATTGGTCGGTTTGTTGGTCGGTTTATTGGTCGGTTTATTGAGGTTTATTGTTCAGTTTATTATTCGGTTTTTTGGTCGTTTTATTGAGGTTTATTGGTCGGTTTATTGGTCGGTTTATTGTTCAGTTTATTGTTCGGTTTGTTGGTCGGTTTATTGTGGTTTATTGTTCAGTTTATTGTTCGGTTTGTTGGTCGGTTTATGGTTCGGTTTTGTTGGTCGGTTTATTGGTCGGTTTACGGTTTGTTAGTCGGTTTATTGAGGTTTATTGGTCGGTATATTGGTCAGTTTATTGGTCGGTTTATTGGTCGGTTTATTGAGGTTTATTGGTCGGTCGGTTTATTGGTCGGTTTATTGGTTGGTTTATTGGTCGGTTTATTGAGGTTTATTGGTCGGTTTATTGTTCGGTTTGTTGGTGGTTTATTGGTCGTTTATTGGTCGGTTTATTGGTCGGTTTATTGAGCTTTATTGGTCGGGTTTATTGGTTGGTTTATTGGACGTTTATTGAGGTTTATTGTTCAGTTTATTATTCGGTTTTTTGGTCGTTTTATTGAGGTTTATTGGTCGGTTTATTGGTCAGTTTATTGTTCGGTTTGTTGTTCAGTTTATTGTTCGGTTTGTTGGTTGGTTTATGGTTTGTTGGTCGGTTTATTGGTTGGTTTATTGAGGTTTATTGGTCGGTATATTGGTCAGTTTTTGGTCGGTTATTGGTCGGTTTATTGGTCGGTTTATTGAGGTTATTGTTCGGTTTATTGGTCGGTTTATTAGGTTTATTGCTCGGTTTATTGGTCGGTTTATTGAGGTTTATTGTCGGTTTGTTGTGGTTTATTGTCGGTTTATTTGTCAGTTTATTGTTCGGTTTATTGGTCGGTATATTGGTCGGTTTATTGTTCAGTTTGTTGGTCGGTTTATTGTTCGGTTCGTTGGTCGTTTTTTTGGTCGGTTTGTTGGTCGGTTTGTTGGTTGGTTTATTGGTTGGTTTATTGAGGTTTATTGTTTGGTTTGTTGGTCGGTTTATTGAGGTTTATTGTTCGGTTTATTGGTCGGTTTATTGAGGTTTATTGGTCAGTTTATTTGTCGGTTTATTGTTCGGTTTGTTCGGTTATTGGTCAGTTTTATTGATCAGTTTATTGTCGTTTTTGAGGTTTATTGTTCGGTTTGTTGATCGGTTTATTGGCGGTTTATTGGTCGGTTTTTTGGTCGGTTTATTGTTGCGGTTTTGTTGGGCGGTTTATTGATCGGTTTATTGGCGGTTTATTGGTCGGTTTATTGTTCGGTTTATTGTTCGGTTTATTGTTCGGTTTGTTGGTCGGTTTATTGGACGGTTTATGAGGTTATTGTTCGGTTTATTGAGATTTATTGGTCGTTTATTGTGTCTTTTTATTATTGGTTTATTGAGGTTTATTGGTCGGTTTATTGTTCGTGTTATTGAGGTTTATTGGTCGGATTTGTTCTTGGTTCTGGGTTTGTTGGTCGGTTTATTGATCGGTTTATTGTTCAGTTTGTTGGTCAGTTTATTGATTGGTAGAATTCCAATTGAGTCTAAATTGACCAGTGTGCGCCAACAAAACTGCTAAATTGGCTCCCAGGTTTTTGTGACTTGCTACTAACGTCAAAATTCTTCTCTCCACCTTCCCATTCACAAAACCTTCCTCCCTCCCCCACATTCCACTTCAACCAATGAGAGCGAATCTGCCTGTACTTTCCCTTAAACCCCACCCCCCCCCACACTGAACTGTGTCCCACTCCCATTCACACTCTCCCCTCCCACTACACAGTCCCCCCAGCACCCATGGCCATTACTCCAGCCGGGGGGTTTCCGTTTCCTGCTGCCGAAGACGGTCACGTTCCTCCGGGCTGCGAGATTTAAACCCTCCCGGTGTCGGTAATCCAATCAGAGCCGAGACAGCACCTCCCCCCGGACGGATGGGGTAAGACCGGCTGGTGTGTGTCCCACTGATACATTGTAACAAAGCGTCTCCCTGGCAACCATGGAACTTCACTGATGTCAAAGTTCCATCAGAGCCCTTTCATTCCATTTCATGGCTGGCCAGTGGGGGATGTCGGGAGTTGTAGTTTCAGAGAATTTATAATCATTATTCATTTAATTTAGGGCCTTTGCAGATTGATGAAGTTAAACCTGTTCCTAACAGGATGCTGGGAAATGTAGTTTTAATAACATAGCCATCATCCCCAATCCTTTATGTGATCGTGTCTGTGGGATTGATCGAGCTCAGTCTGATTGTAAAAGGATAACAATGTTAAACAGGATTGGATGGAATTGTACAATCGTTTTTTCTTGCAAGTCCGACGAGATCAATTTTATTGGTTGTCACCACAATATCGTAAGAGCGGAATTATTGTGTATACACCTTTAAGGGGCCCATACACACAAAGATCCCCACCGCACAAAATCTGATCCCAATATCGTAAGATATTATTGTGATATTATTGTGTATACATAAGGGGCCCATACAAAGATCCCCACCGCACTATATCCAATCTCAATATCATAAGATATTTTTTTGTATACATCTTTAAGGGGCCCATACAAACAAAGATCCCCTCCGCTCAAAATACGATCCCTATATCGTAGGGATCCACTATATCTGATCCCAATATCCTGTAAGATATTATTGTGATATTATTGTGTATACATCTTTAAGGGGCCCATACAAACAAAGATCCCCACCGCACAAAATCCGATCCCTATATCGTAAGATATTGTTGTGTATACATCTTTAAGGGGCCCATACAAACAAAGATACCCACCGCACTATATCCGATCCCAATATCCTGTAAGATATTATTGTGATATTGTGTATACATCTTTAAGGGGCCCATACAAACAAAGATCCACACCGCACTATATCCAATCCCAATATCCCTTAAGATATTATTGTGATATTATTGTGTATACATCTGTACACATCTGTATTGTGTATACAGCCTTATACACACACTATAGCCGATCCCAATATCTTATGACTATCAGAATGTGGGTGCAGATTTTACGGACTGTCTGTTTTTTTTTTCCGTATTGGACCTACTAGAGCAGATTTGTTGGACAAGATCCAGAATTGCGAGGTCTGTATTGTTGTGTGTATGGGTGGGGCCCTTTAACCAATGAAATGTATATGGGACTTTCTGAACTGTTTGGTATAAATTGGCTCCATTTATTGCCAAGGGTGTCGATGCATTTAACATTGTCAGTACCATCAGATTGTTTAAACAGAACCGTCAGATTTCCATACCAATCGGTTGGTAACCATTGGAATCCACACACACACCAATTTGATTGCCTTCCTCTTTAGTAAAGGGAACTGGTAACCACAGATTCTCCATCTAGAACAGTAGAACCCAATGTCTCAGCTGGAATGTGTCACCATCATAATCAGTTGTTTTCAGGCCGTGCAAGTGTCTGATAGCGTCTACCACCAGATCCAACATGATTGGCTAATAACTAGCCATGTGTATAACCATTTAAAGGTGCACTGACTGACTCAATCTCACAAATTAGAAGCTGATAGGGTGAATGGTCATGAGATGATATTTTTGGGCTGTTGACTGCCAATTGGATCCAGTTGGAATAACTGACATACTTAAAGCTGATTTTAAGGCAAATTGATCAAAATAAATGATCGGACAGAAGTTGCAAACACTATTACCTTATGTCCACCATAACAAAACAAACGTTTAGATTTGTCCCGAACCCTTCAGCTGTTTGTAGCATTTTATTTCATGTATTTCTAACCAGACATATATATATATATGGGTAAAAGTTCGTACACACTTGCGATTGAGGGTCCCAACCCGCGACATGATGTTTATGAACGTCCATTTCGACCGATAAACGGCCTGTGTATGGGCAACTTTATTGGCCCAAATCGTTGACCATCCGGACAAACTGCAGTTTCGGTGTCGATAAAGTGCCCATACACGGGCCAATTATCGCTCGAAATGGATGTTTGTACACATCGTGTTGCTACTGTTCTCTCCCTTCCCCACCCTCTGCTCAATGAGCTTTTAATAACTTGAGCATGTGCAGAGGAGGCAGCAGTCAATTATTGGTTGTGATGTTAGCAGACACAGCCTTGATTGACTGCATGAAGGGAGGAGCCAGCTTCCTCTGCCAGAATATAAGGGCAATCATTATCCTTAAATGTCTGGTTAGTAATACAGGTAATATGTACTGAATATATCAGTTGGAATTAAGGGCAGGTAAATGACTAGTGGACATGACCTTTAAATACTCAGGGGTTGGGTCTTGGGCACTGTGGAGTTGCTCTGTGTTTTCTCCACCACCAAGGGCGCTGTAACCAGACATCCTGTGAGAATCAGATGCACTAAAAGCTCATGATAAGGATTTCTTAGATACGTAGAACTTTTCATATATACCGAGAGCCCATAATAATAATGTGCAGATTTGGAAATAGTTTGTAGGCATATTATCCACTGTGTGTGTGTAGAACCATGTACTGGTACCATTTAGTACCGTGTACTGGTACCATTTAGTACCGTGTACTGGCACCATTTAATACCATGTACTGGTACCATTTAGTACCGTGTACTGGCACCATCTAATACCGTGTACTGGTACCATTTAGTACCGTGTACTGGTACCATTTAGTACCGTGTACTGGTACCATTTAGTACCGTGTACTGGTACCATTTAGTACCGTGTACTGGTACCATTTAGTACCGTGTACTGGTACCGTGTAACCTATTCTGAGAACATAAGAGCCCATTTATGTCTCCAAGGTTGATGGGACTGTAGCATAATAACAGGGCATCCCTGAAACATCCAGTCCAGTAGACGTGCCGATACAGAACAGAACGAACTGTGCACATTCCATTCATCTGTCCCTGGGAACAATAACTACCAAGGACATATTTCCCTTCCTGCTGGGGATTGGGAGTAAATGAAATCTTCCTCCTCAGTCACATTCTCATTGGGATTTATGTTTTCATCCTATTGATGTGCAGAGAACCGTGAACGACACTCGACCCCTGTTTATTACCCTGCAGGTTAATGGGTTATGGGAAGTTTTTGCTCCCTCTGTGGAAGTGTTGGGACAGTGAAATGCCCTTAAGGAGTTTAAACTCCTTCACCTTATTCTGAATGGGAAACCTGCAGTCAGACAGTCTGTTACTCATGGCTCCCTATACTATTAAAGGCATGTTTTCCACCCCACAAAGAATAAGGTGTGGTTATGTGTATCTAAAGGTGCTTTGATCATCACAGGTTTCTGCATCTGGAAATACCAAGTGTTAGAATCTGTTACCGTCTGTTATATCCGGTTTGTTACATCAGCCCTTACATGTGGTTTCACCTCAATCATCTTACATCTCCCACTAGAGATCAACAAATTCTGTTAATGTGAATGATTAGTCAGCTGTCAAAAAATATCAGGAAAATAAAGTGTATTATTATTATTGTGGATTTATATAGAGCCCCAACATCTTCCGTAGCGCTTTACAATTACATGTATACAATCACATCAGGCCCTGCCCTGAAGAGCTTACAATCTGAGCACATTTATTTGACACATACAACTTATCCATATGTCTTTATGAATGTGGGGGAAACCGGAGTGCCCGGAGGAAACCCACGCAAACACGGGGAGAACATACAATCTCCTTGCAGATGTGTCCAAGGGTGGAATCGAACTCAGGAACTGCTTGCCACTGAGCCACCGTGCTTATCCTTTTTTTTTTTTTTTTAAACCCAATAGATAAAAACATTTTGGAGATTAAAATGAGAGTTTTTATGTTTTGAAAGTTTTCAAAAATGGTAATTCCCACCTCCCAATATTTTTTTTCTGTGAGGAGCACCGGCACGAAAAAAAAAAAAAAAAGAACTTCTACCAGGCTTACTAAGTGCTTCAGCACTATCTTTAATACTGGACAGTAGCCTGGCAGATGAAAACTGTATGTGCTAGCATTCAAAGAAACGATATTGGGAGGTAGGAATAATACAATCAGATTAAGATTAGACTTGTGCCACTGTTCTCTGTGCAAAGGAAATCTTAAAGGGCATGTCCACCCCCAAAACTATAATCCCCCCCCCCCACTACTGGCCCCACTGTGTAGTGAATAAAAATACTTACCTTACATCCCAGCTCCAAATAGTTATCCAGTAATCCCCCCCCAAAGTCCCCAAAACTGCTCCCCATATAGGACTCTACCTCCTGTCTCTCCTCCGGGAGAATTTTGCCACGTGCAGAAGTGCCCTCCCTCCCCCTAGCGTAAAATCTCTTTGCCATATGATAGGTCTTGCTCAACCGGCCCCAACTGCATTAGTATTATGGCAAGAAAGTTCCCCAATCATTACTTGCCTTCCCTATATAAAAAGTTTTTTAAAGGGTGGACATGCCCTTTAATGTAAAAAACTTATCCCAAAAACAAAGGTTGTGTCCATTTCCAATCTCTATACGGGATCTGGTTCAGGAGGCATATGCAGGGAAAGTTTGTTTGTAAAGTGATTGATCGTATCAGTTCCCTCTACTATAAGAATCAAAGGACCAAGTAGGAAATCCTGTCCGATGTGTATGGCAGCCTAAGGCTTCGTTCACACTAGACGTTTTTTTAACGTGGCAGAACATCCTGTTTTCGATTTTGTGCAATGCTCCGCTGCGTTAACGCATGCCATTATTTTCAGTGGAAACGCTGTGCGTTAACGATGCACTATATCGCAGTGAATGGTGACATTCTCTAATATGTGCAGTAACATCGCACCAAAACACACTCTAGTGTGAACGAAGCCTTAACCGTGTCCTTTGAAGGTGAATAAATTCCTCTGTGATTGTTGAACAATTTTTTCTGTGTTATTGTAAAACGTAGATTTTGACCATAAAGTATGAGATTTTACCCCCCCAGTTTATTTATAAACATGGAATTTCCCTGCATCTCATATAACAGATCCTTTTACAAATAGGGGTGGGCTGAAGCCCCATACACACGTGCAATTCCAACCATGATCCCAGATGAACGGGTGCACGTGTGTGGCTGTTCGGTCATTAGTACTCTCTGTAGCGGAAAGTCGCCGTTGGTACTCCAACCCAGAGACAAACAATGCCCATATAGGTGATTTATGTCCACGTATTTAAAGGGCAAGTTCAGCCCCAAAATGAAAACTTACATACAGGTAAATCATCCCCTAAAACCCTAAACAGTAATAGTTTGAAACCTGAAATATATAAGTCTAACCTGAAATCCTGCACAATGTCCTGTTTCCCCTGTTTCTGCTTCCTGGTTCTTCCAGTTAGTAACTGTCAGTTATGGATTTGACAATTGACATCACAGCCAATGACTGAATGTTAATCCCCTGTCTGCCTCTTCTGAGCATGCCCAGGCTCAGTACAGGCTCAGTACAGGTTTCTAAATTGCTCAGTTTCCATGAGGCATCCAGAAGCATAGCAGGCATACAGTAATGAATTCATAGGACAAACTATGAAATATCAACATATTTTAAAGAGACCATTCTTTCTAAAAGATGTTCTTATGAGGGTGGAGTTGTCCTTTAAGGTTTCTTCAAATTCCATGATTGCTGTTCTCTAGGATGTACTAGATAATAAATACTTTCCATACTTTGGTGGCAGTTTCATACTATAACAAATATTTACGTCGCTATGTGGTGCAGTATATCTGTAAACATTCACAAATATTAAAGGCAACATATCTGTTGTATTCAATTAGATCAAACTGGGACTGAAATGTAGTCTTGAAGACGTTTCGCTAGTCATCCGACTGGCTTTCTCAATTCAGAATGCTGTACAAGAATCTGTGGCAATTATGTACCCTGGAAAATCCCAATAGCATATCACAGCCAGGTGTTAGGGTGTGATTAGATAGTGGCTAAGAGCTGTTATAGGAACGCCCAGAGTAAGGTGTTCCTATAACACCTCTTAGCCACTATCTAATCACACCCTTAACACCTGGCTGTGATATGCTAATTGGGATTTTCCAGGGTACATAATTGCCACAGATTTTGTACAAGTCATTCTGAATTGAGAAAGCCAGTCGGATGACTAGCGAAACGTCTTCAGAAATACATTTCAAGTCCAGTTGATCTAATTGAATACAACAGATATACCATGACCTGGATGAATGAGAACCTTCACAAGCATTAAAGGCAACACAAACTATAAAAAGTAATCGTTTTAATCTATTCAGAATATTCTGAATGACGAGTCTATCGATGTATTTATCAGCCTGAGTGGGCACAGATTTCCAGGAAGCGACCAATCACTCTCCAGTTTATATATAATTACTTGCCCTTTCTACTCCCCCGTCTATAGCAATTTATATTTCTATTCATAGTTAATACCTGTATTTCCATACTCGTAGGGAACATTGTAGTGTCCGAAATATTTAGTAAATAACTCTTGCTTTTATTCACTTTAATAGATCTTCCGGTACTTGGCTCTTACAGACATATAAGGTGCAGTCATTTAAAGGGCAATTAGGGATAGTTTTTTCCCTAAAATGTGGTGGAATGGTAATAATTACAGGAAGCTGCTTATAACAGTGTAGCCAATACTGCATTCAGCAGGAAGCAATACCCTAGCGAGTAATGCCTGCGATGCTGTTTGATGGATTAAAACCTATTAGTAGCATTTGTTTTACATTTAGCATGTTTATATTGTATTTTATGGCCATTTATCTGTAGGTCACAGATGGTTTCAAGCTACAACTCCCAGCATTCCCTGGCTGCTGCAGCCACTTTTGTTATTATTATTGTGGATTTATATAGCGCCAACATCTTCTGTAGCGCTTTACAATTAAATGTATACATTCACACCAGGCCCTGCCCCGAAGAGCTTACAATCTAATCACTTTATGTACACATACAACCTATCAGTATGTCTTTATGATTGTGGGGGAAACCGGAGTGCCCGGAGGAAACCCACACAAGCACGGGAAGAACATACAAACTCCTAGCAGATGTGTCCAAGGGTGGAATCGAACTCAGGACAGGAATTGGGTTTATCATTGTTAGCCCAAAATACTTTCCTAAAGTTGCATTCGCTGGTACAGCCACAACCCCTCCCAGTCCATCACCTGGCCATGCAGAGCTTAGTTTAGGTAGGTATTGTAGGCTAAATATGGAGTTAAAGTGGCGCTAACCCATTCAATGTCAGTTAGCGAGACTTTAATGCCTTCTTTGTGCCGGCTGCATGGGTTTCGCAAAAGACACCCCTATAGCCTGCGCAAGCAATTCAGTATCGCTAATAGCTGGCGTTAAAAGTCTGCATGTGTCAAATCCATTTTTCTATTCATTGGGAGGCGCTAACGAGTAATATCCGCTCTGGGTAAGTCTCCCCACTCACTGTGGACTGAGGAGGTTGGGGGGGTATAATTCCTCCTTAAACAATGCGGTTTTCTGTGCATTTGTTTCTCACTATAGTTGAATTGTGCTAATGGTGCACAGATCTCACTATGAAAATAAAATTGCTTGTGGAACCCATGCACTGTGTGGACGTTTTTAGATAATGTCACAGGCATTTTAAAAATTATAAGTTTTGAATAAAGTTGTTTATTGTAATGAGCAGATAATACCAGCAGCAAGGGATTTAAATAGAGGAACATGTGCAGCGCTCACAATGACAGTAGTTACATATGAGGCTTTGTTCAATGGAACATTGTTATCTACAACTACTGCTATTTCCCATTAGTGTTCCTCTCTCTATAGGTAGATATGAGGCTTTATTCAATGAAACAGTGTTATATACAACTCCTGGTATTTCCCATTAGTGTTCCTCTCTCTATAGGTAGATATGAGGCTTTATTCATGAAACTGTGTATATACAACTCCTGGTATTTCCCATTAGTGTTCCTCTCTCTATAGGTGAATATGAGGCTTTATTCAATGAAACAGTGTTATATACAACTCCTGGTATTTCCCATTAGTGTTCCTCTCTCTATAGGTAGATATGAGGCTTATTCAATGGAACATTGTTATATACAACTCCTGGTATTTCCCATAGTGTTCCTTCTCTATAGGTGGATATAAGGCTTTATTCAATGGAACAGTGTTATATACAACTCCTGGTATTTCCCATTAGTGTTCCTCTCTCTATAGGTAGATATGAGGCTTTATTCAATGGAACAGTGTTATATACAACTCCTGGTATTTCCCATTAGTGTTCCTCTCTCTATAATGTGATATGAGGCTTTATTCAATGGAACATTGTTATCTACAACTCCTGGTATTTACCATCAATGTTCCTCTCTCTATAGGTAGATATGAGGCTTTTTATAACAGAACAGTGTTATATACAACTCCTGGTATTTACCATCATGTTCCTCTCTCTATAGGTAAGTATGAGGCTTTTTATACAGAACAGTGTTATATACAACTCCTGGTATTTTCCATTAGTGTTCCTCTCTCTATAGGTAGATATGAGGCTTTATTCAATGGAACAGTGTTATCTACACTCCTGGTCTCTCCCATAAATGTTCCTCTCTCTATAGTAGATATGAGGCTTTTATCAATGGAACAGTGTTATCTACAACTCCTGGTATTTACCATAAATGTTCCTCTCTCTATAGGTAGATATGAGGCTTTATTCAATGGAACATTGTTATCTACAACTCCTGGTCTCTCCCATAAAGGGTCCTCTATCTATAGGTAGATATGAGACTTTTTTCAATGGAACATTGTTTTCTACAACTCTGGGTATTTCCCATTAGTGTTTCTCTCTCTATAGGTAGATATGAGGCTTTATTCAATGGAACATTGTTATATACAAATCCTGGTATTTCCCATCAATGTTCCTCTCTCTACAGTAGATATGGGGCTTTATATACAAATCCTGGTATTTCACATCAATGTTCTCTCTCTACAAGTAGATATTGGCTTTATTCAGTGGAACAATGTTATATACAAATCCTGGTATTTCCCATCAATGTTCCTCTCTCTGCAAGTAGATATGTGGCTTTATTCAGTGGAACAATGTTATATACAAATCCTGGTATTTCCCATCAATTGTTCCTCTCTCTGCAAGTAGATATGGGGCTTTATTCAATGGAACTGAGTAGTCTACATCTCCTGTTATTTCCCGTTGTCTTCAGGTGGAAACCGTTTGCAGTCCGTGATCAGCAGTGGGTTTACCGTAGGTGATTGTCTTTGCTTGTAATTGGTGTTTTGTAAGAACCCAATGAATGATTTGAATTGTTCAGGCTTTTTGTCTATATAATGAATGTCTTATCTCTACGTTACTAAAATGTAGGATTAATATTAGTAATAGGATAATAACATAGGCTAAATAATTTTGACCTTTTGAGTTGATTGAACCTTGTTTCTGTTCTGGAAAGCAAATGTACAGTTCCTGATATTCATTGTTTTTCTGCCATGAACACCTTATAAGTTGAGTTTTTGTAGGGTAACCAGATCATGTGATTGGAGGAGACAACAATGCAATTAGCAAAGTGCACCGATTGTAAACTAATTGCATATATATCCTATTGAAGGAGAGTAAAGATGTCCATACATTGAACTCACCTCCTGACTGATCCCACGACATTCACGAAATTCTTCAGTTAACTGTCTAGCCCCTCTTTTTGTGACTAACATACGATTGCAACAGTCCCGTCTGGACCATTCATTTCGTGATCGTATGTCGGTTGCAAAAAAGGACGGCTGGCGGTTCCTGGAGAATTGCTGGAATGTCTCGGGAACGTTCCGGAGGTGAGTGCCAATGTAGGGCTGCAAGTTTGACAGCCCTGGTTATCGAGTAATTTCTACAGGAAGACACAATGTTTAGAAAGAACTGTAGAATTCCAAGGGCATGAAAACTCTTACCCAAATGCATTTCATCAGCTTCTTTCAGATTGTCATTCAACTTGCAAAGCTACTTCTTTTGCACGGGTGTTTGATGTAAAAGAAGTTGTGTTTTTTTAACGATGACTTGTGGATTCAATATGTAAAAAAAAAACTTTTTTCTTTATTTATCACGTTGTTATGACCATTACCCAGATGTATTTTCATTTAATTATATCCTTGAAATCCTTTGATCTACCTAGTACAGCCTTCAGCTTATACCACGAGGTTTAAAGTGTCTATAATTTATTCATTATGATGAATGAAATTCCACTGATTTAACGGACGACTATACTGTAAAAACAAACCTTTTAAAAATGAAAAGTACTTTGATTATTCCCACCTCCCAATGTTGTTTCATTAAGGAGCTCCAGCATTGCCAGGTTGTGTCCTGGGCCTTGCTATGTTAAAGATGGTGCTGAGCACTTAGGAAGTCTAGCAGAATCAGTTTTCTTCGTGTTGCTGCTCCTCTAAGAAATTAAATTGGAAAACATTTTTACAATAAGAACTTTCATTGAATAAGATTGCAATACTTACCTTGGTCCCTGCTGGTCCCTCTTCCACCCTCTTCATTGCAATGAGCAGTTTGTTTCCTGCAAGTCAGGGAAAATGTATTTTAAGCTAAACTTGACTCTAAAGTAGTGTTGTTTTCTGCCTCATTGCCTCCAATAAATTATCATTGTGTTCTGGGCGTTGTAGTTTTCAAAAGTTCTGGGGGGGTGTAAGTTAAACTAGCTAAGGTTGGGTTCACAACATACAATATTTCCGACCTACCTTTATTACCGTGTCTCGGTTTTCCTTCTGAACCCCAGGCAATGAATTAATTGGGTGCAAATATCAACCCATGTGTACCAGGCTAAAACGACCCACCAATGTTGATGACGTCTCTTTTTATGAAATCATGACAGATCCATTATTTTTTGAGATGACATCTCTCCGTACATATGGGATTACTGTATATCCTGTGGGGGAGGGTGTGTCTGTCCTTTGGAAATTACTGCACGAGTCTCTTTACATAACTGAATTCCGACTTTGTTTTAATCCCTCAGCTGGAGTTTTGTGTTTTTTATGAGTAATGTAGCTGCACAGCTACGCGTTTTTCATATGGGGATATTAGTCATTAGCGGAGCATTCGACCACGTACCAACAGTGAATAATACTGTACAACTGCAACACCAATCCAAAATTAGAATTTGCCCGTGCTGTTAATGCAGAAACCAATTAGATGTAGCCTTTATACTAGTCTACTGCACTAGAAAACACGTGATACCATCTGGTTCCTTAATAGCAATGGCAACGTTTTTATAATATCATTTATATTATTCTTTTTATTTTTCTAGAATAAAGGGCATGTCCACCCTTAAACAAAAAACTGATCACTTGTCAGTTGCCTACCTACATTTCCCACAAATATATTCATCATGTATAAAAATGTGTTACTGACCAGATATTTAAGGATAATTATTGCCCTCATTCTGGCATTGGAAGCTGGTTCATCCCTCAATGCAATCAAGGCTGTGACATCACAGCCAATATAACATAGTATTGGAGGTTGAATAAAGACTCCATCCATCTAATCCAACCATTATACCCGCCTCTTTAACCCTACCTAACAGTAGATCCAGAGGAAGTTCTTTCCCCCGCTGCCTCTTTTGCACATGACGAAGTTAGTACAACTCATTGAGCAGGGAAAGAGGCAGTAATATCTCCCAGAAAGGAATAGAACTATGGCAAAAAATTAGTTGGGTTCAGGGGCAAATAAATGACCCATTGTTTGTAGGAAATTTTTTTTTTAAAAATCCTTGCACAGAATACTGGGAGCTGTAGTTCAGGAATAGCTTAAAAGATACCTGATACTGGCCAACAGCAACGAAAGAGGAGACAGCGTTTTTAATTATTTACACTAGTTGGAATGTTTGAAAATTTCACGTCATTTAAACATCAACAACATTTAGAAACCTTCCCAACACAAAAGGATAGAGAAGAATCATCAGATATATTAAATTAATGTTTATTTCCTTGGATAAAGATTTCGAGAGCGTTTCTTATATTGAACAATTTCACTTAAATACATGTTAATTCTCACTTGTTCTGCAAAGCCCCAAGGAAACGAAAAATACAGAATGCGTGCATTGTGCTGTGTTATTCCTCCAAGGACCTTGAACAAAGCCAAATTTTAGTCTCTAGCTGGGTCAGTGTCATTTAAATTAATGTGCCTATTGTTTTGTCTAATGTAAGGCTAGGTTTTTTCCATCAGCTGAAAATTAAAACCTTTCCTTTTTGGTTTTGTTATTGTGGTTGTGAAACATTAAGTGTCATTCAACAGCCTTGACTTGAAACTTTGTAGTAAATAGCTACAGAATGATCTCATAACCAGATGACAACGGGAGCCAATGAATTAAGAATCAGAAGGTATAGACTTTAACCTTCTTTATTTTTCTATCTCTTTGCCTTTCAGCAGATCCAGACTTCTGTTGTGCAATGTTTCCTAGAGACTCCGTCAGGCTACAAAATGACTTTCGTAATTCCAGTGGCATCTCGTTTTAGTAAATTCATGACTTGCGGCCTGGAAATTTGTGTAGCGGCTGGAATCACTTCCGTGCCTCCTATTCTGTTAGAGGCTGGAGGGGAGAGCGTACATGACCATGGTTTTGGGTAAGAAAACAGAACATGTTTGTTTAAAAAATAATTTTAAAATGGTAGTTGTGCTAATTAAAAAGGGGGAAAGTATAATTCAATGGGAAGTAGGAGTATTGACCTTATCATCCTGTACGTAGATCTTAGATCTATTTCTCTGAGTTTTAGTGTTCCTTTAAGAGGGTAATACATGGATCAACTTAATGTTTATAATTGTTTTATATATATATATGTGCTTGTGAAGGTTCTCATTCATCCAGGTCATAGTATATCTGTTGTATTCAATTAATCAACTGGACTGGTTCTCATTCTCCAGGTCATAGTATATCTGTTGTATTCAATTAGATCACTGGACTGGTTCTCATTCATCCAGGTCATCATAGTATATCTGTTGTATTCAATTAGATCAACTGGACTGGTTCTCATTCATCCAAGTCATGGTATATCTGTTGTATTCAATTAGATCAACTGAACTTGAAGTTTAGTTCATGAAGACGTTTCGCTAGTCATCCGGATGACTAGCGAAACGTCTTCATGAACTAAACTTCAAGTCCAGTTGATCTAATGAATACAACAGATATATATATATATATAATATATATATATATATTATAATAATAATAAAAATCAGTCAACCAATACACGGGATCAAAATTTGGTCCATTGAATCAAACCAAAATCCGCTGAAACTTTACAAAAACCTTTCTGATATTTTCACAATTGACTCAAAAAGAAATCAATATTGATCCGATTGAAAAATCATTTTACCAATAGATTGCATCAAAAAATCTACCTATCTTGGCTAGCTTTACTTGATTTATACAACATTAGAAACAAGAGGGAAAATTTGATTCGGAAAACCTCTACGCCTACTGATTACAATACCGTAAACGGAACAGAAAGTTAACCCTTTCAGTTGCCGATATAAAAAGGCTTTTACTTCCGAAAATGTTTGGAGAATTATATTCCTGTAGTAAATCACTGCTTTCTGGCAGTCCATTTTTCAAGCTCCTCCGCCACCTCATTATCATATGCTCTTATGGCAGTGATGGGAAATCGTCAGTGACATTGACTGTGGGAGGAGCCAGAAAGTCGGTTACTGCATGAATATAATTCTTCTTTAAAGGACATGTCCTTCCTTATAGGGCATGTCCAGCCTTAAAATAACATTTTATATTTATGTCATCTACCTGACAAACCCATTTTCATATTATGAAAATTCCAAAGATGCCCCTGAAGGAACATACCTGACCCGTCCCTTTCCAATCTGCTGTGCAACTCCTCTGCTTACTGGTCGCGGCTGTCAGTCAAAGGCTCGAAGTGACGTTACACCAATTACCTGACATACTTGACCATGAAGCCCTCACTGCTGCTATTCTTGCTCGAAACAGCCCCAACAGCAGAATAGGTCCGTAGCAAGCAGCGGGGTTTAATTGAAGAACGGGAGGTGAAGCAGCTGTGTCTTACCTCCCGTTCTTCTAAAACCTGCAGGAGCCAGAAGAGAAGATACGGAAATTTCCCAGTCTTGCGATCCTCCACTAATCTTCTCACAGGTCCCGACGCAGTTTGTACTTTATGTGCTACAATACGAACCCCGTCGACCTGTCAGAAGAACAGTGGAGTAGCGCGAGGCCAGGGAAGTTCTGTATCTTCTCTCCGGGCTCCTGCAGGTTTTATTAAAGAATGATCCAATGATTGACTGCTGTTTCCCCTGCTGCTTCCTCTGCATTTTCTCAAGCTTCTAAAAAATAAACTGGTAGAAATAGCAGTTGGGGTTGGGCAGATAACTGTCAAGTCCCCATTTTTTGTTTTAGGTGAACATGCCCTTTAATGACATGTTTCAGGAATAAGAAAAAAAGAAACCTTCAAGCAAAGAAATCATTTGGTTCAACATACACACATGGATGAGGTTAAAGATAGACAGGAGTGTTTAGCCTTAAACAGCTTTCACCTAATAATTCCAACAAATTTTTTTGCGTTAAGGACTGACCAATATTTTCAGTAACTTCAGTAACAAAGGCTTGTCCTGGAATGAATCCAGCCAACCTTTATAGGGAACGAGGTTGTATATTTTCCAAAGTATCTTTGTCATCCTTTCCTTTTCTAATGCGAAAACATTTTTCAAATTCAGAGGAATATTATTAATAATACTATAAATAATTATTTATATTGTACATTTTAGTGAAAAATGAATTGGTTTTATTTTCTTTGCTTAGTTCTGCAACAGTCCTTCCTAGGGTGCTTTAATTCCTTGGAATGCGCCTATAAGTGCTGATTGGCTGTGGGTGTTTCAAATGTGCTCAGATATCTACTGAGCAACCCCAGTGGGTTGAGTCAAGGGAAGGGACAAAGCCATAATAGACACTATTAGGTCCTGCATACAGGAAATCTGTACAGGAAAGCATTTATTTGTGCATAGACAACTAGTGATAGGCAGAACAAAGATAATAGAATAAAATAAAAAATCCTTTTTGTCCTGAAACCATGTGTATTTGTACTGGTTTCTTCTTTATTAAAGGACATGTCCAGCCTAAATAAAAACTTGTTATAGTAATGTACAGCACACACCCCCTCTCTCCAAACCCCAGTTTTGTTTTATGCATAAATGCCAAAGATGCCCCTTAAAAGGACTTACTTACCTGGTCCCTCACTGCTCCTCCTCTGCTCTGCTTCTTCCTTCCTCGTGCGACATGACATCACACCCAGTTACCGACAACAACGAAACTGGGGTTGGGGGGTGGGGTGCTGTACATAACAATAAAAAGTGTTTTTGCTGGACCTGCCCTTTAACAGAAAATAATAATGTAGTATCTTTCTCTGATGGGAAAATAAGTAGAACAAGCAGTGGACTTCAAGAAGGATGTTTAGTCATTAAGATCTCCATGCCGCCAACCCAAGGACCTTCTCTTGGGATTCATGTGTTGACCTTGGATGTATGTGAGTAGGTTAAGCCCTATCACTCAACATCTTTTTCTAATGAATCCTAATTAGGCCAGACCTTTCTCATTGCTTGAGTTCTTTAGACCTGTAATGAATTTTGTGAATTCTTCCAATGCCTGTGTAATAATATGACACCATTCTAACTAATTGATGAAACACATAATAAGCTATATGTTTATATGTTTTTGCAGTTCCACGCTATTTGTGTATAGGTCAAGTATTGTCTGTCCTTAGTTTTACGGATCCCCATAACCTTATATTTCCTCCCTCTGTGTTAGCTTGTTAATTTATTGGTCTGTACATTTCCAAGCATCTTTATTCATGGAACTACATCTGCATAATTATTGTATTAAAGGGTAACTGTGGTCAAAAAATGACTTTAGGTAAATTAACAGGAATTGCTTTCCTGGGTATTTTGCAATTTACTTTAATTATTTTTTTTTGCATAGTTTTGAATATTTACATTTTATGTGTGATATGGTAGCAGCATCACCAGATCCCCTGCGCTTCCTGCTCTGAAACCATGTGACAGTCCCTCTTCCCTTTGCCTCCTCCTCCTTGTGGCCCACAGCCCCCTCCCTTGTAGTCCCCTTGAAACCCCCTGTGACTTCTCCCACGCCTTCTTAAGTCACTGTAACTCAATCTCGATCTGGTTTCTTCTGCTTTCTCCTGCAATGAGCATGTGCCAACCGCAGATTAGAAAGAGGAAGTAGTATTGTGAACGCGATTCAGAACCTTTCTGATCAGTGATTTTCTTCATATCTTGGCTCTGCAGCACGTAAAGAGGTGGTTGATGGCTCATTTTAAAGGTGGAGTCTTGTCTTTCATTTAAAAGCAACATATTTGGAGACCAGTTCCCCTTTAATTAATTGTAACATCTGCAGAAGAAATGGTCCTAATCTTTGCGAAATTTCCCATCTGGAACATCGTATTATCTGCCATAATGTTGGCAAAGTATGTTTTCAGTGTATGGGCACCTTTAATCCCATTCAGTTACAATTTAACGTGAACAGGTTGAGAGATAGGTCAATAGATACAAGACTGATGTAGGAATGTGTGTTGCTTGTGGATCACTGCATTAATATCCTGTCACACTTGTATTGCACCTATGACCACGTCTCTTGATGCAAATGTGCAATATAGACTAATGCTGCCGTTATACTTGTTGAAACATTTGTCTAAACTATGAAATATCTAAGAATAACAGTGTTTTTTCCTTGCAATGTTCCCATCTTGGCTCATTCCGTTTTGTGACTGAATGTTGACTGCAAGATTAGCAGGCCAGGTGTTTGTCGTCAGGAAGTGTGTGTATGGCCAGAATTAGTCTCCCCGTGTCACCATTGTCCTGTAAATGTCTTGATGCAAGTGACCAAAATTTAGGGAAAGATTTCTTCTTCTATCTGTTGTGAAATAAAAATCCCAGCATATTAATTTGGTTCCAGTAGATCTGCCACGGCTGAATGTGGCCTCTCCGTATTACTGCCCCATTCTTGATAACATCAAAATAACTGTGTCGGCCCACATTCCCCCAATTCTGGACAGCAAAGCATCAATAAAATACCAATTATCACACTTCCATTTAACACAATCCATGAAATTGCTCCAGCCTAACTAGCCCTAAAGTAAATCTTCGTGGTTTTTACACCACAAAGGATCAATACAGGGGTGAGGGCTCTGTTTGTGTAGAACATAAAAGCTCTTCACTTTTAAATTTATACCGCTATATATATCGGAAATCCTAACACTGTAATACGATAATATTATTATGATTATAAATGCAACTGTGAGCTTTTTTGGCTCTACCGATGCTTAACACAGTATGTTCTTACACCCTAGTCTAGATAAAAATTACAGCTGTTATCTGGTCTTTTTAAACTTGGGATAGGCAATTCTTCAAGTGAAGCTTATATTTAGGGTTCACCCCCCCCCCCCAAACAACATTTGTTTCTACAACCAGGACTCACCAAAACCTCAAGTTTGCAATACCCAAGGTTCCCCAGGATATTGCAGAGCGAAGATCTTCTATAGTCTCACCGGCTTCCGTCTTTCCAACTCATTCTCCCTCTGCATGCTTTACAGCTCATTACGAGCTTGTGCAGCCTCTCAGGTGGCTTGACAATGACGTCACTGTTGCGGCCTTGACTGACAGCTGCTTCCCAGAAGAAGAAAACCGGAACTAATGAGAATAAAGAGAAAATCTTTGTTCTGCGTTGTCCTTGAGAGCTCTAAGTATTGTAAGCTTCATGTTTTTGGCTGGGTCTTTTCTGTACATATGAAATGTTGTTGGGGGGTGAACATGCCCCTTGAACTTTCATCTAATAGTCAGATTTTAGGGTTTTGGTCTCATGGTCATTGTCATATAGCAAAATTAAGGTGTGTCAGCCAGTATCTGACTGAGGTGGAAAGGGTTTAGGCTTGTGTCCTGGACCTTGATGCAGCTGGATTGGTAGAAACCTAGTCACTCATATAAACTTTCTGTTTTCCATAATTCTGTTTGAACATGTATGTTTATAACACCCTTTGCCTTAGAAGCACTATAATGCTTTATATTCCATATAAATAATATGCTAATACATTCTACAGCAGTTGATTAGGGTAAGGCCTTATTATATAAGGGATAATGGGCCCCTTACAGTGTAGGATATTACGTCAGGAGGAGTTCCCTGACCATATAGAAGCATGAGGCCTTAGGCCGAGTGCTTTTATAGAGGACAGGGACTCCAAGGTGGCATAATATCTTTATATTATAATGTGAAGGGCGCATTATTTCTTATAATACATTTGTATCTTGATTCCTTCTCCCCATTTGTTTTTAAATTTTAGCCGCCTCCCTATTCCCACCTTAATTTAACCCCCCCAAGCTACCTTCTGTAACTTAAACCCAGTAGAAAGAAACATCCCAGCCCAGCATCTATGCGGTTAAACAATCTTTGTGGAGTCGGAGAGAGACATTGGTTATGAGTGACAGGGAGCAGCTCCAGCAGGTTCCGTTAGTGAAGTTAAACACTGCAAAAAATGTCAGGCATGAACACTTGAATGGGAGGAGCAGTGGGATATAAGAAATATAAGAACTTAGTCACTTAGTGACATAGCTGAGTGATTTTTATAAGGATATATACCACTGCAGCTCCCATTATAAAATATCACACTATCTATTATCTCATGTAACCACCTATAGTGTTCCATACAGTTTAAGGTTTGGAAGTCTGATGTTCATCATGTACTTTGTCGTTTTAATGCCAAAATATGAATCATTTACAGTTTATATATTTTTTTTTTTCCAGGTATTGGTCCTGTACTAGGACTCGTGTTGGTTCCACTGATAGGATCTGCAAGTGATAACTGCCACAGCACCTTTGGCCGAAGACGTCCGTTTATCTGGTTACTTTCTGCTGGTGTCCTCCTTTCGCTTTTAATCATTCCACATGCCGACTTCCTGGCCTCTTATTTTAAGGAAGAGAAGAAAGTGTTTATATTTTCTTGTTAATTTTGGGGTTGGTTTATTGGATTGTTGCGTCCAGTGTGTTTTACACCTTTAGAAGCCCTTCTGTCAGATCTATGTAATGATGGCGAAGGCTGTGCCTAGCATTGCAATGTTCTCTTTTATGATTGTGGTTGGAGGATGCATTGGGTACCTCTTGTCCTCAGTCAACTGAAATTACACATTGATGTCCTGTACCTTGGAGTCCAGATGAGTGTCTCTTCTCCATACTAACTCTATATTTATAATAAGTCCTGGTTACTATGAAGACTTCACGGGAGACTTTCTATGAGCAGCAGCAGGCGATGGACCTAAATCCAATGTCACATCAGTATTTCTGTTTAGGGGCTGTTGCATTCCAAAATGGAAGTTACGGTCATGGACATGCAACTCACTATTGTGTTTGTTAACCCGTCTGGTCATTTAACCCAAGACTATATCACAGATACTGTCGCATTCCACCATTATAAAGCTCTGTGGCGACACAACTATTCACTGGATGGCTGTGATGTCTTTTATGATGTTCTACACGGCCTTTGTTGGGGAAGACTGTACAATGGAATACCAAGTGCGGCACCTGAACAGAATCGAGGATCCGCTACGACGAAGGTAGTGGCTTTCTTTGAAGTTGTTGACAAGCCCTAGTTTTTACTTTCTGTCTTTGTGCGATAAACCAAAAAGCAATTAATTTGACTACATTCAACATATTGATGGTTGTTATTTTAAAGGGACACTTTACCCCAAATAACTTTGAAAAAGAATAATCTTTAGTTTCCTGGGATGTAGCAGTTTTCCCATCCTTACTTAGGTAAACATCAATGTACTGACAGCTCACTACTCCACCCTTTGAAAGTTCCACTGACACATTTAACGTGGGCGTGCACATGTTAGGGAAGACATAACGGCATAACCTAAGGATGTTTGGCAATCTTTAGTAAGAACGGAGGTAGGATTAGTTTAACCTACCTCCCAGTAAATAATGGACTTTTGAAGCTTTTTTTTGGATACTTACACTTTAAATTTAACATTATGTGGCTACAGGCAGAGCAGATCATAACAAGGAAGCTGCAGCCTTGCTTAATAGAAGCTGACAGCCAATCATATTACACCTCAGAGATCCTGTGTCTCTCTGACACAGAACGGAAATCAATGTGGTGTCTTTGCAAACAATTCAACTCTCTATATATCCCTTTGCTCTTTCATCCTAAAAAGAAAAGTAAAAATGTTTGCAGATTATTTCTTAGACAACATGAGTGCAAGAAAAAGAATATTAACATTTTAGTAAAAAAATAAGTCTGGAAATTTAACCAGCAACCTCATGTTCTGTCTTTCTAAAAATAAAAAAAATTAAAAAAATATACGTTTAGTTCTCCTTTAAAATGGTACCTCCACTAGTCTTATCCAAGCAAACATCCTTACACATCTATTTCTCGTATCTGTCTTTAATCCCCTTCATTTTAACTTGAAAAACTAAAAATAAATTTACTGAAATTACTTGAGATTTCTTGCTTTATCCCAATTCCCAAGTGAAGATAAATATAAATATCCTTTCAAGTTTGACTTGTTGATAGAACTTTCAAAGTGTTTCACTTACATACGTGTCACTCCAGTAACGGTTGAGGGGGATTTTGGAAATAGTTGACAGTTGCCTTAAGAATTTCAGTTTGGCCGTGATTCAACACGAGGCCTTCGGTATTTTAAAAGGATTTGGTTCATGTGCCTAACTGTAAAAGAAAAATGAGCAGCACTTTGTACATACTTAATCCGTGGCAGATTAACTTCCCTAGTCTAAGACTTTTATTATGGGATGAAGGAAGTCCGGAAGTAACCTAAATTTTGTATGCAGTACATTGAGTATCTTATTTAATGAGTTTGCCTGTGTTATTAAGTGGATATCTTGTATTTCTTTTATAACACTACATATTACTCAACACTTATATATTATTTGCAATTAAAAAATCCACATCAGGTCCTGTCCGAAGAGCTTACAATCTATCACTTTATCTCACACATACAACCTTTCAGTAATTTGGGTAACAATCCAAGAGTGCCGGGGGAAACCCACTTAAGCACAAACTCCTGATTGATGCCCAGGTATTCAGAGATGCAAGGCATCATGGTTAACACTCAGCCCCCGTGCTGCCGAATCAATCAATTGATGTTATCTAACTGCAGTAGATCATTGAAAATCTACATTTGATTGGTGTAGATCAACCATTAAAAATCTAACATTTGATTGGTGTAGATCAACCATTAAAATCTAACATTTGATTGCAATTATGACACAGTTAAAAGGGTTGCCATTAATTTAAGATTTAAGAGGGCTTTTAGGGTACCACTGAGGGAGAGAAGTTTTAGCCAATTTCTACCAAAAAATGTGCTGTCATTTGCTCTATATTTAATATTTGCACGAAGGAAAGAGAACTCTTCATGTTTTCCCATATGTACTAATGATTATATTATTTCCCATGTGATTTACTCTTTTAAAGTGAGTTTTACAGTTGTGTGAGAGACCTTTTATCATCACTCACTGAGACAAGTCGGGTGATGTCCACAAGGTCATCCTGCCAAGGGAACAGTAAATCTGTGTCTCTGGACATGGCCGCTTCATGTACCCACCTCAGTATCACTTGTTTCTACATTCTCAATAGTTTAGAATTAGTATCATACACACTGATGAGCCTCATTAGCTTTTGGCACAGTAATGAATTTGCTTTTGCAAGGTTACAACCAAATGCTATATGTGTGTGTGGCGTGCTGCTTGTTTGTGTGAATAGATAGATAACTAGATAGATATTAAATATATATATTATAATCTATCGTGTATGAGGAAGTTCTACACTGCGCTGCTTTGCTTATAAGGAATAAAGCGAGTTTTAATGAACACTCATTAATATCTCCCATACTTTACAGGTACATTTATGCAGTATAGATTTCTGCCCCCCTAAGACACTTTTTTTATGACATATTCTGGAAACTAAAGATTAATAAAATATATTATTTATGTATAAGTACACGTAAAGTCTTTCAGCACCAAAATTGCTGCAGTTACTGCCCCCTCCCCTAGGTCAGTGAGTTCAGACATGCTTGATCAGAGGATTCTTCATTGGCTACTTTAAAAGTAAGGTGTATCCTTAAATAACACTCATTGTAAAATACTGCTCCTTATTGCCATGGATCTATATTCTTATTTAAAGGGAATTCCACCCTTAAAACACAAAACTGGTCAATTGCAGTTGCCTGCCACCTGATAACAACTGTATATTTTGCCAAAATATATTTTTGTTACATTCTGGTAGAGTCCCCTTCCTCCATGCAGTCAATCAAGGCTGTGACTGCTGACATCACAGCCAATAATTGACTGCTGTTTCATCTGCTGCCTTCTATGCACATGCTCAAGCTCATAAAAGCTCATTGAGCAAAGTGAGGAGGCATACCTTTGCCAGAAAAACAGAACTTATCATTATCTAAAATAGTATTTTTACTCACCATTTTTTTATTAAGGGTGACATGCTCACTGATCACTATGATCACTATTTTACTATTATATTTTGGTATCATTATTTAAGGATCTGCTGTGTTAAAGGTGAAGAAGTCGTATTCTTATTTAAGAGGGATATTCTTATTTAGGAGGATATTCTTATTTAAGGAGCGGTATTTAGCTATTTATTTTGTAATGAGTAGTGTTTGTTTTACACCCCTATTTAAGAATAATCCGTGCTTTATAAATATGCCCTAAATAACTGGTGAGCTTTTAGTAAACAATTTTATTGATTTCATATATCAATATGCTCTGTACAATACAATATAAATATGATGTCACAACTTGTCCATTGATGATGTCATTAGATGCAGTTCAATTATGTTCCATGGCAGGATATTGTGTTCTGATTTCTAACACCCCCCACTGTCCTCTTTGTTGAAGGGATCCGAATGGGGAGTCTTGGACTCTTTCTCCAATGCGCAACTTCAACATTCTTTTCGGTCTTCATGAACCACTGACCAAACACTTTGGGTCCAAGAGAATCTACCTTGCCAGTATGATCACATTTACATATCTGCCCTTGTGATTTCCTTTCACAGAACTTGTGCTCGTGACCTTATGTCATCCCTCACCGGATTTGCTTATGCCACATTGCAAACCGTTCCATACACCCTCATATGTTTGTATCATAAGGAAAAAGATGTAGGTATCGCACTTGAGGATGATGAATGATTCCGTAATCAGTTTTTCTGAAAAATCCCCATGAAGTCAGGTTGTGTTGATGAAGAAGTTGTTTGAATGAGCGACGTTTATTTATTTATACAACAATCTCGGCCTCATGCTTCTTACATTGCTATTGTTAGTCCTCGCTTGTGAAGTTGTCGTATTCCTTGCTATTCGATCTACAAACACAATCGGGGACATTCATATCGCTGGTCCCGTCTTACCTTAGCCCGATCCCGCGATCCAATAACTGACGTAAACGAGATTACGTCAGTTTTGCATCACGGGTCGGGCTAAGGTAGGAGCGGGACTTTAACGCTCCACAAGCCGTAGCTTAAGTTTCACGCTACAAAGTGCGCAAAACTTAACGCTACGGGTTGTGATCGTTAGCACAGCGCTATTTCCAAAAACATTTGGAAATGGTGCTGTGCTCTAAAATCCGTCCAAAACCCACGTTAACCCAAAATTTTTTCGGGTTAACATGGGTTTTAGATGGAAAAGGGCCATATTGAATCTCCCCACTTATTATTAAAAATGGTGCTAATTTTGCCCCAATCAATCAGATGTTAGGTTTCATATGTTAAATAATATCTGATTGGTTGGGGAAAATTAGCACCATTTTTTACAATAAGAACTTTTATTGAATCTCCCCGTATGTACAACACACTAATACTCTTTACAGGGTTCTGCTACCAGTTCCATCAACTTGGTAGGCCATGGAACCCAAGCAAACATGTTGATCATTTTATACAAGCCTTAAAAGATGTTTGTAGTTAATTGGATTAACTATTGGCTCAGATGTGATATTAGTACTTTACCCAAATCATTATCGGGGATGTGGCTCTTTAACAAGGTCACCCAGGCTAACCTATCAACAGACTGAATTGGCTTAGTGTTTTGTGAATTTAAACCTTTAGTAACAATTTTTGTAATATAATAGAAAATGAATAATTTAAAGTATAAATCTGTAATACAGACGGGCTGTGAATATCCTTTACAATATACTTAGAAAGAGAATATTAGCTACTTTGGTGTTAAGTTGTGTCACATGTCTCATTAAATGTTGCGTATTATACACAGTAATGCACCCATTTTAAAAGTCACCTTGATTTCCATCACTTGTATTAAAGAACTCAGCCTGAAGCTGTGTATGTATATCAGGAATCCTTGTTTATAGGGAAACTGTGGTCTCAATACATTGTGCCTTAAAAAGTGCACACTGCTACTTTTAAATGACTCCAAGATCATGCTTCTAGCTGTAGTTCTTCCAAAACCACCAGTAAAAGGTGATTTTTTTTCTGGTAGCACTGTGAGATGTAACATAACCAGCACCACTGGTCTGCCTCCAAGTCTCAAGTTTAAGCATGCCCACTGGTGGGGCAGAGCTTCAGCAGCTTCATCCCTGCCTCCAAATTCTTATGGTTTTAATGGTACCCAAGCCTGAAAGTAAATGTTTTTCTCTCCCTAAGTTGTCAATAGATAGACAAAAGGACAGAGAATGGTTGCAGATCTAACTAGCTTCAGGAAAGAATATTTTATTGGTGGTGGTGCATTTTACACAGCTTATCGTATGCCTGTCACAAACTCAGAAAGAAAGGTCAGACAAGGAAGTGTAACTATAATTTACAATCCAGAGAAGCTGACATTATCCTAGGCCTTTTTGGTATGAGGAGATATTTCAATAGAGGGCACTTATAGAAAGCCACAGTTACCCTTTAATATCAACATGTTCTACAAATGAGGTGGATATCACATCAATTCACACCAATTCACTAATAAACAGTGTTTAGCATTGTCATTTTCATGACTCATTAAAGGGTCGTCCACCCTTATAAATGGTACCCCATGTTATGCTTAAAATTTTTAATCACCCAAGAGATTTATACAACCACATGATCCACTCCCGCTTGCTCCTCTCCACTGCTGCTTGTTGGCCTTTTTCTGTCACAAGCAGCAGCAGCTTGAAGGCTCATCCGTAATAGAAGTCAGAAGCCATTGGCAGTGACGGCCTTACCAGGAATACAGAGAGCCGTGGCATGGATTGCGGAGTGTTGTAAGTATATCATTTAAAAGTTTTGTGGTGGACATACCCATTAATATGTACTATAGTTAAGATAAAACCAACCCCTCCATTTTACATCATTCTCACTATATGAACTAATTTTACATTCTTCTTAGTTGTTGACTTATATCTGTTTTGTTCACAATAGGTCTTCATGCCCAGAAATTGTCGTGCCCGAATAACTATGCTGTAACCAAACAAGCGATTATTTTGCATCCAATAATACGAAGACGGTTTTATGCCCCCAAAGGGGCGACGAAGAGAAGATGAGGAGATGTATATTTCTTGTGATTTGAATGGATAGGGTCACACACATAACAAACCATTTTTGGCCAGACATACCTCGTCTGAAGATGATACACTGAAAGAGGCATTGGGTTGGATTTTGCTATGCTTGATAGCGCATTTCTGCTCTCTCCAAGTCTTCCTCTCCCTCTTTATGGGAATTGTAGTACAGTCTTGGATAGCGTACGGTGTATATAGCCTCATCTGTCATCTTCGGAGTTTTTGGTATATATTTGGCCAACCAAGTTCTGTTTGACCAAAGAAGCACAAAAACTATTTATTTTGGTTAAGACTCTTTACTCTTCTAATGTTTACAAGACTTAAGTAAAAATTATCATTACGTCTGACAAGACTGGTACCCTCAAATCATTTATTTTTAAGCACAAGTCCGATGGTATTGTCTTAAAAAGCTATTGAGGTCATTTTCCAAACAACTGGGCGTCCATATGTCTATTGTCATATGTTTCCATTTGTAGGAGTTAAGGACCAAGAGACACTGATGAGGTCTAAATTTAAGATTTTAAGTTTCTCGCCTTCAACTTTTACTTTTAACCCAAAGAACTGAACTATCTACAGGTTTAGCAATTCTCGTCTGTAACAGCTATTTTCACCTGAAACAAATATTTCCTGGTATCCCAATATATACTAATGTGCCACTACACTTGTACGAATTCTGTGAAACCCCTCCAGTTTTCTGCTCACAACGGATCAGCGCACAAATATGTCTGTAACAAGGTTTGAAACTCTATTCTACGTCAGTTCCGCCATCTTGGTATGCCTCTTTAATTGTCCACAAATCTAGACTGTGACATAAATAATATTACCCATCAGCAAGTATGATTCATCAAACAATATGTGGTTGCTATGGACTGTTATATATATATATATAATATTATATATTATATATGTATTTATATATATATTTATAACAATTTCCTAAATTATGATAGGTGGAATAAATGTTTTGTCACAAGAGAGCCACTTCAACGTCAGGTGTTTTCCACTGAGGAAGCACCCTCCACTTGACGCATCATCATCCATTTATTCCACCAATGATATTTAGGAGCATTTTTGAACTCTAGACTCAATAGATTAAGCCAGTACACTGATTGAACAATACCTGCTGCCTGAGGTACCTATTTTATTATTGGGCTTACTATGTATGTATGTTTTTACTGTTTAATTTGACAGGGAATAAGAGCAAATTACCCAGTTTCCATTGCTTATTATTTTGCGTTCGAATGGTGCCATAATCATTCCCACCCCTAACCTAGAAAACCACCTTCCTCTAATTTCACTTGTTACCCAAATGTTCCCAGCTGTACCCCATTCCTATCACAAGTAAAGACAATAACCTACCAGCCATATTTTTTAGACCAGTCATTTCACATGGACAGCAATCTCCGATTTATAATATTTCAATAGCATGAATTTCAATAACTGCCTTGTACACTCTGCCTTCAAAAAAACTGCTTGAAAGTGCCTGTCCACAAGCACACCCATGCAAACATATTTAAGGTGTAAAATATAGCAAAGAATTTTTTTTGTGTACTGAAATAAACTAATTTATACTGTAGATATAGATAGTCCTTTTTATATTTTATCAAACTGTATACTTTTATAATGAGGAGTGTATTACATCCTTATTATTGTCACTCTGCTAGTCATAGAGGACTAGTATAACATTGATGATGTCACCACTGGGGAAAACCCCTTTAAAAAAAACAACAACAACAAAACTCTTATTTTATGATGTGCCTGGTATTTGCCAATGGTGGATTTTTAGGTACCACTGTATGGCATTTAATGGTTTAAAAGGTTTACAAAAACCATGAACTTTTGGCAATTTTCAATCTGTAGATTAAAAAGAATCTTGTAGATAATTCCAAATGCGCACTAACCTGGATGGGTGCTGATCCCTCAAAGTCCCCCACCCTCAAGGGTTAGCGATATAGCAATCCCATGAATACTAGGGTCGCACTCCAAGCAAATAGTTTAATATGAACCACACACATAAAGTATCACAACGTTTCGGGGACCTTGCCCCTTCCTTGCTAAAAAGAATCTTGACAGATTCTGGTTGGAGTATAGATATCCGTGTTCTTATGTTAGTTCATTTCTGATGTCTGATCTGTTACAATTTTTATGATTTCCAATTTTATATAAAAAAAAAAAACTATGAAAAAAACTTTATTGTATAATTTTCCTCATTATGATGGTATCGTTCTCCGAGAGTTTACATTAGTCAGAGATTGCCAGGAAAGCAAGTTGATCATCTCATTTTGTATCTTGGTAAAATACTGGTCAAATTAACACATCCCATGCATCATTTTTTAATTGCACAACTCACTTTGGGCCATATTTATAAAAAGACTCTTGGCGCCCGTTTATAAAGCTCTATAGCAATTTAGCCATACTGCGCTTTAATCATAATGACCACAGTAGCCATTAATGTACAGCCACGGACGTACATTTACGCTAACGTTTGTTGATTAACGAACGCCATCATAGAAAACCATGCAGTAGTAAACTACCGCAATGGTATTCTTGGGGATTGTAAATCTCCGATCGTAGAATTTCGATTGGTATCGGTAATTTACGATTATTATCGGTAATTTAAGTAACTTGTAAATTAATGATTGCTAAACTAAATTAAGTAACAATCGGTTTAATAATCGTTCAACCAATCGTTAAGGCGTGATCCGTACCGTTATGAAATATGCCCTTGGAATCAGATATAATTTCACATTCAGGGTCAGTTTCGTAGCCCCTGACTCAGTAGTGTTAATTGTAAAACAGAGTGTGAGCCATGATCAATTCGGCTAGTTAGGACCTGGTCATACTTGGTCAGAAGAAGAACTTTTAGTCTTAGGGGAGATACAATATGGCCCTTTTCCGTCTAAAACCCACGTTAACCCAAAAAAAATTCGGTTAACTGGGTTTTAGATGAATTTAGAGCACAGCACCATTTCCTAACGCTGTGGAGCGTTAAGGTCACGCTCCTTACCTTAGCCCGATCCCGTGATGCAATAACTGACGTAATCCCGTTTACGTCAGTTATTGTATCGCGGGATCGGCTAAGTAAGTAAGGTCGGAGGTATTGACTCTCCCCTTTTTTATTTGCACTTAATCCACAGTTGTTGACAAGTGTATCAAGACAAAGAATAAACTTAAAATAGAAAGTTATAGTCACCCTTCAGATAAGAAAACTATGATATGCTCGCTTTAGAAACTGATCTGGGGTCCGTAATAAAACAATGTCAGGGTATGGGGGTACCTACCAAGGGCACTGTTATAAGGACAGTATTGCTAAGTAGGGCCGTGCCTTTAATGACTGCGATTATACATTCCGATCATGGTCTTAAAATTACAAAAGAGACTTTACAATCACAACGTGATCGAACATGGACGGTGGTAATTGTACAATCGCTCATCACAATACCATAGCAGTGTCTACGGTTGTGGCCGTACTTCTACGGCCCTAAGAGACAGTTTTTGGGCGACATTCCCTTTAAATAGAATTGTTTTTTTCAAAACTAAAAGCCCCACTCCCAGGGAGGTAGGAAACTTTGTTCGAATTGAATTTTATAGTTGGAACAAATTCTAGTATTTTTTTTTTCACCCCATTTCTTGAATGGACATGAACAAGTTAATAGAAGAGCTGTTATTCTGGGTCCTTGGATAAGGGCGATACACGCTGGGAACAGTGACTGAAGCGCTTCTGTTTTTCTGGTTCACTTGGAAATATTACAGTGGAGTTCTAATTATACTGTAATGATCCCTAGTATTTGCACGAGCCAGCGAGGGGATTTTTTTTCTACTGGTGAGCAAGATCAAGGAATACTACAAATACCTGTCAATCAACGCTACCTCCTCTTGTCCTCTTTATAGTAATGATAGTTTTTGCTCCTTAATAGAAATGTATATAACCTGTCACTCCAATTGGTCAGGGGAAAACACATTGCTAGAGAGTTAAAACTATCCCCATCCATATCCATAGGACAGATCATGTATGCAGGTAAAGACAGAAAGCAGATTGAAACCACTTAATTAATTAGCATTGGTATGAATGTGGCCTTTAAATACTGACGACTGAAGTTGCCCATACACTAGGACCTTACCTTATGACCTTCCCGCAACCTTCTTGGCTCTTTTCCTCTCTTTGGCAAAGATAAAGAAGCCAGAAGGTAAACTAACTTTAGACTTAAGGGGTGGATGCAATATTGGGTGCAACCAATTCAGTGTAAAACTCTGCTATCCGATGTTGTATTATAAGGTTTTACACTACTTTGCGTTGCCTGCGCCATTTCCGAGAATGGTCGAAATGGCCTCCTATTCGTGGCCTCCTATTCTGTGCCGTCAGTGTGGCACTGATAGGAGGCTTTAGCCAGCGCACTTACCTGGCGAGATCCTGCGATGTACAAAATCGCGCACAGGGAGGGAACTTGGGCTGGTGGGTGCGTGTGGAAGAAAAATTGCATCCCCCCTAATGTTTGATAAATTCGGAGATCGAATAGTCGATCTATCAAAGTCTAAGTAGTGTCGGACAGCACAGATTGTTCTTCCTGCCGAAATTAAATGCGGTATAAAAATGTGTCCTGCTGAATCCATGAAAAGCTAAAAGGAGAGCCGGAAGCTAATAATTATTGGGTCTCATAAGAACATATTGGTAACAAACAGGCAATGTAATAAAAGTTCTTTATGTTAAAAATGGTGCTAATTTTGCCCCAACCAATCCGATGTTTTAAACGATAAACTTTTATTAAATCCCCCTGAAAGTTCCTTACTCTAATTAGAGTTTATTCCTTGGAGGTTTATAACACTGACAATGGAAAGTTCAATGAAAGTCATTGATCACTCAAAATCGCACTTTTAACAAAGCAAAGCAATTTTATGGTTTAGTCAGAACAGTGTCTGACTATGGACACTATAAAGACTATAAGAACGATTTCCACAGTGTAGCCCAGTTGGTCTCCATCTTTGATGACTATTGGGGACCCAGCAGGGGCTGAGAGTAATGATCACAATTTATGATAGCGGACGCACAATTACAATCTTGATCGTAAGATTTACAATCGGATCGTAATTCAGTGATTGCCCATTTAATACCATGGCAGAATTTTGGTACGAAGTTTCGTATTTTACTGCCGTTATCATCCTCTACAAATAACCCACGGTATTGGAAGTTTGGCTGGTTAATAAACTTGGCCCAATGGGGACACTGATTCACACTGGCATTAATATGGCATGGTCCCCTGTAGTTTTGGGCAGGTATGCCATGCTTGATTCATATTCACCTATAGGGGGTGCTGGCAATTAGAATCCTTTATTTGCCCTATGCTGGGTAAGTTATTATCAGAAGAGATAGTGCTTTGTGGATGCAATAGTGTGCAAATTTATTTTTCTTTCACATTTTGCATCAGTTAAACTAACCAATCAGGGAGTGTATCCGTCATGTATCTGCAAAGTGCCTACCAAGCTTTGGTCCATTGGCACCTTAAACATAAAAGTTCTTATCGTTAAATGGTGCTAATTTTATCCCAACCAATCAGATCTTATTTAACATTTGAAAGCTAATCTGGTTGGTTGGGGCAAAATTCACCATTTCTAACATAAGAACTTTTTATTAAATCTCCCTGCATTTACAAATGTTCCTTTTGATAAAGCACCTTTTCTGCATTGTGGAAAATAACCAGTTCCCACTTTAATTAAAATCCTGGAGTATTTTAGCCTCCGGGGACAAAGTAACTTCAAACCTTATGATAGAGGATCCAGAGGTCAAGACCAAAATTCCATGTCTGTAACTGAGGACAGAGGTGCGCCTAAGTACAAAAGATCTTTTCCTATGTTCGGTTTCTTTGGGTTATTGCATTTCTTGTTTTCTTCTTCTAGTGGTGTCAGCTGTAAGTGGATGTTGAGATTTGTAGTTTAAGGGCAGCAAGTCGTGCACGTGTAGTCAAGAACAATACAACGACTACATAGATATTCAACAAGCAAAATTGTGTCATTAAAGAAAAAAAAAAAACAGGTGCAAAAGGTCCAACCTTTAAAGCAGAGGTCAAGGGTTTTGTATGCTTTTTGTCCATCAGTTTATCTGACCTTGGTCAACTCGGGTTATTAATTGCTTCCCCTAAGCACAGAGCCTTAACAAACGTACACCATGGCCAATATTCTGAGAATTTTACTTATAACTTTATCTACTATTCTCCTATTCTGTACAGAATGAACGATAATCTAATAATCTGTCCTAGCAATCTTTATCTAACGTCTAGCTTAAAATGCAACTATATTCAACACCCACCCCCCAACACTTTAAATTTGTATTTGCAGGAGGTAGGAATCCTATTCCTTTCTAATGTGAGAGCAGTGATGGGAATTTCACACTCATGCCCTGGTCTACCCACACATTTTAGCAGATGGAACATCTCATTTGGGACTAGAATGTGTGCCGGATCTGACACGAACCCGGATATGACACAACTCCTCGGTTCCCAAATCCGAATGATCCGTCCTACAGATGGATCGCCCAAATTTCGGAACATGTACGGAGCTATTTTCAAAAATTGCAATAGCTAATTAGCATAGCATCAAACATTCGAAATCCTCGAAATACAACCGGAAACTCGAAAATGGTCTCCGATCATATTTTCAGAATTTTTAAACGTTCGAGGCTATTTTCAAAATTATCGAAAATTAATTTCGGTTTTGGATTTCTGGATCTCTAGATTTTCCCTAGATCCGAAATCCGAAAACAGAATGGAACTAGTGCGTTTCGGCCATCTCTATTTGGGACCAACTTTGCAAATGAAAATGAACATACTAGAGTGGGGAACATCACTGGATGCAGCTGGAATGTCCATATAGATATTAGATCAATAAGGCAATGAACGTCTGCCTATTAATCTGTTGTATTCAATTAGATCAACTGGACTTGGCGTTTAGTTCTTGAAGACGTTTTTCGCTAGTCATCCGACTGGCTTTCTCAATTCAGAATGACTTGTACAAGATCTTGCAATTATGTACCCTGGAAATCCCAATTAGCATATCACAGCCAAGTGTTAAGGGCTTGATTGATAGGGCTAAGAGTGTTATAGGAACGCCCAAGTAGGTGTTAAAACAGCATTGTACATGCAGCAGTTGGTTCGAACCCCCCACCTCTATTTGGCTTGGTTTCTTTATTTTCACACCAACTGTCACCAACTGTCGCCATGTACAATGCTGTTTTAACACCTTACTCTGGGCGTTCCTATAACACCTCTAGCCACTATCCAATCACACCCTTAACACCTGGCGTGTGATGTCTAATTGGGATTTTCCAGGTACATAATTGCCCAGTTCTTGTACAAGTCATTCTGAATTGAGAGACCGTCGGATGACTAGCGAACGTCTTCAGGACTAAACTTCAAGTCCTATTGAAATATTGAATACAACAGATATACTGTACCTGGATGGATGAGAACCTTCACAATCTGCTATATCTATTAATATGGTCAGGCATATGAAGGTCTGCCCTATTATCTATATTAATATGGTCAGGCATATGAGGTCTGCCTATTATCTATATTAATATGGTGCAGGCAATGAAGGTCTGCCTATTATCTATATTAATATGGTTCAGGCATAGGAAGGTCTGCCTATTATCTATATTAAATATGGTCAGGCACTATGAAGGTCTGCCTATTATCTATATTAATATGGTCAGGCATATGAAGGTCTGTGCCTATTTCTATATTAATATGGTCAGGCACAGCCTATACATTAGGCCATAAGTACAGGAAGGTTATAGTCATTTGGTTTATTTGTAAGTTGGGTAACAAATAAACTTGTTTTGTTAAAGTAATGAAAAACCAAGTGGTTTCAGGACCATCTACCCCACTTAACCTACCAAAAGACATTGGGAAGGAGGCAAAGGTTCCATGTGACTTCATGACCAAGGTGACCTTTCAAACCTGTTGATCCCAGATGCCACCAAGAATATTAAGGGGGAACACGATTGGGAATAGCTAAGGAATTAAAGGGAAAGTTCATGGAAATTTTTAGTTTATACTACACATCTCAGTTATCTACCATATTCTCTCCCATTTTGAAAATCAGTTGATTTCTACCCTTTGCTGTTCCCTGCTGTTGACATTATTGAGCTGCCATTTCAGGTTCGTGTCGGTCCTTCTTCTTCCCAGAGCAACCACTACCTTGGAAGTTCCTAACAGTCATTTCTACTGATTGGCTGCTGGATGGTCAAACATGCTCAGATCTCTACTGAGCACCTGAATCAACCCAGGCACTGGGTCAAGGGCAAAACCATAATGGTCTCTATTGGGTCCTGCAAACAGGAATCAGTATTTCGGTTTGCATTTATTTATACACAGATACAATCTGTAATGGGCAGATTAAGGTCATTGGGATGGAAATACTGCTCTTTGTTCTTAAAAGAGTATCAGGGTTTATTCATAAAATTCTTATCGTTTAGAATGGTGCTAATTTTTGCCCCAACCAATCAGATGTTAGCTTTCAATGTTAATAAGAATCGGATTGGTTGGGTAAGATTAGCCCATTTATAAACGATAAGACTTTTATGGATATCCCTGTCTGTATTTACACTGAGGGTCCTAACAATTGACAATCCCACCACAAACAGTGGGAGAAACAAAATAAAACCACAGAATAAGAGCATTGGTTTTAATTGTTATGTGAAATAAATATTCAGTGGTAAGAGAACAAGATGGGTCGCTAATTTGCAAAATCCTTAACAAACGTTACCGTGACCGTAAATATGATCGCAATCGTAGATTGTACTTAATTGTAAGATTGCCATAAATACCATTGCAGAAGTCTACTATCACATGGTATTGTACCAAAGACCTTTTTTACGATACCCCCGTTATCGTGAGTTTGCCAATACCACGGGTTATTGAATACGGACCAATGTTTCTTTTGTCTTGGTGAGTAAGCGCACATTACCAATCGGACCCCAACCAAAAGCCAATGGAGGAAACTGTATACCATATTTATTAAGAGCGCTCTCGGCTTTTACAACCGGTTCAATGATCGTTAAAACTGATTGTTAATTTCCAATCGGTTTAGTGATCCTGAATTTCCGATCGTTATTGTAAATTTAGGATAATAATGTACATCACCATAATGTCCATCGTAGATTTACAATCCACATAAAAACCATTGCGGTAGTACTTTTGCATGGTATGCTACGACCGAACTTTGTCCATTACGAAGTTGTGTGTAAATGTACAACTGCGGCCGTACATTAACGGCTGCTGTCGTACATTACAGATAAGACCGCGCTTTATGAATATGGCCCGTAACAAAGTCCTTGTCCAGCAAATTCCATGTTAACCAGCTCAGACTACTATATCTTATGTATTGGGTGCATTGTTCTGGTTCTACTCTATACTAGGGATGCCGGTTTCGCGGCCGAACCGATCCGCCCGCGGATTTCCCGTGTTTTCCCCGCCCGAAACGGCGGATTTTTCCGGATTTTCCACCTGACTCCGTCAACTTCGACTGCTGATTTCTCGTATTTTTGAAAATTTCTAAATTACGAGTTTCCCGTATTTTTAAAAAATTTCGAAAACACAAGAAACTCGTAATTTTCGGAAATACAGAATTTTCTCTTATTTCCATAAATATGTATTTTCGAAAATTTTCGAAATTACGAGGATGTACTCGTATTTCGAAAATGTGAGAAAACTCGTATTTCGAAAATCCGAGAAATCTCGTAATTTCGGGGGTATTTTTCCTTTTATTGGTCCCACTCGGGGATTTTTGAATTACCGAATTTTTTCGAAAATTCGCGGATCCTCGAGCGGACCGGATTTTGCGAAGTTCGGACATCTCTACTCTATACAATTGTTTATTTCATTCAAAGGCATACAAATTCCATAAAAAAAAGTTAAAGAAGTTTTTGTTCTAATTGGACAATCCCTGAGTTTTTTCCACATTTCTGTCCCCAGGATTTCCTAGATCTTGATGAATTTATTCAGTTCTCCTGCTAGTCAGCATTTATGTACGGATCCTCTGCACATTCAATTCCTAAACCTTAAAAATCTCCTCTAGGTTTCATAGATATATCCACCGTATCACAGCTGTGTTGGCAAATTTAGACACCTTCATGTCCATTTATTCCAATAATAAAAATAGTAATCCTTTAAAAGCATTTAGCTATTGCTCTAATACAAATTAACATTTATTGCCTGTTTGTCATTTTTGGGGGTCATGCATAACAGAGAATTAGCTTTCCTTAGCCTTGAGGATATTCATTTATCCTAACGTTACCTCAGGGTACCACGTTGGTGAGGAAATGGCTTGCAAGATTATCATTGCTCTGTGATGAGGCAAAGAGCTGTTTTTACATCTCCCTCTCTAAATAAGGAAACTGCCTTCCAACACTATGACCATTACACCAATCAGTCCTTGAGCTCTTTCATATAAACATACAGTGGGTGACTGTGGAAACTGGTGGAGAAGATTGTACCAGCTCACAGCGGGCTTTTCTGCGCTGGTTAGTGTCCGAACTCTTACTGCACTTTTATTCTTGGCATACTGCTATGTCAGAATGACGACGTAATGGGCAATTCTCTGATCTATAAAGATAGCTCAAGCTAATATATCTAGGCTGTCGTACAGATCAAGAACTCTAAAACAGGGTTCCCACCAGTCTGATGTTTCCTGATATCTCTCTTGTCTCCTCAATTGTTTCTAGACTTTAGTTTGATGTTTGCAATCTCTCCTGCTTGCCAAAAATAAGTCTCTGCCGCCATGCTAAAGAGAGAAAACAAGAAGGGAGGTATTTTTAGGGCCATTAATTCTGACCACGTGTCCAGAAGTTGCCCGGTGGCCGTAGCACTAAGGTTTCACATCCCTATGTCCTACGGAGTCAGTGTGCACTGGCTTGTCTGCTTTTGTCATCCTTGGCTACCTGGTTGGGATTGTTTGTTGTATCCTATTATCCAGTCAGGGATAATGGAACTTTATTGGAAAGGAGATGGGGGACCTTCTTCGCTAGGTCTTATGGGACCCTGCCGATAAAGGGATGTAGGTGGAAGAGTACTATTTCTTTGGAATCAGAGACACCGAAGACTTTTATTGCAACATTGGAATCGGATACCACCTTGCAGGTTCTCTCCGATGGAAGGATGTGGTGTTCATAGTGAAAACCAACAGTGAGTTAGCTCCTGAAAAGTCCAAAGTTGAGATCATATAAAATCGACACCCTCTGGTAATTACAATGTGGAAACCCATATTATTAAGTGATGGTTTAAAAAATCAAGCCACGCAATGAGATTCCTTTTGCCTAACTCACATGATGATTTGGGCCAAATACGCGATGCTAAATATTTCTCTTTACTGTTTAGAACATATTAAATTATTTATCAATTTTTAATGCTCGGATCACTCAAGGACACTATTTTCGTACTCTGCTCTACGGTGAAGGATTTGAAACTCCCTAAGCCCAAATCTTTATGGCCTCAGACCAGCCCACTGGGGACATGGTGCCTTGTGCATATTTTCTTGGAAAATACTTGGCATGTCGGGTATAAAACATATCAATATGAAGCTGAATTGTGGTATTGGATGGTTCTTAAGGGGGACTATTCTGTTACCTTCTCTGCCTGACCCACTTGTGCTCTGAATTACACAAGTTAAGTGAACCTGAAATAAGAAGCTGCCAGTCTATATTATTACTAACCTGGCATCACAATGCCAAAGGCCACTGTCCAGGGTCTGAAATAGACCAATGAGTTAACATATAACATTACTGCAGGACATAGTCAATTGCAGACTTTAGAGGGTTCTACCCATGTCATCTGTCCCATGAAATAATACAGATAAAAAGATACGAAGAGTATAAGAGCTCCCTTACTCATATGTAGATAAGGAAGTCTCCTTAAAGGACAACTATACTCACATAAACCACTGTCACCAATGTGAAGTACCCAAGGTGAGGACCTGAACCGCCAGGCCCTCACCGTGGGATCCACCTTCTATCCTCTTAATGCTTTCTTAAAATTTGCTTTGTGGCTCCTTCCTCCACTCAGTCTGTGACTTTGGCCAAAGAGAAGGCACGCTTGTAGAAGCATGCCTTCTCATTGGCGGGGATTGCGGAAGTGGAGCCGCAAACTTCAAGTAAGCTTTACAGAGGATAGAAGGTGATCCCAGCGGTGAGGATCTGCAATTTTGGTCCTCACCCTGGGTTCTAAAGACTGCCGGAATCCAAGATGACTCTGGCAGAATTAGCTACTGAACCTGCACATTCCAAATAATCACCTTCAATCAACCCCAAGAGATTGATATTCACACCCAACTGTACAAGTTTCCTGCAGGTCAGTCCCATTTTAAAGGGTTGCTTTGAAGAAAGCATGCTTTATTATTCATTGAGTGTGGCTTGGGTGGACAAGATGTGGTCTGCATTATGAGGTGGGTCAGAGCATAACCATTCCTCCTTATTTTTCCAGTGTACAAGTAACTGAAGTCTCTGTAATTGTACGATCTCAGTGTCGGACTGGCCCACAGGGCACAGGGGAATCCCCCGGTGGGCCCACAACCCATTAAACAATAAAAATGCTAACATATAAATACAGAGCCAAAGGGACAGTAAGAAATACAGTTTATTAAACAATAGGAATCAGATAGACATGTAAATCAGTGATAATAGAGATATGAAATGTTAGGTGGGCCCCTAAACTCATCCTGGTGGGTCCCTGGTCCATCCCTGGTCCCAAACTCCATTGCGGTAGTTTACTACTGCATGGTATTGTATGGCGAGCAGTCGCGGCTCTACATTAACGTTAACCCGCAGTATCGGAAGTTTCATAGGGATTCTAATGTAGAGTATTCTCCCATTGGTTAAAATCTCGACGGTTTATTGGTCGGTTTATGAGGTTTATTGATCGGTTTTATTGGTCGGTTATTGATTGGTTTATTGGTCGGTTTTATTGGTCGGTTTATGGACGGTTTATTGAGGTTTATTGGTCGGTTTGTTGGTCGGTTTATTGGGTTTATTGGTCAGTTTATTGAGGTTTATTGGTCGGTTTATGGTCAGTTTATTGAGATTTTATGGTCGTTGTGGTCGGTTTTATGAGGTTTTGTCAGTTTATTGAGTTATTGAGGTTTATGGCGGTTTATAAGGTTTATGGCGGTTTATTGAGGTTTATTGGTCGGTTTGTGTCGGTGTATGGTCGAGTTTATTGGTCGGTTTATGGTCGGTTTATGGTGGTTTATTGACGGTTATTGAGGTTTATTGGGGTTATTGGGTTTATTGGTGAGTTATTAGTCGGTTATTGAGGTTTATGGTCGGTTTATGGTGGTTTTGGACGGTTATGAGGTTTATGTCGATTTATGAGGTTTATTGGTCGGGTTATTGTGTTTATTGGTCGGTTATTGTTCGGTTGTTGGTGGTTTATTGGTTGGTTTATTGGTCGTCTTATTGAGGTTTATTGGCGGTTTAGGTTTTTGGTTGGTTTATTGGACGGTTTATTGAGGTTTATTGGTCGGTTTATTGGGTTTAGGTTTATTTTCAGTTTATTGTTCGGTTTGTTGGTCGTTTTATTGAGGTTTATTGGTCGGTTTATTAGGCGGTTTATTGTTCGGTTTATGGTCGGTTTATGTGGTTTATTGTTCAGTTTATTGTTCGGTTTGTTGGTTGGTTTATTGTCGGTTTGTTGGTCGGTTTATGGTCGGTTTATTGAGGTTATTGGTCGGTTTATTGGTCGGTTTATTGAGGTTATTGGTTGGTATATTGGTCAGTTTATTGGTCGGTTTTTTGGTCGGTTTATTGAGGTTTATTGGTGGTTTGTTGTCGGTTTATTGGTCGGGTTATTGAGGTTTATTGTTCAGTTTATTATCGGTTTTTTTTGGTCGTTTATTGAGGTTTATTGGTCGGTTTATTGGTCGGTTTATTGTTCAGTTTATTGTTCGGTTGTTGGTCGGTTTATTGTGGTTATGTTCAGTTTATTGTTCGGTTTGTTGGGGTTTAGGTTCGGTTTGTTGGTCGGTTATTGGTCGGTTTACGGTTTGTTAGTCGGTTTATTGAGGTTTATTGGTCGGTATATGGTCAGTTTATTGGTCGGTTTATTGGTCGGTTTATTGAGGGTATTTGGTCGGTCGGTTTATTGGTCGGTTTATTGGTGGTTTATTGGTCGGTTTATGAGGTTTATTGGTCGGTTATTGTTCGGTTTGTTGGTGGTTTATTGGTCGGTTATTGGTCGGTTATGGTCGGTTTATTGAGCTTTATTGGTCGGTTTATTGGTTTGTTTATTGGACGGTTTATTGAGGTTTATTGTCAGTTTATTATTCGGTTTTTGGTCGTTTATTGAGGTTTAGGTCGGTTTGGTCAGTTATTGTTCGGTTTGTGTTCAGTTATTGTTCGGTTTGTTGGTTGGTTTAGGTTTGTTGGTCGGTTATGTGTTGGTTTATGATGGTTTAGGTCGGTATATTGGTCAGTTTATTGGTCGGTTTATTGGTCGGTTTATTGGTCGGTTTATTGAGGTTATTGTTCGGTTTATTGGTCGGTGTATTGAGGTTTATTGCTCGGTTTATTGGTCGGTTTATGAGGTTTATGGTCGGTTTGTTGTGGTTTATTGTTCGGTTATTTGTCAGTTTATTGTTCGGTTTATTGGTCGGTATATTGGTCGGTTTTTGTTCAGTTTGTTGGTCGGTTATTGTTCGGTTCGTTGGTGTTTTTGGTCGGTTGTTGGTCGGTTTGTGGTTGGTTTATTGGTTGGTTTATTGGTTTATTGTTGGTTTGTTGGTCGGTTTATTGAGGTTTTTTTCGTGTTTCGGTTATTGAGGTTTATTGGTCAGTTATTGTCGGTTTATGTTCGGTTTGTTGGTCGGTTTATTGGTCAGTTTTATTGATCAGTTTATTGGTCGGTTTATTGAGGTTTATTGTTCGGTTTGTTGATCGGTTTATTGGTCGGTTTATTGGTCGGTTTTATTGGTCGGTTTATTGTTCGGTTTGTTGGGCGGTTTATTGATCGGTTTATTGGACGGTTTATTGGTCGGTTTATTGTTCGGTTTATTGTTCGGTTTATTGTTCGGTTTGTTGGTCGGTTTATTGGACGGTTTATTGAGGTTTATTGTTCGGTTTATTGAGATTTATTGGTCGTTTATTGGTCGTTTTATTATTGGGTTTATTGAGGTTTATTGGTCGGTTTATTGTTCGGTTTATTGAGGTTTATTGGTCGGTTTATTGTTCGGTTGTTGGTCGGTTTATTGATCGGTTTATTGTTCAGTTTGTTGGTCAGTTTATTGATTGGTAGAATTCCAATTGAGTCTAAATTGACCAGTGTGCGCCAACAAAACTGCTAAATTGGCTCCCAGGTTTTTGTGACTTGCTACTAACGTCAAAATTCTTCTCTCCACCTCCCCTTCACAAAACCTTCCTCCCTCCCACATTCCATCAACCAATGAGAGCGAATCTGCCTGTACTTTCCCTTAAACCCACCCCCCCCCACACTAACTGTGTCCCACTCCCATTCACACTCTCCCCTCCACTACACAGCCCCCCAGCACCCATGGCCATTATCCAGCCGGGGGGTTTCCGTTTCCTGCTGCCGAAGACGGTCACGTTCCTCCGGGCTGCGAGATTTAAACCCTCCCGTGTCGGTAATCCAATCAGAGCCGAGACAGCACCTCCCCCCCGGACGGATGGGGTAAGACCGGCTGGTGTGTGTCCCACTGATACATTGTAACAAAGCGTCTCCCTGGCAACCATGGAACTTCACTGATGTCAAAGTTCCATCAGAGCCCTTTCATTCCATTTCATGGCGGCCAGTGGGGGATGTCGGGAGTTGTAGTTTCAGAGAATTATAATCATATTCATTTAATTTAGGGCCTTTGCGATTGATGAAGTTAAACCTGTTCCTAACAGGAGCTGGGAAATGTAGTTTTAATAACAAGCCATCATCCAATCCTTTATGTGATCGTGTCTGTGGGATTGATCGAGCTCAGTCTGATTGTAAAAGGATAACAATGTTAAACAGGATTGGATGGAATTGTACAATCGTTTTTTCTTGCAAGTCCGACGAGATCAATTTTATTGGTTGTCACCACAATATCGTAAGAGCGGAATTATGTGTATACACCTTTAAGGGGCCCATACACACAAAGATCCCCCCGCACAAAATCTGATCCCAATATCGTAAGATATTATTGTGATATTATTTTGTATACATAAGGGGCCCATACAAAGATCCCCACGCACTATATCCAATCTCAATATCATAAGATATTTTTTTGTATACATCTTTAAGGGGCCCATACAAACAAAGATCCCCTCCGCTCAAAATACGATCCCTATATCGTAGGGATCCACTATATCTGATCCCAATATCCTGTAAGATATTATTGTGATATTATTGTGTATACATCTTTAAGGGGCCCAACAAACAAAGATCCCCACCGCACAAAATCCGATCCCTATATCGTAAGATATTGTTGTGATACACTCTTTAAGGGGCCCATACAAACAAAGATACACACGCACTATATCCGTCCCAATATCCTGTAAGATATTATTGTGATATGTGTATACATCTTTAAGGGGCCCATACAAACAAAGATCCACACCGCACTATATCCAATCCCAATATCCCTTAAGATATATTGTGTATTATTGTGTATACATCTGTACACATCTGTATTGTGTATACAGCCTTATACACACACTATAGCCGATCCCAATATCTTATGACTATCAGAATGTGGGTGCAGATTTTACGGACTGTCTGTTTTTTTTTTTCCGTATTGGACCTACTAGAGCAGATTGTTGGACAAGATCCAGAATTGCGAGGTCTGTATTGTTGTGTGTATGGGTGGGGCCCTTTAACCAATGAAATGTATATGGGACTTTCTGAACTGTTTGGTATAAATGGCTCCATTTATTGCCAAGGGTGTCGATGCATTTAACATTGTCAGTACATCAGATTTGTTAAACAGAACGTCAGATTTCCATACCAATCGGTTGGTAACCATTGGAATCCACACACACACCAATTTGATTGCCTTCCTCTTTAGTAAAGGGAACTGGTAACCACAGATTCTCCATCTAGAACAGTAGAACCCAATGTCTCAGGGAATGTGTCACCATCATAATCAGTTGTTTTCAGGCCGTGCAAGTGTCTGATAGCGTCTACCACCAGATCCAACATGATTGGCTATAACTAGCCATGTGTATAACCATTTAAAGGTGCACTGACTGACTCAATCTCACAAATTAGAAGCTGATAGGGTGAATGGTCATGAGATGATATTTTTGGGCTGGGACTGCCAATTGGATCCAGTTGGAATAACTGACATACTTAAAGCTGATTTAAGGCAAATTGATCAAAATAAATGATCGGACAGAAGTTGCAAACACTATTACCTTATGTCCACCATAACAAAACAAACGTTTAGATTTGTCCGAACCCTTCAGTGTTTGTAGCATTTTATTTCATGTATTTCTAACCAGACAATATATATATATGGGTAAAAGTTCGTACACACTTGCGATTGAGGGTCCCAACCCGCGACATGATGTTTATGAACGTCCATTTCGACGCATAAACGGCCTGTGTATGGGCAACTTATTGGCCCAAATCGTTGACCATCCGGACAAACTGCAGTTTCGGGTCGATAAAGTGCCCATACACGGGCCAATTATCGCTGAAATGGATGTTTGTACACATCGTGTTGCTACTGTTCTCTCCCTTCCCCACCCTCTGCTCAATGAGCTTTTAATAACTTGAGCATGTGCAGAGGAGGCAGCAGTCAATTATTGGTTGTGATGTTAGAGACACAGCCTTGATTGACTGCATGAAGGGAGGAGCCAGCTTCCTCTGCCAGAATATAAGGGCAATCATTATCCTTAAATGTCTGGTTAGTAATACAGGTAATATGTACTGAATATATCAGTTGGAATTAAGGGCAGGTAAATGACTAGGACAGACCTTAAATACTCAGGGGTTGGGTCTTGGGCACTGTGGAGTTGCTCGTGTGTTTCTCCCACCACCAAGGGCGCTGTAACCAGACATCCTGTGAGAATCAGATGCACTAAAAGCTCATGATAAGGATTTCTTAGATACGTAGAAATTTCATATATACGAGAGCCCATAATAATAATGTGCAGATTTGGAAATAGTTTGTAGGCATATTATCCACTGTGTGTGTGTAGAACCTGTACTGGTACCATTTAGTACCGTGTGTACTGGTACCATTAGTACCGTGTACTGGCACCATTTAATACCATGTACTGGTACCATTTAGTACCGTGTATCGCACCATAATACCGTGTACTGTACCATTTAGTACCGTGTACTGGCACCATCTAATACCTGTGTAACTGGCACCATCTAATACGTGTACTGGACCATTTAGTACCGTGTACTGGTACCATTTAGTACCGTGTACTGGTACCATTTAGTACCGTGTACTGGTACCATTAGTACGGGTACTGGTACCATTTAGTACCGTGTACTGGTACCATTTAGTACCGTGTACTGGTACCGTGTAAACCTATTCTGAGAACATAAGAGCCCATTTATGTCTCCAAGGTTGATGGGACTGTAGCATAATAAACAGGGCATCCCTGAAACATCCAGTCCAGTAGACGTGCCGATACAGAACAGAACGAACTGTGCACATTCATTCATCTGTCCCTGGGAACAATAACTACCAAGGACATATTTCCTTCCTGCTGGGGATTGGGAGTAAATGAAATCTTCCTCCTCAGTCACATTCTCATTGGGATTATGTTTTCATCCTATTGATGTGCAGAGAACCTGAACGACACTCGACCCCTGTTTATTACCCTGCAGGTTAATGGGTTATGGGAAGTTTTTGCTCCCTTGTGGAAGTGTTGGGACAGTGAAATGCCTTAAGGAGTTTAAACTCCTTCACCTTATTCTGAATGGGAAACCTGCAGTCAGACAGTCTGTTACTCATGGCCCTATACTATTAAAGGCATGTTTCCACCCCACAAAGAATAAGTGTGTGTTATGTGTATCTAAAGGTGCTTTGATCATCACAGGTTCTGCATCGGAAATACCAAGTGTAGAATTGTTACCGTCTGTTATATCCGGTTTGTTACATCAGCCCTTACATGTGGTTTCACCTCAATCATCTTACATCTCCCACTAGAGATCAACAATTCTGTTTATGTGAATGATTAGTCAGTGTCAAAAAATATCAGGAAAATAAAGTGTATTATTATTATTGTGGATTTATATAGAGCCCCAACATCTTCCGTAGCGCTTTACAATTACATGTTACAATCACATCAGGCCTGCTGAAGAGCTTACAATCTGAGCACATTTATTTGACACATACAACTATCCAATGTCTTATGAATGTGGGGAAACGGAGTGCCCGGAGGAAACCCACGCAAACACGGGGAGACAATCAATCTCTGCAGATGTGTCCAAGGTGGAATCGAACTCAGGAACTGCTGCCACTGAGCCACCGTGCTTATCCTTTTTTTTTTTTTTTTAAACCCAATAGATAAAAACATTTTGGAGATTAAAATGAGAGTTTTATGTTTTGAAAGTTTTCAAAAATGGTAATTCCCACCTCCCATATTTTTTTTTCTGTGAGGAGCACCGGCACGAAAAAAAAAAAAAAAAAAGAAAACTTCTACCAGGCTTACTAAGTGCTTCAGCACTATCTTTAATACTGGACAGTAGCCTGGCAGATGAAAACTGTATGTGCTAGCATTCAAAGAAACGATATTGGGAGGTAGGTAATATACAATCAGATTAAGATAGACTTGTGCCACTGTTCTTGTGCAAAGGAAATCTTAAAGGGCTGTCCACCCCCAAAACTATAATCCCCCCCCCCCATACTGGCCCCACTGTGTAGTGAATAAAAATACTTACCTTACATCCCAGCTCCAAATAGTTATCCAGTAATCCCCCCCCAAAGGCCCAAAACTGCTCCCCATATAGGATCTACCTCCTGTCTCTCCTCCGGGAGAATTTTGCCACGTGCAGAAGTCCCTCCCTCCCCTAGCGTAAAATCTCTTTGCCAATGATAGGTCTTGCTCAACCGGCCCCAACTGCATTAGTATTATGGCAAGAAAGTTCCCCAATCATTACTTGCCTTCCCTATATAAAAAGTTTTTTAAAGGGTGGACATGCCCTTTAATGTAAAAAACTTATCCCAAAACAAAGGTTGTGTCCATTTCCAATCTCTATACGGGATCTGGTTCAGGCATATGCAGGGAAAGTTTGTTTGAAAGTGATTGATCGTATCAGTTCCCTCTACTATAAGAATCAAAGGACCAAGTAGGAAATCCTGTCCGATGTGTATGGCAGCCTAAGGCTTCGTTCACACTAGACGTTTTTTTAACGTGGCAGAACATCCTGTTTTCGATTGTGCAATGCTCCGCTGCGTTAACGCAAGCCATTATTTTCAGTGGAAACGCTGTGCGTTAACGATGCACTATATCGCATGAATGGTGACATTCTCTAATATGTGCAGTAACATCGCACCAAACACATCTAGTGTGAACGAAGCCTTAACCGTGTCCTTTGAAGGTGAATAAATTCCTCTGTGATTGTTGAAAAATTTTTTCTGTGTTATTGTAAAACGTAGATTTTGACCATAAAGTATGAGATTTTACCCCCCCAGTTTATTATAAACATGGAATTTCCCTGCATCTCATATAACAGATCCTTTACAAATAGGGGTGGGCGAAGCCCCATACACACGTGCAATTCCAACCATGATCCCAGATGAAAGGGTGCACGTGTGTGGCTGTTCGGTCATTAGTACTCTCTGTAGCGGAAAGTGCCGTTGGTACTCCAACCCAGAGACAAACAATGCCCATATAGGTGATTTATGTCCACGTATTTAAAGGGCAAGTTCAGCCCCAAAATGAAAACTTACATACAGGTAAATCATCCCCTAAAACCCTAAACAAGTAATAGTTTGAAACCTGAAATATATAAGTCTAACCTGAAATCCTGCACAATGTCCTGTTTCCCCTGTTTCTGCTTCCTGGTTCTTCCAGTAGTAACTGTCAGTTATGGATTTGACAATTGACATCACAGCCAATGAATGAATGTTAATCCCCTGTCTGCCTCTTCTGAGCATGCCCAGGCTCAGTACAGGCTCAGTACAGGTTTCTAAATTGCCAGTTTCCATGAGGCATCCAGAAGCATAGCAGGCATACAGTAATGAATTCAAGGACAAACTATGAAATATCAACATATTTTAAAGAGACCATTCTTTCTAAAAGATGTTCTTATGAGGGTGGAGTTGTCCTTTAAGGTTTCTTCAAATTCCATGATTGCTGTTCTCTAGGATGTACTAGATAATAAATACTTTCCATAATTTGGTGGCAGTTTCATACTATAACACAAATATTTACGTCGCTATGTGGTGCAGTATATCTGTAACATTCACAAATATTAAAGGCAACATATCTGTTGTATTCAATTAGATCAACTGACTTGAAATGTAGTTCTTGAAGACGTTTCGCTGTCATCCGACTGGCTTTCTTCAATTCAGAATGACTTGTACAAGAATCTGTGGCAATTATGTACCCTGGAAAATCCCAATTAGCATTACAGCCAGGTGTTAAGGGTGTGATTAGATAGTGGCTAAGAGCTGTTATAGGAACGCCCAGAGTAAGGTGTTCCTATAACACCTCTTAGCCACTATCTAATCACACCTTAACACCTGGCTGTGATATGCTAATTGGGATTTTCCAGGGTACATAATTGCCACAGATTCTTGTACAAGTCATTCTGAATTGAGAAAGCCAGTCGGATGACTAGCGAAACGTCTTCAAGACTACATTCAAGTCCAGTTGATCTAATTGAATACAACGATATACCATGACCTGGATGAATGAGAACCTTCACAAGCATTAAAGGCAACACAAACTATAAAAAGTAATCGTTTTAATCTATTCAGAATATTCTGAATGACGAGTCTATCGATGTATATTCAGCCTGAGTGGGCACAGATTTCCAGGAAGCGACCAATCACTCTCCAGTTTTATATAATTACTTGCCCTTTCTACTCCCCGTCTATAGCATTTATATTTCTATTCATAGTTAATACCTGTATTTCCATACTCGTAGGGAACTTGTAGTGTCCGAAATATTTAGTAAATAACTCTTGCTTTTATTCACTTTAATAGATCTTCCGGTACTTGGCTCTTACAGACATATAAGGTGCAGTCATTTAAAGGGCAATTAGGGATAGTTTTTTCCCTAAAGTGGTGGAATGGTAATAATTACAGGAAGCTGCTTATAACAGTGTAGCCAATACTGCATTCAGCAGGAAGCAATACCCTAGCGAGTAATGCCTGCGATGCTGTTTGATGGATTAAAAACCTATTAGTAGCATTTGTTTTACATTAGCATGTTTATATTGTATTTATGGCCATTTATCTGTAGGTCACAGATGGTTTCAAGCTACAACTCCCAGCATTCCCTGGCTGCTGCAGCACTTTTGTTATTATTATTGTGGATTTATATAGCGCCAACATCTTCTGTAGCGCTTTACAATTAAATGATATACATTACACCAGGCCCTGCCCGAAGAGCTTACAATCTAATCACTTTATGTACACACATACACCTATCAGTATGTCTTTATGATTGTGGGGGGAAACCGGAGTGCCCGGGAAACCCACAAGCACGGGAAGAACATACAAACTCCTAGAGATGTGTCCAAGGGTGGAATCGAACTCAGGACAGGATTGGGTTTATCATTGTTAGCCCAAAATACTTTCCTAAAGTTGCATTCGCTGGTACAGCCACAACCCCTCCCAGTCCATCACCTGGCCATGCAGAGCTTAGTTTAGGTAGGTATTGTAGGCTAAATATGGAGTTAAAGTGCGCTAACCCATTCAATGTCAGTTAGCGAGACTTTAATGCCTTCTTTGTGCCGGCTGCATGGGTTTCGCAAAAGACACCCTATAGCCTGCGCAAGCAATTCAGTATCGCTAATAGCTGGCGTTAAAAGTCTGCATGTGCAAATCCATTTTTCTATTCATTGGGAGGCGCTAACGAGTAATATCGCTGGGTAAGTCCCCACTCACTGTGGACTGAGGAGGTTGGGGGGGGTATAATCCTCCTTAAACAATGCGGTTTCTGTGCATTTGTTTCTCACTATGTTGAATTGTGCTAATGGTGCACAGATCTCACTATGAAAATAAAATTGCTTGTGGAACCCATGCACTGTGTGGACGTTTTTAGATAATGTCACCGGCATTTTAAAAATTATATTTTGAATAAAGTTGTTTATTGTATGAGCAGATAATACCAGCAGCAAGGGATTTAAATAGAGGAACATGTGCAGCGCTCACAATGACAGTAGTTACATATGAGGCTTTGTTCAATGGAACATTGTTATCTACAAACTACTGTATTTCCCATTAGTGTTCCTCTCTCTATAGGTGATATGAGGCTTTATTCAATGAAACAGTGTTATATACAACTCCTGGTATTTCCATTAGGTTCCCTCTCTATAGGTAGATATGAGGCTTTATTCAATGAAACAGTGTTATATACAACTCCTGGTATTTCCCATTAGTGTTCCTCTCTCATAGGTAGATATGAGGCTTTATTCAATGAAACAGTGTTTATACAACTCCTGGTATTTCCCATTAGTGTTCCTCTCTCTATAGGTAGATATGAGGCTTTATTCAATGGAACAGTGTTATATACAACTCCTGGTATTTCCCATTAGTGTTCCTCTCTCTATAGGTGGATATAAGGCTTTATTCAATGGAACAGTGTTATTACAACTCCTGGTATTTCCCATTAGTGTTCCTCTCTCTATAGGTAGATATGAGGCTTTATTCAATGGAACAGTGTTATATACAACCCTGGTATTTCCCATTAGTGTTCCTCTCTCTATAAGTGGATATGAGGCTTTATTCAATGGAACATTGTTATCTACAACTCTGTGGTATTTACCATCAATGTTCCTCTCTCTATAGGTAGATATGAGGCTTTTTATAACAGAACAGTGTTATATACAACTCCTGGTATTTACCATCAATGTTCTCTCTTATAGGTAGATATGAGGCTTTTTATAACAGAACAGTGTATATACAACTCCTGGTATTTCCATTAGTGTTCTCTCTTATAGGTAGATATGAGGCTTTATTCAATGGAACAGTGTTATCTACAATCCTGGTCTCTCCCATAAAGTTTCCTCTCTATAGGTAGATATGAGGCTTTATTCAATGGAACAGTGTTATCTACAACCCTGGTATTTACATAAATGTTCCTCTCTCTATAGGTAGATATGAGGCTTTATTCAATGGAACATTGTTATCTACAACTCCTGGTCTCTCCCATAAATGGTCCTCTATCTATAGGTAGATATGAGACTTTTTTCAATGGAACATTGTTATCTACAACTCTGGGTATTTCCCATTAGTGTTTCTCTCTCTATAGGTAGATATGAGGCTTTATTCAATGGAACATTGTTATATACAAATCCTGGTATTTCCCATCAATGTTCCTCTCTCTACAGGTAGATATGGGGCTTTATATACAAATCCTGGTATTTCACATCAATGTTCCTCTCTCTACAAGTAGATATGTGGCTTTATTCAGTGGAACAATGTTATATACAAATCCTGGTATTTCCCATCAATGTTCCTCTCTCTGCAAGTAGATATGTGGCTTTATTCAGTGGAACAATGTTATATACAAATCCTGGTATTTCCCATCAATGTTCCTCTCTCTGCAAGTAGATATGGGGCTTTATTCAATGGAACTGAGTAGTCTACATCTCCTGGTATTTCCCGTTGTCTTCAGGTGGAAAAGCCGTTTGCAGTCCGTGATCAAGCAGTGGTGTTTACCGTAGGTGATTGTCTTTGCTTGTAATTGGTGTTTGTAAGAACCCAATGAATGATTTGAATTGTTCAGGCTTTTCTTGTCTATATAATGAATGTCTTATCTCTACGTTACTAAAATGTAGGATTAATATTAGTAATAGGAAATAATAACATAGGCTAAATAATTTTGACCTTTTGAGTTGATTGAACCTTGTTTCTGTTCTGGAAAGCAAATGTACAGTTCCTGATATTCATTGTTTTTCTGCCATGAACACCTTATAAGTTGAGTTTTGTAGGGTAACCAGATCATGTGATTGGAGGAGACACAAATGCAATTAGCAAAGTTGCACCGATTGTAAACTAATTGCATATATATCCGTATTGAAGGAGAGTAAAGATGTCCATACATTGAACTCACCTCCTGACTGATCCCACGACATTCACGAAATTCTTCAGTTAACTGTCTAGCCCCCTCTTTTTTGTGACTAACATACGATTGCAACAGTCCCGTCTGGACCATTCATTTCGTGATCGTATGTCGGTTGCAAAAAAGGACGGGCTAGGCGGTTCCTGGAGAATTGCTGGAATGTCTCGGGAACGTTCCGGAGGTGAGTGCCAATGTAGGGCTGCAAGTTTGACAGCCCTGGTATATCGAGTAATTTCTACAGGAAGACACAATGTTTAGAAAAGAATCTGTAGAATTCCAAGGGCATGAAAAACTCTTACCCAAAATGCATTTCATCAGCTTCTTTCAGATTGTCATTCAACTTGCAAAGCTACTTCTTTTGCACGGGTGTTTGATGTAAAAGAAGTTGTGTTTTTTTAACGATGACTTGTGGATTCAATATGTAAAAAAAAAAACTTTTTATCTTTATTTATCACGTTGTTATGACCATTACCCAGATGTATTTTCATTTAATTATATCCTTTGAAATCCTTTGATCTACCTAGTACAGCCTTCAGCTTATACCACGAGGTTTAAAGTGTCTATAATTTATTCATTATGATGAATGAAATTCCACTGATTTAACGGACGACTATACTGTAAAAACAAACCTTTTAAAAATGAAAAGTACTTTGATTATTCCCACCTCCCAATGTTGTTTCATTAAGGAGCTACAGCATTTGCCAGGTTAGTGTCCTGGGCCTTGCTATGTTAAAGATGGTGCTGAAGCACTTAGGAAGTCTAGCAGAATCAGTTTTCTTCGTGTTGCTGCTCCTCTAAGAAATTAAATTGGAAAACATTTTTAACAATAAGAACTTTCATTGAATCTAAGATTGCAATACTTACCTTGGTCCCTGCTGGTCCCTCTTCCACCTCCTCTTTTCATTGCAATGAGCAGTTTGTTTCCTGCAAGTCAGGGAAAATGTATTTTAAGCTAAACTTGACTCTAAAGTAGTGTTGTTTTCTGCCTCATTGCCTCCAATAAATTATCATTGTGTTCTGGGCGTTGTAGTTTTCAAAAGTTCTGGGGGGGTGTAAGTTAAACTAGCTAAGGTTGGGTTCACAACATACAATATTTCCGACCTACCTTTATTACCGTGTCTCGGTTTTCCTTCTGAACCCCAGGCAATGAATTAATTGGGTGCAAAATATCAACCCATGTGTACCAGGCTAAAACGACCCTCACAATGTTGATGACGTCTCTTTTTATGAAATCATGACAGATCCCATTATTTTTTGAGATGGACATCTCTCCGTACATATGGGATTACTGTATATCCTAGTGGGGGAGGGTGTGTCTGTCCATTTGGAAATTACTGCACGAGTCTCTTTACATAACTGAATTCCGACTTTGTTTTAATCCCTCAGCTGGAGTTTTGTGATTTTTATGAGTAATGTCTGCACAGCTAACGGTTTTTCATATGGGGATGAATTAGTCAATTAGCGGAGCATTCGACCACGTACCAACAGTGAATAATACTGTACAACTGCAAGCACCAATCCAAAATTAGAATTTGCCCGTGCTGTTAATGCAGAAACCAATTAGATGTAGCCTTTATACTAGTCTACTGCACTTAGAAAACACGTGATACCATCTGGTTCCTTAATAGCAATGGCAACGTTTTTATATTATATCATTTATATTATTCTTTTTATTTTTCTAGAATTAAAGGGCATGTCCACCCTTAAACAAAAAACTGATCACTTGTCAGTTGCCTACCTACATTTCCCACAAATATATTCATCATGTTATAAAATGTGTTACTGACCAGATATTTAAGGATAATTATTGCCCTCATTCTGGCATTGGAAGCTGGTTCATCCCTCAATGCAATCAAGGCTGTGACATCACAGCCAATAGTAACATAGTATTTGAGGTTGAATAAAGACATCCATCCATCTAATCCAACCATTATACCCGCCTCTTTAACCCTACCTAACAGTAGATCCAGAGGAAGTTCTTTCCCCCGCTGCCTCTTTTGCACATGACGAAGTTAGTACAAGCTCATTGAGCAGGGAGAAGAGGCAGTAATATCTCCCAGAAAGGAATAGAACTATGGCAAAAAATATCAGTTGGGTTCAGGGGCAAATAAATGACCCATTGTTTGTAGGAAATTTTTTTTTTAAAAATCCTTGCACAGAATACTGGGAGCTGTAGTTCAGGAATAGCTTAAAAGATACCTGATACTGGCCAACAGCAACGAAAGAGGAGACAGCTGTTTTAATTATTTACACTAGTTGGAATGTTTGAAAATTTCACGGTCATTTAAACATCAACAACATTTAGAAACCTTCCCAACACAAAAGGATAGAGAAGAATCATCAGATATATTAAATTAATGTTTATTTCCTTGGATAAAGATTTTCGAGAGCGTTTCTTATATTGAACAATTTCACTTAAATATCATGTTAATTCTCACTTGTTCTGCAAAGCCCCAAGGAAACCGAAAAATACAGAATGCGTGCATTGTGCTGTGTTATTCCTCCAAGGAAGCCTTGAACAAAGCCAGAATTTTAGTCTCTAGCTGGGTCAGTGTCATTTAAATTAATGTGCCTATTGTTTTGTCTAATGTAAGGCTAGGTTTTTTCCATCAGCTGAAAATTAAAACCTTTCCTTTTTGGTTTTGTTATTGTGGTTGTGAAACATTAAGTGTCATTCAACAGCCTTGACTTGAAACTTTGTAGTAAATAGCTACAGAATGATCTCATAACCAGATGACAACGGGAGCCAATGAATTAGAGAATCAGAAGGTATGAGACTTTAACCTTCTTTATTTTTCTATCTCTTTGCCTTTCAGCAGATCCAGACTTCTGTTTGTGCAAATGTTTCCTAGAGACTCCGTCAGGCTACAAAATGACTTTCTGTAATTTCCAGTGGCATCTCGTTTTAGTAAATTTCATGACTTGCGGCCTGGAAATTTGTGTAGCGGCTGGAATCACTTACGTGCCTCCTATTCTGTTAGAGGCTGGAGTGGAAGAGCAGTACATGACCATGGTTTTGGGTAAGAAAACAGAAGCATGTTTGTTTAAAAAATAATTTTAAAATGGTAGTTGTGCTAATTAAAAAGGGGGAAAGTATAATTCAATGGGAAGTAGGAGTATTGACCTTATCATCCTGTACGTAGATCTTAGATCTATTTCTCTGAGTTTAGTGTTCCTTTAAGAGGGTAATACATGGATCAACTTAATGTATGTATAATTGTTTTATATATATATATGTGCTTGTGAAGGTTCTCATTCATCCAGGTCATAGTATATCTGTTGTATTCAATTAGATCAACTGGACTGGTTCTCATTCATCCAGGTCATAGTATATCTGTTGTATTCAATTAGATCAACTGGACTGGTTCTCATTCATCCAGGTCATAGTATATCTGTTGTATTCAAGAGATCAACTGGACGGTTCTCATTCATCCAAGTCAGGTATATCTGTTGTATTCAATTAGATCAACTGAACTTGAAGTTTAGTTCATGAAGACGTTTCGCTAGTCACGGATGACTAGCGAAACGTCTTCATGAACTAAACTCAAGTCCAGTGATCTAATTGAATACAACAGGATATATATATATATATATATATATATATATATAATAATAATAAAAATCAGTCAACCAATACACGGGATCAAAATTTGGTCCATTGAATCAAACCAAAATCCGCTGAAACTTTACAAAAACCTTTCTGATATTTTCACAATTGACTCAAAAAGAAATCAATATTGATCCGATTGAAAGAATCATTTTAACCAATAGATTGCATCAAAAAATCTACCTATCTATGGCTAGCTTTACTTGATATTATACAACATTAGAAACAAGAGAAGGGAAAATTTGATTCGGAAAACCTCTACGCCTACTGATTACAATGACCGTAAACTGGAACAGAAAGTTAACCCTTTCAGTTGCCGAGATAAAAAAGGCTTTTACTTCCGAAAATGTTTGGAGAATTATATTCCTGTAGTAAATCACTGCTTTCTGGCAGTCCAATTTTCAAGCTCCTCCGCCACCTTCATTATCATATGCTCTTATGGCAGTGATGGGAAATTCGTCAGTGACAATGACTGTGGGAGGAGCCAGAAAGTCGGTTACTGCATGAATATAATTCTTCTTTAAAGGACATGTCCTTCCTTATAGGGCATGTCCAGCCTTAAAATAACATTTTATATTTATGTTCATCTACCTGACAAAACCCATTTTCATATTATTGAAAAGTTCCAAAGATGCCCCTGAAGGAACATACCTGACCCGGTCCCTTTCCAATCTGCTGTGCAACTCCTCTGCTTACTGGTCGCGGCTGTCAGTCAAAGGCTCGAAGGTGACGTTACACCCAATTACCTGACATACGTGACCATGAAGCACCTCACTGCTGCTATTCTTGCTCGAAACAAGCTCCCAACAGCAGAATAGGTCCGTACGCAAGCAGCGGGGTTTAATTGAAGAACGGGAGGTGAAGCAGCTGTGTCTTACCTCCCGTTCTTCAATAAAACCTGCAGGAGCCAGAAGAGAAGATACGGAAATTTCCCAGTCTTGCGATCCTCCACTAATCTTCTCACAGGTCCCGACGCAGTTTGTACTTTATGTGCATACAATACGAACCCCGTCGACCTGTCAGAAGAACAGTGGAGTAGCGCGAGGCCAGGGAAGTTCTGTATCTTCTCTCCGGGCTCCTGCAGGTTTTATTAAAGAATGGATCCAATGATTGACTGCTGTTTCCCCTGCTGCTTCCTCTGCATTTTCTCAAGCTTCTAAAAAATAAACTGGTAGAAATAGCAGTTGGGGTTAGGGGCAGATAACTGTCAAGTCACCATTTTTTTGTTTTAAGGGTGAACATGCCCTTTAATGACATGTTTCAGGAATAAGAAAAAAAGAAACCTTCAAGCAAAGAAATCATTTGGTTCAACATATTCACACATGGATGAGGTTAAAGATAGACAGGAGTGTTTAGCCTTAAACAGCTTTCAACCTAATAAATTCCAAGCAAATGTTGTTTGCGTTAAGGACTGACCAATATTTTCAGTAACTTCAGTAACTAAAGGCTTGTCCTGGAATGAATCCAGCCAACCTTTATAGGGAACGAGGGTTGTATATTTTCCAAAGTATCTTTGTCATCCTTTCCTTTTCTAATGCAGGAAAACATTTTATCAAAGTTCAGAGGAAAATATTATTAATAATACGATAAATAATTATTTATATTGTACATTTATAGTGAAAAATGAATTGGTTTTATTTTCTTTGCTTAGTTCTGCAACAGTCCTTCCTAGGGTGCTTTATTCCTTGGAATGCGCCTATAAGTGCTGATTGGCTGTTGGGTGATTCAAATGTGCTCAGATATCTACTGAGCAACCCCAGTGGGTTGAGTCAAGGGAAGGGACAAAGCCATAATAGACACTATTAAGGGTCCTGCATACAGGAAATCTGTACAGGAAAGCATTTATTTGTGCATAGACAAACTAGTGGATAGGCAGGACAAAGATAATAGAATAAAATAAAAAATCCTTTTTGTTCCTGAAACCATGTGTATTTGTACTGGATTTCTTCTTTATTAAAGGACATGTCCAGCCTAAATAAAAACTTGTTATAGTAATGTACAGCACACACACCCTCTCTCCAAACCCCAGTTTTGTTTTATGCATAAATGCCAAAGATGCCCCCTTAAAAGGACTTACTTGACCTGGTCCCTCACTGCTCCTCCTCTGCTCTGCTTCTTCCTTCCTCGTGCGACATGACATCACACCCAGTTACCGGACAACAACGAAACTGGGGTTTGGGGGGGTGGGGTGCTGTACATAACAATAAAAAGTGTTTTTTATGCTGGACCTGCCCTTTAACAGAAAAATAATAATGTAGTATCTTTCTCTGATGGGAAAATAAGTAGAACAAGCAGTGGACTTCAAGAAGGATGTTTAGTCATTAAGATCTCCATGCCGCCAATCCCAAGGACCTTCTCTTGGGATTTCATGTGTTGACCTTGGATGTATGTGAGTAGGTTAAGCCCTATCCACTCAACATCTTTTTCTAATGAATCCTAATTAGGCCAGACCTTTCTTCATTGCTTGAGTTCTTTAGACCTGTAATGAATTTTGTGAATTCTTCCAATGCCTGTGTAATAATATGACACCATTCTAACTAATTGATGAAACACATAATAAGCTATATGTTTATATGTTTTTGCAGTTCCACGCTATTTGTGTATAGGTCAAGTATTGTCTGTCCTTAGTTTTACGGATCCCCATAACCTTATATTTCCTCCCTCTGTGTTAGCTTGTTAATTTATTGGTCTGTACATTTCCAAGCATCTTTATTCATGGAACTACATCTGCATAATTATTGTATTAAAGGGTAACTGTGGTCAAAAAATGACTTTAGGTAAATTAACAGGAATTGCTTTCCTGGGTATTTTTGCAATTTACTTTAATTATTTTTTTTTGCATAGTTTTGAAGATATTTACATTTTTATGTGTGATATGGTAGCAGCATCACCAGATCCCCTGCGCTTCCTGCTCTGAAACCATGTGACAGTCCCTCTTCCCTTTGTCTCCTCCTCCTTGTGGCCCACAGGCCCCCTCCCCTTGTAGTCCCCTTGAAACCCCCTGTGACTTCTCCCACGCCTTCTTAAGTCACTGTAACTCAATCTCGATCTGGTTTCTTCTGCTTTCTCCTGCAATGAGCATGTGCCAACCGCAGATTAGAAAGAGGAAGTAGTATTGTGAACGCAGATTCAGAACCTTTCTGATCAGTGATTTCTTCATATCTTGGGCTCTGCAGCACGTAAAGAGGTGGTTGATGGCTCATTTTAAAGGTAGGAGTCTTGTCTTTCATTTAAAAGCAACATATTTGGAGACCAGTTCCCCTTTAATTCAATTGTAACATCTGCAGAAGAAATGGTCCTTAATCTTGCGAAATTTCCCATCTGGAACATGCGTTATGATCTGCCATAATGTTGGCAAAGTATGTTTTCAGTGTATGGGCACCTTTAATCCCATTCAGTTACAATTTAACGTGAACAGGTTGAGAGATAGGTCAAATAGATACAAGACTGATGTAGGAATGTGTGTGATTGCTTGTGGATCACTGCATTAATATCCTGTCACACTTGTATTAGCACCTATGACCACGTCTCTTGATGCAAATGTGCAATATAGACTAATGCTGCCCGTATACTTGTTAGACATTTGTCTAAACTATGAAATATCTAAGAATAACAGTGTTATTTTCCTTGCAATGTTTCCCATCTTGGCTCATTCCGTTTTGTGACTGAATGTTGACTGCAAGATTAGCAGGCCAGGTGTTTGTCGTCAGGAAGTGTGTGTATGGCCAGAATTAGTCTCCCCGTGTCACCATTGTCCTGTAAATGTCTTGATGCAAGTGACCAAAATTTAGGGAAAGATTTCTTCTTCTATCTGTTGATGAAATAAAAATCCCAGCATATTAATTTGGTTCCAGTAGATCTGCCACGGCTGAATGTGGCCTCTCCGTATTACTGCCCCATTCTTGATAACATCAAAATAACTGTGTCTGCCCACATTCCCTCCAATTCTGGACAGCAAAGCATCAGATTAAAATACCAATTATCACACTTCCATTTAACACAATCCATGAAATTGCTCCAGCCTAACTAGCCCTTAAAGTAAATCTTCGTGGTTTTTACACCACAAAGAGATCAATACAGGGGTGAGGGCTCTGTTTGTGTAGAACATAAAAGCTCTTCACTTTTAAATTTATACCGCTATTAATATCGGGAATCCTAACACTGTAATACGATAATATTATTATGATTATAAATGTCAACTGTGAGCTTTTTTGGCTCTACCGATGCTTAACACAGTATGTTCTTACACCCTAGTCTAGATAAAAATTACAGCTGTTATCTGGTCTTTTTTAAACTTGGAGATAGGCAATTCTTCAAGTGAAGCTTTATATTTAGGGTTCACCCCCCCCCCCCCAACAACATTTGTTTCTACAACCAGGACTCACCAAAACCTCAAGTTTGCAATACCCAAGGTTCCCCAGGATATTGCAGAGCGAAGATCTTCTATAGTCTCACCGGCTTCCGTCTTTCCAACTCATTCTCCCTCTGCATGCTTTACAAGCTCATTACGAGCTTGTGCAGCCTCTCAGGTGGCTTGACAATGACGTCACTGTTGCGGCCTTGACTGACAGCTGCTTCCCAGAAGAAGAAAACCGGAACTAATGAGAATAAAGAAGAAAATCTTTGTTCTGCGTTGTCCTTGAGAGCTCTAAGTATTGTAAGCTTCATGTTTTGGCTGGGTCTTTTCTGTACATATGAAATGTTGTTGGGGGGATGAACATGCCCCTTGAACTTTCATCTAATAGTCAGATTTTAGGGTTTTGGTCTCATGGTCATTGTCATATAGCAAAATTAAGGTGTGTCAGCCAGTATCTGACTGAGGTGGAAAGGGTTTAGGCTTGTGTCCTGGACCTTGATGCAGCTGGATTGGTAGGGAAACCTAGTCACTCATATAAACTTTCTGTTTTCCATAATTCTGTTTGAACATGTATGTTATAACACCCTTTGCCTTAGAAGCACTATAATGCTTTATATTCCATAATAAATAATATGCTAATACATTCTACAGCAGTTGATTAGGGTAAGGCCTTATTATATAAGGGATAATGGGCCCCTTACAGTGTAGGATATTACGTCAGGAGGAGTTCCCTGACCATATAGAAGCATGAGGCCTTAGGCCGAGTGCTTTTATAGAGGACAGGGACTCCAAGGTGGCATAATATCTTTATATTATAATGTGAAGGGCGCATTATTTCTTATAATACATTTGTATCTTGATTCCTTCTCCCCATTTGTATTTTAAATTTTAGCCGCCTCCCTATTCCCACCTTAATTTAACCCCCCCCAAGCTACCTTCTGTAACTTAAACCCAGTAGAAAGAAACATCCCAGCCCAGCATCTATGCGGTTAAACAAATCTTTGTGGAGTCGGAGAGAGACATTGGTTATGAGTGACAGGGAGCAGCTCCAGCAGGTTCCGTTAGTGAAGTTAAACACTGCAAAAAAATGTCAGGCATGAACACTTGAATGGGAGGAGCAGTGGGATATAAGAAATATAAGAACTTAGTCACTTAGTGACATAGCTGAGTGATTTTTATAAGGATATATACCACTGCAGCTCCCATTATAAAATATCACACTTATCTATTATCTCATGTATACCACCTATAGTGTTCCATACAGTTTAAGGTTTGGAAGTCTGATGTTCATTCATGTACTTTGTCGTTTTAATGCCAAAATATGAATCATTTACAGTTTATATATTTTTTTTTCCAGGTATTGGTCCTGTACTAGGACTCGTGTTGGTTCCACTGATAGGATCTGCAAGTGATAACTGCCACAGCACCTTTGGCCGAAGACGTCCGTTTATCTGGTTACTTTCTGCTGGTGTCCTCCTTTCGCTTTTAATCATTCCACATGCCGACTTCCTGGCCTCTTATTTTAAAGGAAGAGAAGAAAGTGTTTATATTTTCTTGTTAATTTTTGGGGTTGGTTTATTGGATTGTTGCGTCCAGGTGTGTTTTACACCTTTAGAAGCCCTTCTGTCAGATCTATGTAATGATGGCGAAGGCTGTGGCCTAGCATTTGCAATGTTCTCTTTTATGATTGGTGTTGGAGGATGCATTGGGTACCTCTTGTCCTCAGTCAACTGGAATTACACATTGATGTCGCTGTACCTTGGAGGTCCAGATGAGTGTCTCTTCTCCATACTAACTCTAATATTTATAATAAGTGTCCTGGTTACTATGAAGACTTCACGGGAGACTTTCTATGAGCAGCAGCAGGCGATGGACCTAAATCCAATGTCAACATCAGTATTTCTGTTTAGGGGCTGTTGCATTCCAAAATGGAAGTTACGGTCATGGACATGCAACTCACTATTGTGTTTGTTAAGCCCGTGCTGGTCATTTAACCCAAGACTATATCACAGATACTGTCGCATTCCACCAGTTATAAAGCATCTGTGTGCGACACAACTATTCAGCTGGATGGCTGTGATGTCTTTTATGATGTTCTACACGGACTTTGTTGGGGAAGGACTGTACAATGGAATACCAAGTGCGGCACCTGGAACAGAATCGAGGATCCGCTACGACGAAGGTAGTGGCTTTCTTTGAAGTTGTTGACAAGCCCTAGTTTTTACTTTCTGTCTTTGTGCGATAAACCAAAAAGCAATTAATTTGACTACATTCAACATATTGATGGTTGTTATTTTAAAGGGACACTTTACCCCAAATAACTTTGAAAAAGAATAATCTTTAGTTTCCTGGGATGTAGGCAGTTTTCCCATCCTTACTTAGGTAAACATCAATGTACTGACAGCTCACTACTCCACCCTTTGAAAGTTCCACTGACACTATTTAACGTGGGCGTGCACATGTTAGGGAAGACATAAACGGCATAACCTAAGGATGTTGGCAATCTTTAGTAAGAACAGGAGGTAGGATTAGTTTAACCTACCTCCCAGTAAATTATGGACTTTTGAAGCTTTTTTTGGATACTTACACTTTAAATTTAACATTATGTGGCTACAGGGCAGAGCAGATCATAACAAGGAAGCTGCAGCCTTGCTTAATAGAAGCTGACAGCCAATCATATTACACCTCAGAGATCCTGTGTCTCTCTGACACAGAACAGGAAATTCAATGTGGTGTCTTTGCAAACATAATTCAACTCTCTATATATCCCTTTGCTCTTTCATCCTAAAAAGAAAAGTAAAAAATGTTTGCAGATTATTTCTTAGACAACATGAGTGCAAGAAAAAGAATATTAACATTTTAGTAAAAAAATAAGTCTGGAAATTTAACCAGCAACCTCATGTTCTGTCTTTCTAAAAATAAAAAAAATTAAAAAAAATATACGTTTAGTTCTCCTTTAAAATGGTACCTCCACTAGTCTTATCCAAGCAAACATCCTTACACATCTATTTCTCGTATCTGTCTTTAATCCCCTTCATTTTAACTTGAAAAACTAAAAATAAATTTACTGAAATTACTTTGAGATTTCTTGCTTTATCCCAATTCCCAAGTGAAGATAAAATATAAAATATACTTTCAAGTTTGACTTGTTGATAGAACTTTCAAAGTGTTCACTTACATACGTGTCAATCCAGTAACGGTTGAGGGGGATTTTTGGAAATAGTTGACAGTTGCCTTAGAGAATTTCAGTTTGGCCGTGATTCAACCACGAGGCCTTCGGTATTTTAAAAGGATTTGGTTCATGTGCTCTAACTGTAAAAGAAAAATGAGCAGCACTTTGTACATACTTAATACCGTGGCAGATTAACTTCCCTAGTCTAAGACTTTTATTATGGGATGAAGGAAGTCCGGAAGTAACCTAAATTTTGTATGCAGTACATTGAGTATCTTATTTAATGAGTTTGCCTGTGTTATTAAGTGGATATCTTGTATTTCTTTTATAACACTACATATTACTCAACACTTATATATTTATTTGCAATTAACAAATCCACATCAGGTCCTGTCCGGAAGAGCTTACAATCTAATCACTTTATCTCACACATACAACCTTTCAGTAATTTGGGTAACAATCCAGAGTGCCCGGGGGAAACCCACTTAAGCACAAACTCCTGATTGATGCCCAGGTATTCAGAGATGCAAGGCATCATGGTTAACAACTCAGCCCCCGTGCTGCCGAATCAATCAATTAGATGTTATCTAACTGCAGTAGATCATTGAAAATCTAACATTTGATTGGTGTAGATCAACCATTAAAAATCTAACATTTGATTGGTGTAGATCAACCATTAAAAATCTAACATTTGATTGCAGATTAATGACACAGTTAAAAGGGTTGCCATTAATTTAAGATTTAAGAGGGCTTTTAGGGTACCACTGAGGGAGAGAAGTTTTAGCCAATTTCTACCAAAAAATGTGCTGTCATTTGCTCTATATTTAATATTTTGCACGAAGGAAAGAGAACTCTTCATGTTTTCCCAATATGTACTAATGATTATATTATTTCCCATGTGATTTACTCTTTTAAAGTGAGTTTAACAGGTTGTGTGAGAGACCTTTTATCATCACTCACTGAGACAAGGTCGGGTGATGTCACAAGGTCATCCTGCCAAGGGAACAGTAAATCTGTGTCTCTGGACATGGCCGCTTCATGTACCCACCTCAGTATCACTTGTTTCTACATTCTCAATAGTTTAGAATTAGTATCAATTACACTGATGAGCCTCATTAGCTATTTGGCACAGTAATGAATTTGCTTTTGCAAGGTTACAACCAAATGCTATATGTGTGTGTGCGTGCATGCGTGTGTGTGTGAATAGATAGATAACTAGATAGATATTAAATATATATATATATAATCTATCGTGTAATGAGGAAGTTCTACACTGCGCTGCTTTGCTTATAAGGAATAAAGCGAGTTTTAATGAACACTCATTAATATCTCCCATACTTTACAGGTACATTATATGCAGTATAGATTTCTGCCCCCCTAAGACACATTTTTTTATGACATATTCTGGAAACTAAAGATTAATAAAATATATTATTTTATGTATAAGTACACAGTTAAGTCTTTCAGCACCAAAATTGCTGCAGTTACTGCCCCCTCCCCTAGGTCAGTGAGTTCAGACATGCTTGAATCAGAGGATTCTTCAATTGGCTACTTTAAAAGTAAGGTGTATCCTTAAATAACACTCATTGTAAAATACTGCTCCTTATTGCCATGGATCTATATTCTTATTTAAAGGGAATATTCACCCTTAAAACACAAAACTGGTCAATTGTCAGTTGCCTGCCCCAACTGATAACAACTGATATATTTTGCCAAAATATTATTTTTGTTAACATTCTGGTAGAGTCCCCTTCCTCCATGCAGTCAATCAAGGCTGTGACTGCTGACATCACAGCCAATAATTGACTGCTGTTTCATCTGCTGCCTTCTATGCACATGCTCAAGCTCATAAAAAGCTCATTGAGCAAAGTGAGGAGGCAGATACCTTTGCCAGAAAGGAACAGAACTTATCATTAAATCTAAAAATAGTATTTTTACTCACCATTTTTTTATTAAGGGTGGACATGCTCACTGATCACTATGATCACTATTTTACTATTATTATTTTGGTATCATTATTTAAGGATCTGCTGTGTTAAAAGGTGAAGAAGTCGTATTCTTATTTAAGGAGGGATATTCTTATTTAAGGAGGGATATTCTTATTTAAGGAGCGGTATTTAGCTATTATTATTTTGTAATGAGTAGTGTTGTTTTACACCCCTTATTTAAGAATAATCCGTGCTTTATAAATATGCCCCTAAATAACTGGTGAGCTTTTTAGTAAACAATTTTATTGATTTCATATAGTCAATATGATCTACTGTACAATACAATATAAATATGATGTCACAACTTGTCCATTGATGATGTCATTAGATGCAGTTCAATTATGTTCCATGGCAGGATATTGTGTTCTGATTTCTAACACCCCCCACTGTCCTCTTTGTTGCAGGGATCCGAATGGGGAGTCTTGGACTCTTTCTCCAATGCGCAACTTCAACATTCTTTTCGGTCTTCATGAACCAACTGACCAAACACTTTGGGTCCAAGAGAATCTACCTTGCCAGTATGATCACATTTACATTATCTGCCCTTGTGATTTGCCTTTCACAGAACATTGTGCTCGTGACCATTATGTCATCCCTCACCGGATTTGCTTATGCCACATTGCAAACCGTTCCATACACCCTCATATGTTTGTATCATAAGGAAAAAGATGTAGGTATCGCACTTGAGGATGATGAATGATATCCGTAATCAGTTTTTCTGAAAAATCCCCATGAAGTCAGGTTGTGTTGATGAAGAAGTTGTTTGAATGAGCGACGTTTATTTATTTATACAACAATCTCGGCCTCATGCTTCTTACATTGCTATTGTTAGTCCTCGCTTGTGAATGTGTCTGTATTCCTTGCTATTCGATCTACAAACACAATCGGGGACATTCAATATCGCTGGTCCCGTTACTTACCTTAGCCCGATCCCGCGATACAATAACTGACGTAAACGAGATTACGTCAGTTATTGCATCACGGGATCGGGCTAAGGTAAGGAGCGGGACTTTAACGCTCCACAAGCCGTAGCATTAAGTTTCACGCTACAAAGTAGCGCAAAACTTAACGCTACGGGTTGTGGATCGTTAGCACAGCGCTATTTCCAAAAACATTTGGAAATGGTGCTGTGCTCTAAAATCCGTCCAAAACCCACGTTAACCCAAAATTTTTTCGGGTTAACATGGGTTTTAGATGGAAAAGGGCCATATTGAATCTCCCCACTTATTATTAAAAATGGTGCTAATTTTGCCCCAATCAATCAGATGTTAGGTTTCATATGTTAAATAATATCTGATTGGTTGGGGAAAAATTAGCACCATTTTTTACAATAAGAACTTTTATTGAATCTCCCCGTATGTATCAACACACTAATACTCTTTACAGGGGTTCTGCTACCAGTTCCATCAACTTGGTAGGCCATGGAACCCAAGCAAACATGGTTGATCATTTGTTAGACAAGCCTTAAAAGATGTTGTAGGTTAATTGGATTAACTATTGGCTCAGATGTGATATTAGTACTTTACCCAGAATCATTATCGGGGATGTGGCTCTTTAACAAGGTCAACCAGGCTAAACCTATCAAACAGACTGAATTGGCTTAGTGTTTTGTGAATTTAAACCTTTAGTAACAATTTTTGTAATATAATATGAAAATGAATATATTTAAAGTATAAATCTGTAATACAGACGGGCTGTGAATATCCTTTACAATATATACTTAGAAAGAGAATATTAGCTACTTTGGTGTTAAGTTGTGTCACATGTCTCATTAAATGTTGCGTATTATACACAGTAATGCACCCATTTTAAAAGTCACCTTGGATTTCCATCACTTGTATTAAAGAACTCAGCCTGAAGCTGTGTATGTATATGGTCAGGGAATTCCTTGTTTATAGGGAAACTGTGGTCTCCATACATGTGGCCTTAAAAAGTGCACACTGCTACTTTTAAAATGACTCCAAGATCATGCTTCTAGCTGTAGTTCTTCCAAAGAACCAGCAGTATAAAGGTGATTTTTTTTCTGGTAGCACTGTGAGATGTGACATAACCAGCACCACTGGTCTGCCTCCAAGTCTCAAGTTTAAGCATGCCCACTGGTGGGGCAGAGCTTCAGCAGCTTCATCCCTGCCTCCAAACTTCTTTATGGTTTTTAATGGTAGCCCCAAGCCTGAAAGTAAATGTTTTTCTCTCCCTAAGTTGTCAATAGATAGACAAAAGGACAGAGAATGGTTGCAGATCTGTAACTAGCTTCAGGAAAGAATATTTTATTGGTGGTGGTGCATTTTACACAGCTTATCGTATGCCTGTCACAAACTCAGAAAGAAAGGTCAGACAAGGAAGTGTAACTATAATTTACAATCCAGAGAAGCTGACATTATCCTAGGCCTGTTTGGTATGAGGAGATATTTTCAATAGAGGGCACTTATATGAAAGCCACAGTTACCCTTTAATATCAACATGTTCTACAAATGAGGTGGATTATTCACATCAATTCACACCAATTCACTAATAAACAGTGTTTAGCATTGTCATTTTACATGACTCATTAAAGGGTACGTCCACCCCTTATAAAATGGTACCCCATGTTATGCTTAAAATTTGTAATCACCCAGAGAGAGAAATTATACAACCTACATGATCCACCTCCGCTTGCTCCCTCTCCACTGCTGCTGCTTTGTGCCTTTTCTGTCCACAAGCAGCAGCAGTGAAGGCTCATCCAGTAATAGAAGTCAGAAGCCATTGGCAGTGACGGCCTTACCAGGAAATAGCAGAGAGCCGTGGCGATGGATTGCGGAGGTTGTAAGTATAATCATTTAAAATGTTTGTGGTGGACATACCCATTAAATTATGTACTATAGATTAAGATAAAACCAACCCCTCCATTTTACATCATTCTCACTATATGAACTAATTTTACATTCTTCTTAGTTGTTGACTTAATATCTGTTTTGTTTCACAATAGGTCTTCATGCCCAAGAAATTGTCGTGCCCGAATAACTTAAATGCTGTAACCAAACAAGCAGATTATTTTGCATCCAATAATAACGAAGACGGTATTTATGCCCCCAAAGGGGCGACGAAGGAGAAAGATGAGGAGATGTATATTTCTTGTGATTTGAATGGATATGGTCACACACATAACAAACCATTTTTGGCCAGACATAACTCGTCTGAAGATGATTACACTGAAAGAGGCATTGGGTTGGATTTTGCTATGCTTGATAGCGCATTTCTGCTCTCTCAAGTCTTCCTCTCCCTCTTTATGGGAATTGTAGTACAGTCTTTGGATAGCGTTACGGTGTATATAGCCTCATCTGTCATCTTCGGAGTTTTTGGTATATATTTGGCCAACCAAGTTCTGTTTGACCAAAGAAGCACAAAAACTATTTATTTTGGTTAAGACTCTTTACTCTTCTAATGTTTACAAGACTTAAGTAAAATTATCATTACGTCTGACAAGACTGGTAACCCTCAATATCATTTATTTATTAAGCACAAGTCCTCATGGTATTGTATTAAAAAGCTATTGAGGTCATTTTCCAAACAACTGGGCGTCCATATGTCTATTGTCATATGTTTCCATTTGTAGGAGTTTAAGGACCAAGAGACACTGATGAGGTCTAAATTTAAGATTTTAAGTTTCTCGCCTTCAACTTTTACTTTTATACCCAAAGAACTGAACATCTTACGGTTTAGCAATTCTCGTCTGTAACAGCTATTTTCACCTGAAACAAAATATTTCCTGGTATCCCAAATATATACTAATGTGCCACTACACTTGTACGAATTCTGTGAAACCTCCAGTTTTCTGCTCACAACGGATCAGCGCACAAATATGTCTGTAACAAGGTTTGAAACTCTATTCTACGATCAGTTCCGCCATCTTGGTATGCCTTCTTTAATTGTCCACAAATCTAGACTGTGACATAAATAATATTAACCCATCAGCAAGTATGATTCATCAAACAATATGTGGTTGCTATGGACTGTTATATATATATATATATATATATATATATATATATATATGTATTTATAATATATATTTATAACATTTCCTAAATTATGATAGGTGGAATAAATGGTTGTCACAAGAGAGCCACTTCAACGTCAGGTGTTTTCCACTGAGGAAGCACTCCTCCACTTGACGCATACATCATCCATTTATTCCACCAATGATATTTAGGAGCATTTTTTGAACTCTAGACTCAATAGATTAAGCCAGTACACTGATTGAACAATACCTGCTGCCTGAGGTACCTATTTATTATTGGGCTTACTATGTATGTATGTTTTTACTGTTTAATTTGACAGGGAATAAGAGCAAATTACCCAGTTTCCATTGCTTATTATTTTGCGTTCAGAATGGTGCCATAATCATTCCCACCCCTAACCTAGAAAACCACCTTCCTCTAATTTCACTTGTTACCCAAATGTTCCCAGCTGTACCCCATTCCTATCACAAGTAAAGACAATAACCTACCAGCCATATTTTTTAGACAGTCATTTCACATTGACAGCAAAATCTGCCGATTTATAATATTCAATAGCATGAATTTCAATAACTGCCTTGTACACCTGCCTTCAAAACAAACTGCTTGAAAGTGCCTGTCACAAGCAACACCCATGCAAACATATTTAAGGTGTAAAATATAGCAAAGAATTTATTTTGTGTACTGAAATAAACTAATTTATACTGTAGATATAGATAGTCCTTTTTATATTTTATCAAACTGTATACTTTTATAATGAGGAGTGTATTACATCCTTATTATTGTCACTCTGCTATGTCATAGAGGGACTAGTATAACATTGATGATGTCACCACTGGGGAAGAACCCCTTTAAAAAAAACAACAACAACAAAACTCTTATTTTATGATGTGCCTGGTATTTGCCAATGGTGGTAATTTTAGGTACCACTGTATGGCATTTAATGGTTTAAAAAGGTATTACAAAAACCATGAACTTTTGGGCAATTTTCAATCTGTAGATTAAAAAGAATCTTGTAGATAATTCCAAATGCGCACTAGACCTGGATGGGTGCTGATCCCTCAAAGTCCCCCACCCTCAAGGGTTAAGCGATATAGCAATCCCATGAATACTAGGGTCGCACTCCAAGCAAATAGTTTAATAGTGAACCACACACATAAAAGTATCACAACGTTTCGGGGACCTTGCCCCTTCCTTGCTAAAAAGAATCTTGACAGATTCTGGTTGGAGTATAGATATCCGTGTTCTTATGTTAGTTCATTTCTGATGTCTGATCTGTTACAATTTTTATGATTTCCAATTTTATATAAAAAAAAAAAACTATGAAAAAAACTGTATTGTATAATTTTCCTCATTATGATGGTATCGTTCTCCGAGAGTTTACATTAGTCAGAGATTGCCAGGAAAGCAAGTTGATCATCTTCATTTTGTATCTTGGTAAAATACTGGTCAAATTAACACATCCCATGCATCATTTTTTAAGTGCACAACTCACTTTGGGCCATATTTATAAAAAGACTCTTGGCGCCGCGTTTATAAAGCTCGATATAGCAATTTAGCCATACTGCGCTTTATCAGTAATGTACCACAGTAGCCATTAATGTACAGCCACGGACGTACATTTACGCTAAACGTTTGTTGATTAACGAACGCCAATCATAGAAAACCATGCAGTAGTAAACTACCGCAATGGTATTCTATGGGGATTGTAAATCTCCGATCGTAGAATTTCGATTGGTATCGGTAATTTACGATTATTATCGGTAATTTACAGTAACAATTGTAAATTAATGATTGCTAAACTAAATGAAGTAAACAATCGGTTTAATAATCGTTCAACCAATCGTTAAAGGCGTGATACCGTACCGTTATGAATATGGCCCTTGGAATCAGATATAATTTCACATTCAGGGTCAAGTTTCGTAAGCCCCCTGACTCAGTAAGTGTTAATTGTAAAACAGAGGTTGAGCCATGATCAAGTTCGGACTAGTTAGGACCTGGTCATACTTGGTCAGAAGAAGAACTTTTAGTCTTAGGGGGAGATACAATATGGCCCTTTTCCGTCTAAAACCCACGTTAACCCAAAAAAAATTCGGGTTAACGTGGGTTTTAGATGGAATTTAGAGCACAGCACCATTTCCTAACGCTGTGGAGCGTTAAGGTCACGCTCCTTACCTTAGCCCGATCCCGTGATGCAATAACTGACGTAATCCCGTTTACGTCAGTTATTGTATCGCGGGATCGGGCTAAGGTAAGTAAGGTCGGAGGTATTGAATCTCCCCCTTTTTTATTTGCACTTAATCCACAGTTGTTGACAAGTGTATCAAGACAAAGAATAAACTTAAAATAGAAAGTTATAGTCACCCTTCAGATAAGAAAACTATGATAGATCTCGCTTTAGAAACTGATCTGGGGTCCGTAAATAAAACAATGTCAGGGTATGGGGGTACCTACCAAGGGCACTGTTATAAAGGAGCAGTATTGCTAAGTAGCGTGGCCGTGCCTTTAATGACTGCGATTATACATTTCCGATCATGGTCTTAAAATTACAAAAGAGACTTTACAATCACAATCGTGATCGAACATGGACGGTGGTAATTGTACAATCGCTCATACAATACCATAGCAGTAGTCTACGGTTTGTGGCCGTACTTCTACGGCCCTAAGAGACAGTTTTTGGGGGCGACATTCCCTTTAAATAGAATTGTTTTTTTTCAAAACTAAAAGCCCCACTCCCAGGGAGGTAGGAAACTTTGTTCGAATTGAATTTTATAGTTGGAACAAATTCTAGTATTTTTTTTTTCACCCCATTTCTTGAATGGACATGAACAAGTTAATAGAAGAGCTGTTATTCTGGGTCCTTGGATAAGGGCGATACACGCGTGGGAACAGTGACTGAAGCAGCTTCTGTTTTTCTGGTTAGCACTTGGAAATATTACAGTGGAGTTCTAATTATACTGTAATGATCCCTAGGTATTTGCACGGAGCCAGCGAGGGGATTTTTTTTCTACTGGTGAGCAAGATCAAAGGAATACTACAAATACCTGTCAATCAAACGCTACCTCTCCTTGTCGGCTTTATAGTAATGATATGTTTTTGCTCCTTAATAGAAATGTATATAAACTGTCACTCCAATTGGTCAGGGGGAAAAACAATTGCTAGAGAGTTAAAACTATCCCCATCCAATATCCATAGGACAGATCATGTATGCAGGTAAAGACAGAAAGCAGATTGAAACCACTTAATTAATTAGCATTGGTATGAATGTGGCCTTTAAATACTGACGACTGAAGGTGCCCATACACTAGGAACTTACCTTATGACCTTCCCGCAACCTTCTTGGGCTCTTTTCTCTCTTTGGGAAAGATAAAGAAGACCAGAAGGTAAAACTAAACTTTAGACTTAAGGGGGGTGATGCAATATTGGGTGCAAACCAAGTCAGTGTAAAACTCTTGCTATCCGATGTTTGTATTATAAGGTTTTACACTGACTTTGCGTTGCCTGCGCCATTTCCGAGAATGGTCGGAAATGGCCTCCTATTCAGTGCCTCCTATTCTGTGCCGTCAGTGTGGCACTGAATAGGAGGCGTTAGCCAGCGCACTTACCTGGCAGAGATCCTGCGATGTACAAAATCTCGCACAGGGAGGGAACTTGGGCAGGTGAGGTGCGTTGGAAGAAAATATTGCATCGCCCCCTAAATGTTTGATAAATTCGGAGATCGAATAGTCAGATCTATCAAAAGTCTAAGTAGTGTACGGACAGCACAGATTGTTCTTCCTGCCGAAATTAAATGCGGTATAAAAATGTGTCCTGCTGAATCCATGAAAAGCTAAAAGGAAGCCGGAAGCTAATAATTAATTGGGTCTCATAAGAACATATTTGGTAACAAACAGGGCAATGTAATAAAAGTTCTTATTGTTAAAAATGGTGCTAATTTTGCCCCAACCAATCCGATGTTTTAAACGATAAGAACTTTTATTAAATCCCCCTGAAAGTTCCTTACTCTAATTAGAGTTTATTCCTTGGAGGTTTTATAACACTGACAATGGAAAGTTTCAATGAAAGTCATTGATCACTCAAAATCGCACTTTTTAACAAAGCAAAGCAATTTTATGGTTTAGTCAGAACAGTGTCTGACTATTGGACACTATAGAAGACTATAGAGAACGATTTCCACAGTGTAGCCCAGTTGGTCTCCATCTTTGATGACTATTGGGGACCCAGCAGGGGCTGAGAGTAATGATCACAAATTTATGATAGCGGACGCACAATTACAATCTTGATCGTAGATTTACAATCGCGATCGTAATTCAGTGATTGCCCATTTAATACCATTGCAGAATTTTGGTACGAAGTTTCGTATATTTACTGCCGTTATCATACCTCTACAAATAACCCACGGTATTGGAAGTTTGGCTGGTTAATAAATATGGCCCAATGGGGACACTGATTCACACTGGCATTAATATGGCATGGTCCCTGTAGTTTTGGGCAGGTATGCCATGCTTGATTCATATTCACCTATAGGGGGTGCTGGCAATTAGAATCCTTTATTGCCCTATGCTGGGTAAGTTATTATCAGAAGAGATTAGTGCTTTGTGGATGCAATAGTGTGCAAATTTATTTTTCTTTCACATTTTGCATCAGTTAAACTAACCCAATCAGGGAAGTGTATCCGTCATGTATCTGCAAAGTGCCTACCAAGCTTTGGTCCATTGGCACCTTAAACATAAAAGTTCTTATCGTTAAAAATGGTGCTAATTTTATCCCAACCAATCAGATCTTATTTAACATTTGAAAGCTAATCTGGTTGGTTGGGGCAAAATTAGCACCATTTCTAACAATAAGAACTTTTATTAAATCTCCCTGCATTTACAAATGTTCCTTTTGATAAAGCACCTTTTCTGCATTGTGGGAAAATAACAGTTCCCACTTTAATTAAAATCCTGGAGTATTTTAGCCTCCGGGGACAAAGTAACTTCAAACCTTATGATAGAGGATCCAGAGGTCAAGACCAAAATTCCATGTCTGTAACTGAGGACAGAGGTGGCGCCTAAGTAAAAAGATCTTTTCCTATGTTCGGGTTCTTTTGAGTTATTGCATTTCTTGTTTTCTTCTTCTAGTGGTGTCAGCTGTAAGTGGGATGTTGAGAGTTGTAGTTTAAGGGCAGCAAGTCGTGCACAGTGTAGTCAAGAACAATACAAACGACTAACATAGATATTCAACAAAGCAAAATTGTGTCATTAAAGAAAAAAAAAAAACAGGTGCAAAAGGTCCAACCTTTAAAGCAGAGGTCAAGGGTTTGTATGCTTTTTGTCCATCAGTTTATCTGACCTTGGTCAACTCTGGTTATTAATTGCTTCCCCTAAAGCACAGAGTCTTAACAAACGTACACCATGGCCAATATTCTGAGAATATTTACTTTAACTTTATCTACTATTCTCCTATTCTGTACAGAATGAACGATAATCTAATAATCTGTCCTAGCAATCTTTATCTAACGTCTAGCTTAAAATGCAACTATATTCAAACACCCACCCCCCAACACTTTAAAATTTGTATTTGCCAGGGAGGTAGGAATCCTATTCCTTTCTAATGTTAGAGCAGTGATGGGAATTTCACAGCTCATGGCCCTGGTCTACCACACACATTTAGCAGATGGAACATCTCATTTTGGGACTAGAGATGTGATCCGGATCTGACACGAACCCGGATATGACACGAAACTCCTCGGTTCCCAAATCCGAATGATCCGTCCGAATACAGATGGATCGCCCAAATTTCGGAACATGTACGGAGCTATTTTCAAAAATTAGCAATATAGCTAAATTAGCAATAGCATCAAACATTCGAAAATCCTCGAAAATACAACCGGAAACTCGAAAATGGTCTCCGATCATATTTTCAAGAATTTTTAAACGTTCGAGGCTATTTTCAAAAATTATCGAAAATTAATTTCGGTTTTGGATTTCTGGATCTTCTAGATTTTCCCTAGATCCGGAAATCCGAAAACAGAATGGAACTAGTGCGTTTCGGCCATCTCTATTTGGGACCAACTTTGCAAATGCAAAATGAACATACTAGAGTGGGGAACATCACTGGGATGCAGCTGGAATGTCCATAATAGATATTAGATCAATAAGGCATATGAACGTCTGCCTATTATATCTGTTGTATTCAATTAGATCAACTGGACTTGGCGTTTAGTTCTTGAAGACGTTTCGCTAGTCATCCGACTGGCTTTCTCAATTCAGAATGACTTGTACAAGAATCTGTGGCAATTATGTACCCTGGAAAATCCCAATTAGCATATCACAGCCAAGTGTTAAGGGCGTGATTGGATAGTGGCTAAGAGGTGTTATAGGAACGCCCAGAGTAAGGTGTTAAAACAGCATTGTACATGGCAGACAGTTGGTGTCGAACCCCCCCACCTCTATTTAGGCTTGGTTTCTTTATTTTCACACCAACTGTCACCAACTGTCTGCCATGTACAATGCTGTTTTAACACCTTACTCTGGGCGTTCCTATAACACCTCTTAGCCACTATCCAATCACACCCTTAACACCTGGCTGTGATATGCTAATTGGGATTTTCCAGGGTACATAATTGCCACAGATTCTTGTACAAGTCATTCTGAATTGAGAGATCCAGTCGGATGACTAGCGAAACGTCTTCAAGGACTAAACTTCAAGTCCAGTTGAAATAATTGAATACAACAGATATACCATGACCTGGATGGATGAGAACCTTCACAAGTCTGCCTATTATCTATATTAATATGGTCAGGCATATGAAGGTCTGCCTATTATCTATATTAATATGGTCAGGCATATGAAGGTCTGGCCTATTATCTATATTAATATGGTCAGGCATATGAAGGTTCGCCTATTATCTATATTAATATGGTCAGGCATATGAAGGTCTGCCTATTATCTATATTAATATGGTCAGGCATATGAAGGTCTGCCTATTATCTATATTAATATGGTCAGGCATATGAAGGTCTGCCTATTATCTATATTAATATGGTCAGGCATATGAAGGTCTGCCTATTATCTATATTAATATGGCCAGCATAAGTACAGGAAAGGTTATAGTGCATTTTGGTTTATTTGTAAGTTGTGGTAACAAATAAACTTGTTTTGTTAAAAAGTAATTGAAGAAACCAAGTGGTTCAGGACCATCTACCCCACTTAACCTTAACAAAAGACATTGGGAAGGAGCAAAGGTTCCATGTGACTTCATGACCAAGGGTGACCCTTTCAAACCTGTTGATCCCAGATGCCACCAAGAATATTAAGGGGGAACACGATTGGGAATAGCCTGAAGGAATTAAAGGGAAAGTTCAGTGGAAAATTTAGTTTATACTACACATTCCTAGTTATTCTACATATTCTCTCCCATTTTGAAAAATCAGTTGATTTCATACCCTTTGCTGTTCCCTGCTGTTGACATTATTGAGCTGCCATTTCAGGTTCTGTAACGGTCCTTCTTCTTCCCAGAATGCACCACTACCTTGGAATGTTCCTAACAGTCATTTCTACTGATTGGCTGCTGGATGGGTCAAACATGCTCAGATCTCTACTGAGCAACTGAATCAACCCAGGCACTGGGTCAAGGGCAAAACCATAATGGTCTCTATTAGGGGTCCTGCAAACAGGAAGTCAGTATTTCGGTTGCATTTATTTATACACAGATACAATGCTGAATGGGCAGATTAAGGTCATTGGGATGGGAAAATACTGCTCTTTGTTCTTAAAAGAGTATCAGGGTTATTCAATAAAATTCTTATCGTTTAGAATGGTGCTAATTTTGCCCCAACCAATCAGATGTTAGCTTTCAAATGTTAAATAAGATCTGATTGGTTGGGTAAGATTAGCACCATTTTAAACGATAAGAACTTTTATGGAATCTCCCTGTCTGTATTTACACTGAGGTCCTAACAATTGACAATCCCACCACAAACATGTGGAGAAACAAAATAAAAACCACAGAATAAGAGCATTGGTTTTAATTGTTATGTGAAATAAATATTCCAGTGGTAAGAGAACAAGATGGGTCGCTAATTTGCAAAATCCTTTAACAAACGTTACCGTGACCGTAAATGTATGATCGCAATCGTAGATTTACTTAATTGTAAGATTGCCTATAAATACCATTGCAGAAGTCTACTATCACATGGTATTGTACCAAAGACCTTTTACGATAACCCGCGTTATCGTGAGTTGCCAATACCACGGGTTATTGAATACGGACCAATGTTTCTTTTGTCTTGGTGAGTATCAGCACATTACCAATCGGACCCAAACCAAAAAGCCAATGGAGGAAACTGTATGAGCCATATTTATTAAGGAGCGCTCTCGCTTTTTAGCAACCGGTTCAATGATCGTTAAACTGATTGTTAATTTCCAATCGGTTTAGTGATCCTGAATTTCCGATCGTTATTGTAAATTTAGGATAATAATTGTACATCACCAATAATGTCATCGTAGATTTACAATCCACATAAAATACCATTGCGGTAGTTTACTTTTGCATGGTATGCTACGACCGAACATTTGTCAATTAACGAAGTTGTGTGTAAATGTACAACTGCGGCCGTACATTAACGGCTGCTGTCGTACATTACAGATAAGACCGCGCTTTATGAATATGGCCCGTAACAAAGTCCTTAGTCAAGCAAATTACATGTTAACCAAGCTCAGACTACTATATCTTATGTATTGAGTGCATGTTCTGGTTCTACTCTATACTAGGGATGGCCGGTTCGCGGATCCGAACCCGGATCCGCCGCGGATTTATCCCGTCCGCGAACGGCGGATTTTTCCGGATTTTCCACCTTCCGAACTTCCGAACTGCTGATTTCTCGTATTTTTGAAAATTTTCGAAATTACGAGTTTCCCGTATTTTTAAAAAATTTTCGAAAACACAAGAAAACTCGTAATTTTCGGAAATACAAGAATTTCTCTTATTTCCATAAATATGTATTTTCGAAAATTTTCGAAATTACGAGGATTACTCGTATTTTCGAAAATGTGAGAAAACTCGTAATTTCGAAAATACGAGAAATCTCGTAATTTCGAGGGTATTTTTCCTTTTATTGGGTCCACTCGCGGATTTTTGAATTATCGAATTTTTTCGAAAATTCGCGGATCCTCGAGCGGACCGGATTTTGCGAAGTTCGGACATCTCTACTCTATACAACATTGTTTATTTCATTCAAAGGCATACAAAATTCCATAAAAAAAAGTTAAAGAAGTTTTTGTTCTAAATTGGACAATCCCTGATTTTTTCCACAGTTTCTGTCCCCAGGATTTCCTAGATCTTGATGAATTTATTCAGTTCTCCCTGCTAGTCAGCATTTAATGTACGGATCCTCCTGCACATTTCAATTCCTAAAGCCTTAAAAATCTCCTCTAGGTTTACATAGATATATCCACCGTATCACAGCTGTGTTGGCAAATTTAGACACCTTCATGTCCATTTATTCCAGATAATAAAAATAGTAATCCTTTAAAAGCAATTTAGCTATTGCTCTAAATACAAATTAACATTTATTGCCTGTTTGTCATTTTTTGGGGGTCATGCATAACAGAGAATTAGCTTTCCTTAGCCTTGACTGATATTCAGTTATCCTAACGTTAACTCAAGGGTACACGTTGGTGAGGAAATGGCTTGCAAGATTATCATTGCTCTGTGATGAGGCAAAGAGCTGTTTTTACATCTCCCTCTCTAAATAAGGAAACTGCCTTCCAACACATATGACCATTACACCAATGCAGTCCTTGAGCTCTTTCATATAAACATTACAGTGGGTGAACTGTGGAAACTGGTGGAGAAGATTGTACCAGCTCACAGCGGGCTTTTCTGCGGCTGGTTAGTGGTCCGGACTCTACTGCACTTTTATTCTTGGCATACTGCTGATGTCAGAATGACGACGTGGAATGGGCAAGTCTCTGATCTATAAAGATAGCTCAAGCTAATATATCTAGGCTGTCGTACAGAAATCAAGAACTCTAAAACATGGTTCCCACCAGTCTGATGTTTCCTGATATCTCTCTCTTGTCTCCTCAATTGTTTCTAGACTTTAGTTTGATGTTAGCAATCTCTTCCTGCTTGCCAAAAATAAGTCTCTGCCGCCATGCTAAAGAGAGAAAAACAAGAAGGGAGGTATTTTTAGGGCCATTAATTCTGACCACGTGTCCAGAAGTTGCACCGGGTGGCCGTAGCACTAAGGTTTCACATCACTATGTCCTACGGAGTCAGTGTGCACTGGACGTTGTCTGCTTTTGTCATCCTTGGCTACCTGGTTGGGATTGTTTTGTTGTATCCTATTCCAGTCAGGGATAATGGAACTTTATTGGAAAGGAGATGGGGGACCTTCTTCGCTAGGTCTTATGGGACGCCTGCCGATAAAATGGATGTAAGGTGGAAGAGTGACTATTTCTTTGGAATCAAGAGACACCGAAGACTTTATTGCAACATTGGAATCGGATACCACCTGCAGGTTCTCTCCGATGGAAGGATAAGTGGTGTTCATAGTGAAAACCAATACAGTGAGTTAGCTCCTGAAAAGTCATAAAGTTGAGATCATATAAAATCGACACCCTCTGGTAATTACAATGTGGAAACCCAATATTATTAAGTGATGGTTTAAAAATCAAGCCACGCAAGAGATTCCTTTTGCCTTAAACATCACATGATGATTTGGGCCAAATACGCGATGCTAAATATTTCTCTTTACTGTTTAGAAAAACATATTAATTTATTATATCAACTTTTAATGCTCGGATCACTCAAGGACACTATTTATAAAGCACGATTTACTGATCGTTACATAATGAACACGTTGCTAATTAACGATAGTGATCATTAACTAACGGCCATATTTTGATTTTGCCTTACGTTCATGATCTTGGTTGTTACTTTACTTGCCGTAAATTTGAGAAATTGCTCACGTTTTGGGTACCTGGACCCAGTCCTTATTATGAAATCACAGCATTAAAATGTTGAGTATCTTTATTTTGTGATATTGTCACTTTATTAATAGGCTAAAAAAATGGATTTATATTACCAGATATAACTATTTAAATCTGTTTTTGAACCTCCCTTTATTACATATTATTGGAATATGTAAGATTTATAGAAACCTATTCAAACCTGTGGATTGGATCCTCTTTGGGGGGAGCCATTTTAACCATAGTTTATGGCTTCATGTGGCTAAATCTCTATAAGTCCCTAGAAATGCTGGAGTGTGCTCTCTAATCGTTACCTTGACACTGAATTAGGATCATGCTGTGTGTACCTAAAAGTAAACCTGCCCTTGGACAGTAAAAATCCAGGCTTCTCAAGTTGTACACAAGGGTAAGCTTACCACAGTAAGCAGTGTAAAGGTTACGGTACTGTAGTTTGCAGGGAAACTTTGTTTACAGAGATTTATATTAATTGACATGTGTTTTTCATACTAATATCTTGCCTTTACTCCATATGCCAGTAACCACCTTTAGCAATCTGCAACAACTGGGCAAGTGCATACTCAGTGAGTAAAGGGTGTGGAGATGGAGGGCCACATTGTTCGCCTGAAGCACGACTCTTTAGTAAATAATTTTCTGTGCATGAGGAAGATTATTTCTAGCATTGGTGTTTATCAGGTTTTAGTTGCCCTTACTAAATAACATTTACTGTATAAGGCAAGTTAAACGAATGCAAGTGTTACGTCACAGATCATTTACGTGCTTATTGTTAGACTTTTTATTGTCAAATGGGACATTTTAAAATTAGAAAGTACCCTGCCAAGCAGGGGGGGGGGGGTGGAACCTGCAAATAAAAAGGATTAGGAGGAGGGAATAATCAATCCTACCTGAAATCCTAAGGTATCCTGCTAATTTCTATCATTTGTAAACCCTCCCTAAAGGCCATATTCTATAATCGTAAAAGTTCGACCACGGACGGAGAAATCTATGGACATTTGTGATAGCTCATTCACACAATACATGTGGTAGTAAACTACAGCAATAGCATTGTATGTGTGTTGGTACAATTATGATATCGATCGCATATACAATACTATTGCACTAGTCTTCTACCACACGGTATTATATAAATGAGCTATCGCAAATAGATTTCTGCTTGTACTTTTACGGTAACCCATGGCATAAATTTTTGAAAATGGCCCTTAGGGTGTGTTTACCAAAGCGTTGTCATTTAACATATGTAATAAAAGTTCTTATCGTTAAAAATGGTGCTAATTTTGCCCCAACCAATCAGATTTTATTTACCATTTGAAAACTAACATCTGATTGGTTGGGGTAAAACTTTTATTACATCTTCCTGCTATTACCTTATCAGATGAGATAAATGATCAAGTGCATTTCTAAGAAATTGCAGTAATCAGGATGGTATCAACTGCATTCAAAAAATATAGCAAAAGTCTTTCAATTTTGTAGTGTCCCTGATTTTATTGCTCATTTGGCAAGTTCTATTCATACAGACCTGTTCATATACTTATTATACTTATTACAATAAATAATTAAAAGCTTTTCTTGTTCACTTAGGTTTGTTAGAAATCTCAACTGTAGATCGGGGGATCGTAAGCTTGTTTGGAGTAAAAAGTCACTTGTTTGTAGCAATGAACAACAAAGGACGGATATACGCGTCAGTAAGTATCTATATGTTCATTTTAATGGTTTCTATATATTTTTTGGAGATTTGTCCTGACTAAAAATTAGTTTAGCCATTTTTTGAGTTTTTATTTTTTTCCTATTCCAACTTTTTAATGAACTTTTTTCGTTCAGTCCTTCAAGCCACCAAACGTTTGTAAAATGTATTAAAACTTATACATTATTAATAAAATAACTTGGCTTGTCTCTGTGGTTTATCAAGTCTGTTTATTATTTAAATGACAACTTCACACTCATATTGACACATTTTAGAAAGAATGTCCTCTTAGAAATTTAGTGAGCTGGTTATGAGCTTGAGCATGCCCAGAGAGACAGCTATATTAATTAAGTTCAACTTTCTTCAGCCAAGTGGTATTTAGTGATTCTATCCGATTGACATTAATATTCTGGAATCAACAATTATTGGTTCTTTTTTTAAATCACAGTTTACAATAATCTCTGATTAACAGAAAGTAGCTGTGGAAAGACTGATAAAAATGAATATCTAAATATAAACTTATTTTGTGTATTTATATAATTATCTACTCCTATGTTGTTGTGGAACATTTCTAATAGATGCTACATTTTGCTATGATTTAGAAGTATACTGTATTCTTATATTAGTTTATTGTCTGAGTGTTTTAGGGACATTCATGCACAATATAATATAATATCCCTCATATATAAGGGATCTCTTGCGTGTTTCATGATTGTCATGCTTTGGTAAAGGCTTTGGATAGTAAAACTGGTGTGCTATACATTAATTGTCATACTGTGTGGCTAGAATTGCAACAAAAGTGGTTTTTCCCACTAAACGCGTTTCTGTGCATTTGTTTTTTAAAAAAAGAAATAAAATGTATTTAATAATGTGTTCCAATCTGTTGCGATCCAGTGTTTTAAAAAATGCTGCAGTCCAAATAATCAAGCTTATTTTAGCACACACCATATCACAGAGCGACCATGACTCAGATATCCATAAAATCACTAGAGTTTATTAAACATATTTGCAAGACACCAGAAACACGTGCCTTACGCATTTCGAGCTAAGCATAGCTCTTAATCATAGGCATTTTAAAAATGCACGTAGGTTTTTAAAATGCACTGCTGCATGCGCTTATGTCCAGAAATGCTTTCTATATAACTGTGGGCATTTATTAAATGCAGATGTAATAAATAAATGTTGTATACCTTTTACCACTTCACGTTTTGTAGTGTAACTGTGGTACATCTGTGCCTGCAGGAGCCGGGAACGAGCGTAAGGTACTTACCCGATTGCTCACTCCTCCACAGTGTCCTCTGACAGATCCTGACACACTTGCGCATGCGCAAGTACAATGCACATAGACAACAGAGTCCGCCGGGGCTCCACTGAAGTCCTGGTGGACTACCAAAAAAAAAATTTTTTCAGTGGAGATACCCTTTAATGACCTGCATATAAAAAAAGATTTGATTTTAATATTTTAAGTTATTTGGTTCCCTTGCTTGTTATTTGTGCAATAATTGCAGGTAATATTTGGTAACAATTAGTTAAATATTAGTCATTTTTGTCCAAGGAAATTACCCCTTTAAGTGCTTAAAGGGTAACTGTGGTCTCGAATTCTTCTAAACTAGTAAGAATGATATAAAAAGCCTTCCATCATACCTTAAAATAAAACCTAAATCACATCTCTAGATAACATTTGTAAGAAGTTATCACTGAAAAGGTTCAGCAATATTACTTCCTACTTGAACATTTCCTGTTTTCATCCATGTGACCAGCCTCTGCCTGCATTAATAGGCTCCCCTTCTCAACTGTCAATTTTTCCCCCAGGTACTTCCTGATTTCCTCAGAATTAAGTCTTAACAGAGCATGCTTCTCCCCTGGGGCGGACGGGTGGGGCAGAGGTCAGGTGATGTCACTGAGTCATGTGTGTGTAAAAAATTGTACAATCCCAGAAAATATCTGCAAAGTATATAAAAAACTGCTTGTTTGGAAAATCTCACTGCATTATTTCTGAATGAAATAATGCATATTCATGAATGTTCCATATTCTTTGTGCACCATAATTGCGGATTTCTAATAATTCATTGTCATGTCTCAGCTGCCTGATGACGAATTTTAATATTCAGTGTTATATTGAATTATTTTGCTCTTTGTTTAAAAAAAATAAACTGGGAACCTTTATCTGAAAATACAACGTATTAGTCCTTTTAGGGAGAAAAAAACCCACTTCATTTTGATATGTAGATATGTGAATAAACAGAAAAGAACGATAACATTATTTTTTTACGGCTTATAACAATTTACACGTATCACTTTGTGTCCTAATTAAACATATGTAGCATAATATTTCTGTGCAGAAATGCCTTCAGTGAAGGAGAGAGGGGATGTACCTAAATCTAAAAGTGAAATTAGCTGGAGGGCATTCTCAAGTTAGAGATTGAATTGATTACAAACTGGTACATCATTTATAAGTAAAGTTATACACTATAAGCAATAGATTATATTCTCTGCTTGGGTAAAGAAAGGAGTTTAAATTAAAGAAACTGGTATGGATCCACAGTTTCCACTTTATAGTAAAGTAAACTTTTCCAAATAAGTTTAAAGACCAACAGGGAGATTCAATAAAAGTTCTTACCGTTTAAAATGGTGTTAATTTTGCCCCAACCAATCAGATGTTATTTAACATTTGTAAGCTTACATCTGATTGGTTGGGGAAAAATTAGCACCATTTTAAACTATAAGAACTTTTATTGAATAACCCTGCAAATTTATAATCGCATGGTATCTCTATTTAGCGATACCGTGCCTTTAACGATTGTTGCCATGATCATATGTTTACGATCGTTGTCATAAATGTACGATATCGGTCTTAAATAGTCAGAGTTTACATTGGCACTGAATTATTTGCACCCAATAAACACAAACACGGTGACTTTTACCAATAAAGCGTTTTAAATTTGCTTTGTACCCAGTACAGTCAAGAAAAGCCAGCAAAATCTTTAGCAAGGTTGTTTTGCTATTAAGGGAAGACTTGCTGCCCGAAGGAACATAGAATACTTGAGAGTATATCAGGCTACATAAGTATCCATCTTTAAACCGTGTCGGAGGGATTTACTGATTATACGCCATGTGGACATTTTAAATATAAAGTGTATCACAGCTCCGATTTGGCATCGAGTTACATTTGGCGTATTTGCTGGCTAATATGAATTGCACTATAAATATGTAAGAGGCAAATAAAAGTAAACGTTCGCTAATGTGCATCTGCAAGAGCAGAGAGTGTGCGAGTAAAACAGGTGTCATGTGAACCACACGGATTGAGAGAGACGAAGAACGAGATTTATTGTTGGGTGCAGACTTTCAGGCACCACCTGTCATAATGTCTTCTCATCCTTTACAAATAATGAGTTTTTAAAGTGTCCTTGTCAAGCCACCAAAGCCTACTGTACTGTACTCACGTAGGTGAGAAGTATCTAGAGATGCCTCATCCTTGCAAGGGGCCAGGTCATGGCATTTCTATACTCAATGTCTTACCTCACCCACAGATATCAAGGGGCTATTTAAGACTATTTTTTGCTATTAGCGTTAAGGATTATCTACATTCAGGCGTCGGACAGGCCATATGTTTAAGGAGCCGGATATAAAATGGTCACATCATATTATGTGAAACACCAAACTCATAGTAATCCTCGCAGTAACATAATGCTGGGATAGCAACAGGCAACCCAAAATTATTGATGGTCAGCTGTCACCATCCAATATGTCTTAAGCCCGACATACGTGTAAAGATTAACAGGGAGATTCAATAAAAGTTCTTATAGTTTAAAATGGTGCTAAATTTGCCCCAACCAATCAGATCTTATTTAGCATTTGAAAGCTAACACCTGATTGGTTGGGGCAAAATTAGCACCATTTTAAACGATAAGAACTGTTATTGAATAACCTTGTATGTTTGTTTCCCAACTGTTACATCTATAGATTTTGCAGTAAAGAGGACAGTCCAATCTATGAAAACAGAAGGCGTGATTGGCTTATTGCAAAGCTTCATTCTTGTGTCTTATCAATGGTCCATTTCAAGGGCAACACAAGTGGAGGAAAGTCCTGCAGGGAGATTCAATAAAAGTTCTTATCTTTAAAATGGTGCTAATTTTGCCACAACCAATCAGTTGTTAGCTTTCAAATGTTAAATAAAATCTGATTGTTTGGGGCAAAATTAGCACCATTTTTAACAATAAGAACTTTTATTGAATCTCCCTGCTGGTTCTTTGTAAGTCATACATGGAAGTAGGGCAATAGGGACTTATTACCAGTGAAACAAGTTTCCTAATTGGACTGTTTTTTTCATGGGCCCATTACAAGCTAAAGTCGTGGTTCAGTTTCACCTGAAGAGTAACAGCAACAGATAAAATGTTCATTATTTTCACAGATTTTCTATAAGGTTTGGGCACTTCTTTTTATTTTTAGTTCCTTCTGTTAATTATGTAAGGATAACTTTGGATGTTACAAATATAAGATCAGTGCCCACAAGTTAGAATTAAATTCCCCGGATCACATCTTTTGCTGCAGCCTGTGAAATTAAATTGCAGATAATGTTTAAACTTCCTGCTTCCAGTAGATTGACATCACATGAACTTCTGCTTATTCTTTATCCCTGTGAGCAGAGCATGCTCATTTAGGGGCATATTTATAAAGGTGCGGTATTGATATTTTGCGATATCATGCCTTCAACATATGTTACTGTGTCGTACAATTACAACTGAGGTCGTAGATCACAATCGTAATTGTATGACCGTCCGCATGGTATTGTACGAATGACCATTCACTAATATACATCTGTGACCGCACTTTTATGATAAGTTGCTGATACCAGGGCTATTATGGTGGGGCTATTAATGCAGGCAGATATTGGTCACATGGCTACAAGCTGGTGAAAGCAGGAAGTGTTCAGGAAGTTATATGGCTAAACCTTTCCAGGAATATCATTTCTCACAAGTGATCCATTGTTTATTTTAAAGACCAACTAATGGATTTAAAGAAGACGCTGACTTGGGTCTGAGCTATAAATCTTAATCTACTTTAAATATTTCTACTTTTCTGGGCAAATCTGCATGAATATATATGTTCTATAGTCAGAATCATAGAACACATTAATGCCCAGCATGGCTACAGAAACACAGAACTAGGAAAGGGTTGATGAAGGGTTAACAGTCTATTTGTAAGTAATACACAAAAGAAATTAATATCCTGTAAAATATATTTGTATGAATAGTGCTTGACTATGTCATCAGTAGAGATGACCGAACTTTAACTCGTTTTTGAACTTTTGAACTAAATGGAAAGTTCGAAAACAGACCCATTAAAGTCAATGGGAGTCAAATAGTTCAAAAAGTTTTAATGAAATATCTGTTGTATTCAATTAGATCAACTGGACTTGAAATGTAGTTCTTGAAGACGTTTCGCTAGTCATCCGACTGGCTTTCTCAATTCCCCACTAGCACAGAGGCAAAGACTGGCTTTCTCAAATCCCCACTAGCACAGAGGCAAAGGCTAAAGAAATGAAACATCTCAGAGGAGCCCTTAAAACTTGTGGATATCCAGACTGGGCCTTTGTCAAAAGAAGTAGAAGGAAAGAAAAGAACACGAATAACAACAGTGAAGGGGAAAAGCAAGACAGGAGGAAGAACATGGTCATCCCATATGTAGCAGGGGTCTCCGAGAAATTAAGAAGAATTTTCAAAAAACATCGTATCCCTGTCTGCTTTAAACCGAACAACACACTGAGGCAGCAATTGGTACATCCGAAAGACCCAATACCAAAACACAAGAAAAGCGACATCATATATGCAGTGCAGTGCAGTGAAGAATGCTCTGATTTGTATGTGGGGGAGACCAAACAGCAACTGCATCAACGTATGGCCCAGCACAGAAGAGCCAATTCCTCGGGTCAGGACTCAGCCGTGTATCTGCATCTTAAGGATAAAGGACATACCTTTGAAGATTGTAATGTTAATATACTGGCGAAGGAACGTGACTGGTTCAAGAGAGGTGTTAAGGAGGCCATTTATGTGAAAATAAAGAAACCAAGCCTAAATAGAGGTGGGGGGGTTCGACACCAACTGTCTGCCATGTACAATGCTGTTTTAACACCTTACTCTGGGCGTTCCTATAACACCTCTTAGCCACTATCTAATCACACCCTTAACACCTGGCTGTGATATGCTAATTGGGATTTTCCAGGGTACATAATTGCCACAGATTCTTGTACAAGTCATTCTGAATTGAGAAAGCCAGTCGGATGACTAGCGAAACGTCTTCAAGAACTACATTTCAAGTCCAGTTGATCTAATTGAATACAACAGATATACCATGACCTGGATGAATGAGAACCTTCACAAGCATATTTTTAATGAAATACAATTAAAATATCAATGGTAACTTAATGAAAATAGATCTGGGACCTGGGAAACGGTCTGGGGAACACACTTAACTATCCAGAACTTTAAAAAATTCAAATCTGGGTCCGGGATAGTTCGAGAAGTCTGAGTCCATTTGAACTTGATAAGTTTGGCTCGAACTCAGGTTTGAGTTTGAGTTCTAGTCCATCTCTAGTCATCAGTTATAATCAGTGCTTAGTTATGTGATTGGTTATAATCAGTGTTTAGCTGTGTCATCAGTTATAATCAGGGTTAAGCTTTGTCATTGGTTATAATCAAGGTTTAGCTATGTTATCAGTTACAATCAGTGCTTAGCTATTGTTAGAATAATATATCCTATACTAATCCAATCTGGAAACTGATGCCTAGTCTAGAACACTGAAAAATCCTTCACAGCTGCGGGAGACAGAATTGAGACACACACACGGAATGTACTGAACTCTATCTCAGTTTATTCAGTTCATACATTGGCATATATCAACCAGGGAAAAACTTTGCAAGACAACAGGGGCTTTACCAGACATCATGTCTGCAAATAATATAATAAAACATGTCTTGGAATGTGAAGATAGAGTCAGGTTGACACAAAATTGTGGGAGGCAGAAGACCTTGAGATAAAATATTATCTATGGCCATAAGAACAGCTTGGTACATTTCGAGAAAAACAGACTAAGTAAAATGGACACAAAATGGCGTCAAAAAACAAAATGGCTGCTATTAGGCTAAGTGATTGTAGAGAATATATAAAAACCTAACAGCTATATCATCAGTTATAATTAGTGCTTATCTATGTCATTGGTTATAATCATTGCTTAACTACGTCATCAGTTATAATCATGGTTTAGCTATGTCATCAGTTATAATCAGTGCTTAGCTTCAGTATGTCATTGGTTATTATCAGGGTTTAGCTATGTCATTTTTGTCAAATGAAAACTTACTGAAACTTGTGTGTCATAGGGAATAATGCATCCTCTACTTATATTGTACAGTAAGGTTGGTCATTAAATGATATAATTTAAAGCTACAGTTGCATTTATCGGCTGCTTTTATTTGTCTAGCATTATAGTTATTATATTATATAACTGATGTCCTCTGAAAGGGAAATACTATGAGGGACCATAAGCTGACACAATTTGTAATGTGATGGTTTGTGTCTGCATTGTTTCCCAGCAAAGAGTCATTTTTATGTTTCGGTATCTTACACACAACGTGTGGTCTAGTAAACAATGACATTGAGATGGAATCCTGTCAGGCCAGAGACATTGCGTGTCTTTAAGTAAAGCCATCCAATTAGCTAGATAAAAACTGAAAACTGATGTCAGAAAATAAAAGGTGACGTCCTATAGATTCCTGTGATGTTATATTAATATCCTGATGTATTTACAGATGAGCCATTTAATTGTGTTTGGAATGGGCAGCGGAATTTAGGGCTGGGATTCATGGAATATGTGAGATTCTTTGCTGGGAAACAATGTAGAGTAGAGTAAGGCACTACTTATTGTGGTTTCTGAAAGCTTCAAATACTATTAAAATAATTTACAGTACGACTGAAAAAATAAGTCTTTGAAGGTTTAAATATGACACTGTAAGCAAAAATAGCCTTGACTGTATGAACAATACATGAAGGCAAAAAACACTCAGACCACATACGTCTATGGGATAGCCAGATATTGTTTTTATAACTTTTAAAAATGAAGTAAAGCCTTGGAAAGTTTGACGCAATAAAGTCTAATAAATGGCTAAAAGAAGCAAAAGTAAAATAAATAACACTTATCTAAAATAGATAGACCAGATCTCATCTTGACTATTAAGATAGCCATACATAGGCAGGTGTTCTTCTGATCGGATTTCTGATTCAGCGCAACAATGGGAAATCCAATTGGAAGAATGTTTCAAAGCCTCCCACCTTGAGCCTCCAATTTTTCCCAGATCTCCTCTTGAAATCTGCAGAGAGATGGGGACTGAAGATTGAGTCTGAGGAAAATTTTCTGCCTGGTTCAATCTTCGCTTTTCTGATAAACTTCTCTACAATTTATTGGATTGCTCGAAATGTCAATCCTGAGTATTGCAGGCTTTATTCCATCTGTTCCCATGTTTATTGGGCCAACTGGGGATCTGATTTGCTAATGCTCACCTGGTTAACCTAAGAACCTATGTAATTTTTGAAAGTTTGTAAAATTGAAAACTGAATTTTAGAAAATTTAAAAAGCTAAATTGCAATAGAAAATGTAAAAAATTCAGATTCAATTGGTTTTAAATCAGATTTTTGAAAGTGTAATAGTTTCCATGGAACCGCTGTCGTCACTAGTTGACTTAAAGGCTTTGTTTTTCTATGAGAAAAAGAATATACATGTGTTAGGCATCTTTTTAGTAAGACCATTAGCAGCTTTTAAAAAAAAGAAACAAAAAAATTTTTTTTCAACATTATTCAGTTTATTGCATCATAATAATATAAATTTGCTTTTCAGACTACTTTCCAGGATGAATGCAAATTCAAGGAAATCCTGCTGTCAAATAATTACAACGCTTATGAATCTGAGCTGTATCACGGTGCTTATCTTGGACTTAGTAAACATGGAAAGATTAAAAGAGGAACAAAGATCTCCCCTGCAATGACAGTCACCCATTTTCTTCCAAGAATGTAACAGAGAACAATGCTCACAGCAAAATGTGTATATTTAATATTGCACAGATGAGTTAACTCCCAGGTATTTATACTGTGTCAGAATATATGTATATTTGGCTAGAAATGTTTGTACTGGATCTGCGGAAATCAGTACTGTACTGTACTACACAATTTATAAAAATCTACAGGAAGATTATTATTTAATCTCGATAACACCAGACTACCAGACTTCTGAAAATACACGATCTCCAATGAAATGCTTAAGTTTGCTGAAATTAAGCTCTTCTTCTTTGTAACCAATGACATCACACTCCTTGTCCAATCGCAAATTCCATAAAATAAACTGCAATGACATCAAAATTGCAAACTGATGTCAAAACTCAAAGAAGAACTATTTTTATTTCTAGGTTTGTTTATAAGCCATAAATGTGTGCTTTATTAAGTACAGTAACAATAATTTATCCCTGAAGGATAGGAAGCAGGTTTTTTTAAAAAACAAAAATGTTCTTTTAAGGACTTTAATCATTCTATTTTTTTCTGTAGGAAAATTCTAGTCCTTCAAACTTCTCGAAGTATTTTAGATTTGTCCATTACCTCAAATATAACTGTTTTTTTTGTTAAAAAAAAAAAATCTAACTAGTGCATGTGTATTGCTGTTATATATATATATGAAGTATCAAAATATTTTAATATAAATGTATCTAATGATTCTATGGGCAGTAAGTTTCATTCATAAGTAGGAAGTTACTAGTAATGTTGTAATGATTTGACAATTCCTCTTATTATTTTAATCATTTCTTTAAATTAGTTTTTCAAAAAGAATTGAAAGTTTACCAAAACTGTAGGCACCTTTGTTGGGCTAATAGCTGCTATCTATGTTGTAGGATATGCACAATTCTAATCCTATTAGTGTCATTAAAAATAATTGTGTATCATTGGTCTTAAATTTACGTGAAGAACTTCAGATGTCCAAGTAAAGGTCCTGTCTTTAAAATGGAAGATGGACAGTAAAAGAAACAAGGCCCTTTTTGGGACATGTTCATTATTTTATATCCAGGACTCAGAAACCGGCAGCCATCCCAAACCTATTTAACAGAGGCTGTTTGCACGTAAGCTGATAGCTGGCATTAAATACTTACATGCAGGTGTAAATTAACTGCTTGAAAAATCTAGTAATCAGTGCAATGTCCGTATTAAATAAATGGCTTGAGTGTGGGTTATACGTATCCCTTATACTGGTAAACTGCCAAATTTTTTTTGTGCATTTAAGGTTTTTGTACTTTCTCCTTGCTTGTAGAGATAAATAAAACTGTGGCATTTTGTTCTGATATCGGTTCTGTGGAATCTATTTTTTTAATTTTCCATAAAAATTTTAACATTTTAAATGGAAATTTCAAAGTTTTAAATTTAAAGTTTTATAACTGGCGTGTTCCACAGAACCTATGGAAGTTCCAAAAATCCCATTGAAATTAAATTTTTAACATTTTTCCATTTTCGATTTTTTTGATAGAAATTAGAAATTTTCGAAAATGGAATTTTTGGAAGTTTCCAATTGAATTTTGAATGTTTCGGTTTTCGAAATTTCAATGAAAAGTTTAGAGTTTCGAAAATTTCTAAAAAATCTGTGGGATTCAGCAGATTTTTGAAAAACCGTCAGTATACCATGAATGGGAAAAAAAGAGTAAAATGCGGGGTAAATTGCATGTATAGAAGTAGAAGGGATGTATAGGATGGTACAGGAAAGAGGAGAATTCTTATTATATTCTATACCCGGAAGCCTCCTCTTAATTGCATATACAGAGAGCTGAAGCCAATGAAGTAAATGATATTGCATGGTACAATTGAAAGTAATGGGGTGTTACGTAACAAGAAATGTTATCGGTGAAGCAGAAAAGCCACAAACACAAATTAGAAGATTTTTGCTGCAGTTTTGGCACTTGTGGAAATGTTGCAAATCCTAAGAACGAAATTGATGTAACGAGAATTAATGCGGCAATAGTGAGACTTTAACGCCTCCGGGTGACAGGTCTTAAATGCACACAAAGAATAAGATAGAATGGAAATGTAATATGACGTGCAAATGACTTACCTCACCTGGATAACAGCGGCACTTTAGAACCTGTTTATGTTTAAAGGGAAAGTTCAGTGGAAATGATCAATATTTGTTAAATTGTTAGTTTGTGTAATGCCTTCTTAGTTATTCTACATATTCTCTCCCACTTTGAAAAATCAGTTGATTTCATACCCTTTGCTGTTCCCTGCTGTTGACATAAGTGAGCTGACATTTCGGGTCCTAATGGTCCTTCTTCTTCCCAGAATGCACCACATCCTTGGAATGTTCCTAAAAGTAATTTCTACTGATTGGCTGTTGGATGGGTCAAAGATGCTCAGATCTCTACTGAGCAACTGAATCAACCCAGGCGCTGGGTCAAGGGCAAGTCCATAACGGTCTCTACTAGGGATCCTGCAAACGAGAAGTCAGGATTTCGGTTGCATTTATTTATACACAGACAAAATGCTGAATTGGCAGATTAAGGTCATTAGGATGGAAAAATACTGCTCTTTTTTCTGAAAAGCATATGTATTTGCACTGAACTTCCCCTTTAATACCTAATCAACTAAAGACCATCAGAGGAATTTACTGTTTAGGTTGTGGAGACTGCGCTGGTGTCTTTTACCTGCGGTATTGCTAACCTAAAAAGTCCAATCGTAGCCGTAATAAATGTACAAGGGGTATAATGGTATTGTATGGAGGATTCTAAATCTACAATCATAGGCGTTAATCATAGATTTACAACCATAATCGTAGCTTTACCTGCGATGGTAAAGTTAAGATCGAACCAACGGTTGTTAGGTGCGTGGAAATGCATGGCCTTTATAAATATGTTACTCTTATGGCCGAGCTGAAGTGACTAGTGTATAATTACATGGCTCCTTGTGAAATGGTGAACAAATTGCCCAAATATGTATATTGCTTTATTCGTTGTCCCATGTATTAAGGCAACTTGCCCATAACCAGAGTTTGCCAGCCATGTGGCTATAAGTTACCTGGCACTGGTTTTGACTTTTTTTCTGCTTGACAATTTTTGGCGTTAAGTGGAAAAAAATACCTGTAAGGGATAGGGATCCCTGGGGTGATTTGGTGTTAGCTGACGTCAATGCTAATGCAAAGGGCACTTCAGTGCTTCAAGCAGTAAGGTTATAATTGGGGAGTTTATCTGTACAGTCTATACATAGGACAGGCATCCACAGCTGTTGCACGCTCCTCTGGGAATCCTGTAATTTATTTAGCAAAAGGCTCCAGATGGAATCGCATTCCTGTGCCATGTTTTATTTGCAGCATTGGTTTAAATATGGAAATAAATGTAATGTAATGAATGAAAGATATCCGGATGGGGAATTGATTGATGTGGAGGAGAGAGAAACCAGAATTTTAAAAAAGGGAGTTCACAGTATGTAAGGCGATACACGTTGGCCAATAGCAGGACAGGAATGTAATGCATATGACTCTTCAGTTTCTGTCAACTACATCTCCCATAAACCTCAGTAAGCCACTGAACAGCTTTAACTGTTTTAAGTCGGTGAATAATGTAATATTAATTAAAGGATATTAAAATTTCTCTTGAATTTCAGCAACCTCGATTGTGATCACACAAATGCATGATAGCAAATTTCATATGCCTTGTAAATTATATCCTTATAAACAGTGCTTAGCTATGCTATCGCTGAAATGTGTTATTATTGGAGTTCCATGACCTGTATAACTCCTTGTGATTTCATATGGTCATGAAACTTCTAATAACCCTTATAACTATCCAGTATCAAACGAGAGAGAGATGTGGTCATCACTGGGAACTCTGTTAGAATGTTTATCAGCTACTGATGCCATTTGGACTAATGGTAGCCACTGTTGTATGTTATTGGCTGCACATTGACTAATAGAGGAAGCAATAGATGTTCGTGCTAGGGACAGTTCTGTTGAGTTATTTCCAGGTAGAATTCATAGTGAATGATACTTTACACTATTCATCCCATACATTTACAAACCAACCGGGTCAATTACTATGTGACCAATTTTACAGGTGTAATGCTAATTGCAAAGCATTATGATGGTCTCAGACTCGAATCCGAATCCTGTTCAAAATCGGATTTAAAGGATCCGAGCTGCATGAACTTCTAGAATTTTTCAAACTTGCGGAACTATTTTCGATAATCATCAAACGAACGGTCGAGGATTTTTGAATTCAGGATTCGTTTTTTGTAGTTTATGAAATTTGTGGAAACGAATTCTGTAAATATGGGAGGTTTACGTATTTCGTTAACCCTCGATTCTGTATACATAGGAGAAATACTGAATTCGTTAACCCTCGATTCCATGTATGGGATGTGAATGGGAAGTTTGACCAATTTGTGAATCCTCAAGTACAAATATGGGATGTGGAATGCAGAAGCTGGAAATTAGCGCACATGTGCAGGAAGTTACTTAATTTCAAGTTCTGGCTCGTTCTTCCCCAGACCATTTCCCAGGTCCCAGAGCCATGTATAGTAAGTTACCATTGTGATTTTTCCTTTATCTTAATTGAACTTTTCGGATTTCTTGTTTCCCATTGACTTTAATTGGTCCAGTTTCGCATTGGGAATCGTAACGGATTTTACGATGTTGGGCCATCTCTAGTAGGATTGAACGTCTTTTGAAAGTGTATGCCCATAATTAGTGGTGATGGCTTCATACTATCGGCCATATTTAAAAATCCATGGTATTGTAAGTTTGCAATACCGCGGGTTTTTGTTACTGTACGACCGCGGCTGTAAATGTACATCCGCTATCATTTACGTAGAATACCATGCGGTATTTTGCGACCGTTAATTTACTATCGTGGTCGTAGATCGTAGATTAAAAATCACCGTAATGATCATTAATGGTACCATGCCTTTATATATATGGCCCTCCATCACTTTACAGTGTGATTTACCCAGTGTCAGGGGTAAGAGGCATTGCAAAAGGGACCGGGGCCCTATTTGTACAGTTGTTTAGAGATACCGGTCCTTTAGTGATCGGTAAACCGATCGTTAATTTCCGATCGGTTTAGCGATCATTACGAAACGTTATCGTAAATTGATGGTAACGATCATAAATCTACTATAACGTGATCAGAGTTTACTACTGCACGTATCCTTTGACCGAACGTTTGTTAGTTAATTTACGGCCGCGCTCATACATTATTGATAACGCGTGGTATCGCTAAAATGCGATACCGTGCATTTGCAAATAGGGCTCCGGATGACATCAGCTTCTAGGTCACATTGTCAATTTTTCAGGGACATGACAAATGGATTTTAACTCGCTATCTTACCTTCTTTTAAAATGTTAAATGTAGCCTTTAGTTTTCCTTTAACCCTTACTGCTCGAAGCATTTGTTCTAAACAGCAGACAAGCCCAGGTACCGATACAATAAAATCATATTCACGCTGGGTCATCACAAGCCACTTCTGTCTGTATTAAAATCACACTGTGTCTCTCTTCTGGAATCTTTGGAATTTATCTAACACAGCAGGTGATATTCCATGACATTATGTTCTGTAGGCAATTCCCGTGTAAAGGAATTAAGGGACAATGGCATTCTTACATAAACATTGCTGGACATTAGAGTGTTACATGCAGAGATGTGTACGAAATCTATTAACACTGTGTGGATGGAGATCGTGAGTGACTGATGCAGTTTCTCAATGTTTTTTTATACTAAAGTCAACTGATACACTAGCAGGGATATGTAATAAAAGTTCTTATCGTAAAAAATGGTGCTTATTTTGCCCCAACCAATCAGATGTTAGTTTTTTAATGGTAAATGACATCTGATTGGTTGGGACAAAATAAGCACCATTTTTAACAATAAGAACTTTTATTACATATCCCTGTAACTGTATTATTCCATAGCAAACAGTTCTAAAGACTAATCCTGGAGTAATACCCACAAATAGTTAAAAAAAATAATAAATTGAAACTTTTTTACTATTGCTGTAAATAAACAAATACATGTGTCCATTACTATAAAATATATGGCAGTTATTATGGTGTTTCAATGCTTACAGAACACCATTCTGCATTATATTATACTATATAACACACAAGAGCCATAAATATCTTGTAAATTGTAATTTGAACTTTGCTATGCCTTCATTTATAATCAGTGCTTAGCTACAGCATAATAACAACTGTTCTAACCAGTGTTTATCTGTGTCATCAGATATAATCAGTGTTTAGCTACAAGTATAATGACATCCGTTATAACAGTGCTTAGTTATGTCATTAGTTATAACCAGCATTTAGCTACATTATAATGACATCAGTTATAACCAGTGTTTAGTTATGTCATTAGTTATAATCAGTGCTTAGCTACAATGACATCAGTTGTAGTTAGTGCTTAGCTGTGATGACATTAGATAATCATGACATCAGTTATTATAAGTGCTTAGCTATGATGAAGTCAGTTATAATCAGCATTTATCTACAGTATAATGACATCAGTTATAACCAGTGCTTAGTTATGACATCAGTTAAAATCATTGATTAGATATGAGGACATCCGTTATAATCAATGCTAAGCCATGATGACATCAGTTAATGATGGCATCAGTTATAATCAGTGTCTATCTATGACGACATAATTTATAACCAGTGTTTATGTCATAAGTGGCATGTGACTCAGTCTTGTGTATTATTGGAAATAATGCACCCTTACTTAACAATATAAGCATGTTAAAGGTCACGTTAGAGTTTGTTGTACTTTTATAGTTATTTTGAACCTTTGATGAAATGTAATATCCTTATATTTTATTCACTGTATATTTAAAACCAGACACCTTTAGTTAGCGGAATGGGATAATTGTTATGAATCGTAAGTAATGCAAATGTCAGAGAGTTAAATAAGTTGTGTCAACCATATATGAGAATATAGAAAAAGGAAAAAAGTGATGGGGCAATAAGTAGAATTCTATTTTAATCCTCTAGCTTTTCTATGTTCGGCTTGATTTAAAAAAATTATTTATGTGTAGCAAGGACTATCACCTCTCCCCTCCACAACCTCCCAGATTCTCTGTATCCCCATTTTAACACTGGGCAAAATGAGAGATACGTGACAGTGAAGTCAGATAACAGTTCTGGGCTAATCTGGGCCATAGATTGCAGCAACAACCTATGTTATTAAAACCATTCATTTCACCCTGGAATACAGTGTATATCCCTGTTGCCCCCATGACTTAGAAGATAATTTCTGCAAATAAACAGAGACTAATAATTTTCCCCATGTCTTGTAAATAATGGGAGCCAATCAATTTTATTGTTGTCCAGTCAAATAATATAGGGCTTTATTATATAGTTTACATATATGGCACTCTAAAAAATGGCGTTCAACGTGGACAGGGCGACCCTATTTCAAGGGTTCCTATTTTTGTAACAAATTCTTACAGTCCTGCACAAATATTGATTTGTCACTGTTCAGTTATACGCCAAGTGTATTTAGAACAACTAAAAATATAAAGCCCAGAGAAAGGTCAGGTTTGCAATTGCGCATGAACTCCTGGGCAACAAGGCCACAATTAGTCCGTTTGTGCGTCACGTATGTGTGGGTTGACATTAAAGAAAGTTCTGGAGATCCAGTTCATGGGTATATTTTTGTTTTATCTTATAATAGCCTTGTTTTTTTAAAGGGCATGTCCAACCTTAAAACAAACAACTGATGACTTGTCAGTTATGTGCTCCTGGCTCCTACTTGTATAATTTCAATTTAATTAGATGCATTATAAACGAGATATTTAAGGATAAATCAATCAATGATATTTAAGTATTTAAGTCAATCAAGGCTATGACAACTGACACAACCAATGATTGACTTCTGTTTCCCCTGATGCCTCCTCTACACATGCTCAAGTTTATAAAAGCTCATTGAGCAGGGGGGAGGCAAATATATTTTCCAGAAAAGAAGAGAACTTAAAATTAAATACCTGGGTACAGATATAAATAATAATAAAATAATAAATAAAAATATTTTTTTAAAAAACAAAACACTGCTATGAGTTACAGTCAGGTGGCAGATAAATAGTTATTTTGGGTTTACAAAGTTACCATTGGCTATTAAGTTTGACCCTCCAAAGAAACACCATTTTAATTCACGTTCTTGATGTCACACTGATTTATTACAGATCAGTATGACATCATTGGTAGATCTCAGTAGATGTTTTAGCAGATCGGCCCATCAAAAGGAATAATTCATTGTCTTCTGAAAGATTGGTCTTTCCATACCATGATGTGTTTGATGAAAATTTCCAGACTTGGTTTATTACTTGTCCACCATTAAAACAAAAAACTGATAACATGTCACGTACCTGACCCCAATCCCAACTGAAATATTCAGCACTTATTTGATGTATTATTAACCAGATATCTCAGTATAATTATTGCCCCCATTCTGCCATTCTGCCCCCATCTCCTTCAGTAAATCAAGACAAGTTACAACCCAACCAATGACTGACTGCTGATTCACCTGCTGCTTCCTCTGCACACGCTCAGGCTTGTAAAAAGATCATTGAGCAAAGACAAATGGCAGATACCTTTGCCAGAAAGGAAGAAATATCTGGGTACAAATGCAAATAATAAACTGGTAAAAATAGCAGTTGGGAGTGCAGGCAGATAACTGACAAATCACCAGTTGTTTTTTTTTATATAGTGGAAATGCCCTTTAAGGGTTTGATTGAAAAGACCAATTTTTGGGATTGATCTTTACCTAATGTTACCCAAAGCCCTGGTATGGACGAGAATTCCAGCTAGTTTATGGTTTGGCTTAAAGTTCAAAAACTGACCCTGTCTTCTTCAGGATCAAATATGAATGCAATGCATTGTGGGTTAAACACACCACATCGACTAACACAATACATCGTATTTGCCTCAATATATTTTTTCTTTTGTTGATTCAAATTTTTTTTTTCATGTTCAAAGATTGGTGTCATTTGATAATATAAAGGTTTCTAACCAATGAAATATACCTCGCATTCTGGATTAATACTGATTTCTGTCTGAAATTGTACATTTGTTGGGCCACAGAAATATTCAGTCATTTGTTTCTAAAAATGTAATGCTTCTATTTTTATACATATGTGCTGTGCACAACTGATTGATGTATACAGAAAATAAACTCTTTTATATATAAATTCATTGTCTATTTCTGGTTTTATTGTTTGATTTATAAGAAATTCATTATAAACGTTATAAAGTTCAGTTGCATTTGTCATTGATATGTCATCATCAGGGGTGCCCCTACCATGAAGCAAACTGAAACATTTGCTCAGGGCGCACCCCTGTATATATAAACCCACCCCTCAGGGCGGCAGTAAAAAAAAAAATCACCTTCATGCAACACTGCATTTCTGCAACAGTCCACCAGTCAGTGTAAAGTCAGCCTTTAAGTCAGTATTGGTCAGCCCACCACACCCACATCCACAAGCCACGCCTATGTTGCCTGATGAAGCCACGCACGCTTCATGTGCGGCCCCCGTCTACCTATAGGTGGAATTTGAAAGTTTTTTCAGGTGCCAAAAACCCTCGGAACACCCCTGGTCATCATAGTGACTGCCCTTTGGTCCATGGGAGATTTTCCATACATGCCCTAATAATTCAAGTCGGGCCATATTTATAAATCAAGGTTGCAATCGGCACTCTTTTATGACCGGGGTGTCTACAATATTGAGGAATGGGGTGTAGGATGGGGTTTAGGAACGCTCATTCAATACCGCTGTGCTATTTTACTACCGCAACGTACTTTAACTATAACCAGCCGTATCGCAAACTTGATATAAACTTGGGGGCATGTTTATTAAAGGGCGCTGTACGATATCGTTAATAAATGCCCATCAGGTTTTCTATTTGTGCTTTGCAGCGGAGTTGTAAAATAATGACTGCAAACTACCAATAAAGGCGACCATGTCATAGTATCAGAAATACCAAGGGAATATATGTATGCACCTAGGAATTAGAGTTTGCTACCATGTGTTGCTCTGTCATGTATCAAAACATGTCACAGCATTGAAAAGGGAATACCCCATAGTTAGATTTGGAAAGTCACATTGATTTCTAACTATTGCTTATTTAGTACATTAACTGGTGTCTGACCACTCAAATCTCATGTTACTGGGTGTATCCATAGCTGCTTCATGGCCTCAGGAGGTCTGTCCGAGGAAACCCACGTAAGCACGGGGAGAACATACAAACTCCTTGCAGATGTGTCCAAGGGTGGAAACCGGAGTGCCCAGAGGAAACCCACGTTAGCACGGAGAGAACATTCAAACTCCTTGCAGATGTGTCCAAGGGTGGAAACCGGAGTGCCCGGAGGAAACCCACGTAAGCACGGAGAGAACATACAAACTCCTTGCAGATGTGTCCAAGGGTGGAAACCGGAGTGCCCGGAGGAAACCCACGTTAGCACGGAGAGAACATACAAACTCCTTGCAGATGTGTCCAAGGGTGGAAACCGGAGTGCCCGGAGGAAACCCATGTTAGCACGGAGAGAACATACAAACTCCTTGCAGATGTGTCCAAGGGTGGAAACCGGAGTGCCCGGAGGAAACCCATGTAAGCACGGGGAGAACATACAAACTCCTTGCAGATGTGTCCAAGGGTGGAATCGAACTCAGGACTTCAGCGCTGCAAGAATCAGTGCTAACCACTGAGCCACCGTGCTGCCCACCTACAAGAATTACTGATAAAAAAACAACAAATTAGTGAGTAACACCAGACAATACACTACATGTAGGTGGTAGGATCAGATTTCGATCTCAGTAACAGATAAAAGGCTTCAGATTGAACGTAATGTAATATTCCTGCAGGTGTCACACACGTCAATAAAACTGAAACTGTAAATAATGAGATGATACTGGAAGCCACAAAATGATTAAAAGGTCCGAGCGGTGCAGGAGCCAGTGAGAGATTTGATATATTATTGATAAAGAATTGAACATTCCTTCAGCCCAGATACTCTGATCTATCTTGCCGCCCCTACCCAGGATCGGTTGCTACCTGGACATAGGGTGCGGGGTATCTGAGCTGAGACCAGGAATAAACAAGAAAACCAGGACACACAAGGTAGACGGGGCACAACCAGCTCAGGGCTGGACAATAGCTAGGTACCAAAACAATAGACAGGAGTCAGGGTCGGAGCAAGAGGACGGAGCAACGCTACAATACCGGAGCACAGGAAAACTTGGAATTCCATTGATTATTAATAAGTCCCTCCAATATATAAAACAATCAATTATAAAGGATGAAATAAATCTGAATTTTCAGCCAAAATGATAAAAATATATTAAAAATCTCTTAAATCTCTTATTTATAAAGCCGCGGGATTGCTTCTTAGTGATACCTTGACTTTAACAATCGTAAATTTATGTTCGTTAACCGTTAAATTATGATCGTTAAAGTCACAGTATCGCTAAAAAGCGATACCGCGGATTTATAAATATGGCCCATAATTAAAATCAAAGCATTGAAGCATACACATCCTAGCTATCCCAGTCAATGGTACAGTCCTGTTTTTACTGCAAACACTTGCCCGTGATGTTAATTTGCAGCAACCAATCCAATCGTACCTTTTTACTGGTCTACTGCAGTTAGAAAGCATCTGATTGGGTTCTAAAGACAGCACGGACATGTCACCTCTTATTAAATATCCCTACTGCACACTAGCATGCAGACCAATCCTAATTGCTGGTAAGTGTAGGTTTTACATTGGTGGATCATGTATGATTCTTTTTATTCCCATAACAAAATAATTTGTAATTGTGGGTTTAACCAACAGGACCGGTTTTATTACTCAGCAGAAATCCCGTCTTGGTCCAATAGAAAGTAAAAGGGGAAAAAAGTTAAGATAGGTAGAGCGACTGGTAGCCAGGAGGCTGGAACCAGACAGTGAACTGTTTAATTGGATACTGTACATACACAAACTTGTCCTGCAAGTTAACAACATGTCCCGATACACGTACACACACCCACTGGGTCCCTAAGGGCAGGTTTAGTGTTTCATTAGACTGGGGGATTTATATTTTGTAACGCGTCGTCGCGTCACCGACATGGTTGCAAATAGTCTGGAAAAGTGCTGTAAATTCTCTCCAATGAAAGTTAACAAATGATTGGCATGGGGAGAAATGTCACACAACCCAGCAACGGCTCTATGTAGGGCATTTGTTATTTCAATGGTATCTCCATTGCTAAACTCACTTTTTTCAGTTCAGTTTTAATGAAGAATGGGAGGTAGAGGAGCCGTGCCTTACCCAGTCTCTCGCTCCTCCGCCGCATCCTCCGCCAGGTCCCGATGGACTACGCTGTGAGCATTCGCAAGTGTGATGTACATGCCCATAGCATTCAATTAGAAAACTGCCAATTAGCACATTATCTTGTTATTATATTAAGATTATTAGTATATGTTATACTTGTTTTTTCCATGTGAAGATCCTCCTGATTGAAGTTAGTACATTGTTTCTGTGGTGTAGCACATGATATACGTCTAATTCGGTGACAGGGAGGGTGGTGGTAGAAAGAAGCTGCAAGGCTACACACGGGTGGATGTTTGTGTGATTCCTTGTATAACAGTTAATGGGGTATATGTCACAATAATAAAATCTACTGGCACAGGCCAAACAAGGAGATGTACCCGTTACCCAATAAGAACTCCGAAATGTCAGACTGGGGTGTTTAAATTAAAGGTCAAGCCCAACTCCCAGCCTAAAACTTATACCTACCACCCCCCATTACCCTTATCTCAAGACTGCAATACTTACCCAGATGTAGGGAGTTCATGAAGGACGATCCCCCCAAACCTTCTGTATTATTGTATCTTCCGGGTAGCAGCAGCCCATCATGGCCATGACAGCTGATATCAATGACTGACTGCTGCCACATGCTCCCTTGGATAACTTAAGACTCTAATAGGATTGGCTAAAAACTAGAGAGTGTGACCTGTTGTAACAAGTTCTACTGGGCCTGTACAATGAACACTATCCCAATTTGCCCAGAACATACCCTTCCTGGTGTCCTGGGAAACTCCTGTCCCATTGAGTTGTGGGGCATTCAGAGTTAGGACTGGGGGGGTCTAGTTTCAATAGACCATACCTCCACCCGATATCTCCCAGTCCCATTGGGAAGTATGAGAAGATAATAGCTAAATGCATTCAATACCACAGAATGTATAAATACAAATGGAATTGTGTACATCCACACAATCTATAGTACAACTAGTGACCAATTTATTATTATACACACGCATTAGTATTATTTTGTGTGTGTTTGATGCAGTTAGTATGGGCCTGACCTATGGGAAGTCACCCTTCTTGCAAAGTGTCTTCCCATTGGTTGAGCTTAAGACTGAAAAAGGGGCACAGTTAGAGGGTAAATCCATAGGTGAGGTGTGGCATTGTTTGAGGGCTTTTTTCCCTGTATAATTGCCCTGTAGTGTATTATAGAGGGAAAAGGGGACCAGATTTAGTCAATTACAAATAAACATGTCATCACCTGAGGACATTAACTCATTCAAATGACTCTGAATGGCATTGCCCATTGAATAATCATTAAGCAGAAATGAGCATTATTATTATTATTGTGGATTTATATAGCGCCAACATCTTCCATTGTGCTTTATAATTACATGTACATTCACATCAGGCCCTGCAAGGGAAACCAGAGTGCTGCTGTTTTGATTGCTGACTATTTCCTGCTGGTTTGACCCCAGTTATAACCCATCAATGGCCATAAAACGAAATAAATCAATGTTAATTAATTAGACACAATTAAACGTTTGGAGACAAGATCCAGGTCTTGGTTCCAGTGATTTCTGGGGGTTTGTGTCTTGTTCACACGTTGGTGCATGTTATAGCTGTTAGAGTTAACACACCTTGTATTCCCTCCATGCCCATGCTGGTTATGTCACTGCTGTTGACAGGCTCAATGTGTTCACTGTGGGTGAGATACGTTGGGAAGCTGGGATTGGGATTGGGGCTGCTGTATTCAAATTACAGTTGCCTCCTTTAAAACTGAACACATTGGAAATCTGAAAGGCCGGTCAGTATTTCCATTGGAAGCATGATGCAGGTTTCAGTGTGGCCGTACTACATTTAATGAACTGGCAATTGCAGCAAGGTGAATTCCTATGTGTTCAGTTTTAAAAGAGACAAAATCCTGTTCTTTCTATTTCTTCTTCATTTCTTCTTCCTATATTTTGTTCTGCATTTCCTACCACAGTTTTTGAGCTAGAGACATGACATTCGGTACAGACGTGGGGGTCACATAGGAGAAGTGTGTTTGCATTACCTGTGAGCAGACCTAATCAGCCCTGATTACCCACCTCTTAATATCAGCTGTGAGCAGACCTAATTGGCACTGATTACCTGTCTCTTAATTGCATCAGCTGTGAATAGACCTAATTAGCACTTATTACCTGTCTTTTGATTGCATCAGCTGTGAGCAGACCTAATCGGCACTGATTACCTGTCTCTTAATTGCATCAGCTGTGAATAGACCTAATTAACACTTATTACCTGTCTTTTGATTGCATCAGCTGTGAGCAGACCTAATCGGCACTGATTACCTGTCTCTTAATTGCATCAGCTGTGAATAGACCTAATTAGCACTGATTACCTGTCTTTTGATTGCATCAGCTGTGAGCAGACCTAATTAGCACTGCTTACCTGTCTCTAGATTAGATTCAACCTGTAAGCAGACCTTATCAGCACTGATTACCTGTCTCTTAATTACATCAGCTGTAAGCAGACCTAATCAGCACTGATTACCTGTCTCTAGATTAGATTCAACCTGTGTGCAGACCTTATCAGCACTGATTACCTGTCTCTTAATTACATCAGCTGTGAGCAGACCTAATCAGCACTGATTACCTGTCTCTAGATTAGATTCAACCTGTGTGCAGACCTTATCAGCACTGATTACCTGTCTCTTAATTACATCAGCTGTGAACAGACCTAATTAGCACTGATTACCTGTCTTTTGATTGCATCAGCTGTGAGCAGACCTAATTAGCACTTATTACCTGTCTCTAGATTAGATTCAACCTGTGTGCAGACCTTATCAGCACTGATTACCTGTCTCTTAATTACATCAGCTGTGAACAGACCTATTCCACTGAGTAAAACCTTTCTTTTGATTACATCAGCTGTGAGCAGACCTAATTAGCACTGATTACCTGTCTCTAGATTAGATTCAACCTGTGTGCAGACATAATCAGCACTGATAACCTTATCTTGTTTGGTTTTAGCTGTGAGAAGACCCAATCAGTGCTGATTACCTGTCCCTATTGTCTGTGTTACAGGTAATAAAACTCACACACTCACATTAATAGAGCTTGGTGAAGCCTTTTCAAAGTTTATACTTTATATTATTTACATTTTTGCTATTGATTCTAAAGGACCATTTGGAGAATACAATCTCATTAATATTAACCTCTGAATAAAGTATACGGCCTGGTCCTCCTACTTACCACAGAATTATTATACATTCATTGTGATGTCAATTTTCCAGTAGATTCATTTAAAGAACAAATTCTCATTATTATGTCTTACCAGCCCATACTGACCCTAAGCATTGGGTTAAAATGTGTGTGCGGTGGAGCGTGGTTACATTCTGTCAACTTTTAACTTTTTATCTTTTAAAGGGCATGTCCACCCCTTTTTAAAACTTTTTTTGTAGTGTAGGGCTCCCTCCCCAAACGCAATAGTTATTTGTCACAAAACTTCCCCGATCATTCAGTCCCGGCCCTCTGCTTGCATGAAACTGCAAGCAGGGGGCTGGACTGGCAGCCGCATTCGTGATTGGCTGAGAGGCACCCAATCATGGACGCGGCATCCGGCTGTACTGAACATCGGAAAAGGGGATTTACACTAGGGGGAGGGAGAGAGAAACGGGAGGGAGAGGGAGGGGGGGGGAGCTGTAGTGCGCATGGCAAAAGTTTTCTGGACTTTGGGGGGACATTACAGGAGAACCATTAGGAGCAGGTATGTAAGGTAAGGATTTTTATACACTACACAGTGGGGCCAGTAGTGGGTTAAATTATAGTTTTGGGGGTCGACATGCCCTTTAATATATTATTTTAGGTGACATGTGGTCAGGCGACCATATTGTGTTTATGTTACAATCCAATTAATGGATTTGGATCTGACACATAAATATCTTTTGTTTTAATAAATCTCCTAATTTATTACAATTATCCTATAAATCTAATTTTATATACTATGAAATCAAAAAAGTCAAACCAAAGTTTATTTTAATTCTTTATATTTATTTGTAGTACAGTACAGAGTAATAATAATATAATAATAAGGGAAAAAGGGAGGTCGGGTATTACATTTCTTATACAGTGCTACACATTATATATCTCAATGATAGATCCATTCACATCAGGCCCGGCTTTTAATGTTCTAGATGAAGATGTGAATTAGGCTTTGTTGGTGGTTGGGGGCCTGAGCTTTGCTTCCATTAGTTTATCCCATTCAATTTCCTAAACAATGGGAAATACAAAGAAAATAATTAGTTTTTGCTTTTTATAATGGATCAGAATCAAACACAAACCCTAATCCCTGATTGGCCGATCCCCAGAAATCTTTCTTTGTTCATCTCATGTTAAATGTCTGAAATACAAACTTACCTTAAAGAATTGATGCCTCATTATTTCTGTGGCTCCAAATCTTGCACCGAGCCGAGTCCTTCCATTCTTTCCACTCTTTCCCAAAAACTACAAAGACAAAATTATGTTACCTCAACATTTAATCCAAATCCCTGAAAAGGTTTTATGGTAAAGTTTCACTCTGGTAACTTACTCTTAGTAGAAAGATTTTGGTGACGGGATTCGTTCCGATGGGAAGTTTCGGCTGTTCATTGATTATCATATTTTTCATCTCCTCTTTGTTTTCAACATCATATGGTAACTAAAAATAATAATAGGTACATATAGGTACAAAGCTACAAACAGATCTGTGTTATTACCCTATAGATAACAAGCACAAGTCCTGTTGGTACCAGTGTAACTAGTTGGAAAATCGATCTATGATCACGAAATGTAACAATCTAATGTCTGTGGGATTTATTAGAAATATTTCCTACTTACATAACCAGCCAACATTTCGTAAATGACAAGACCCACAGCCCACCAGTCCACAGATCTCGTGTAGGGTTCGTCTTTCCAAATCTCAGGAGGTTGGTAAATCAAAGATTTCAAATTCCTCCTTCGATAAAGCATTTCATCTCCGTGACCAATTCCTAAACCAGAAACAAGACAATTGCCGTTAACTCAATACATCTCTTTTATATCATCAGTTTTATGTTAAACCTGCTCATAAAGACTCACATCAAACTGACCTATTATTTAGCCATTTTTAGGTATTTTCTGTAAGTTATTTTGTACCTGGACAATGCTGTCATTTTGTGCACGTTTTAGATTTAAATTAAATGAAACATTAAACCATAAACTGATCTATTACATTACATGGAACTGTACCAGGAATCCTACCTTCTTCGCAGTGCGAGAAATTACTTATCTTCAAGTAGCCTGAGGGGTCCAGGAGAATATTTTCAGGTTTCAGATCTCTGTAGATTAGAAAATTAGTTAATAAATTGTTTATATTTCTCCTTTACATAATATAATAACAATAATATAATCCCAGCCATCATAAGAAACATATCTTGTTTATTTGTATTAACACTTACCGATGAACTATTTTATGTTCGTGTAAGTATCTCACCCCCAGGACTAAACAGGCGGCGTTAAATCTGTGGATAATTAAATAAAACATATATAAGCAAATGTATCAATAAATACAACAAAGCTCTTGTTAGTAAATCTATATTGTCACTGCAGCCAACCTTTCCTTATTACACCATGTCTGAGGGTTATCTTAGCAAGAGCCCTTTGAGTTGGCCTTGGAATCAGTGGCATAACGACCGTGGGGAGGCCCGTACAGTAATAGGTTCCCGCCACAAGCCCACAATCGCTACAGCGACCAGCCATTTTTAAACAGCTGTATGCAAGCATGAAGGAAACATACATGCAATCAGCTGTTTAAAAGACTGGACCCAAACTTCCAGTTCGCTTCCGGAAGTTCGGGTCCGGTCTTTTAAACAGCTGATCGTACATATGTTTCCTTCAAATGTATGATCAGCTGTTTAAAAACGGCTGGTCACTGCAGAGATTATGGAAGGCAGAGGGAGTAAGCGGCCCGGCCTCTAATCTCGCGGAGGGGCCCAGGCCCTTGCAGGTACACCCCTGCTTGGAATTCCATTCTGCTTTAAAGATAATGTGCCAAATGGATTGAAAATTTCTCATCTCTGCACTGACACCAATGCATTGGTTCACCATTATTTATGATCATTTATTGTGTAAGCATTAGAACAAACAGGTGTGTATAAATAAACTATCATTTCACCCAGTCTACTTTTTATCTAATAATAACTGTCTGAAGGTCATCACCACGTTATACTCACACTGTCCTTTTTAGTGGAATGGGACCGTGGTTCCGGAGGTATGTGGCTAAGTTCCCCAGAGGAGCATATTCTAAGGCCAGGCACTCAGAGCTCTCTGTCTGGAAGGAACCAACATATCCAATAATAAAGGGGCTGCTTTCTTTCTGGATAATTTCCAGGACTTTCTTTTCAGTCTCAAAGCTAAAAAAACAAAATAAACAACAACTCACAAGTAAAAACGGTGCAATTTCCCTGGACATCATTGTCACTTTCCAAACAGAATTCTATTATTTCCATTAGAATTCTATTATTACTGACCATTTCCTTTTATTTTCATTCTGGAGGACGTCAATGTTCGTGGCTTTCACAACCACCTTTCCTCCTCCTTTAATTTCCGCCAGACAAATCTGGAAGAAGAGAACATTTTATGACGTCCCATGAACAAGTTAACAATGAAGGATCATCCTAATGATTAAATAACTCACCTTCCCAAATGCTCCTTCATACAGATTTTAATGGATTCTGTTCAGCACTGAAAGGGAAGAATCAAAATTTTAACATGACTGGTTCTTAGTCAACCAATAGGATCCATCTCAGACTGCCCCCAGGGCTTAAGAACTCAACGAGGTGTGAGCGTGAGGCTCTTACATTAGGTGGCATTAAGATATTGAAATAAAAATGTTTTATTCTTATAGTAAGAAATATAGCAGGGATTAATATGAAAACAGCCAATTAAAGTCTCCTCATGGGTTACAAATTCTATTTAACTTACATCAATTTGCAGGAGTTCTGTTGTAGGGAGTTCTGATGTTCTGTCTTATTGGATTCTTTTACATTTGGTCCAATCTCCTCACGGACAGGACAAGATGGTTTGTCAGGCTGAATATGGAATTAAAAGATCATTTAATGGAAAGTTCAATGATATAACAATGATAGGGTGTTTCACCACAAAGCCAGTTTATGCCAGATTCATACATTTATTAGTACAATTATACCCTGCACAATGATTAGAATCCCATCAGCAGAGCTGAGACCAATCATGTGTTTTATTCTGTGCCAGCCTCTAATTATAAATATGGCTGTTCCAATGGTGTTAGGGAGATATGACAGTTGGCTTAGTGAGACACAGACTGTGCTGTATATTCTAATCCCCGGCCTGCTGGACAGTCTACTAGAGAACATTGCTTCTTCTATACGTTATCAGAATGGGGTGTGGGGCCCTCCAGGAAATATATGACTAGGGGCCTACCAGGAAGCATTAACTGGACCTGAACATTTCATTCCTGATCCACCCATTAGTATTGTTATAGACAATGATCATTTCTCTGGGTGCTCTGTGATACACTGGGGTATTGGACTCACCATTTAATTTTTTTGCTTCCTTTTTCTTCTTTTCTTTTGAGTTTCCCATTCAGGAAGCGATGCTAATGGGGAGTCAACTGCAAAAACAAACCATGTATTGTGGGTTAACTACACACATTGTTCTCATATCTGTAACATGGTGAAAGTTTCCACTAGAAGGTTATAAAGATTATAAAATGATATAAACACGTGGAGTTGGAATTTTCTATTCTTGTATAGAATTACCATATTTTGTAATTTAGTAAATAACAAGTATAAGGCAGTGTTTGGCTCCATAAAGGACAAATAAAGATTGGTAAGAAGGGTAAATAAACCCTCATTCAGTATTGATATGTACATTGTACTGGACACTATTAGGATAAATATAGAACATAGACCACCAATCCCCCATATTGTACCTGGTGGTTCCTCTGCTTCCTGCACTGGGTTCACTGTCTCGGCAGGTGTTGTAGTGACAGTTACAGGATCAGGAACAATGACACAGGAGTCCTAGAAATGTAATCAATGGAAACCAGAAAACATAATTTGGAATTATTATTGGAAATCTTTGTGATGACTAAATACGTTATAACGTTATCACAGAAATAATATATGTAATAATATATATATTACAGGAATAATATATGTAATATGATACTTTCGAGGGTTAGCGAACAATACAATTCTAGGACAATACATTCTAGGGTTAGCAAACGGCCCGTAAATTCAATAATTATCGAATTTACGATAATTATTGAAAATGTAGCCGTGAGTCCGGAAAAACGTATTAGTTCAAACATGAACTAGTTTGAATAGTTCGAGTTCGTCCGAACTCATAAAGTTTTTCTCGAACTCGGGTTCGAGTTCGGTTTTGTGTCCATCTCTAAGAGTAACTATTAAACAGGGAATGTTGGACAGTATATCCAATCCAGGTCTGGTTGGATGTGTATAAATCTCTCCCATGTGAGTAAGATATATAAATTATTTAGTCTGTCATTGGGTTACTACCTCTTCCCTATGAAATCAGTATGCTGAATGGCTGTACAGTAGTAACAAAAGTGCCCCGAATGTTTTAATGTAAATTACCTGATCTCGGTGCCGAATCTCCTTTCCTAGTAGTTCTTTGTGGCAGTGAGAAGATGTAATAGTGCAGCTGCGAAGGAATATTGGAAACTGCTGCCCCTGCACTGCCTCTGCATGTCTGGACTGAATTTCAGCCTCCAGCTGCTCCACAGCACATAGGGTAAGTAGCCTACCCAGTCCCCTGTATAAAATGAAATAGCCAGTTTGCTGCCATTATGTGATAAAATGCCGGTGAGCATTTCATCCCATACTGGTAGCCATGGGCATTTCATCCCATACTGTTAGCCATGGGAATTTTATCACATACCAGTATGGGATGAAATGCCCATGTCTACCATTATGTAATGAAATGACCATGGCTACCAGTATGTGATAAAATGCATATGGCTACCAGTATGTAATAAAATGCCCATGGCTAGTGGCTACCAGTATGTGAAAAAATCATCATAATACGATGCCCATTGCTACCAGTATGTGATGAAATTCCCATGGCTACCAGTATGTAATGAAATGCCATGGCTACTAGTATGTGATAAAATGCCCATGGCTTCAGTATGTAATGAAATGCCATGGCTACCAGTATGTGATGAAATTCCCATGGCTACCAGTATGTAATGAAATGCCATGGCTACCAGTATGTGATGAAATGCCCATGGCTACCAGTATGTAATGAAATGCACATGGCTACCAGTATGTAATGAAATGCCATGGCTACCAGTATGTGAATAAAATGCCCATGGCTACCAGTATGTAATGAAATGCCCATGGCTTCCAGTATGTAATGAAATTCCCATGGCTACCAGTATGTAATGAAATGCCATGGCTACTAGTATGTGATAAAATGCCCATGGCTTCCAGTATGTAATGAAATGCCCATGGCTACCAGTATGTGATGAAATGCCATGGCTACCAGTATTTAATGAAATGCCCATGGCTACCAGTATGTAATGAAATGCCCATGGCTTCCAGATGTAATGAAATGCCCATGGCTACCAGTATGTAATGAAATGCCATGGCTACCAGTATTTAATGAAATGCCCATGGCTACCAGTATGTAATGAAATGCCCATGGCTCCAGTATGTAATGAAATGCCATGGCTACCAGTAGTAATGAAATGCCCATGGCTACCAGTATGTAATGAAATGCCATGGCTACCAGTATTTAATGAAATGCCAATGGCTACCAGTATGTAATGAAATGCCCATGGCTTCCAGTATGTGATGAAATGCCCATGAACTCCAGGTGGATTGAGAAACAGACATTTCAGTGATTCTTATAGTTCCCAGTCAGTGAATAGTAAGAAATGACGCAGGTGGAAAGTTACTGAGATCTGAGTCAATCCATTTCTTATCTTAATTGGATCTAGAACATCCAGTTCAGCACTTTTATACCCACAGCTTTTCTATTCAGTTGAATTCATTTCATGACTCCGGGACTTTTACCTAATTGACAAAAGTGAAAATTCTTAAATATAAAAGAATGTGGAAACTTTCAAGAATAGGTGAACCCTCCATTCTGAATACGCGAACCCCCAATTCCAAATATGGGAGAAATAACTTATTATCACTATTTATTTCTTAAATTTGATCGGAACTTTCGGATTTGTACCTCTTTTTGACTTCTATGGAACTGCTTTCAAATATTAGAATTTTTCGAAAATCCGTTTTTGTAATGGATCTCGCCGGATTCGAACATCATTAGTTTCGAATAGTAAAAAACTATTTGACCTGTCTAACCATCTGATACAACAGTAGTGAGTCCATTAAAGATGACAAGAAGGTGATTTATTATGACACCACAAAGCATGGCCCTGGTGCATAATTTGCTGAAAGAATAACATTATAATCTAGGTGACCAATAATAGATGTGCAAGATTACATCACCCGCGACAAAAAGATAATTTGGTGTGTCAAAAGAAAGAAGCAGTTTTGTATAGTCTCAAAAAAAAACAAAAACGAGACCTAATTTAAGCAATGCTAATCTACGCAAATTTCGATTAGGACGTTTCTTTTGAGGGTTCAACCCATAAAGACAGTGAACAAGGAAATATCGCCGTTTTCATGTAACGTTACCCCTCACAATAAACTTGAGATACGATGGGTTATCGTAAAAGTATGATTGTGTCCGTAAATGTACCAAAATACCTCAATGGTATTGCATGGGGCATTTGAAATCTACGATCATGGTAGTAAATCTACGATCGCTAAGTTACAACCGCCATCGTACACTTACGACCAATATCGTAAATTCACGACCACGATCGTAAATTATCAATTGCGGCAACAAATAATATATATTATTCAGTATAATTATCATTTAAAGGACCATTATATTCACCTCCCTCTCTCTCCTCTTCTTCCAATATTGAATAAGGTGAGGAGCTAAACCATTATATCCTCACCCCTGGGCACTTTACCTAACCTGTACTTACTGACATTTTTTCCCTTGGTGTTCCGGTCCTCTTCAGCAATCCACAAAAATATTCAACAAAAGTTTGAAATATAAATGTTTTAATCCAGCTTGGATTTGAGAGTAATTTTATCACCCATTTAACAAAAAGTTAATGTGAGTAATGTAAGCACCTCCATCTGAGTGCCTATGGGGGCCCCCATAATGCTGCTCGCTGCAGCTGCACAAATGACAAAAATCCTTAACCTTTTCTGTTGAGTACAACACCTGGCAACCCTCTTCGTTGAATGATTTAAAGCAGCCATGAGGAAGCACCACTCTTAAAGGACAACTCCACCCTCATAAGAACATCTTTTAGAAAGAATGGCCTCTTTAAAATATGTTGATATATCATACTTTGTCCTATGAATTCATTACCGTATGCCTGCTATGCTTCTGGATGCCTCATGGAAACTGAGCAATTAAGAAACCTTTACTGAGCCTGTACTGAGCCTGGGCATGCTCAGAAGAGGCAGACAGGGGATTAACATTCAGTCATTGGCTGTGATGTCAACTGTCAAATCCATAACTGACAGTTACTAACTGGAAGAACCAGGAAGCAGAAACATGGAAACAGGACATTGTGCAGGATTTTAGGTTAGACTTATATATTTCACATTTCAAACTATTACTGTTTAGGGTTTTGGGGGGTGATTTACCTGTATGTAAGTTTTCATTTTGGGGCTGGACTTGCCTTTTAAAAAAAGTCCACCATGGCAGGGCCCAATATACTCTCCAAATGGCAACCTTGGATAAATCTTTTTCACAGTCTAAGAAAATCAATGTCATAGGGTTCATTCATTTTGAAACAATTAGTTTACACAAATATTTCCCCAGGAAACAGTTACATCCTGTATTAGTATCTCCAGTTGAACCTTGGATAAAATAACCTGTAATGGTCATGGATAAATAAATACTCGTTACTAAATTCAAATGAAAGTCTTTGGAATTCCAAGAGGGGAAAATTAAACCCTTGTCTGAACCTTAAAGAAAAAAATGAATGCCGGTTATCTCTTTCAAAGCCCTGGTGAATCTGGTAACAGGTTCCAGGCTACTTGTCTGACTTCACGTAGAAGATCTTGGTTAGGATGTTTGTGTTGGCTGTGGTCAGTTAAACAAATAATGGATTTTCTGACTGTAGAAGAAAGAATAACAAACACTGTGTGTCAGCTGATTTGTGCAGGTGCAAGTCGCAATAAAACCAATTACGGTATTGTATAAGCACGTCACTATTGTGTATGTAACTTAAAACCTTATATCAGACAATAGCTGATGACTGTGGCATAGGAACTATATTTTATTTTACTCCTCTCTAGTCCAATGTGTTCCTTGTGAAAAGTCTCAACCTTCCTGTATTGGATCATGAACTGCACGTCTACAGGCCAAATTTAGCTACTAGAGGTTATGTTTGAGGTCAATGTGGTGAAGTCTTGAGTCATGTAAATAAGCATTGACCTTGCTGCTATGGAGTTTGGCTTCCTTCTGTTTTCTTGGGATTGCAAGGTAAGTTATTCAGGGATGAATTGAAAGAGAACTTCCTACACTAGTAAATCAAACAGATAACCAGGGATGCTTCAAATAAAATACAGCTACATGATACAATGCTGGTGGACTAACCTATCGTCCACACAGTATCTTCCATTGACAGCTCATTTGACAATCCTTGTTTCTTTTAAGCTATCCACCTATAAGTTACCTGGAGGAGCTCATTCTAAACAGTTTGTCCTTCAGAGATGGATTAAACATGTTCATTAGTTAATTGAATGGGTCTATAACTCTGCTGTAGCCTTGTCTTGGGGATATAATTGCACAAAACTGGGCATTGCCACCAAATAATGCAGTGACATCATACTGCTATTTATGTAAACAGAAAGTAAACGTGCAGGGAACACGGCATATGTATATGTGTATCTCATACTCTTCACTGTATGACAGTAATGATGCATGTATGGACAACTTACCTATGATCCCAAATAAAAAGACGTGTCCCTGCACATCAAATAACCTGAAAGTTTTACTGGTAAAATGGATTTAGTTGACCAAGGACTGTGTGATAATGATAACCTTAGCTGACACAGGGACTTCTCACTGTTTAATGCTGACGGGCACAGAAGATCTTGGCAAGGAGCCTACATGATTAAATCATCCTATCTTATAACAGATCAAAATCCCTTGCAAATTTCATCAACCATTACAAGAAAGTCTAATGGTTGCATATGACATTGGATATTACTTTGTAATTATTCTTGGCTTTATTTGTATATTTATTACTCTTTTTTAAAAGTTACTGCTAAAGCTAGAGTTTAAGCAACTACAGTTTAAGCTACTACCTTTAAATACCCATGACAGAGATAACCCGTGTAAAGTCTAGGTGAGAATGCCCTTTACATTGGGTATCCACCAACCAAAATTACTTTCCTTGCTTCAGTTAAATTGAAGAACAGAAGGTTAAGGAGCGTTTTACCCCACGTTCTTCAATTAAACAATCAGGAGACAGGATGTATGCATGCAAGTACAGTGCTAGGGAGTGTGGATGTGGTTGGCATCTGTCAAAGGAAGCAACAGAGGAGAGCGATTGTGGGTAAGTTCTCTGTGTTTCCTCCTGTCTGCTGATGGTTTCATTGAAGAAGGAGAGGTAGGACATAGCTCCATCACCTCCCGTTCTTCAATTGAACTGTAATAATAAGTATTTTTGTTGGTGGAGATACCCTTTAATTTGTCTCAGTGCAGTTCCGACTGTTACGTTAGTCTTCTGGCTCTTTGTATTGATACAGTGTCAGACCAAACATCAAGGGCCATATTTATTAGCCCGCTGGTTATCGCAAAAGTACGATTGCGCCTGTAAATGTTTGTAAAAACATGAACCTTTGTCAATATTCGTTCATTACCATGCGGTAGCAAAATATCACAATAGCATTGTATGGGCGATTGTACAATTTCGATTGCGAATGGAAATATACGATTGTAATTGTAGGACCGTGATCATAAATTTACACCCTTGTTCATAAATTTACGACAGGGAAGAGATCATTAATGGCGCAGTATCGCAAAATAGTGATACCGCGCCTTTATAAATATGGCTCATGGGGCCCACCAGAAAACACTCAACTTCTCGTTTGCCTTTTTAAATTTATTTAGAGAATCTGTCTTACTCTCATTTTGCTCCTCACGTTTTTCATTTGGATTAATTACTGTTCCTTTGCCTCAAGAAGTTTCTCCTATAAACATGTGGGCCAGTCTGACCCTGTACTGATACATTTCTCCCAATGAAATCCTAGGCACACTGTTCTTTTCATACTTTTTAAAAACATTTTAACATTTCAACGTCTCGTAGGGCATCTTCATCAGCACAATAAAGTGCAATGTGTTATATGCCATCATGTGAACAAACTACACCCCACCAGGTGACTGGTTATGAACCCTCTCTGCACAACTAGTTAGTGTCTCAGGAACCCTCCATGACATGAAGATCTTGAGTGATAAGGTTTTGAATGGAGAAGGAAGGAAAATTTGTTTTGATTTGCTGCGATTATTTAAGCTTTATGCCCCATTTTTTACACCAAATGGATAGTTTATTGGGTTGTTAATGTTCCCAAACTGGAAATGTTTAATTCCAAGATGGAGACTGAAGTCCCTGGCACACATAACCACATTATCCCATTGAAACCAAAGGCAATGTGGGCATTCTGCGCTCAGGGCATCTATGGACAGTTCTCTCTCTTTGTATTGAGAATGGAAAGGTTAACAATGTCACGTTCATTTCTTTTAGTCATGGGGATCCATGTTTTTGTTTTCTTGGGTGTTTAGTTTCTCAGGGTTTCTTGAATTTCTGCTGTAACGACAGAAAGTCCATCCAGCCTTAGTGTTCACGTGTGACATCACTTGGCTCTTGAGCATTATATAAACTGCAAAAAAGTGAAGCCAACGACTGTCAGAGAGCTGAGTGTGGATTGACGGGACAGAAGGAAGATAAAGTGTCACATTTCAGAGTTTCCCCTGTACAAAGAACAAGACATGTTCAGCACCGAGCAACCAAACAGACCAGGGCTACTGCTGATGACAATTTCTATTTTAAAGGTAACAATCGCCTTTCCCAATTCATCTCCCATAATGAATTCAGGGTGGGGAGATCCCGACAGACTGATGCACTTGTACACGGCTACCGAATGGAACAGCTTCCATCTACAGATCAACCACGATGGACACGTTGATGGGACCCCACATCAGACCCTTTACAGTAAGTGCACCTCCTGTTTTGGGGTTTCTATGGAGCGGTTGTTGTAAAGGGAAGGGACATCTTTAATATCCCATGATACTGTAGTTACCGTAGGTCGAGTGTCGGGTCAAAACCTCAGGTAGACATTTTGTCAGTTGTAATTACTGGTGAAATTTCGACACTGGGTCTTGCTGTGGAATTTCAGTTCAAGTAACACAACTCTACGTCAAAAGTTCTGTTCCTTGAACCAGCTGATGGAAATATTTACTCAAACTTTGATTGGGCCATAAATTGCATATTTACAAAATGCTCAATTTGAAGACCAAAGATCTCAGTCCATATGTGACCTTGGGTCAATATCTACACGATAGAAATAGGAAAGGATGGAATAAAACAATATGGATGAAAAACCATCCTTTGTAATAAACCCCCCATCAATCCCAAACGTATCTGAGGCCCCACTACAACGCACCGAAGCGTGCGCGATAACAGGATTGGCTGTGTGATTCTGGTGCGTTGTCATGCTTGTTCCATGCTTGTTCCATGCAATGTTCCATGCTTGCGCATGCGATTTTGCTATTTTCCATTATAGAAACGCATGCATTTGAGCAAATAAATAGTGATCACAAAAGGAATGTGCATTCCATTTACGATGCAATACGTGTGGATCTCAGCACACGCGTGATGTGTGCACCGAGCCACGTTGCCCGACGCATTCATGGCAACGAACGGCCGAGAATTGCACGTGTGTATGCGCTCTATGCGTTCAGACGGGGTCGTTCGTGCGTGTGTACGAACCTTAAGGGTGACTTTTCAATGCCACACTAAGGTAAAATCCAAAAAACCCGCAAACACAATTTAAATGATCATTTAACATAGAAATAGAGGATGCAGGAGATCAAATTCTAATATAAATTATATTATATATAAATAGGGTGCAGGTAAAAGAATCGATAACAATATTTACCGCCCTTTACCGCCCTTAAAAACACACACACACTTTAAAATTAAATACATTTTAACTTTTTTAAATGACAGTTTAAAGGGCTAGGCCACACTATCCCGCTTTTTTTTGCGTTTGCGCATGTGGTTTTTTTGATCATTGAAATTGCATCAACGTACCGAGTACCGAGTGCGTTTTCGAGTGTGATGCGATTTGCGCATGAGATTTGCGGCCCACATCTTTTTATCGCAGTCACATGCATTTTTCTACATCGAATGAAAAACGCATGCGCAGACGCAATGAAATCGCACATGAAATCGCATGCAATTCCGTGCGCGTTTGCATTGCCCTTAAATCCAGGAGATTTTGTATGCACAATAAAGGGGATGTAAAGGCTGAAAGTGTTAAGTTTGCTAAATAAATTAACCACATTAGTAAGGGAATCAAAATGTAGCAGCTCCATCTACAATTTTATAAAAATCCATGAACTATATGGAATACAAGCTGCATACCTTTGATTTAGCTGAACATGGACAATGCACACTAAAGAAGGCATTGTCAGCCTTTACATCCCCTTTAATCTCCATACAGAATCTTCTAGTGTCAGGATCCTGAATAGTTTCCCCTGTGCTGTCATTTTCTTTCTTTCTTTATCAGAAGTATTTGCTGATTATTCCTCCCTTTTGCATTCAATCAAGTTTAACTTGGGTGTCCCAATATGCACTGGTGTCCATCTTACATATTATAGATGGCTGAACCCACAGAGATTGCAAAATGTTGGTAAATGTCAGCTTCAAAATTTCAACGTTGAACTTTACTGACGAAATATCAACGTTGAAATTTACTGACGAAATATCAACTTTCAAATTGTGTTACAAACCTGAAATTCCTTCTTGAATTTGGGGTTTCATTAAAGAACTTTTGACATTAAAACCAAAATTTTCGGCACCAAATTTTAAGTTAATATTCCAGGGTTTAAATAAATATGTTAAACAGTGTAAGTTGAAGTCCATTACGGTTTCATAATTACATGAACCTTTTCTTATCTGAATTCATTTTCACCATCAGGTGCACTAATGATTAAATCAGAGTCGGGAGGACACGTGGTTATAACTGGCGTGAAAAGTGCTCGTTACTTGTGCATGGATAAATATGGAAATGTCTTTGGATCGGTAAGTTTTTCCTTCTCTACACGGAATGTATTATTACGGTGGGAAGCCTTGAACAACTAGTGGGCCACATTTTAAAACTTTCAAAAGTGCCTGTTGACCACACATTACATTCCATGTTCAATGCACATCTAATTGATTTTGTCTGTGTGCAATATGCGTTGTAATCCACCTTCTATGTTTGTATCCAAATCATGTGTGACTGGCTCATGCCCAAGGAAGACAAACCGAATGGCTTTAACTTAAATCCCATATTCATATATTTTAGTAAAAAATTATTCTCGCCAAGTAGAAATAACACAAGGGTATCTCCACTGCTAAATTTTTTTTTTTGCTATTTAGTTTTATTGAAGAACGGGAGGTTAAGGAACTGTGTATCACCTCCCGTTCTTCAATAAAACCTGCAGGAGCTGGGAGAGAAGGTAAGGTACTTACCCGATCGATTGCTCCTCCGCTGCCTAGTCTAACAGGTCCCGGCGGACGTAGTAATCTATGCACATGCACAAGTCAGACTACGCGACGGAGGGGCAAGCGATTGGGTAAGTACCTTACCTTCTCTCCCGGCTCCTGAAGGTTTTATTGAAGAACAGGAGGTAAGACACAGCTCCTTTACCTCCCGTTCTTCAAGAAAACTGAAGAGCAACAAAAACATTTTAGCAGTGGCGATACCCTTTAATGTAAATTTAGAAATATTTTAATTATAATTTTTATAATTTTTTTGAAGCATTACTTTAGCCACGATGACTGCGTTTTCAAGCACGAGACTCTGGAAAATCATTATGACGTCTACCACTCTCCAAAGCACAATTATGTCATAAGCCTCAAAAAGCCAAAGAGTCGATTCCGTCCCGGGATGGATCTCCCACCCTTTTCTCAATTCTTGTCCTTGGACAATGAAATACCCATCACTGGGTTTAACACTCCAGAACCCGACAGGCACACAAGAAGCCCGGAGGACACCTTCTCTGACCCGATTGATATAGTAAAGGACACTAGAAATTGGGATTTATCACAGGCTAATCCCAATCCTTTCCAAGATGTTTGGCTGCCATACCCCAGAGCTACTCTAAGAATTTATAACAATGACGTTGTAAATCCTGATGACCCTGAAGGAATTATTAAACCGAAAAGATACAAATATTTTCAAAGGTAGTCAAGAGAAGATCTAAGATGCAGTACGATAAGAATGTTTAGATCTAAAGATAGCTTCATTTATATGAATCATTAGGTCATGCAGTCCATGACTATGACACGTAGACTGTCTAGAACCAATCAGGTAGTCTGTTGAGTTGTGATTTCTAGTACACTGGGTAGGCATTGTGAATCAATGGGACTGTGTAATGGAACAGGATAACACGCACACAAATGTCAAACAGGATATGTGTTGGTGTTGGCTTAAAAATTGTTAACCTAACCATAAAATTTGAAAATCTGAAACCGGAACGAATTTTCGATAATTTTCGAATGTACAGGACTATTTCTGATAATTTTCGAGTTTCCAATCGTACTTTCAAACATTTTCAAACATTTGATGCTATTTTCGAAAATAGCTCCGTACGGTACATTAGAAAATTATCGAAAATGCGTTCCCGATTCGGACAGATCATTCAGATTTCGGAGCCAAGGAGTTTCGTGTCCGATCCAAGTTCAAGTCGGACCTGGATCCCATCTCTACTAACCAGCTATTTAAGGATAATTATTGTCAGCATTATGGCAGAGGAAGCCGGTCCCTCATTCCATGCTGTCAATCAAGGCTGTGACAACTGACATCACAACCAATGATTGACTGCTGTTCCACCTGCTGCCTCCTCTGCACATGCTCAAGCTTATAAAAAGCTCATTGAGCAGAGGGAGGAGCCAGATACCTTTGCCAGAAAGGAATAGAACAAATCATTAAAGGGCATGTCCACCCCCAAAACTATAATCCCCCCAACTACTGGCCCCACCATGTAGTGTAGTTTAATCCTTACCTCACATCCCAGCTCCATAGGGTTCTCCTGTAGACCCCCCCAAGGCCCAAAATAAACACCAGGAGGATAGCAGGGCTCTGCCTGCTATCTTGCCTCCGGTAGATATTTGCCATGCGTACTGCAGCCCTTCTCCCTCCGTCCCCCCTCCCCCTCCCTCTCCCTCCTGTCTACTATCCCTCCCCTAGCACAAATCCCCCTTATATGTCCCCCATGTCCCCCATGTCCCCCAGCCCCAACCGCATATTTTTTTTTTCAAAAAGCTCCCCAAACTCTTACTTACCTCTCCTCTTTCCTCCGCTGCACTGAATGACCGGCAGCAGCGTCCGTGATTGGCTGCCGCTCAGCCAATCACAGACGCGACTGCCGGTCCCGCCCCTCTGCTTGCATTCTCGCAAGCAGAGGGCCGGCAGTGCGGCGGAGGAACGAGGGGAGGTAAGTAAGAGTTTGGGGGGCTTTCTGAAAAAAAAATTTATGCGATTGGGGCAACAGCATATTAAAAATTTGTTTTACAGGTGGACATACCCTTTAAATATCTGGTTAAAAATACATGTAATAAAATGGTAAAAATAGCAGTTGGGGTTGCAGACAGATAACTGACAAGTCACCAGTTTTTTGTTTTAAGGGTGGACTTGCCCTTTAACAATCTACTAATGAGTTGGGAAGACAGGGCAACATTCCTTGGTCCTTGAATATGCATATAAAACGTGTTACCTTTATGTCGCTGGAGAAAGCACAAGCTACAAATACGTAAGCGATTTATATTTGGTGCACGCATACAACTTCACAATTGACTGATTATTTAAAGAGAAAAAGAAAGTTCTGTCTTAGTTGTGAACAGGATATCTACCAATTGACCATCACTATGGAATTTTCATTGTGTCTAAATATTTGTTTATTTAGAATGTTAAACGATAATGATGATAACTTAAAGAAAAAGAAAAAAATCTCAAATTCTTCACAAATAAAGTTTCATTTTGTAGATGATTCTAATACTGGTTTGTTTTTTGTATAATTTGAACTCTCTTCTGTCCATATATGTAACTATGGGCCATATTCATAAACGTGCAGTATCGCAAGTTAGCAATACTGTGCGTTATCGCTAATGTATGACCGCGGCCATAAATGTACAGACGCAGTCATACATTTACGCCGAATGTTAGTTAATTAATGAACGTTCGGTCGTAGAATACCATGCAGTAGTCTACTGGGGATCGTAAATCTATGATCGTGTTGTCGTAGATTTACGGTCATTATAGTTAATTAATGATAACAATCATAAATTAACAATCACTAAACCAATCGGAAGTTGACGATCGGTTTGACTATCGTTAATGGTGCGGTATTGCTAAAAAGCGATACCGCTTATTTACAACTATGGCCCTATATGAGGAACTCAAATAAGGAGACCAGCAGAGTTGAGAGACATCATTAATGAACTAGAAAGGGAAAGTTTAAGTATAAATTTGAATTTGGCTTGAAAGACTGCATTTCGGAAGGGAATGTGTGTGTTTGTGCTGCAGATTTTAAAACTCAATAATGCCAATGATAAGGACATTGTTGTTTTTTTACTTACCCTTTAAATATGGCTGTCACATGAATTAAAGGTAGGTCAGTTGGTGTGTGCACTCATGTCTGGTTGGGGGATAAAAGACTAACTTCTTTGATGATTGGTCAAAATGTGTTTTTTTTTTTAGCTATACTTAGTATGGCTGCCACAGTAATGGATAAGTAGATCAGTAGGTGTGTGTACCTGGATCAGGTTGGAAGTCAAAAAAAAATAAAAAAATTTTGATTATTGATCAAAATTAGTTTTTTGACTATAGTTACCCTTTACGTATGGCTGCCACAGTAATGGAGGGGTAGGTCAGTAGGTGTATGTAACTGTGCCACATGGGGATTAAAGTAAATAAAAAACCTTTTTTGATAATTGATCAAAATTATAATTTTTTTACTATAGTTACCCTTTAAGTATGTCAGTAGGTGGGTGTACCTGTGTCTGTGTGGGGGGTTGGGGGTATCACTGTTTGTATTTATGACCATGAAACAAAATGTTTTGAAATATCCACATTTGAGGATTGTTACCATTATAGTCTATGGGAAAAAATGTCCCGTCATTTGCCGGTAATGCTATAACGCTTCCACGGATTCCTTAGCTAGAAGACAGCACACTTCTCCTATATGCCCCGCACGTCTGTACCGAATTTCATGTCTCTAGCTCAAAAACTGTGGGAGTAGATACGGTACAAAAAAGCGGAAGAATAAAACGGAAGAAAAAGAAGAAGAAATGGTAAGAACAGGAATTTGGCTCTGAAAGCCAAATTAATTATTATTGTATCTACCAACAATGAATTTAATAAGGGTAAATTGTGTTCATTAAAGGACAAATACACTGTAAAAATGAACATTTTAAAAATGAAAAGTATTTGGGGCAGGGAGGTAAGGATGCATTATTCCTACTGCACAATTTTTCAAACTAGATGATGAGGCTGTACTACCCGGAAAATACACAGAAGGCTACCGTAAAAAGTAAGTACTTTATTGGACCTTACATATATACACACAAACCACAAAGCTCCACCGCCTGACACTTTTCATGTTTAGAAAAACACTTCATCAGACGCTTAGACACATCACTTCCTTTTTGAAGGAAACAAAACCCCACCCAATAATTAGGTAGGTGGCCAAAACAGGTAATAACCCATCACTTGAACAACAATGTAACACAATAAAGCCAATAAACAAAATATAACAAAGAGAAAAATTCACATAATGGAAAAGGGCCATAGCTGTATAAACAGGTAAGTACATATATAAAGGATAGGTACGAAAAGTAAAGAGAAAGATACAAACTGGAGTTTTATACGAAACTAACAATCCACAAGGATCTACATTGACTTGGATTGATGAAGCATGACACATCTCATGATCAATTTAACCCAATGGGATCCGTGTCCCTAGACGGAAAATCCATTCAGTTTCTCTTTTCAGGAGACATGCGATCCTATTGCCTCCTCTGTATGGTGTAAACACTCTCTGTATACCCTGAACAATTACAAAATTAACATTAGAGTCATTACAATTACTAAAATGCCTATCCACTGGGCTATACATATCCTTTTGTTTAATGGCTCTCATACTGTATGTTCCCAAATACATTGCCTCAGTGGTCAGCTAGTGCATTCCATGTACTAAATAGAACTTCTTACAAGTGATCAAATAAATTACAAAAATACTGTTGCAGTTTACATATTGTTTAATTTGATGTTCTTTCCCTGTCACACTACTGCGAAAAGAAGACCCCGTTTGCCAGAGAGCAACGGGTACTACCGCATTTAAAAGTACCTTTGCTTCTAAGCCCCTAGCACTTTTCGGCCGAGCAAAAGGGCCTGGGGCGTTGATGCACCCGGGCCATCTTGAATCATGGGTAAGCAGACTTCATGTTGAATCCAGAACGTATTCTAATCACCTCTAATGGGATCGTTCACTGATCTTAAGCGACGAGGGCTGGGGTTATATCCACCTGGCCCTACTGCCATTATATGTAGGTTCTTTGTAACCCCTTTATTTTACTATTGGATGGCTTCTGAGACCTCTATTGTGTATATTTTCTATTTGGTTGCATTATTGGGATTTCCTGTTAAAGGGGAACTGTAGACCAAAAATGATTTTAGGTAAATTGATAGGAATTGCTCCCCTGAGGATTTTTGCAATATATTTTCATTGTTTATTTTGCATAGTTTTGAAGATATTTAAATTTTTGTGTGTGATATGGCAGCAACATCACCAGGTCCCCTGCACTTCCTGCTTCCTGCTCTGAAACCATGTGATTGGATGATGCAATGTCTCCTCCTTCCCTTGCATCCCGCTCTTCTTGCAAGCCCCCTTGGTCCCTCCCACTCACGGACCCTATGGCCCCTCCATTTGCAGGCCCCCCTTGGCCCCTTCCCTTACAGCCCGGTGTGGCCCCACCCACTCATGGGTGCCTAAGCCCCACCCATCTGTGGGTGCCGTTGCCCAGCCCACTAAGACCTCCCCCTACAGAAAACTGTGTGAAAACAGCCTTTTGAATGAGAACAGAGTGAGACCTCTGCCTGAAAAGGCAGTTTTCACATAGTGGGAGAGTAGGGCTGTAGATTCCCTTACCTTCTCGGTGGGTATCACCACACAGCAGGGAGGGGGGGGACTTCCTGTCTCCCTCACACACTGAAGTCTGAGGCTGTGCTCGCCGGCGGCGAGGTGGAGGATCAGCCTTAGCAATGTCACATGTCAGCTTCCCACCCATTAACTTTCTGGTCAGTAATTTCTTTATATCTTGGGCTGTGGAGCACATAGAGAGATGGTTGATGGCTCATTTTAAAGGTAGGAAACTGGCCTTTCATTAAACTCAACTTGTTTGGAGACCACAGTTCCCCTTTAAGGTAGTGCTTAAGCCAGAAGGAAGCCTGGCTGAAGCAATATTTTTCAAGATGGCACTTGTCATAGAAATGATATTGGAATTACCATTCCTACCTCCCTGCCCCAGGTACTTTTCATTTCAACTGTGTGTTGGGTCTGTGACATACTTGTCATTAGGATTAAGGTTACTAACTAATGAGCAATGTTTTTACATTAGAACACATCCTTCCTTGGATATAATCATTAAAGTGAACATTAGAGGAAATAAATTAAATTAATTTCAAGCAAATTATACAAATGAAACCTTAAAGTGTAACTATGGTTATGATTAACTAAAAGCTTACCTTTAAAGGGTACTAAAGATTTAATATTGGAAAAGATACAAAACCCTCACACTGACAATGGATAAATGTTCCTTCCCCACTCCCAAAGCTACTGAAAGCAGGGAGCATTAACCTTTCGAGCACCATAACAGCTGACAGGCTGCAATTAGAAATGTGATGCATGGTTCATTTTAAAAGTAAGGCTGTGTATTAAAGCCAATTACCCTTTAATGAAATCAGATAATTTAATTACCATAATTCTCCCCAATACCGATATACCCCTGGTTAAATAAACTATCCAATACATGTTTCAGAAAAAAAAAAAAAAAAACAAACAAAAAAAAACAAGTGCAACAAGCCATCAAATGAACAGCACAAAATAAGGAGAAAAGGGGCAGCGTTGACTGGGTACCCACGGGCTATTATTTGTCCCGACCGAGCGTTTGCTTTCTTATGACACACAGTAGCTCTATGCAATTGCAATGTTTTTCAAATTCCCTTTAAGGGTTATATTTATATATGGGCAACTGCAATGTATTTCTATGGTGGATAAACAAATTCCCTTTAAGGGTTATATTTATAAATGAGCAACTGCAATGTATTTCTATAGTGGATAAACAAATTCCCTTTAAGGGTTATATTTATATATGGGCAACTGCAATGTATTTCTATAGTGGATAAACAAATTTCCTTTAAGGATTATATTTATATATGGGCAACTGCAATGTATTTCTATAGTGGATAAACACATTCCCTTTAATGGTTATATTTATAAATGGGCAACTGCAATGTATTTCTATAGTGGATAAACAATTCCCTTAAGGGTTATTTATTAATGGGCAAACTGCAATGTGTTTCTATAGCGGATAAACAAAACCTTTAAGGGTTATATTTATAAATGGGCAACTGCAATGTGTTTCTATAGCGGATAAACAAATTCCCTTTAAGGGTTATATTTATAAATGGGCAACTGCAATGTATTTTTATAGTGGATAAACAAATTCCCTTTAAGGGTTATATTTATAAATGGGCAACTGCAATGTATTTCTATAGTGGATAAACACATTCCCTTTAAGTGATATATTTAAGTGAATAAACAAATTCTCTTTAAGGGTTATATTTATAAATGGGCAACTGCAATGTATTTCCATCTCTTCCTCCATGTTCCCGTTTAGCTCCGGGCAGGCGCCCTCGTTCCCGTTTAGTTCTGGGCAGGCGCCCTCGTTCCCGTTTAGTTCCTGGCAGGCTCTTCTTCACTAGGGGGAGGAAAACTTCACGGACCTGCTATCCTTGCACATATGCAAGAGCCAATAGACACACACGGATTCAGGGACGCACATATAGGGTTTTATTATATATGATCGGCAACTGCAATGTATTTCCCTTTAAGGGTTATATTTATAATAGGCAATTGCAATGTGTAGCACGATGGCTCAGTGGTTAGTACAGTTGCTTTGCAGCGCTGAAGTCCTGAGTTCGATTCCACCCTTGGACACATCTGCAAGGAGTTTGTATGTTCTCCCCGTGCTTGCATGGGTTTCCTCTGGGCACTCCGGTTTCCCCCACAATCATAAAGACATACTGATAGGTTGTATGTGTCAAATAAATGTGCTTAGATTGTAAGCTCTTCGGGGCAGGGCCTGATGTGAATGTATACATGTAATTGTAATGTGCTACGGAAGATGTTGGCGCTATATAAATCCACAATAATAATAATAATGTGTTTCAATAGTGGATAAACAAATTCCCTTTAAGGGTTATATTTATAAATGGGCGGAATTTCTGTGCATCAAACCTACATGGATTAACTTTTAGAATCTGAATTCCTGCATCAATTCCACAGTACCCCTACAAATGAATCCAAAGGTGACGATACCTTTAAATAAACTTTAAATCTGGTTGACCAATTTGTGTTCACATTGTATTAATATTGACACAGTTCCTTCCCATGGAGAAGGAGTCTGAGTATTGCATTCTCTAGCTACAAGTGCCCTCTAGCTGCAGAGCTGAGAAATGCAACATTAAGTTGTATGTGGAAAGACTAGGAATTCCGTAACTGCAAAACGATCAACGGAAATCCATCCAGTGTCACTGTGTAGATAAAGGGACAGCGGGAGGTACTGATTAAACACATCTTACCAGGAAGCTGGACACATTCCCTCACGTAATAAATAAACTTATTAAACGTGCTGATTTCCCCTTCTTAAGGAAACACAGCGTAGGATTAACAGACATCCTTTATTATTTACAGTTACCATTTATGATAGCGTAATATATTTGTGAAAAATTAAAGGGCATGTTCACCCCACACAAAACTGTTTTACCCCACATTTCTCCCCACCACCAACCCCCACTTTTGCAATACTTAATTTCCGATCGGTTTAACGATCATTAATTTACGATCATTATCGTAAGTTACCGATACCGATCGTAAATCTACGATAACGAAATCGTAGATTTACGATCCCCATAGAATACCATTGCGGTAATTACCGACGGTTCGGTCATAAATATATGATCGCTTTCGTTTTGGCTGATAATCGTGTCGTGTATGGGCACTTTCTCGCCCGAAGCGGTCATTCGGGCAGGGATTGTTGCCCGGCCAGGCGGATCTTCGAACGAGCCGCCGTTTCAGCCAAGAAAGTGACCATAAACGGCACAATTACCACGCGAAACAGCCTTTTGTACGCATTGTTGCACGATTGCACATGTGTACGAACCCTTCGTTTTTTTTACACAGAACATTTACCAAGATTACCAAACTATTACCATTTATTTATAACACTGATATTATTGTTAGGAATTTAGCGTAATAGTAGCAGAAAGGAGTAAAATAAAACTGGATAAAAGAATAAATCATCTCTTTCTGTATCTTCTTCTTTCCCTCCCCATACTAATATAGGCTTGGTAAAAACATGTATCCTTAAATAAAAGGTGTGCTGCATGGTAAAAGGTCTATGGGGATATCAGGATAAAATGGGATTTTGTATTGCCTGAGACATTACCAAAGATTTTTGGAACTGCTCATTGCAAGCGATGCAATAAATTTAGTGATAATTTTCCCCCCCTTGATAATTAAAACCTTTAAAGTCGTGCAAAAGTTCGTAACTTATCGCTCGCATTGACATGATGTAATAACGGTCGTAAAGTGGCTACTACAAGTGCAGGTAAGTTGTGACAGGAAAATGAATTGAGCTCCCTGTTAATTCACAAAACAGAGACAAAATCCGTACATTTTTATCTGCATTGTAAACATTTGCTTCTTTATGGGTCTCAAAATATCACGATTATAGAATCAATTATAGCATCAGAAATGCTCCTTGAGAGTAAACACACAAGTCCAAGCTATTGATAAAGGTACTTTTACAAAAACATCTGTGTGCACCACACTTCCACACTTCCAAGACCAACGGAGTTGTCAAAACTACAGTTTTGGTGATGCCGGTAATTTTATTGGTGGGTAGGAGATCACTTATCCCCTTCGCACCCAAAAAAATCAAGGTGCGCCAAGAGTAACCACCATAAAAATAATTCCCTATTCTGCAAGAAGCATTAAGGGAAGAACTCCTGAAGAAGGTCAAAGCCTGCAGATAATTGGGACCTTGTAAAGTAGATATGTGTTGTATTCGGTTAGTGTATTCAGTTTCTCAACACGGTATAACTGGATACAACAGATCTACCATGACCTGGATGAATGAGAACCTCCACAAGCATCATTGGAATCTCACTAAGACATACACATTACCCTACAACGAATAGTACCAGCCATTGCCAAACCAAAAAAAAATAATAATAAGTAAACAATAACAATACCTCATGGCACAGTGGTGGGTGATGGATCTGGCTCCAGACCAGAGTTGGCTACATGAGAAAAGGTCCAATGGACTTCCAGAGTCCGTGTGAACTCAGCCTAAGGTGTGGATGGGTTAAACCTTGAAGATTCCAGCTGCTCGATATACCAGGGTTTCTCAAGGGCTGTGCCGGGGCATACTACTGTGACTTCAAAGAGCCAGAGGTGTGCCTCAGAATTTTGGGATTGAAAATATATTCACCAGTATAACTTTCATTTTCGTCATAATACAAATTATGATACAATTTCAACACATTTAATGCAATGTAACTTTACACTAAGTGATTTGAATACAATATACACAGTGAAGTGCATAAAATATGGGTAATTACAACTTAAAGTCTGACATTAAGAATTTAGCTGTGCTTCAACAACAATTTGCATTGCCAAGTGTGCCACTGTCAGATAACGTTTGAGATCCCCTGCTATAAACCAATAGATAGTTCACGGGTACTAAAGAGACAGCAACTATATTTTAGCTCAACTAGTCATAGAGCCTATTGAACGATCTTCCAGGCACAACCAATCTCAGCCAATCGGCTAGTGATCGATAATTACCAATTATGGAACCAATTGCACAAGAATTTATAGCAGTGAGAATTTAGAGAAATATTTGGGAACCCTGGGTTGAATTTTTAAAAATAGTGAATAAAGGTGCAAAAAAAAAAAGGTTTTGAGTGATTTCTAACATTTAAATATTCAATTTTTTCAATCAACTATATTCAGCTAATACCTGCAACTGTCCGGACCGTTTGCTTTAAGCCTTACACGTGGAATATCTTCCTACTTCTCATTTTATTCCATCTCAGGAAGAAACAAAAATCAAAAACTCCCACCCACCACTAACACAATATTTGCACCTCTGTGTAGGTTTATTTACCATATTTGCTTAAGTGTGGGATAGTTTTTCTTAGAAAGAAAATAGAAAATACATTTTCCCAGGTTGTTAACCTGATTTCCCTTTTCTTTGGGATTTTTTTAAAGATCACTGCTCCCTTAAATAACTGAAATGACCAAAAAGGATGTCCATTACAAGGTTTTCCTGTGTGTGATGTCACCACTTTCTTGGCCTTTATATAACTCCAAAAAAATGTTGAAAAGCCACATTGCAGAGACTGAGCTTAGAGCCAGAGAGGGTCACATATTGACTTGCATCCAAAGATCAGAAAAATGCTTAGGACCAAGAAATGGATGGTGCTGACTTTGTGGCTCCTGGTGATGATCGGTTTAAGGGCCAACGCATTTCCAGTGTCTTCTTCTCAAATGACTGACAGCTGGGGGAATCCTGACAAGTTGACGCACCTGTACACAGCTTCGGAAAGGAATAGCTACCACCTACAGATCCATTATGATGGACGGGTAGATGGGGCCCCTCGACAAACCGTTTACAGTAAGTGTTTCCCCTTTTTTAAACATCAATCGTGGTAATATTTATTTTGATTCCTTTTTAAAAATAATGATACCCATATAATGACCGCGTTTGCATAAATGTGTCACAGTGGGCACCTGTAGCAAAGGACTCGGAAAACTGTGGGTTCGATTCCTGAACTAGCCCCTTGAGACATAGGGAACATCACTTTATGCTCCTGTGCATCAGGCAATAAATGTAACAGCTTAAAACTCTTTTTTATAAATAGTTGGAACCATCGATTATTATTTTTAATTAAAGGGGAAGTCACACCAAATGATGGTCCATTTTTGAACACAAGGGAGAAAATGCAAATTGCTGTACACAGAATATTGACATCACAAGAATGAAATACAGAATTTACTTTCAATTTCACATTTAGTTTGCTTTTTGAAAATAAACATTTATTAAATTAAAGCTGTACACCTACCAATATAGACTTAACCAGGAATTATTTGCAGTGATTGTACACACAGAAATTATATTTTGTGCCCCTTGATAATTCCGTTTTTATATAAAGCTTGAAGGACGTGTACCCTTGTCCCACTCACCTTATATCTTTCTCCTAACTTCCTAACCTTAAGGAGCCTCACACATTGGAGTTCAGTGAGATCTCATGCTAGCTAAGTCAGTGTGTCAGGGTAATTAAGAAAAACGTGGAGCCAGATAAATCTGTTCTGAAGGTTTCATTCACCTTCCGATAGTGAAGGTTTATTTTACTCTCAGATAGGGACTCAATTGAGAAATACATTGCACAGAGCTGTGCTAAGATCAGGTTCACTTCATTATCCTCCCCTGCAGCTCTGCACTATGTTATTTCTATAAGTGTAACTATTAAAGTTGTGATATTGAGAAATACATTACACAGAGCTGTGCTAAGATCAGGTTCACTTCATTATCCTCCCCTGCAGCTCTGTACTATGTTATTTCTTTAAGTGTAACTATTAAAGTTGTGATATTGAGAAATACATTACACAGAGCAGTGCTAAGATCAGGTTCACTTCATTATCCTCCCCTGCAGCTCTGTACTATGTTATTTCTATAAGTGTAACTATTAAAGTTGTGATATTGAGAAATACATTACACAGAGCTGTGCTAAGATCAGGTTCACTTCATTACCCTCCCCTGCAGCTCTGTACTATGTTATTTCTATAAGTGTAACTATTAAAGTTGTGATATTGAGAAATACATTACACAGAGCTGTGCTAAGATCAGGTTCACTTCATTATCCCCTCCCCCTGCAGCTCAGTACTATGTTATTTCTATAAGTGTAACTATAAACAGGGTCATATTAAAGGGTATGCAGGTGGAATGTAATCTGTGAGACTCAATGCTTTGCACTGGTTGATATTTCATGGGTAAGGATTCAGTGTGGCAGCTCCCATTGCAAATTTACTAGTAATAATAGTAATAGTAAATCAATCTAGGTATGGTTCCATCTTTACTCTGTAATCCATTTCACAGCACCAGAACAAAAGGCAATTAGGCAATGGTTCCAGGCACACTGAATTCTTAATACAAAACTCCTCTTTATTAATACGTCAATGTTTCAGTGCTGCACCTTCAACAGGATTGTGATGTCAGATTAAAGGGTATGTCCATCCCCCAAACAAAATGTTATATATGATTAGACCCCCTAAAACCCAGACCTTGCAAGGTCTAAACATCCCAAATGGCAGCAGCACTTGTGATTGGCTGGGACACCACATCTCAGCCAATCTCTCTTAGCAATGGTTCCCAGGGGGTGGGACACCCTAATTAAAGCATCATCTAAAAGTTCAATTCACTCTATTCAAGGATTCAGTACTATATATATAGTGAAGACCCCCATTGTAAAACATAATGGGGAATATTCTCAGTTTTGCAATGGCCTTTAATGCAGTTAATTAACGGTGCAGTATTATTATTCTACAATGCCATAGCGCAATACTGGTACTGCCTGCACCTTTGCGATTTGCAACAATGCGAAAGTATTTGCCTTTATTTTGCCTTTGCTTCTTTCTTGATTGCACAGTTCATATAAATTAAGTTTTTTAAACAATTTCCGTTCTAGGCGCGCTATCAATTAAATCTGAAGAGGCTGGATATGTGGTTATCACCGGGGTTAAAAGTGGACGCTACCTGTGCATGGATAAATATGGAAACGTGTTTGGATCGGTAAGTTATAGATATTCCAGACTAAAAGAATAATAAACAAATAAGGACTGGAAACAATACAATTTAGAAATCAGCAGAAAAGGTTAAAAATTAAAGGGTTAAAAAATTTTGGCTGAGGCCACACTGTGCCGGACGGCAATGGGCGTGAACAAATGGGCACTGCGATTGGAATTTTGTGTAATTGGTATGCACGCTATCCACCAAACAAATGGTGATTGTAGTACAGCGCATAGAATGTGGCCAAACGCATTGAAATGTGCTGAGATTCTCATAATCATTAGATTCTCGTGATCGTTAGTGCTTGAGAAATCACGGCAGTGTGGTATAGTCCATACCGAGTGCAAATTGGCTTTCCAAACCCTTGGTGCAAGGTTTGAAAATGTCATTGTAATAGGAAAACCCCAGTTTTAATCCTTATCAGTAATTCATTTTCGGGGAGCAGCAGATACACTAAAGGTTTGTACACACGTGCGATTGCTGGTCCCGACCCGCGACGCATGATGTGTACGAACATTCATTTCGGCCGATAATCGGCCCCTGTATGGGCCCTTTATCGGACGAAACTTCCGGTCATTTAGAGATCCGCCCGGTTGGTCGGGCAACGAACCTTAACAATGTGACAAGAGTGAGACTGGATTCATAAATGAACCCAGTGAGGGACAAAGAAGGATCTGCAGGGATGTCATCTGTTCCTTCTACTAGTAGATGTATTTTAGGAACCAGATGGTATATAAAGTGATAAACTATCTGGTATGTTTAAGCCCTTTTGTCTTATGAAGATTACGAGTAGATTTAACTGATCAATTAGACCACAAACTAATTGTCCCTCTTTTCTCCAGCACTTTTTTAGCCACGACGACTGCGTATTCAAACAGGAGACCCTGGAAAACAATCACGACATCTATCACTCTACAAAACACCGTTTCCTGCTCAGCCTCAAGAAACCGAAACAGCAATTTCGACAAGGAATGTTTCTACCACCCTATTCCCAGTTCTTATCGATGGAGAACAAGATACCCCTAACACGTTTCAATACCCCCCAACCCATTAGGCACACCAGAAGCGCGGATGATTTCTCCGACCCAAATAACATCATCACCCCGAGAAAAACCTCTTGGGATTATTCAGCTTCGAATCACAACCCGTTCCAAGATGTTTGGTTACCACGCCCCAAAGACCCATTAAGAATTAACCATAATGACATGGTAGATCCCGACGATCCAGAGGGTGTGGTCAAATTTAAAGGACGCCGTCACTTTAAGAGGTAGCCATACAACTTTGTTGTTGTGGCCACCATTTTAAAAACAAATTCCCAAATCAGTAAACTTGATTTCTGGCAACAAATGTATCTATAAAGCTTAATAAAGGACAATTATACTGTAAAAATTAACTTTTTAAAAATAAAAAGTACCTAGGCCAGGGAGGTAGGATTGATTATCCCAACCTCCTGATATTGTTTTGTTGAGGAGCTACAGCACAGTTTTCATCTGCCAGGTTAGTGTCCATGGCCTTGCTGTATTAAAGATAGAGCAGAAGCACTCAGGAAGACTGGCAGAAGTAGTTTTCTTCGTGCTTCTGCTCCTCAGAGAAAGGATTTTAGGAGGTAAATAGTACCAATCCTACCTCCCTGCCCCAGGTACTTTTCTTTTTCAACTGTTTTTCAAAAAAACTTTATACGCACTACAATTGTCCTTTAAATACATTTTGTAGGTTGAAATTCACAGTCTCTGGGCAACATTTTAGACAACCATTAAGTAATTTCATTTTTCAATGCTACACACATTTTCTGTATAAAAGTTGCATCAGATTGCAGTGACACAGAGAGGATTTATCCTTAGTTAAATTTTTTCTTTAAATACAGTTTGTATTTGTTACAATATTCAGGATAAAATTTTTTTTTTACTGTGCACACAACATTGAATTAGAGATCAGCTAAAATTTCTTAAAGGAACACAATTCTAGTCCCGCCCTTTTCTGTGCTTCAGTTAGCTACATTGTATCTCCCTGTGCTAAAGGGGAAGAGTCAAATTGGATTGGTGTTTCAATTTAATTGTTATTGAATTTAAACAGATATATCTTTAGTTAGGAATAACATAAATTGACTAATGATATTTCGTTTTAATCAGCAGTTTCTGACCTTTATGTCAGCATAAATTTTGTTAAAGGGTAAACTACTCCTTTAAGGAATGTATGATATCTCAGTAACCTGAGCACAGAAAAAGGGGAGACTAGTGGCGATGTTGTTTTCAGGGTAAAACTTACCTTTAAAGGACAACTGTTTAAAGTAAAAGGGAAAAACTTTTAGTTGCCTTTAAATTGCTCTAATCATGACTACCAACTATACCATGGTTTTGATAACAGATTATATTAAACGCCACGGAGGATCAAAAGAAAAAGTATCTTTTAAATTTAGACTTTAAATTTAGAAATAAGCAAAAGTAAGTCCCAGGGCTGAAAAGTGTAGAGCTATAGTTGCCCTTCAATGTTTGATAAGAAAAATGCTTACTATTTACCTCCTTTTGTGCCTGCACCATTTGATGGTGTCCTCAGTCTGCTTCTTTCACCCAGTGGGCTGAGTATGTGCAATACTTACAAAGTTGCGCATGTGAAGTCTATAGCACATGAGGGAAGAATATTCTGTCTTTCCAAACAAGCTTCATTTGCTCATCTCAAGTTCAATTCGCTTGTTTCATGTCTTTTCAGGTGTTTTTAAAGACTTGCACTATGGTGTTATTATATTAATATGCATTTCCTTAGGATTTCGGTCACTATAAAGAATGATTAATGGCTTTGGCGATTAGAAAATGCACTTGTACCTAGAAAATCTCTCAATTTTGTTTAATGCTGTTATTTTAATCTTTGTTTTAATGATAATATTTTTATTCTGCTCATGTAGATACAGCAAAAGTTGTTTGTCTTTTTAAAGTTGTTTGTCCTTTAAAAGGACAAAAGCATGGTTGTTGCTCCACCCCACCCCCCCTTTTGGCCCAGGGCCTAACCAATGGTAAGACACATTCTGCAAGAATAGGTTTTTACCCATTAGATAAATCCCAGACTGAGATGGGGGGGAAGACAATCCAGTTTTAGGAAACAGTAGATCATTATACACTGGTACAAAAACCAACACACAAAATAAAAAATGGTATTCAGATTATTCATCAATTCATACACATTACTAATTATTTCCCGATGCACGCATTGACCAGTATAAATTGTGCAGCCAGGAACCACATCTCTAACTTTTACCCAGAATCCTCTGGGTTTTCTCTCCTTTCTAGAAAGCTGCAGGGTACCGTTCGCTACGTGAGAACCTATTACCGTTTGGACCACAAATATTTATTTATTTATTTGGAGTGATGTGATATGCTGTGTATTTATATTAGATCTGTATTAGTTTTAATAAACAACAAGTAGTCAACTTTCAAAGAGACTGAAATGTGAAGTCTGTGTAATATGATGAAATGATTTAAAAAATAAACATATCTGAGCATTAAAAATGTGGGGATAATCATTATTTTAGGTACACTATCATTGATGCACTCTGGGCAAATGCCCCGGCACGGCTCTGGGTGAACCTCATCCGCACGTAAGTATTTAAAGCCAGCTATCAGCTGGCATTAAATTAAAGGGGAACTGTGGTCTCCAAACAAGTTAGTGAAAGGCCAGTTTCCTACCTTTAAAATGAGCCATCAACCACCTCTCTACGTGCTCCACAGCCCAAGATATAAAAAAAATGACTGACCAGAAAGTTAATGGGTGGGAGGCTGACATGTGACATTCCTAAGGCTTCTCCTGCACAGTGCCGCCGGAGAGCACAGCCTCAGATTCCCTCAGTGTGTGAGGGAGACAGGAAGTCCCTCCTCCTCTCTGCTGTGTGAAGTCCTGACAGAGAAGGTAAGGGGGGTCTGAGTAACCCACGGCACCCGAGAGTGGGCGGGGCTTACACCCGTGAGTGGGCAGGGCTTACACCCACGAGTGGGTGGGGCTTAGACACAGCGAGTGGGCGGGGCCACATGGGGCTGTAAGATAATGGGCCATGGGGGGCCTGCAACTGGAGGGAACATGGGGTCCATGAGTGGGAGGGACCAGTGGGGCTGCAAAGGGGAGGAGGAGACACAGGACAGATTGACTGACAGTTTCAGAGCAGGAAGTGCAGGGGACCTGGTGATGCTGCTGCCATATCACACACAAAAATGTAAATATCTTCAAAACTATGCAAAATAAACAATGGAAATAAATTGCAAAAATTCCCAGGGGAGCAATTCCTATCGATTTACCTAAAGTCATTTTTGGACCACATTTCCCCTTTAAATACTTGAACCAACAATGCCAAAAATCAAATCGGTTATCACAAGTTTAACCTCTAAATAGAGCGATCCAGCTCCCGAGCGCCACCCAGTAAATCCCTTTGTATGGGTCTTTCTTGGAAGAAAAGGCGTCACTAATACATTAAATAGGGAGAGTATAAGGCTTTGCAGCTCCTCTGTCCCTATTTGTAGAGATGGGATACAGGTCTGACACAGAACCCCACGGTTCCGGAATCTGAATGTTCCATCCGAAACCAGACAGATTGTTTGGATTTCGACGCGCTTTTTCAATTTTATCGAACGTTCAAGAGTTATTTTCAAGGGCCTTGAACTTTCGATAATACTCGAGAATATGGTGGGAAATGAGAAAATAGTTTCCGGTCGTAATTTCGAGGATTATCGAATGTTCAAGGCTATTTCTGAGAATTTTCTAAGATAGCTCGACCATTCGATAAAAATCAAAAACGCGCTTCGAAGTCCCGAATTTAAGTTCCGTTTTCAGATTTTCGGGATTTTCCTGAGATCCGAAAATGGAATGAAACTTGGCAGTTTCAGCCATCTCTACTTATTTGGAAGAAAAGGAACGTTTGAACTGCAAGTAACCAATAGATGGCGCTCACACCATAACATAATCAAGGTTGAGTAAAAAGAGCATCCAGGGGCGTATTTATAATGGAGCAGTATCACAAATTTGCACCATTGTAAACTATCAATAATATAATAATGTCACAGCGGCCCTTAAGTACAACCAGCCCTAAATTAACAGTACTTGCATATGCATTTTATTTATACTACAAGCATAAGCAAGACTGTTTGAGTCTGCCTTTTAATTTTTTTAGACAAGAAGTACATAATTTTATAGTTGTGTAAAGACTGACACCTAGTGGTATAAAACTACCACTGCGTCATCATGCTGAAAAACATTCAATTGCATTATATTTATGCATCATAGTTGATTTATCCTTTAAACATCAATCCCTGCTCTGAAGAGCTTACAATCTAGTCCCCTAGCACACACATATCCTATCATCTTACATTTAAAAAATTATTAGGTGAGATTACCCTAAATTTGACTGTTTTTTTAATGTCAATTAATGTACAGAAATCAATTTTAAAGACAGGCTGTGGCCACACTAGCAAGGCACGTGGAAAGCGCGATCACAACGCAGCGTGTTTCCGTGCATTTGCATTGCGATTCTCCACATATTGGATTATTGGAGTGCATGAGACCTCTACCAAAATGGCAATTGCATGCGCTCTAATAAAAGTGGGGCCTGTCACATTTGCAAACACTGGCATGCGATCGGAAGTGGAGGAAAATCGTGCCAGTGTGGCCCAGCCCACAAGGTTACATAATAATTTCTATTATTCATATAATTGTTACACTCAAGTAAAACAAACCAAGACTAAACCTTGTTAAATCCAGTCCTGGCTTTATTAGAAATTCAGCAACGTCACACACAGAGAGATGAAAGATTCAGTTAAATCCTCACATGCAATTTGTAAACCCAATCTACCATAAACTACAAACCAATCTGGATTTTTTATAAACAAAATAATAAATAAATAAATGAATAGGCTGCAGAGCCACACAATACCAAGAAAAAAAAGGTGAAAAATAATATGGCTATTTAATATCAAAATAAATGTCATTTCATTTCAGTTTATGAAATATGGACAGGGTAATCACCATATTATCTTTATAATTTATTCTGTATTATTGCCAATGAAGCCAAAATGTAAACAAATACAATTTTAAGGGGGTATATTTGATACAGAATTTTTTTTTTAATGAAAATATGAGACAACACTTACTTAATACAAATGTCTGTCCATATGTACTCAAAACACGTCTAATGAGTGTTGCCCACTTAATGGGCTAACGACCATTAATGCCGAAACATAGGAGACATAATAATAAATATTTATTGCTATTTATCCTTGGCTCTAAAATAAAACCGAAATACATTTTGTGCAAAAAATTGCATTCACTTTTGTGTTAGAACAATACAGTACACTTCTTACCCTTATCTCTCCAAATCCACAAAACATTTCAAAAAAGGGACGCTATACTTGTGCAGTATCGACTAGCTTTCTGCTATTAACATATGCTTGTTTTGTCGTAGATAGGGGGGAGTGTCGTGAGAATGTGGGAGGAGCTAGACAGCAGTGACTGCGTGAGTATAGTGTCCCTTTAATTGTGTTTTTTTAGAAAGAAACTTTGCATAATTCAGCAAACATACACAGGTTACATAGAGTAAATAGCAGCAGTTAATCTTTGTAATGAATCTATAAGTATCTTTGATATTTTAGGTAATACACTGAATTTGATGATGTCATTAAGGCGTAAACTGGTGTGTGTGACATCATTTTTTTTTTTTTTTTAAGCGCTGGATCCGAGATTGAGACTTTGACTATCTCTAGCAGTGGTAATGATTTATTGTTATACCCAGTCGCTGCAGGTCATACTTGGTAATGGCTGGTGTCTGCATCAAGGTCAGTTAGGTGATCATGACGGTTAACACAAATACATTGGATCTCCGGTTTGCTATTTGTTTCTGAGCCAACAGTGATAACAAAATGGCTAATTCCGGTGTTTGGACTGACGGAAAGTTCCCCTGATTTTTTTAGCTCAGGAGGAAAAGCGAACTGAAGGTCGTCGACAAAATACTTGATCCAGTTCTTCATGAAAGCTCCGTGAGTCACCACCAACAAACTGGCATCCAGCGTGGTATCTCCGCCATTAAAGGAATATTCTACAGGATTACTGGTGTTATTCACAAATGGGACAAGGTCATCTGAGGTGATGCCAAGCCTTCCAGAAGCCCCTGATGGAGTATGAGCCTTTCCACAAGATTCTTCCAGTACCAGTTGGCAAAGGAACTCAAAAAAGTCTCTGGCACGAGCCTTGACCTGATATGAAAACAAACAACCCAATTAATATTTCCGTAATGGGAAGGAAAATAATTCCACACGCTGCTAATCGTTCTACACGTGGTAACTAACAGGCACTTCTTACCTCTAAAATGTGAAGGAACCATCCCCCCTTATTTCTACATACATAATACAAATCTGCACATGTTCACTAAGTTCTCTTTCTCCTTGTTACTACTGGTTGACCCACCCATGACCTCTTTCTAAACTGCTTAAAGGAGAACTACAAAAACTTAGAGGATTTCTCCACATTGCCGCCATTTTAGAATCCATCTGGTCTCAGTTTTATTTTTACAGACATTACCAATCAAGCCAACCAATGAACCACGGTGGCGCCTTACCTGCTCTAGTGTCTCTCCATTCGGTGGGGTATAGAAAGGACACTGATCTCCGGCTTTTTTTGCCATTGCCCTCATTTCACTCAGAGGCTTTCCCTCGGCAGTGCCGTATTTCTGTACCAAATAACAGTGTTAATTATTCTATGTGTACAAAGAAGAATAAATAACACAATAATAATGTATTAAAGGGCATGTTCACCCCAGCTGCAGGAATACCGATATCTGTGCAAGATGCCAGCTTTCTACCAGAATGCAAAAGTCACGTCTTGAGCTTGACTGTGATGTCACAGCCGATAAACGACTCTGCATTCCATCATGCACGTCTCCTCTAAAAAAGCTCTCTGAGCTTACAGGGGGGAGGAGACGTACAGTGGGGAAAGGATACCGAACTTCAGGGACCGTGGGAAGGTAAGTTACTATAACGATTTTGAGGTATGGGGAAGGTAAGTATAGATTTTTATTCTGGATGTGGACATGCCCTTTAATAAAGGAACATTTTAACCAGGAACCAAAAAAAACAATATTTCCTAACCAATTTCTATCGTATTTATAAAGACTAATTATCGGTAAGGACCGATATAAATAATTAACGGCAGTGATAATTTTCGCCACTATCAAACACCGCGGTTGATAGCAATAACGATATAATCAGTGTTCCTTTCAACCGATATAAAGGATCGATATTGGTCATTACCGATAACTATCCTTTATATACCGTCCATTTATTTCTTCTAAACCCATTAGACTCATCACGTAGCACAGCGATGCCCAACCCGTCCGAGATTTATTGCGGACCCATGGGTGGGCGTGGCAAGGGGAGTAACTGTGTGTACCAGGTGTGTGTGTTTGTGTGGTGGTACACCTGTGGCTTCGTCAGTGCACGAGGGGCCACACCCATGGGCCAGGTTGGTCACCCATGTAGCAGGTGTGGAAATAAGTAAACCAAACCACAATCCCCGTCTGATGTACCCCACATCCACAGATAACTAATATCAATCTTATTGTCACAGACATTCTCCCCTTTTTGTGAGTGTGATTTCTGCTCACCCGCTCACGTAATCTGATGTCATAGTTGATCTCAACATTTACACTGGGCTGGTTATTACTCATGATAGTGCAGGCTGTCTGTAAAATAGAAATAAAAAAAAAGTCACCTTGAAGTCATCTTGGAGTTCCCATGAGCTGTATAACTGGGCCTGGCACTTTAAGTGGCAGCTTTTTATAGTTTGAAATTGGATGACCAAAGGACACATGAATGGCAACATCAAAGAATGTGGCAGCCTAACATGTGACAAAAGCTATTTAGCACTGTACACAAAAAACTGTTACTATTGTTAATGTGGAATTTTGTGTATTCCTGAACTGCCTAGAGATAAAACATTTTAGAGAATACTCGCTTGCTTAGCGCGGATTAAATCGCTAGAGAAGACACGAGTAAATCTAACAGCGCTCAGGAACCTGCCGGCGGCTTCCGCTTGCTTGAATCCTGTTTCCGACAACGGTTCGTCTACTCCTTGTCCTGGGGGGAGAAATAAATTCACAGCAGGTGCGTGCGCACACAGGTAAATATAGAGCGCGCGCAAAGGCATGATAGAATAAAGGCGCTGCGTTATTTAGAATATAACATTGCATTTGAGTACATTTCTAACAATCTAACCTAGTGACTATATAGCGTAACTATATATCATTTTATAAATATATCTTTTTAGAATTATATTAATAATTTACCACCCCCCTTTATTCCATATACCTGCTAAAATATAATTAATTACACCAAGTCTATATCAGGCTATAATTACATCTAGTCACAAGGTGTCATTTTAGCCTGATATAGACAGTGTAATTATATATATATAATTTATAGGATGTTTCCCCCATATTCCATTTACAAGGTAAAATATAAAGTGGGTGTGACATGAGGCGTGGCTTAAAAAATGTGCGCAACAAAGTCTTCCCTATTCAAAAGGTCACCCCCGCCTATGGTTGGAATACATTGATATTAAACACATTTCTACCTGGATTCTTATTTTGTTGTTGAAATTTTTTTTTTACTGACCTTGCAGGAGTTTTTCCTTATTGTATCGTGTTTCCCCACTAGACAGAACAAGGAGATCCTCGAGTTATTTATTTATACATTTTACCCCAACATATTTCCAAATTAAGTTTTACCCACTGGGTGTAAACACAAAGCTGGTTCAAGGTCATAACCATCACACATACGTGTGTGTCTAGATACGATGCCCGGGGACGCACGTGAAAAGCCCAATCGCAATGCAGCAAATTTCATGCATGCTAATGTGCATCTGCGATGGAATTTTACCATAACACAAGATCTAGCAATAGGCTTGTAAATGGCTTTCACATTGATCCTCTTTATTGTTATTTCTGTCACTAAGGCATGCTGGGAGTTGTAGTGTTTCCAAAACATCTGGAGTGCCATATAGCACATTAAGATCTGATTGTCAGCATTTGCACAAAACAACAGCTCCCAGCATCCCCTGTTGTACTTAACACATCAATGCTACTTGGCCCAGAACTCCCCTTCCCAGGATCCCCTGCTATACTGAATAGGTAATGCAACCTGGGCCAGAACTCCACTTCCCAGCATGCCCTGCTATACTGAATACATATATGCAAATTGGGCAAAAACTCCACTTCCCAGCATGCCCTGCTATTCTGAATACATATATGCAAATTGTGCAAGAACTACATTTCCCAGCATCCTGTTATACTGAATACATAAATGTAACTTGGCCCAGAACTCCACTTCCCAGCATGCCCTGCTACACTGAACACATATATGCAAATTGTGCAAGAACTCCACTTCCCAGCATCCTGTTATACTGAATACATACATGTAACTTGGCCCAGAACTCCACTTCCCAGCATCCTCTGCTACACTGAACACATAAATGTTACCTGGCCCAGAACTCCAATTCCCAGCATCTCGTTATACTAAATACATAAATGCAAATTGGCCCAGAATTCCACTTCCCAGCATCCCCTGCTATACTGAATACATAAATGCAAATTGGTCCAGAACTCCTCTTCCCAGCATCCTCGCTATACTGAATACATACATGCAAATTGGTCCAGAACTCCACTTCCCAGCATCCTCGCTATACTGAATACATACATGGAATTTGGCCCAGAACTCCACTTCCCAGCATCCCCTGCTATACTAAATACATACATCAAATTGGCCCTGAACTCCACTACCCAGCATCCCCTGCTATACTGAATACATACATGCAAATGGGCCCAGAACTCCACTTCCGGATCCCGTTATACTCAATAAATACATGCAAATTGGCCCAGAACTCCACTTCCCAGCATCCCCTGCTATACTAAATACACAAATGTAACCTGTCCCAGAACTCCACTTCCGGATCCCGTTATACTGAATACATAAATGCAAATTAGCCCAGAACTCCACTTCCCAGCATCCCCTGCTATACTCAATATATAAATGTAACTTGGTCCAGAAATCAGGTAAGTGACCCGGTACAATGGGTTTCACACTCACTGTCTGACCATTGTCAGGGCGAACCGGGGCATGCTGGGAGTTGCTGGGAGACCGAGAGACAAGAACTAGGAACCGCTCCGCTCTGCGGGGAAATGTTACATTGTAGCAGAGTTAATCCCGCTCAGCCAATCAGGGAGCTGCACGCATCTCGGCCCGAGAAGTGAAAATAAAAGTCCGCTGGTGATTGGCGGGGGAGGAGTCAATGTCATTCAGAACTGGGCTACAGACAGGGAGACTATTAATAGACATGGATGGTCTATATACTTTATAAGCACTAGAATCTATAATTTTATAAGAGGTAGGAATACTTGTAAAATTATCAATTATGGGGGATTTTTTTAGGGTGTAGTTGCCCTTTAAAACCTTTTCCTTACAAAGTGCTACTAACAATGTTTGACGAAACGTAATATAGCACTCGATAGCTTGACCTGTAAGTACATTGATATACAAGCATATAGAAAAAGAATATATTGCATTATATAGCCAGGGTCGGACTGCCCCCCAGGGTTACAGGGGATCCCCAGTGGACCAACAGCCAATTCACTCAAGAAAACAAAGAAAACTGGTAAAATTTAAATACAGGGCCAAAGGGACATTAATAAATATATTATAATCAACATAGGGGTCAGGAGTAAGATCAGGTGTCCCACCCCTACCGGCAATCGTGGGAGTCTCCCGATTACTGGGGTGGTCTCCCCAAATTCCCTCGACTGCAAGGACTGGCAGCCTCCTCCCCTGGAACACCCCTCCCCTGGAACACCCCTTACCTGGACACCCCTTACCTGGACACCATGCTCCTGGAATGCCCTATTACACCCCTAAGTCTGCTCCACCCACCCCCTAGATGATGTCACCGACATCATGTCCCCCAAGCCACGTCCCTCACCGTGCCCCCTTTTCCCACCCTGCCTGTAAGTGTCATATGGTAGGGTGGGATGTCTGTAAAATGGACACATAAATTACTGATAATAAAGACATTAAAAAGGTTAGGTGGGCCCCTAGTTTCAGATTTCCTGGTGGGCCCCAACAGTCCAGTACAACACTGTATATAGCAAATACAGCTTTTTACTTTGTAGTATAACAAGGGGTCATCTATAGTAAAGAAATAAATAAAGAATAACTAATGGGTATTTAGCTATGTCATCAGTTATAATCAGTGTTTAGCTATGTCATCAGTTATAACGGGTATTTAGCTATGTCATCAGTTATAATCAGTGTATAGCTATGTCATCAGTTATAATCAGTGCTTAGCTGTTATCAGTTATAATCAGTGTTTAGCTATGTCATCAGTTATAATCAGTGTTTAGCTATGTCATCAGTTATAATCAGTGTTTAGCTATGTCATCAGTTATAATCAGTGCTTAGCTGTTATCAGTTATAATCAGTGTTTAGCTATGTCATCAGTTATAATCAGTGTTTAGCTATGTCATCAGTTATAATCAGTGTTTAGCTATGTCATCAGTTATAATCAGTGTTTAGCTATGGCATCAGTTATAATCAGTGCTTAGCTGTTATCAGTTATAATCAGTGTTTAGCTATGTCATCAGTTATAATCAGTGTTTAGCTATGTCATCAGTTATAATCAGTGCTTAGCTGTTATCAGTTATAATCAGTGTTTAGCTATGTCATCAGTTATAATCAGTGTTTAGCTATGTCATCAGTTATAATGAATTTGATTGATGTTTAAATATAGAATGTTGATGTTTGCCACTAGAGAAACACTACGTGTTGCATTTCTCTATAGAGGAACCACGGGAAACTTTCTTGCCCTTTGTCTAAACGTAACCTTAAAATCCAGCCATTTTCATTTTCTGTTGAGTTTCACTCATCTTCTCTTGGTCATTGATTATTTTCCTAGTGCTTTATCCAAGCATAGGAATGGCCTATCAGTCCTCCAAAAGCCACTCTGATAGATAACTGACTTTCAACAACAAAAAAGATCTCTGCCTGCGGTTAATGTAATATTTTTAAGTTTTGGGAAATTCTCAAATTCGCAAGGTTTCTTGTAGGAAAATAAAAAGACGTTTTTTTTTGTGAAACTTTAGGAGTTAGTGCAACTCCGAATTTCAGAACTGCAGTATTGAAAGTATCAGTTTATTGTCCTGTGTTAGTAAGTTATGGCCACTATAGTAAAGCTGAAATTAATCTGTTCTCTCTCTCATATCTATGAAAAAATGTTTTAATGTCTCCGTTAAGAAATTGGCATTGTATCTTGATCACTCTCCATTGCCACAATTTTGTGTTCGGCTTTTTTCTTTGCTGGTAATTAAGTTTGAGAGGCCGCATACAATTCAAAGTTACTCTCTCACATTGTTCTCTTAAAGGAAAAAAAAGAAAAAAAAAAAAAGGAAATTTTAAAAAAAAAAGGTGCGAACGATTATACGGTCAGGGAAATCTAGAATGTTAGTTACAAAATAATGTTAAAAGTAGTAGTTTTTAGCAAGTATGACAGATGCCGTGGTGGATGAGTCTGATCTCATGTAGTTTGCATTTCTGTTCAGTGTTAAGTTGTTGTTTTTTTTTAAACATGTTCATATGTTGTACAAGATGGATTTCATATGAAATGTGTTTGGAGGGTTTTAAGGATGCATTATGGGAAATAAACTACCTGACCTAAATGGAGTTCTTTGTTTTCATTCTTATGTGTCCGCTTAATATAAGCAGATAAAAGTGAATCATTGGTAGACATTGGTCTTTGATAACGGGATCAGGGAACAGTGTGGGGTTTAATGGTCACAAGAAACTGACTCTAAATTTCGTCCGATTTACATCTCTGGGAGGCAAATGGTGAGACAAATATGGATGAGCGCATGTGATATTTAACAGAATTTGAATCTGTTTTGCATCAAAAATTTAGTTGGTTGTCTTGACCAATGACATTTCGAGTCAAAACTACTGTCCATTCTGAACGGGACTAGTGCTGTAATTTCAGCAATTCACAGACAAAAAAAGAAAACAAGAGTTGTCATCTATTTAAAGTGAAAAACACATTAAGAAGATTGGTTTCAGTTAAAGGGCATGTCCACCATGATAATTCTCTTTCATATAAAGTAGGTACCAGCCACCCAACCCAACCACTGTAATATTTCTTTTAAAATGTGCTCAGATCTTTACTTACAGAGCTTTTTATCCCGTGACGTCCCAATCAGGCTCCCTGCTTGCGGGAGTTGCAAGCAGCAGACCAGACCAGCAACCGGCTCTGTGAGTGGTAAGACGTGGCCAAGCACAGACGCGGCTAACGTCATGAAGACCGACCGTGGGAGGAGAAGGCTCTGTAAGTAACGATCAAGCATTTTTATTTTTTTAGAAAATATTACGGCGGTTGGGGGTGGGCAGCTGCCTACCTTATGTAAAGAGGGATTCACACTAGGTGCCATGGTGTAAAGGATAGATCCGGATGGGGGGAGGGGAAAGGGCTCCCCTGCTCATGCCTCAGACCTTGTTGAGGTTGAGGAAGGCAAAGATGAGTCACACTCATCTTCAGTTTCCTGCACTTTGAAAAGGCACTGCAGGAAAACCATAAGGAGCAGAGATGTATGGTAAGGAGTGCGGCAGGCCAGTTACTAAATTTTAGTTTGGGGGTGGACATGCCCTTTAAATCTTTTGGCATTTCAGTAGATTTGTTTTCTGAAGTAAATTACATTATAGAGCTCCTCTGTCTCTGTGAGCAAATCCCATTGAGTTTACTGGGTGAGACGTTTAAAAGTGATAATAGGATTGGCAGGTACACATGTTGCATATTTCGTCAAGGTCAAATATAGTCGGTCACAATGAAAATCTCAGATCAAAATAACGATTTAGACGAAGTTTCGACCAAAATCATTTAGTCCTGGCAAAATGCACACAATACTTTGACTTGTATTGGTCGGGTCAAATATCACCCTGTGTGTAACGAGACTCACAGAGAGATTCAATAAAAATGGTGCTTATTTTGCTCCAACCAATCAGATGTTAGCTTTCAAATTAAATAAGATTGATTGGTTGGGGAAAATTAGCACCATTTTAAATTTTAGAACTTCTATTGAATCTCCCTGCTTATCGTTAAAATGGTGCTAATTTTGCCCCAACCATCAGATAATATTAACATTTGAAGCATCTGAATGGTTGGGGCAAAATTAGCACGGTTTTTATGATAAGAACTTTTATAGCATTACAGCAAGGTAAATACTCATCTTTGCGCACCTCTAAAGCCCCTACAATACCCTGTAAATTTAGCACTACAAAATGTAAACTTATGGGTATTGTATCGGGAAGTCTGTTTTTTCCAAAAAACATGGAGGAGTGCAGCCCCCTAAATAAGTGAAAAACTACTAACATGATATCACACCGGGTGCGTGAATGCTACACTTATTTGCTGTGTTTAAATCTCCCTGATTATGAGCCAATGCATGCCTTGTTTTTCTGTATTTTCTCATATATTTTAGGACTTTTCAAAGCAGTAACAGCCTAAACCAGGAAGCAGAGAAAACACAAACTGAAATTAAACAACAAATGTGTTTGTGGTAACTAGTGCCTAAGCATAAAAATTAGTAAATAATAGAACTCTTGTCTGAACAATGATGGAAAGTTGGTTTAAATGCTCAGTAGACATCTGAGCATGTTGACCCATTCACACACATCCTAATGACATAGTAAAGTTAGCAAAGTGATTCAAATCAATGGGTCATTCAAAAATGAACATAATGTTAAAAAAAAACCTTTTTTTAATTTTTTCATTATTTTTTTTCACTAAACTTTCCATTTGCAAAATTTCCGATTGATATCGGCTATACCCAATGAAATTCACCTGGATCAGAGCTGTAAAAAGTACACTTGTTTCAAGTTTCTCAAACTACATGTAATAAGTTCTCTGGGCTTTCATGTCAAGGTTCCAAACAGAAAGACATTCCTTGAGAACCAGAAACAATATATCCAAAGTTTGTTCGAGCGTTAGAATCGGCTAATTACGTCCTTGCCAACTGAAAAGTTGTCCTGCATAAATTGAGAAGAACACTTGGTCTCCAGACAATAACAACAACATTCTAGATAAGGGCTGCCAATAATTTCAAATGCTCCTTTTGTGTTTTTGGCATTTATAAAATTGTCAGTTGGCAAAGTGTTTTTATTTAAAAACCAGGTATCCGGGCTACAAGTTACAGCGAATTATCTTAATGGTCTAACCCACAGTCACAGACAACAGTAGCTCAGGAAAACTTGTCACTGCAGGGTCTTATAGTAGTAATTTTTTTTTTTTAAATGTTACCTTTTAAAAAAGGGATTGTTGTAATTATAAAGTATATGCAAAAAGACGGTAACACACATGTGTACGTCCATCGATTGTGGCCTCAGCCTTACCATTTAACATTGGAACTGCTGGTTTCTTTTAAAGGAGAACTAATCTTTTATACTCCAGAATCTGAAAACAACCCCCCTAAAACACCAATAAGCTATATAATATAACTTCAAAATTGCATTAAAATAAATGTAAGCCTGTTAAGAACTGGATGAATTATCTGGTGTATGTGCAGTGTCAGACCACACCTCCTGCCTCAGTCACATGCTTCCTTGCTTTATCTGTCCTGTAAAAGGATTGGATGAGATTATTAATGGGTGTGACCAACTGTAACAAGTTTCGCCATAGTAAAGACTGAGCTGGGCAGAACTAATGGTCGTTGACCAGACTGGTGGATTTAGATGCTGTGATATTAAGCAACAAACCATATATTATTTAGGGAATTCCAGCACCCATATCAAATGAAAAGTAAGACACTGATTACTGGCTTTATATCAAGGTGTTCTGCCTTCTGGTTCAGTGTTGTTCTGTGGCTTTAGTTGTCCTTTAAATACGGTATTTATTAACCCCTTTAATGAGACACAAACTTTTCGGTTTTTTTCTTCCCCATAAAAAAAAATTCCCAGCTGTAAGCCTACAAAAACAGGATGTTAAAACAAATATTTTTCATTGTAATCGGGTATAGTGTGTATTAGACAGACAAGGCAATACCAGATAGCAATTTTGATTGCTCCAACCCATAAAGTACGCTATTGTTTCTGCACTACATATTTCATAATAAAGGACCGATATTCTTAAAGATATACAGGGAGATTTTAATAAAATTTCTTATCATAAAAATGGAGCTAATTTTGCCCCAACCAATCAGATTCATTTGAAAGATAACATCTGATTGGTTGGGGCAAAATTGGCACCATTTTTAACGATAAGGGTTTTAGGGTAAAAAAACCTGTATTTGAAGAATAACTTTATTGACTCCTAGCAGGTATCTGTTTGATTAGGAGTAACAGAAAAACAATGATAAATGCTTTTAATTATTGTTCATATTACATGCAAAATCCCCTGTAATAGGCAAATCCCTTTGAATGTGATAAACTATTACCTTAAGGACACGTCCCCCCTTAAAAACCCCCAAAATGGTCACATGTTGATTACCTGTCCCCAACCCAGATTGTTATATTCAGCACTTTATTACCTGCACTATTAAACAAATATAACTGCAGCCCCCATCTCCCTCCACAATCAGATGTTTAACAGCTGATGGCGTGTATGGATGAAGCTATTTAAATGACCGGACCCAAACGTCCGGTTCTGTTCTGAAAGTTCGGGTCCTGTTTTTAAAACAGTGATTGCGCTTATATTTCATTCATAAGTGCAATAGCTGTTTTTAAGCAGGTAATGGGTTGTGGGGGCCCTCCTACCGTCTGTCCGCAACCACACACCCCGTGGCGGCGGGGGCGGTAGTTACGCCACTGGATATTTAAGGATAATTATTGCCGTTCTGGCAGAATAATCTGGTCCTCCTCCATGCAGTCAATCAAGATTGTCACTGCTGACATCAAAAAACAGTGATTGACTGCTGTTTCCCCTGCTGCTTCCATGCACATGTTCAAGGTTATAAAAAGCTCATTGAGCAGAGGGAGGAGACAGATGGCTCTGCCAGAAAAAGATAATAACTTATTAAGGGACCACAGTTTTATTGGTAGAGCTTATTTGCCATGCTAAGAGAAGATCAGCAAAGATCAGGATCAAAAGGACTGTTTTTTTTTTCTTTTACAGAAAGTCACACGCTCCCCCAAGGAACCTGCTCCCAGGATGAGGACTAAACATGCACACACACACAGCGCTTAACTACAGTGGTTGTTGTGTGGAGGCTTACTGGTGTATTTATAAAAAGTGATTAAAGGGTGGCGGCCGCTTTAACAGTATAGTATATTGGTCAGTGTGAACCAGCAGAACATTAGGCTGTATTTCTGAACAAAAAGAGATTGGACCAAGTTGCATGAGCACCTTTTGGCAATATTATAAGCACTATAGGTCAATCCAGGGTTAAGGGTTGTTCACCACTTATCTAACTTTTCCTGTTAGAAAAGCCACCCCACGTTATAAAGGTATTTGCCCTGCTGGTGGGAGCTCAAAGAGCTTCGCACATGTCAGAGGAGGAATGACCCAGGAACATTCTGCAGTCATACAGGAAATTAGTTGGGGAGTGGAAAAGCCCTTTAAGGACTAGCAGTAATGGGAGGAGAGAGGTTTGCAGTAAATAATTGACTTTAAACTGCTTTCAGTTGCAAACTAATCTAGAAAGATTTGTACCAAATGGATCTTGCTATTTTGCCATTAAATAAATATATGCGAGACTTGGGAGCCAGTTCCCCCAGCCCCAGCGATTTCTCCCGTGTCTTGATATGTAACATATACACATTACACTAAAATTCCCTCTCCCAATGCTGATTTTCAAGACAAAAATATGCAGATTTAAGACAAAGCCAAGCCTCAATTTAGACAAAACAGAAAAATGATCAAACTGTCGAGGAAAATCAAGTGTTTGGGACGATTTCAGCTGGCGGGGAAAGAACTTAAAAGTAATAATAATAATAATGGCGGAAAGTTAACTGTTATTTTATGTTAAGAGCAATGACCTTTGAGGTCTTGAAAAATATATTTTTGTGCCATTTAAACCTTCAAGGTGGATACGAAACCAAAATTAAATAAATAAATAGATAAAAATGTGAAATTCTTTTGCAGAGCCAAAACACACGTCAATAGGTAGCCTGCAGGCAAGACACACACTGAAATGCTTTTAACATCTGGCCCGCTGCAGAGATGACTTGGTGCATTGTTTAAAACAGTTTAGCCCTGTTCTGTGAACCTATCATAAATGCCGCATTCACTGGATGTCTGTGCGCCCCTTAAAAAGGGCAGGATTATAATACCGACATTCCCCGTTGCTTAGAGCTTTTTTTCGGGTTGCCAAACATTTGAGACATGCTTTAGAGCTTCATGTGTTCTTTTCTTTTTTTCTTTCAAAATAAAATGAAGTCCTTAAGGACGGAATCTTAAAGGCGCAAACCATGAACACTCAGACACCAATAAAGTTGATGGTTAAATGGCATGGTCACATAGAAAACTGGTCACAAGTAGTTATATATCCTAAACTTCAACTGATAACATTAAGCACATTATTAGGTGTATTACTAACCAAATATTTAAGGATAATTATTGTCCCTATTTGCAGAGTAAGCTGGCTCCTCCCCCAGTCAATCAAGGCTGTGCTGATGGTCACATCACAAGCAATGATTGGCTGCGGCTTCCCCTGTGTCTCCATGCACATGCTCAAGCTTATAAAAGATCATTAAGCAGAGGGAGGAGGCAGATACCTTTGCCAAAATGAAAAGAAACTTAAATATCTGGTTAGAACTGCATGTATAAAACTGGTAAATAGTGTGAATTTGTGATGTACAGTAGTAGTACTTACATTGCAAACTCTTCAGGGCCTGATGGGGATAAACGTTATGCATTGATGACTTTCATACTATATTGTACATAAAATCCATTTTAAATGTCTGAACAATGTGTCTCAATAAAACTCTACACTGATGGTTCAAAAGAAATGCTGTCCTATAGCAAAGTGTAGCTGTTTACCATTTTGTTTGTCTTGCAAGAGGGAGAGTGGATTTGTACAGGGACATGGAGCTGTTAAAGGGGGGTTGGACAAAAATAGTGTCAGTTTTCTGAAAGTTTCAATTCCATTCAGTAATGGGAGGATGTAGAGAGACGGAATATCTCAGCATTGCTCCATTGTCCAGATGCAGTAAGTAGATAACGCCTCATGGTATCGTATAATGCAGGTTTTAAGGGAAACTACTTCCAAAAATAACTTTGGGGGGGGGGGGGTCGATACTGCTTAAAGGACAACTAAGGCCACAGAATAACACTGAACCAGAAGGCACCTTGATATAAACCTGTAATCTGTGTTACTCTCCCTTTTTGATACAGGCGCTGGGAAATTTACCTAAATAACATATGGTTTGTGCTTTATTTACAGCATTTAGTATCACACAAGTTTGGTCAAAACATTATGTTCTGACATGCTCAGCTTAACTGTGGCAGAAACTTGTTACAGTTGGTCACACCCATTAATAATCTCTAGCCAATCCTTTTACAGGACAGATAAACTGCACATACACACAGTTACTTCATCTTCAGTTGTTAACGGCTTACATTTACTTAAAGGGCATGTCCACCCCCAAAACTATAATCCCCCCCACTACTGGCCCCATCATGTAGTGTAGTTTAATCCTTACCTCAATCCCCGCTCTATATGGTTCTCCTGTAGTCCCCCCCAAAGTCCCAAAAAACTGCCCACCAGGAGGATAGCAGAGTCATATAGGACTCTGCCTCCTACCTGGCCCCCGGGAGAAGTTTGGCATGCGTACTGCAGCCCTTCCCCCCTCCCTCTCCCTCCCGATTAGGATTCCTTCCCCCTACCATAAAAACCTTTTCACCAAACATTCCCCCTGTCACCCAGCCCCAACCGCTATGTTAGTAATATCAGAAAATACCCAAAACATTACTTACTTCCCTCTGCCTCCAGCAATGAACTCCCGGCAGGCGTCCGTGATTGGCTGCCGCTCAGCCAATCACAGACGCAACGGCCGGTCCCGCCCCTCTGCTTGCATTTTCTCGCAAGCAGTGGGCCTGGCAGCGCGGCGGAGGAGAGGGAAGGTAAGTAAAGTTTTGGTCATTTTTGATATTACTAATATAGCGGTGTGGGGTGGGGGGACGGGGAATGTTTGGTGAAAAACATTTTTGAAGGGTGGACATACCCTTTATATAATTTCTGAGTGATATTTTATAGCTTATTGGTGTTTTTAGGGGGTGTTTTCAGATTCTGGAGAATTAAAAATTGGGTTTAGTTCTCTTTAAACTAGGGAGGAAGGACATCCTACTCCCGGGTTGCTACACATACAAAGCGTGAGCTGTCAAAGTACTACTCGTATTATCGTAAAGTGTCTTTTACATTGACTGCAATTTTATATTCACTGCCATAAAAGAAACCAGTCATAATTCCTAAACCAACACCGATGGTATTTCATGATGTCAATGGACCCCCATAACAGGATCCGTATTACATCATCAAACATTTTTATTTCTTAAATATTTTTTTAAAAAACAAAAAAAAATCCTTTAACATCTTCATGATTTTCATGTTCATCTTTTGAGAGCCAACTTACAATCATAAACACGTAACTAAAATGTCTTTGGTTTTGCTATATACACTAGCAATGGTTCTGAGATTTAAACTTCCAAGATATGGAAACCTGGAATGTGCATTGATCATCTATTTCCTTTTTTTTTGCCAGATGTATTATTATGTAAAAGGGAAATTATGTGGAAAAAATAATTATTATTTAAAATATTTACCTATATTACACATACCTAGGTATTGATTTCATACCTATTACATGCCTTGCTGTGATCAGTAGTGAGCCGCAATTTCAGAACCTGTAACGTTCCTTCTTCTCCCAGGATGCACCACTTTTTGGAATGTTCCTAATGGTAATTTCTACTGGGTGGAGGGTCAGGCATGCTCAGATCTTGCTCCATGTTTCTAGAAATGGCTGAGAAAAATAACAACTTTTAACAGATTTGATTGTCAAATAATTGAAACTTGAACCACAAAGAAAGTTGTCGGTGTAATTAACGTTTACTAAACATTTAACAAATCTGAATATGGTTAGATTGGTGCAAGATTTGTCACTTTGTACATTTCACAGAATAAACCCCAAAACCTATTTTGTATATAACTAAATTTGCCAGAAGGTGGCAGCAGTGTTCAATGTAGTAAGGGCTTCATGAAGCACTTACACAAGCGACTAATCCAGAAATGCAGAAGCTTGGCACTCCTTGAGCGGGAGATCAATAAAAGTTCTTGTCGTTTAAAATGGTGCTAATTTTGCCCCAACCAATCAGATGTTATTTATATTTCAAAGCTAACATCTGATTGGTTTGGGCAAAAATAAGAACTTTTATTGAATAACCCAAATGTTTAGAAAGTACACCAGGCATAGCTGGGAGGTGTAGTTTCTGCTAAGGCTCAACATTGAATCTGAGAACGTGGTACATAAGTAGCGAGACTAGTGATATTACCGTAACAGAACGCAAAAAAAATGCAAAAAATAAGTTTGTCCACGTTTGTGCGCTTTTTTTTTTCTTTTGCATTCCCATAAGTGCGATTCTGACACACACGGACCAAAAGTCATGCACGCAGGCGGATAAAAAAAAACAGACCGCAAATGCAAATGATGTAGTTAGATTACATTGCGATTTGCAAAACGCACGCAAAACGGAAAAAAAGCAATGCCACTTAGTGGGACCTTACCCTTAAGTAAATAATGTAAAGGATTTCGAACGACTTGCCGCCATTTACCATGAGACTAATGATTTCATTAAAGTGTAATGACTTTACATTTTTATACATCAGGTCTTTCCTTTTTTATGCCAAATGAGGTCGAGCAGGTCGAACACTGAATGTGAGAAATTTCTGCGTACTGGGCTTTATTTCCTAAGCCTTCGTGCCACCAATACTGTTTTATCGCCCTCCTGCTGCACATCTAATGGGTCTGGTTAAAAGAACTCTCATTACCGGCAAAGCCATAAACATTAACATAAAGTTATTAGAAACTACGGCTTATAAACCACACAAGTGACTTTTGATTCTTTAAGGACTGGGCTTTATTTTCCTGGCAGCGTTTGAGTGCGCTGTGGCTCTTGTTCACATACCACAATTTCACGGAGGAGATAATATGATCAATACGTTTTCTTTCATCTCAAGCCAAATCCGCCTGTATAACAGGGTTTGATAATACGGTCAGAGTCCTGGTAATTATGCACAGGGGTTTAAAGGGCAAGTTCTTGGAGGAAATAAACAGTATATATCATCTGCATGCGAAACAAACTGATATATGGGGAATTTTTCGGTGTTATAGTCTTCATATTAATGATGGTATTTATAAAGGGCCGCTATCAGTAACACGTCAATGGACAGTAGTAAAACGCTCTGCGGTATCGGTAAATATTGGTATAAAACATGCTTAGCTAGAACATGAAGGCAATTAGAACTGTGCGAAGATGATGACCTCATCAAAATATATTTATTTAACAATTGCAGAACATTTTCTTCATTGTGGAAGGGAGAGGCTTGGATTAAGTAGTCTTGATGACATAGCTTAGCTCCAGTGTAACTGATGACATAGCTAATCCCCTTAATATAATGACGTTGTAAACACCCTAACTTATGACACAGCGATCCCCCAAATATAAACTGATGACATAGCTAAACACCATTATAACTGGTGACACAGTGAATCCCCCTAATATAACTAATGACATAGTAAACACTGATTATAACTGATGACACAGTGAATCCCCCTAATATAACTAATGACATAGCTAAACACTGATTATAACTGATGACACAGTGAATCCCCTAATATAACTAATGACATAGCTAAAAACTGATTATAACTGAGACATAGCTAAACACCCATATAAATGATGACACAGCGAATCCCCCTAATATAACTAATGACATAGCTAAACACTGATTATAACTGATGACAAAGCTAAACACTCATTTATAACTGATGACACAGCAAATCCCCCTAATATAACTAATGACATAGCTAAACACTGATTATAAGTGATGGCATAGCTAAACACCCATTATAAACTGATGACACAGCGAATCCCCCTAATATAACTAATGACATAGCTAAACACCCATTATAACTAATGACATAGCTAAACACCCATTATAACTAAAGACATAGCTAAAACTATTATAAACTGATGACATAGCTAAACACCCATATAAATGATGACATAATAAACACCCATTATAAATGATAACATAGCTAAACACTGATTATAACTGATGACATAGCTAAACACTGATTATACTGATGACATGCTAAGACACCAATTATAACTGATGACATAGCTAAACACTGATTATAAACTGATGAATAGCTAAAATGATTAAACTGATGACATAGTAAACACCAATTATAACTGATACATAGCAAAATGCTGATTTAACTGATGACATAGCTAAATACCCATTATAACTGATGACATAGCTGAACACTGATTATAACTGATGACATAGCTAAAACATGATTATAACTGATGACATAGCTAAACACCGATTATAACTGATGACATAGCTAAATACCCATTATAACTGATGACATAGCTAAACACTGATTATAACTGATGACATATCTAAACACCCATTATAACTGATGACACAGCGAATCCCCCTAATTATAACTGATGAACATAGCTAAACACTGATTATAACTGATGACATAGGTAAACACCATTATAACTGATTACATAGCAAAATCTGATATAACTAATGACATAGCTAAATACCTATAACTGATGACATAGCTGAACACTGATTATAACTGATGACATACTAAACACTGATTATAACTGATGACATAGCTATAAACACCGTTATAACTGATGACAGCTACTACCCATTATAATGATGCATAGCTAAACACTGATTTAACTGAGACATATCTAAACACCATTAAACTGATGACACAGCGAATCCCCCTAATATAACTAAGACTAGCTAAACACTGATTAAACTGATGACAAAGCTAAAACTCTATTATAACTGATGCACAGCAAATCCCCTAATAATACTAATGCATAGCTAAACACTGATTATAAGTGATGGCATAGCTAAACACCCATTATAATGATGACACAGCGAATCCCCTATATAAAAAACTACTGACATAGCAAAACACCCATTATAAACTAATGACATAGCTAAACACCCATTATAACTAAAGACATAGCTAAACACCATTATAACTGATGACATAGCTAAACACCCATTATAACTGATGACATAACTAAACACCCATTAAACTGATAACATAGCTAAACATGATTAATACTGATGACATAGCTAAACACTGATTAAACTGATGACATAGCTAAGCACCAATTATAACTGATGACATAGCTAAACACTGTGATTATAAAAAACTGATAATAAGCTAACACTGATTATAACTGATGACATAGGTAAACACCACAGTGATAACAAAATGGCTAATTCCGGTGTTTGGACTGACGGAAAGTTCCCCTGATTTTTTTAGCTCAGGAGGAAAAGCGAACTGAAGGTCGTCGACAAATACTTGATCAGTTCTTCATGAAAGCTCCGTGAGTCACCACCAACAAACTGGCATCCCGGTGGTATCTCCGCCATTAAAGGAATATTCTACAGATTACTGGTGTTATTCACAAATGGGACAAGGTCATCTGAGGTGATGCCAAGCCTTCCAGAAGCCCCTGATGGAGTATGAGCCTTTCCACAAGATTCTTCCAGTACCAGTTGGCAAAGGAACTCAAAAAAGTCTCTGGCACGGCCTTGACCTGATATGAAAACAAACAACCCAATTAATATTTCCGTAATGGGAAGGAAAATAATTCCACAGCTGCTAATCGTTCTACACGTGGTAACTAACAGGCACTTCTTACCTCTAAAATGTGAAGGAACCATCCCCCTTATTTCTACATACATAATACAAATCTGCACATGTTCACTAAGTTCTCTTTCTCCTTGTTACTACTGGTTGACCCACCCATGACCTCTTTCTAAACTGCTTAAGGAGAACTACAAAAACTTAGAGGATTTCTCCACATTGCCGCCATTTTAGAATCCATCTGGTCTCAGTTTTATTTTTACAGACATTACCAATCAAGCCAACCAATGAACCACGGTGGGCCTTACCTGCTCTAGTGTCTCTCCATTCGGTGGGGTATAGAAAGGACACTGATCTCCGGCTTTTTTGCCATCCCTCATTTCACTCAGAGGCTTTCCCTCGGCAGTGCCGTATTTCTGTACCAAATAACAGTGTTAATTTCTATGTGTACAAAGAAGAATAAATACACAATAATAATGTATTAAAGGGCATGTTCACCCCAGCTGCAGGAATACCGATATCTGTGCAAGATGCCCAGCTTTCTACCAGAATGCAAAGTCACGTCTTGAGCTTGACTGTGATGTCACCAGCCGATAAACGACTCTGCATTCCATCATGCACGTCTCCTCTAAAAAAGCTCTCTGAGCTACAGGGGGGAGGAGACGTACAGTGGGGAAAGGATACCGAACTTCAGGGACCGTGGGAAGTAAGTTACTATAACGATTTTGAGGTATGGGGAAGGTAAGTATAGATTTTTATTCTGGATGTGGACATGCCCTTTAATAAAGGAACATTTTAACACGGAACCAAAAAAAACATATTTCCTAACCAATTTCTATCGTATTTATAAAGACAATTATCGGTAAGGACCGTATAAATAATTAACGGCAGTGATAATTTTCGCCACTATCAAACAAACCGCGGTTGATAGCAATAACGATATAATCAGTGTTCCTTTCAACCGATATAAAGGACGATATTGGTCATTACCGATAACTATCCTTATATACCGTCCATTTATTTCTTCTAAACCCATTAGACTCATCACGTAGCACAGCGATGCCCAACCCGTCCGAGATTTATTGGGACCCATGGGTGGGCGTGGCAAGGGGAGTAACTGTGTGTACCAGGTGTGTGTGTTTGTGTGGTGGTACACCTGTGGCTTCGTCAGTGCACGAGGGGCCACACCCATGGGCCAGGTTGGTCACCCATGTAGCAGGTGTGGAAATAAGTAAACCAAACCACAATCCCCGTCTGATGTACCCCCACATCCACAGATAACTAATATCAATCTATTGTCACAGACTTCTCCCCTTTTGTGAGGGTGATTTCTGCTCACCCGCTCACGTATCTGATGTCATAGTTGATCTACATTTACACTGGGCTGGTTATTACTCATGATAGTGCAGGCTGTCTGTAAAATAGAAAAAAAAAAGTCACCTTGAAGTCATCTTGGAGTTCCATGAGCTGTATAAATGGGCTGGCACTTAAGTGGCAGCTTTTTATAGTTTGAAATGGATGACCAAAGGACACAGAATGGCAACATCAAAGAATGTGGCAGCCTAACATGTGACAAAAGCTATTTAGCACTGTACACAAAAAAAGTTTACTATTGTTAATGTGGAATTTGTGTATTCCTGAACTGCCTAGAGATAAAACATTTTAGAGATACTCGTTGCTTAGCGCGGATTAAATCGCTAGAAGACAACGAGTAATCTAACAGCGCTCAGGAACCTGCCGGCGGCTTCGCTTGCTTGAATCCTGTTTCCGACAACGGTTCGTCTACTCCTTGTCTGGGGGGAGAAATAAATTCACAGCAGGTGCGTGCGCACACAGGTAAATATAGAGCGCGGCAAAGGCATGAGAATAAAGGCGCTGCGTTATTTAGAATATAACATTGCATTTGAGTACATTTTAACAATCTAACCTAGTGACTATATAGCGTAACTATATTCATTTTATAAATATATCTTTTTAGAATTTATATTATAATTTACCACCCCCTTTATTCCATATACCTGCTAAAATATAATTAATTACACCAAGTCTATATCAGGCTATAATTACATCTAGTCACAGTGTCATTTTAGCCTGATAAGACAGTGTAAATATATATATAATTATAGGATGTTTCCCCCATATTCCATTTACAAGGTAAAATATAAGTGGGTGTGACATGAGGCGTGGCTTAAAAAATGTGCGCAACAAAGTCTTCCCTATTCAAAAGGTCACCCCCGCCTATGGTTGGAATACATTTATTAAAACACATTCTACCTGGATTCTTATTTTGTTGTTGAAATTTTTTTTTTACTGACCTTGCAGGAGTTTTTCCTTATTGTATCGTGTTTCCCCACTAGACAGAAAAAGGAGATCCTCGAGTTATTTATTTATACATTTTACCCCAACATATTTCCAAATTAAGTTTTACCACTGGGTGTAAACACAAAGCTGGTTCAAGGTCATAACCATCACACATACGTGTGTGTCTAGATACGATGCCCGGGACGCACGGTGAAAGCCCAATCGCAATGCAGCAAATTTCATGCATGCTAATGTGCATCTGCGATGGAATTTTACCATAACACAAGATCTAGCAATAGGCTTGTAAATGGCTTTCACATTGATCCTCTTTATTGTTATTTCTGTCACTAAGGCATGCTGGGAGTTGTAGTGTTTCCAAAACATCTGGAGTGCCATATAGCACATTAAGATCTGATTGTCAGCATTTGCACAAAACAACAGCTCCCAGCATCCCCTGTTGTACTTAACACATCATGCTACTTGGCCCAGAACTCCCCTTCCAGGATCCCCTGCTATACTGAATAGGGAATGCAACCTGGGCCAGAACTCCACTTCCCAGATGCCCTGCTAACTGAATACATATATGCAAATGGGCAAAAACTCCACTTCCCGCAGCCCTGCTATTCTGAATACATATATGCAAATTGTGCAAGAACTACATTTCCCAGCATCCTGTTATACTGAATACTAAATGTAACTTGGCCCAGAACTCCACTTCCCAGCATGCCTGCTACACTGACACCATATATGCAAATTGTGCAAGAACTCACTTCCAGCATCCTGTTATAATGAATACATACATGTAACTTGGCCCAGAACTCCCACTTCCCAGCATCTTGCTACACTGAACACATAAATGTTACCTGGCCCAGAACTCCAATTCCCAGCATCTCGTTATACTAAATACATAAATGCAAATTGCCCAGAATTCCACTTCCCAGCATCCCCTGCTATACTGAATACATAAATGGCAAATGGTCCGAAACTCCTCTTCCCAGCATCTCGCTATACTGAATACATACATGCAAATTGGTCCAGAACTCCACTTCCCAGCATCCTCGCTATATGAATACATACATGGAATTTGGCCCAGAACTCCACTTCCCAGCATCCCTGCTATATAAATACATACATCAATTGCCTGAACTCCACTACCCAGCATCCCCTGCTATACTGAATACATACATGCAAGGGCCCAGAACTCCACTCCGGATCCCGTTATACTCAATAAATACATGCAAATTGGCCCAGAACTCCACTTCCCAGCATCCCCTGCTATACTAAATACACAAATGTAACCTGTCCCAGAACTCCACTTCCGGATCCCGTTATACTGAATACATAAATGCAATTAGCCCAGAACTCCACTTCCCAGCATCCCCTGCATACTCAATATATAAATGTAACTTGGTCCAGAATCAGGTAAGTGACCCGGTACAATGGGTTTCACACTCACTGTCTGACCATTGTCAGGGCGAACCGGGGCATGCGGGAGTTGCTGGGAGACCGAGAGACAAGAACTAGGAAACCGCTCCGCTCTGCGGGGAAATGTACATTGTAGCAGAGTTAATCCCGCTCAGCCAATCAGGGAGCTGCACGCATCTCGGCCCGAGAAGTGAAAATAAAAGTCCGCTGGTGATTGGCGGGGGAGGAGTCAATGTCATTCAGAACTGGGCTACAGACAGGGAGACATAAATAGACATGGATGGTCTATATACTTTATAAGCACTAGAATCTATAATTTTATAAGAGGTAGGAATACTTGTAAAATTATCAATTATGGGGGATTTTTTTAGGGTGTAGTTGCCCTTTAAAACCTTTTCCTTACAAAGTGCTACTAACAATGTTTGACGAAACGTAATATGCACTCGATAGCTTGACCTGTAAGTACATTGATATACAAGCATATAGAAAAGAATATATTGCATTATATAGCCAGGGTCGGACTGCCCCCAGGGTTACAGGGGATCCCCAGTGGACCAACAGCCAATTCACTCAAGAAAACAAAGAAAACTGGTAAAATTTAAATACAGGGCCAAAGGGACATTAAAAATATATTATAATCAACATAGGGGTCAGGAGTAAGATCAGGTGTCCACCCCTACCGGCACGTGGGAGTCTCCCGATACGGGGTGGTCTCCCCAAATTCCCTCGACTGCAAGGACTGGCAGCCTCCTCCCCTGGAACACCCCTCCCCTGGAACACCCCTTACCTGGACACCCCTTACTGGACACCATGCTCCTGGAATGCCCATTAACACCCTAAGTCTGCTCCACCCACCCCCTAGATGATGTCACCGACATCATGTCCCCCAAGCCACGTCCCTCACCGTGCCCTTTTCCCACCCTGCCTGTAAGTGTCATATGGTAGGGTGGGATGTCTGTAAAATGGACACATAAATTACTGATAATAAAGACATTAAAAAGGTTAGGTGGGCCCCTAGTTTCAGATTTCCTGGTGGGCCCCAACAGTCCAGTAAAAACTGTATATAGCAAATACGCTTTTTACTTTGTAGTATAACAAGGGGTCATCTATAGTAAAGAAATAAATAAAGAATAACTAATGGGTATTTAGCTATGTCATCAGTTATAATCAGTGTTTAGCTATGTCATCAGTTTATAACGGGTATTTAGCTATGCATCAGTTATAATCAGTGTATAGCTATGTCACGTTATAATCAGTGCTAGCTGTATCAGTTATAATCAGTGTTAGCTGTCATCAGTTATAATCAGTGTTTAGCTATGTCATCCGTTATAATCAGTGTTTAGCTATGTCATCAGTTATAATCAGTGTTTAGCTATGGCATCAGTTATAATCAGTGCTTAGCTGTTATCAGTTATAATCGTTTTAGCTATGTCATCAGTTATAATCAGGTTTAGCTATGTCATCAGTTATAATCAGTGCTTAGCTGTTATCAGTTATAATCAGTGTTTAGCATGTCATCAGTTATAATCAGTGTTAGCTATGGTCATCAGTTATAATGGGTATTTAGCTATGTCATCAGTTAATCAGGTTTAGCTATGTCATCAGTATAATCAGGTTTAGCTATGTCATCAGTTATAATAAGTGGCAGCTATGTCATCAGTTATAATGGGTATTTAGCTATGTCATCAGTTATAATCAGCATTTTGCTATGTAATCAGTTATAATTGGTGTTTACCTATGTCATCAGTTATAATCAGTGTTTAGCTATGTCATCAGTTATATCAGTGTTTAGCTATGTCATCAGTTTAATGGTGCTTAGCTATGTCATCAGTTATAATCAGTGTTTAGCTATGTCATCAGTTATAATCAGTGTTTAGCTATGTTATCAGTTATAATGGGTGTTTAGTTATGTCATCAGTTATAATGGGTGTTTAGCTATGTCATCGTATAATAGGTGTTTAGCTATGTCTTTAGTTATAATGGGTGTTTAGCTATGTCATTAGTTATAATGGGTGTTTAGCTATGTCATTAGTTATATTAGGGGGATTCGCTGTGTCATCAGTTATAATGGGTGTTTAGCTATGCCATCACTTATAATCAGTGTTTAGCTATGTCATTAGTTATATTAGGGGGATTTGCTGTGTCATCAGTTATAATGAGTGTTTAGCTTTGTCATCAGTTATAATCAGTGTTTAGCTATGTCATTAGTTATATTAGGGGGATTCGCTGTGTCATCAGTTATAATGGGTGTTTAGATATGTCATCAGTTATAATCAGTGTTTAGCTATGTCATCAGTTATAATGGGTATTTAGCTATGTCATCAGTTATAATCGGTGTTTAGCTATGTCATCAGTTATAATCAGTGTTTAGCTATGTCATCAGTTATAATCAGTGTTCAGCTATGTCATCAGTTATAATGGGTATTTAGCTATGTCATTAGTTATAATCAGCATTTTGCTATGTAATCAGTTATAATTGGTGTTTACCTATGTCATCAGTTATAATCAGTGTTTAGCTATGTCATCAGTTATATTAGGGGGATTCGCTGTGTCATCAGTTATAAGGGTGTTTAGATATGTCATCAGTTATAATCAGTGTTTAGCTATGTCATCAGTTATAATGGGATTTAGCTATGTCATCAGTTATATCGGTGTTAGCTATGTCATCAGTTATAATCAGTGTTTAGCTATGTCATCATTATAATCAGTGTTCAGCTATGTCACAGTTATAATGGGTATTTAGCTATGTCATCAGTTATAATCAGCATTTTGCTATGTAATCAGTTATAATTGGTGTTTACCTATGTCATCAGTTATAATCAGTGTTTAGCTATGTCATCAGTTATAATCAGTGTTTAGCTATGTCATCAGTTATAATTGGTGCTTAGCTATGTCATCAGTTATAATCAGTGTTTAGCTATGTCATCAGTTATAATCAGTGTTTAGCTATGTTATCAGTTATAATGGGTGTTAGTTATGTCATCGTTAAATGGGTGTTTAGCTAGTCATCAGTTATATGGTGTTTAGCTATGTCTTTAGTTATAATGGGTGTTTAGCTATGTCATTAGTTATAATGGGTGTTTAGCTATGTCATTAGTTATATTAGGGGGATTCGCTGTGTCATCAGTTATAATGGGTGTTTAGCTATGCCATCACTTATAATCAGTGTTTAGCTATGTCATTGTATATTAGGGGGATTTGCGTGTCATCAGTTATAATGAGTGTTTAGCTTGTCATCAGTTATAATCAGTGTTTAGCTATGTCATTAGTATATAGGGGGATTCGCTGTGTCATCAGTTATAATGGGTGTTTAGCTATGTCATCAGTTATAATCAGTGTTTAGCTATGTCATTAGTTATATTAGGGGGATTCACTGTGTCATCAGTTATAATCAGTGTTTAGCTATGTCATTAGTTATATAGGGGGATTCACTGTGTCATCAGTTATAATCAGTGTTTAGCTATGTCATTAGTTATATTAGGGGGATTCACTGTGTCACCAGTTATAATTGGTGTTTAGCTATGTCATCAGTTATATTTGGGGGAATCGCTGTGTCATAAGTTATAATGGGTGTTTAGCAACGTCATTATATTAAGGGGATTAGCTATGTCATCAGTTACACTGGAGCTAAGCTATGTCATCAAGGACTACTTAATCCAAAGCCTCTCCCTTCCACAATGAAGAAAATGTTCTGCAATTGTTAAATAAATATTTTGATGAGGTCATCATCTTCGCACAGTTCTAATTGCCTTCATGTTCTAGCTAAGCATGTTTATACCAATATTTACCGATACCGCAGAGCGTTTTACTACTGTCCATTGACGGTGTTTACTGATAGCGGCCCTTTATAAATACCATCATTAATATGAAGACTATAACACCGAAAAAATTCCACATTATCCAGTTTGTTTCGCATGCAGATGATATATACTGTTTATTTCCTCCAAGAACTTGCCCTTTAAACCCCTGTGCATAATTACCAGGACTCTGACCGTATTATCAAACCCTGTTATACAGCGGATTTGGCTTGAGATGAGAAAGAAAACGTATTGATCATATTATCTCCTCCGTGAAATTGTGGTATGTGAACAAAGAGCACAGCGCACTCAAACGCTGCCAGGAAAATAAAGCCCAGTCCTTAAAGAATCAAAAGTCACTTGTGTGGTTTATAAGCCGTAGTTTCTAATAACTTTATGTTAATGTTTATTGGCTTTGCCGGTAATGAGAGTTTCTTTTAACCAGACCCATTAGATGTGCAGCAGGAGGGCGATAAAACAGTATTGGTGGCACGGAAGGCTTAGGAAATAAAAGCCCAGTACGCAGAAATTTCTCACATTCAGTGTTCGACCTGCTCGACCTCATTTGGCATAAAATAAAAGGAAAGACCTGATGTATAAAAATGTAAAGTCATTAACACTTTAATGAAATCATTAGTCTCATGGTAAATGGCGGCAAGATCGTTCGAAATCCTTTACATTATTTACTTAAGGGTAAGGTCCCACTAAGTGCATTGCGTTTTCCGTTTTGCGTGCGTTTTGCAAATCGCAATGTAATCTAAACTACATCATTTGCATTTGCGGTCTGTTTTTTTTATCCGCCTGCGTGCATGACTTTTGGTCCGTGTGTGTCAGAATCGCACTTATGGGAATGCAAAAGAAAAAAAAAGCGCACAAACGTGGACAAACTTATTTTTTGCATTTTTTTTGCGTTCTGTTACGGTAATATCACTAGTGCTCGCTACTTATGTAACCACGTTCTCAGATTCAATGTTGAGCCTTAGCAGAAACTACACCTCCCAGCATGCCTTGGTGTACTTTCTAAACATTTGGGTTATTCAATAAAAGTTCTTATTTTTGCCCAAACCAATCAGATGTTAGCTTTGAAATATTAAATAACATCTGATTGGTTGGGGCAAAATTAGCACCATTTTTAACGACAAGAACTTTTATTGAATCTCCCTGCTCAAGGAGTGCCAAGCTTCTGCATTTCTGGATTAGTCGCTTGTGTAAGTGCTTCATGAAGCCCTTTAACTACATTGAACACTGCTGCCACCTTCTGGCAAATTTAGTTATATACAAAATAGGTTTTGGGTTTATTCTGTGAAATGTACAAAGTGACAAATCTTGCACCAATCAATAAAACCAAATATTCAGATTTGTAAATGTTTAGTAAACGTTAATTTACACCGACAACTTTCTTTGTGGTTCAAGTTTCAATTATTTGACAATCAAATCTGTTAAAAGTTGTTATTTTTCTCAGCCATTTCTAGAAAACATGGAGCAAGATCTGAGCATGCCTGACCCATCCACCCAGTAGAAATTACCATTAGGAACATTCCAAAGAAGTGGTGCATCCTGGGAAGAAGAAGGAACGTTACAGGTTCTGAAATTGCGGCTCACTACTGATCACAGCAAGGCATAGTAATAGGTATGAAATCAATACCTAGGTATGTGTAATATAGGTAAATATTTTAAATAATAATTATTTTTTCCACATAATTTCCCTTTTACATATATAATACATCTGGCAAAAAAAAAAGGAAATAGATGATCAATGCACATTCCAGGGTTCCATATCTTGGAATGTTTAAATCTCAGAACCATTGCTAGTGTATATAGCAAAACCAAAGACATTTTAGTTACGTGTTTATGATTGTAAGTTGGCTCTCAAAAGATGAACATGAAAATCATGAAGATGTTAAAGGAATTTTTTTTTGTTTTTTAAAAAAATATATTTTTAAGAAACATAAAAAATGTTTGATGATGTAATACGGATCCTGTTTATGGGGGTCCATTGACATCATGAAATACCATCGGTGTTGGTTTAGGAGATTATGACTGGTTTCTTTATGGCAGTGAATATAAAATTGCAAGTCAATGTAAAAGACACTTTACGATAATACGAGTAGTACTTTGACAGCTCACTGCTTGTATGTGTAGCAACCCAGGGAGTAGGATGTCCTTCCTCCCTAGTTTAAAGGAGAACTAAACCCAATTTTTAATTCTCCAGAATCTGAAAACAACCCCCCTAAAAACACCAATAAGCTATAAAATATCACTCCAGTAAATTATATTAAAGGTATGTCACCCTTCAAAAATGTTTTTCACCAAACATTCCGTCCCCCCAGCCCCAACCGCTATATTAGTAATATCAAAATGACCAAAACTTTACTTACCTTCCCTCTTTCCTCCGCCGCGCTGCCAGGCCCACTGCTTGCGAGAAAATGCAAGCAGAGGGGCGGGACCGGCCGTTGCGTCTTGATTGGCTGAGCGGCAGCCAATCACGGACGCGGCTGCGGGAGTTCAGTGGGTGGAGGCAAGAGGGAGGTAAGTAATGTTTTGGGTATTTTCTGATATTACTAACATAGCGGTTGGGGCTGGGGTGACAGGGGGAATGTTTGGTGAAAAGGTTTTTATGGTAGGGGGAAGGAATCCTAATCGGGAGGGAGAGGGAGGGGAGAAGGGCTGCAGTACGCATGCCAAACTTCTCCCGGGGGCAGTAGGAGGAGCAGAGTCCTATATGGACTCTGCTATCCTCCTGGTGGGCAGTTTTTGGGACTTTGGGGGGACTACAGGAGACACATATAGAGCCTGGATGTGAGGTAAGGATTAAACTACACTACATGATGGGGCCAGTAGTGGGGGGGATTATAGTTTTGGGGGTGGACATGCCCTTTAAAGTAAATGTAAGCCTGTTAACAACTGAAGATGAAGTAACTGTGTGTATGTGCAGTTTATCTGTCCTGTAAAAGGATTGGCTAGAGATTATTAATGGGTGTGACCAACTGTAACAAGTTTCTGCCACAGTTAAGGACTGAGCATGTGCAGAACATAATGGTCGTTGACCAAACTGTGTGATACTAAAATGCTGTAAAGTAAAGCACAAACCATATGTTATTTAGGTAAATTTCCCAGCGCCTGTATCAAAATGAGAGGTAAGACACAGATTACAGGTTATATATCAAGGTGCCTTCTGGTTCAGTGTTATTCTGTGGCCTTAGTTGTCCTTAAAGCATTACCGCCCCCCCCCCCCCAAAGTTATTTTTGGAAGTAGTTTCCCTTTAAACACCTGCATTATACGATACCATGAGGCGTTATCTACTTACTGCATCTGGACAATGGAGCAATGCTGAGATATTCCGTCTCTCTACATCCTCCCATTACTGAATGGAATTGAAAGACTTTCAGAAAACTGACACTATTTTTGTCCAACCCCCCTTTAACAGCTCCATGTCCCTGTACAAATCCACTCTCCTCTTTGCAAGACAAACAAAATGGTTAAACAGCTACACTTTGGCTATAGGACAGCATTTCTTTTGAACCATCAGTGTAGAGTTTTATTGAGACACATTGTTTGCAGACATTTAAAATGGATTTTATGTACAATATAGTATGAAAGTCATCAATGCATAACGTTTATCCCCATCAGGCCCTGAAGAGTTTGCAATGTAAGTACTACTACTGTACATACAAATTCACACTATTTTACCAGTTTATTACATGCAGTTCTAACCAGATATTTAAGTTCTTTTTCATTTTGGCAAAGGTATCTGCCTCCTCCCTCTGCTTAATGAGCTTTTTATAAGCTTGAGCATGTGCAGTGGAGACAGCAGGGGAAGCCGCAGCCAATCATTGCTTGTGATGTGACCAGTCACAGCCTTGATTGACTGCATGGAGGGAGGAGCCAGCTTACTCTGCCAGAATAGGGACAATAATTATCCTTAAATATTTGGTTAGTAATACACCTAATAATGTGCTTAATGTTATCAGTTGAAGTTTAGGATATATAACATACTTGTGACCAGTTTTCTATGTGAACATGCCATTTAACCATCAACTTTATTGGTGTCTAGAGTGTTCATGGTTTGCGCCTTTAAGATTCCGTCCTTAAAGGACTTCATTTTATTTTGGAAAGAAAAAAGAAAAGAAACACATGAAGCATCTAAAGCATGTCTCAAATGTTTGGCAACCCGATAAAAAAGCTCTAAGCAACGGGGAATGTCGGTATTATAATCCTGCCCTTTTTAAAGGGGCGCACAGACAGTCCAGTGAATGCGGCATTTATGATAGGTTCACAGAACAGGGCTAAACTGTTTTAAACAATGCACCAAGTCATCTCTGCAGCGGGCCCAGATGTTAAAAGCATTTCAGTGTGTGTCTTGCCTGCAGGCTGACCTAGTGACGTGTGTTTGGCTCTGCAAAAGAATTTAAACAATTTTTATCTATTTATTTATTTAATTTTGGTTTCGTATCCACCTTGAAGGTTTAAATGGCACAAAAATATATTTTTCAAGACCTCAAGAGGTCATTGCTCTTTAACATAAAATAACAGTTAACTTTCCGCCATTATTATTATTATTACTTTTAAGTTCTTTCCCCGCCAGCTGAAATCGTCCCAAACACTTGATTTTCCTCGACAGTTTGGATCATTTTTCTGTTTTGCTAAATTGAGGCTTTGGCTTTGTCTGTAAATCTGCATATTTTTGTCTTGAAAATCAGCATTGGGAGAGGGAAGTTTAGTGTAATGTGTATATGTAATTACATATCAAGACACGGGAGAAATCGCTGGGCTGGGGGAACTGGCTCACAAGTCTCGCATATATTTATTTAATGGCAAAAAGTAGCAAGATCCATTTGGTACAAATCTTTCTAGATTAGTTTGCAACTGAAAGCAGTTTAAAGTCAATTATTTACTGCAAACCTCTCTCCTCCCATTAACTGCTAGGTCCTTAAAGGGCTTTTCCACTCCCCAACTAATTTCCTGTAGTGACTGCAGAATGTTCCTGGTCATTCCTCCTCTGGACATGTGCGAAGCTCTTTGAGCTCCACACAGCAGGGCAAATACCTTTATAAACGTGGGGTGGCTTTTACTAACAGGAAAAGTTAGATAAGTGGTGAACATACCCCTTAACCCTGGATTGACCTTATAGTGCTTATAATATTTGCCAAAAGGTGCTCATGCAACTTGGTCCAATCTCTTTTTGTTCAGAAATACAGCCTAATGTTCTGCTGGTTCACACTGACCAATAAATACTAATACTGTAAAGCAGCCAGGCCACCCCTTTAATCACTTTTTATAAATACACCAGATAGAGCCTCCACACAGACAACCACTGTAGTTGAAGCGCTGTGTGTGTGTGCATGTTTAGGTCCTCATCCTGGGAGCAGGTTCCTTGGGGGGAGCGTGTGACTTTCTGTAAAAGAAAAAAAAAACAGTCCTTTGTGATCCTGATCTTTGCTGATCTTCTCTTAGCAATGGCAATAAAGCTCTACCAATAAAACTGTGGTCCCTTAATAAGTTATTATCTGTTCTGGCAGAGCCATCTGTCTCCTCCCTCTGCTCAATGAGCTTTTTATAACCTTGAACATGTGCAGTGGAAGCAGCAGGGGAAACAGCAGTCAATCACTGGTTGTGATGTCAGCAGTGACAATCTTGATTGACTGCATGGAGGGAGGAGCCAGATTATTCTGCCAGAACGGGGACAATAATTATCCTTAAATATCCAGTGGCGTAACTACCGCCCCCGCCGCCACGGGGGTGTGTGGTTGCGGACAGACGGTAGGAGGGCCCGCCACAAACCCATTACCTGCTTAAAAACAGCTGATTGCACTTATGAATGAAATATAAGCGCAATCAGCTGTTTTAAAAACAGGACCCGAACTTTCAGAACAGAACCGGACGTTTGGGTCCGGTCATTTAAATAGCTTCATCCATACACGCCATCAGCTGTTAAACATCTGATTGTGGAGGGAGATGGGGGCTGCAGTTATATTTGTTTAATAGTGCAGGTAATAAAGTGCTGAATATAACAATCTGGGTTGGGGACAGGTAATCAACATGTGACCATTTTTGGGGGTTTTTAAGGGGGGACGTGTCCTTTAAGGTAATAGTTTATCACATTACAAAGGGATTTGCCTATTACAGGGGATTTTGCATGTAATATGTACAATAATTAAAAGCATTTATCATTTGTTTTTCTGTTACTCCTAATCAAACAGATACCTGCTAGGAGTCAATAAAGTTATTCTTCAAATACAGGTTTTTTTACCCTTAAAACCCTTATCGTTAAAAATGGTGCCAATTTTGCCCCAACCAATCAGATGTTATCTTTCAAATAGAATCTGATTGGTTGGGGCAAAATTAGCTCCATTTTTAATGATAAGAAATTTTATTAAAATCTCCCTGTATATCTTTAAGAATAAATCGGTCCTTTATTATGAAAATATGTAGTGCAGAAACAATAGCGTACTTTATGGGTTGGAGCAATCAAAATTGCTATCTGGTATTGCCTTGTCTAATTACACACTATACCCGATTACAATGAAAAAATATTTGTTTTAACATCCTGTTTTGTTAGGCTTACAGCTGGGAATTCTTTTTTTTATGGGGAAGAAAAAAACCGAAAAGTTTGTGTCTCATTAAAGGGGTTAATAAATACCGTATTTAAAGGACAACTAAAGCCACAGAACAACACTGAACCAGAAGGCAGAACACCTTGATATAAAGCCAGTAATCAGTGTCTTACTTTTCATTTTGATATGGGTGCTGGGAAATTTCCCTAAATAATATATGGTTTGTGCTTAATATCACAGCATTCTAATATCACACAGTCTGGTCAACGACCATTATGTTCTGCCCATGCTCAGTCTTTAGCTATGGCAGAAACTTGTTACAGTTGGTCACACCCATTAATAATCTCTATCCAATCCTTTTACAGGACAGATAAAGCAAGGAAGCATGTGACTGAGGCAGGAGGTGTGGTCTGACACTGCACATACACACAGATAATTCATCCAGTTCTTAACAGGCTTACATTTATTTTAATGCAATTTACTGAAGTTATATTATATAGCTTATTGGTGTTTTTAGGGGGGTTGTTTTCAGATTCTGGAGTATAAAAAATGGATTTAGTTCTCCTTTAAAAGAAACCAGCAGTTCCAATGTTAAATGGTAAGGCTGAGGCCACAATGCGATGGACAGTACACATGTGTGTTACCGTCTTTTTGCATATACTTTATAATTACAAACAATCCCTTTGTTTAAAAGGTAACATTTAAAAAAAAAAAATTACTACTTAAGACCCTGCAGTGACAAGGTTTTCCTGAGCTACTGTTGTCTGTGACTGTGGGTTAGACCATTAAGATAATTCTAGGCTGTAACTTGTAGCCTCGGATACCTGGTTTTTAAATAAAAAGCACTTTGCCAACTGACAATTTTATAAATGCCAAAAACACAAAAGGAGCATTTGAAATTATTGGCAGCCCTTTATCTAGAATGTTGTTATTGTCTGGAGACCAAGTGTTCTTCTCAATTTATGCAGGTGACAACTTTTCAGTTGGCAAGGACGTAATTAGCCGATTCTAACGCTCGAACAAACTTTGGATATATTGTTTCTGGTTCTCAAGGAAATGTTCTTCTGTTTGGAACCTTGACATGAAAGCCCAGAGAACTTAATTACCATGTAGTTTGAGAAACTTGAAACAAGTGTACTTTTTACAGCTCTGTATCCAGGTGAATTTCATTGGGTATAGACAGATATCAATCGGAAATTTTGCAAATGGAAAGTTTAGTGAAAAAAAATAATGAAAAAATTAAAAAAAAGGTTTTTTTTTAACATTATGTTCATTTTTGAATGACCCATTGATTTGATACACTTTGCTAAGCTTTACTATGGTCAGTAGGATGTGTTGAATGGGTCAGACATGCTCAGATGTCTACTGAGCATTTAAACCAACTTTCCATCATTGTTCAGACAAGAGTTCTATTTATTTACTAATTTTTATGCTTAGGCACTAGTTACCACAAACACATTTGTTGTTTAATTTCAGTTGTGTTTTCTCTGCTTCCTGGTTTAGGCTGTTACTGCTTTGAAAAGTCCCTAAAATATATGAGAAAAATACAGAAAAACAAGGCATGCATTGGCTCATAATCAGGGAGATTTAACACAGCAGAAATAAGTGTAGCATTCACGCAACCCGGTGTGATATCATGTTAACGTAGGTTTTTCACTTATTTTAGGGGGCTGCACCCTCTCCATGTTTTTTGGAAAAAAACAGATCTCCCGATACAATACCCCATAAGTTACATTTTGTAGTGCTAAATTTACAGGGTATTGTAAGGGGCTTTAGAGGTGCGCAAAGATGAGTATTTTACCTTGCTGTAATGCTATAAAAGTTCTTATCATTAAAAACCGTGCTAATTTTGCCCCAACCATTCAGATGCTTCAAATGTTAAATATTATCTGATGGGTTGGGGCAAAATTAGCACCATTTTTAACGATAAGCAGGGAGATTCAATAGAAGTTCTAAAAATTTAAAATGGTGCTAATTTTGCCCCAACCAATCAGATCTTATTTAACATTTGAAAGCTAACATCTGATTGGTTGGAGCAAAATAAGCACCATTTTTATTGAATCTCTCTGTGAGTCTCGTTACACACAGGGTTGATATTTTGACCCGACCAATATACAAGTCAAAGTATTGGTGGTGCATTTTTGCCAGGACTAAATGATTTTGGTCGAAACTTCGTCTAAATCGTTAATTTTGATCTGAGATTTTCATTGTGACCGACTATATTTTGACCTTGACGAAATAATGCAACATGTGTACCTGCCAATCCTATTATCACTTTTAAGACGTCTCACCCAGTAAACTCAATGGGATTTGCTCACAGAGAGACAGAGGAGCTCTATAATGTAATTTACTTCAGAAAACAAATCTACTGAAATGCCAAAAGATTTAAAGGGCATGTCCACCCCCAAAACTAAAATTTAGTACTGGCCGCACTCCTTACCATACATCTCTGCTCCTTATGGTTTTCCTGCAGTGCCTTTTCAAAGTGCAGGAAACTGAAGAATAGAGTGACTCATGCTTTGCCTTCCTCAACCTCAACAAGGTCTGAGGCATGAGCAGGGGAGCCCTTTCCCCTCCCCCCATCCGGATCTATCCTTTACAGCCATGGCACCTAGTGTGAATCCCTCTTTACATAAGGTAGGCAGCTGCCCACCCCCAACCGCCGTAATATTTCTAAAAAAAATAAAAATGCTTTGATCGTTACTTACAGAGCCTTCTCTCCCACGGCGTCTTCAATGACGTTAGCCGCGTCTGTGCTTGGCCACGTCTTAGCCAATCACAGAGCCGGTTGCTGGTCTGGCTGCTGCTTGCAACTCCCGCAAGCAGGGAGCCTGATTGGAGACGTCACGGGATAAAAAGCTCTGTAAGTAAAGATCTGAGCACATTTTAAAAGAAATATTACAGTGGTTGGGGTTGGGTGGCTGGTACCTACTTTATATGAAAAGAGAATTATCATGGTGGACATGCCCTTTAACTGAAACCAATCTTCTTAATGTGTAATTTCACTTTAAATAGATGACAAACTCTTGTTTTCATTTTTTGTCTGTGAATTGCTGAAATTACAGCACTAGTCCCGTTCAGAGATGGACAGTAAGTTTTGACTTCGAAATGTCATTGGTCAAGACAACCAACTAAATTTTGATGCAAAACAGATTCAAATTCTGTTAAATATCACATGCGCTCATCCATATTTGTCTCACCATTTGCCTCCCAGAGATGTAAATCGGACGAAATTTAGAGTCAGTTTCTTGTGACCATTAAAACCCCACACTGTTCCCTGATCCCGTTATCAGAAGACCATGTTACTCAGATGATTCACTTTTATCTGCTTATATTAAGCGGAACAAGTAAGAATGAAAACAAAGAACTCCATTTAGGTCAAGGTGAGTTTATTTCCCATAATGCATCCTTTAAAACCCTCCAAACACATTTCATGAATCCATCTTGTACAACTATGAACATGTTAATAAAAAAAAACAACAACTTAACACTGAACAGAAATGCAAACTACATGAGATCAGACTCATCCACCACGGCAATCTGTCATACTTGCTAAAAACTCACTTTTAACATTATTTTGTAACTAAACATTCTAGATTTCCCTGACCGTATAATCGTTCGCACCTTTTTTTTAAAATTTCCTTTTTTTTTTCTTTTTTTTCCTTTTAAGAGAACAATGTGAGAGAGTAACTTTGAATTGTATGCGGCCTCAAACTTAATTACAGCAAAGAAAAAGCCGAACAAAAATATTGTGCAATGGAGAGTGATCAAGATACAATGCCAATTTCTTAACGGAGACATTAAAGACATTTTTTTCATAGATATGAGAGGAGAACAGATTAAATTCAGCTTTACTATAGTGGCCATAACTTGACTAACACAGGACAATAAACTGATACTTTCAATACTGCAGTTCTGAAATTCGGAGTTGCACTAACTCTAAAGTTTCACAAAAAAAAACGTCTTTTTATTTTCCTACAAGAAACCTTGCGAATTTGAGAATTTCCCAAAACTTAAAAATATTACATTAACCGCAGGCAGAGATACTTTTTTTGTTGTTGAAAGTCAGTTATCTATCTAGAGTGGGCTTTTGGAGGACTGATAGGCCATTCCTATGCTTTGGATAAAAGCACTAGGAAAATAATACATGACCAAGAGAAGATGAGTGAAACTCAACAGAAAATGAAAATGGCTGGATTTTAAGGTTACGTTTAGACAAAGGGCAAGAAAGTTTCCCGAGTGGTTCCTCTATAGAGAAATGCAACACGTAGTGTTTCTCTAGTGGCAAACATCAACATTCTATATTTAAACATCAATCAAATGTCAATCAATGTAGCGGATGGTTAAGGATCTTTTTATCGATAAGCTCCCCCAGGCTTTTTTTGGTCCTGGTGTATATACCTACAGCTGGGGATACCACAGTGTAGAGTTGGCTACACACATCTGTGGTAGAGAAAACCAAAAACAGGATGAGTTGTAGGCACCAGGATAGGTTAAGGTTGAATAATCTCATAAATAAACATAAAACATCCCAGAGCCCTAATAAAATGATACAAGATATGGATACATTATGAATACCAATAGGACTACTGGCTATTGGGTTCAGATCTGTGAGTTGTTTAAAACCTACAACTCTTTTTTTTCCATGTTAGAGCTTCCACAAATATCTAAATATAAGGAGCAAGGGAATTCCTTTTTGATCTTAAAATCCAGCCACGGCGAACTATTAGCATCTTTTTCACTTAAGATTAAACCCATGGAGAAAAGTTTTATTTATTTTTTTTTTAAACTTTTTTTTTTGTTTGTTTTAATTTTAAGCAGCAGTATACATTAGCAGTCTTCTTGAAAGTCTCGAACAGCCATACAATTCAGAAATTCTGGCTTTGGCAATTAAAAAAAACAAAACAAAAAAACAAACAAGATTTCATTTATTTTAAATTAAAACACATTTCAACTACTAAGCAAGAACCATAAACAAGTGGCGCATTCTTAGCTTCCTAGCTTCTTCTACTTTGTACCACGTAACAGGCACGCGCGTAGATCGTCCCACAGAGGAATCCCCTTCGCTCCTGATGGCTTAGCACCCAGCCACATGCGCTGTATAAACGCCAGGGGGAAGGGGAGGATTACTTTTTTAAAAATTCCCAGTGAAACCTGTAAGACAGTTCAGCTATGTTGTCACTTTTATGTGGATTCTGATTAATCCAATGAAGCCACACGTTTCATGGTATCAATTAAAAAAAAAAACTTCTAAATTCCTAATAATCTCAGTAAACAACCCAGAGAACAACTGAGATGTTTTTGTATACGTTTAACTTTTTTTTTTAAAGCCAGACTGACCCTTACACACATTCTCATCTTGAAATCATTACTGGACAAAGACTGGCACACAAAGAAAAAAAGATACCAAGATACCAAGGAATGTTTCCAAACCTTTTCCCGTGTCTTTGTGCATCGAATCCCCCCCCCCCCTTGCTTAATTCGTTACTGATAATTGCGTTCACAGCAAATGGGGGATTCAGGACGTTCTATCTAGCAGCTATTTTATAGCTACATACTTTCACCGAGTATATAACTAGTAATTATTGTCCTCCAGAAATTCCACTACGACACAAATACCATTAGATTCATTCGCATAACTACTATAGAAATCTTCAAACTGAGGCGAAGCTAACTAAAGCGGTTTGTGAAAATGCCATACACCCATGAAACTAGTTTTCTTTTTTTTTAATATATATTTCGTTATGTTGGTAACATATACTGTGTATTATTTATTTTCCTTATATCCCTCTGCTAAATCATTTTGAAATTCCCTCTCCCACCAGCAGAGATGATGATCCTTGCCATAAGCAGACGGTAAATAAAGTTCATCTGAGATGTTATTTCTTTTCCACTCATGATTAAAAGAAATTTACAAAAACTTGGAACCAATAAATAATAAGATCGCCCTGTCAAAAAGAAGGCGGCCCTAGACCAACAACCTACCTCTGAACTTTTTCTTAACTTCTAAAGAGCTCTAGTTACTCAAAGATTTGTTGGGTCTAGCTATGAAAGTCATTGTTGACTAAAACTTCTAGTGACATCGGCCAAAAATCAATTGTCTAAACAAAACAACTGGAAAAGAAAATATTTACAGGGAGATTCAATAAAAGTTCTTATGGTTTAAAATGGTGATAATTTTGCCCCAACCAATCAAATGTTGAATAAGATCTGATTGGTTGGGGCAAAATTAGCACCATTTTAAACCATAAGAACTTTTATTGAATAACCCTGTTAGTCTTCATTTACTGTTCTAGTCATTGTTGACGAACGCCATCTTGCATATAAATCTTACACGGATAATGGAATATAGGTGTCATTATCCAGCCATCCACACAGAAGACAAATACTTAAACTTTCTGAAATTCTTAAACTTTACACATAAAAGTTGGAAAAGTAGCAAAAAAGTAAATACGATACCCAGCTTGCTTTGCAGCATTGCACCCAGCTCCCGGAGGGAAAAAATAACTGTGCTAGGGTGAGGTATTGTGAATATGGGCATTTTGTATTGAGTAAACCTGAGGTAATAAAACCAATTTTGCAAGACATGAAAAGCAAGGATCATCAAAAGCCCCATTTTAATGGGAGAGGAACACTATACAGGGGCATTATTTCCAGTAAAATAATAATAATAATAATAATAATTAAAAAAAAAAAGTACTCGGATCTCTACCTAACCATCTACTTCGGGATTGGAAAGCAGTAAAATAATATATTATAAAAAAAAAAAAAAATGTTTATAAAATAGCAGCACACTCAGTGAAACAATACAGCTAAGTACTGTTAACGTGAATAAGTATGAAAATAAAATTGTAGCTCCTTAGCAGCGCGAAACAAAAAAAAAAAAAAATCAGATCACACAAAGGGGAACTTCAACTTCAGTTGGAAAAAAAATAGCAAAAAGCTATCCATTAAGCTATCCATTAAGAGGATATCGGTAATTGAAACATAAAATGTTTTTCTTGTCCAATTTATAAACAATAATATCTCTGGCTTGTTCACGGAAAACAGACACAATTATCTAAAAAATAATATACCTCCCTATTGTATAAGGATATTATCCCATATGTCACAGTAGGGGGGACGTTATTCGTTAGAATACACAGAGACACGTGACATCACTAAGCACCGATTATATCTGATGACATCACAGATATATCCGATGATATCACAGAGCACCTTTATAATTTACTAGAGGTTTATAACATAAGAAAATAAAAGCAAAAAATGAAAAACAATAAAAGAAGCCGCATTTTTTTTTTGTTACCTACTATATGTTGCAGATTTTTCAAGTACACTGGTAAATATTTTCCAAGCCAGAAATATTTTGACGTTGACCGTCAAATATCATATTTTATTTTTTGGGGAATTAACCAATACACAAAGATAGAGGTTGCTCCCTACGTATCATATGGGGTTGGAATTCTTCAGGGTCCTTAAAACAGGGATATTTTATCCTTCTATTTATTTTTTCCGGAATGTTGTAAAAGGAATGTCAACCAAGACAGGTATCGTAACATCCAGCGACACCGTAAAAAGAATTAAAATAGTCCTAAAACTTTTGGCAGTGGTGGGTTTGCTGGAGGCTACTAAAATCAAACATATGCTCAGCATATATTTCAGAAACCATTTCATTTATCCCTTCGGAACAAATTTTCAAAGTGCTTTTTTTTTTTTTTTTTTTTTTTGGTGAATGAAATGGTTTACAACATTGCTAGCTGTATCCTGGGAACAAAATATCAAAATGAGAGACACGGGGATTCTTACTAAACACTAGAGGTCTGTCAGGTAGGGTTCCTCTTCAGCCTTTTCCCCCATGGACTAATTAGAATTGATTTGCAAGCATACAAAGGGGGCGCTGAAATATTTTTTGAGGGAGGGAGGGTATTTTATTTATTTTTTTTTGGGGGGGGGGGGGGTTCTCCCTGGATATTAATGCAGAGAAATGTATGTGCCAACACCCAACATGTTTATTGGACACAATGATGTCTGTCTTACTCATCAGACAATTAAAGGTAAAATAAAATAAATATATAACCCACCACACCCCTTTTATATATATTTTTGAAAACCCATAGCTGTTAGCAGATTTCTTTTGCTAGTTTAGTAGAAATTGCCGTTCTGAGCCCAGGTTCTTTAAGAGATCTGAGTGTTGGGCTCAGCAAAAAAGTTGGGCTACAGGAACAAGAGAGCAGGTAGTCGCTGATCTATGATAATGATAACGACACCAAAGGAAATATATTAAAGGACATGTCCGCCCCCCAACCTGAAACCTGTATCTAAGCAAAATCCTCCCCAAAACTGTGATACTTCCGACCCTCATATTTAAACACCCTGTATGCAGAATACCTTTCCTAATCCTGGCTCTGCTGTATTCTGAAAGATTGTTACCTCAACTTTACAAGCTCTTTATGAGCTTGCATATGCTCAGGAACAGCAGTCAACCACTGTGTACTGATACCCAAAAGACCCAGAAGGAAGCAGACCAAGATCGCTCTGCATAAAAGATAAGTGGTTCAGAAAAGGGGGTTGAAAGTACCCTAGTTTGGGGGTGGACATGCCTTTTATGTTTTCTAGCTATCGGGAAGCAAGAAATGATAGAATTGATGGGGTAGTGGGATTATTATTATCTTTCATTGTGTTAATGTAATGTATTTTCCCTCCAGGATCCAACAGGACAGTTGGGAGGTACGCAACGGTGCTTCGAAAGATACTAAAATTACTAAAATGAACCATTTGGAAGAAAAACATAGGGGAACTTTTTTTTTTTGAAAGAAAGTAAAAACAAACAAAAACAAATAAGAATTCATTAAACATCAATTATAAAAACACCTGCCTTGCAAAAATATAGCATCATCTTCGGTAGCAGCTAACAGACCCAGCAAGAGTAAACAACTAAATCAAGAGATCGAAAAAAACCAAAAAACAAAACGTCTTTAAGGTAATAATCAAAGACAAAAAGAAGATCCCCGAATGATGTTCCGAAAGAAAAATAATACAATAGAAACGTTTAAACATTTCAGGGATCTCTTTTTACTTTGCACTTGAGAATCTATTAGTCTATCACTCTGCAACAACTACAATAAGTCAGAACAAATTCATACAAGCTCAGTTCTCTAAAGAAAAACCTCCAGGAAACTAACTAAGAGCTGTACGCAGCTACGTTGTGTTGAAAAATAATTATAATAACAATAATAATAATAATTATGCTCCCACGTTCCGTTAAACAAACGCAGGTTTAATTGTCTCGCTATGTTTAAGGCTTTAATAGCCAATAAGAAACTGAACAAAACATAATAGAACATATATAACGTGGGATTCCCTTCTAGAGGACGATGCAGGCACCAATACATTTTATTAATTCCGTTTTGTTATTTTTTTTTGTTGGGAGCAGATATAAAAGGTTTTGTTCTAAAAATAAAGAACTATAAAGGATTTTTATGTAAAAAAATTAATTTTTTTTTTTTCCGATGCGGGAAAACCTCACAGGTTGATATCCCGCACATCGGTAGGAGTGCTGGCCTGGTCCAGTTCGTCAACAGACTTGGTCGAATTTCGTTGCTGTGTCTGCTGTCTGTTTTGTCTAAGACTGCTCACCAGTACGGACTCAATCTGTTCTTGACAAGCTTTAAGGCAATCCTAAAAGAAGAAGAAAATGCATGTTATAAACTCAATAGGTCAATCTTAAGGACAGAGTCCTTAAGAGTTTGCAAGATTGCTATGTCTAGTTAGTAATATTTTTCAGTTTATCCAATCCTAATACAAAGCAGACACTAAACGCCTCTGTCTTAAGGTATAATCTGTTTTACAGAGCAGCTATCAAGAGCTATGCACTAGGGTTGGTCAGCCACAGTGTGGCTCCATCATAAGTTATAGCTGCAGTCTTGACAAATGGCCTTAAAAAAAAAAAAAAAAAAACCTTCAACAGGATCCAGAAAACCAAAGCTCCAAACCCCAGATGAAGGAACATTCTAAGGAGTTGTTCCAGAATTTCATGAAGTTTATCTGCAAAAATTACAAGAGCAAACAGGGTTATTCAATAAAAGTTTGAAATAAAAATGGTGCTAATTTTGCCCTAACCAATCAGATGTTAGCAAATGTTAAATAAGATCTGATTGGTTGGGGCAAAATTAGCACCATTTTAAACAATAAGAACTTTTATTGAATCTCCCTGATAAGAGCCTCACTGAGACCAACCAAGTTACCCAGGGCTGATTGAGGCCATTTTGGTGCCCTAAGCAAGTTTCCCTTGGTTCCCTGTTCCCATTTTCAACGTCCCCTAACCACTTCTTCCATTAGTCTTTGGTTAGATTAGTAAAACTGTCATAATTAAAGGGCATGTCCACCCCCAAAACTGTCCACCCCATACTGGCCCCACTCTGTAGTTTAATACAATTCTTACCTCACATTTCTGCTCCAAATGGCTGCCCTGCTATTCCCCTCCAAAGTCCAGGAAACTGCTGTGTAGAGGCTGCGAGTGACTCATCCTGTGCCTGTCTCAGCCTCAACCTCGTCAAGGTTTGAGGCATGTGCAGAAGAGCCCCCCCCCCTCCCTCCCTATTTTGTCTCCCTCCCCCTACCGTTAAACCCCATTGATATTATGTACTGCTCCCCCAGCCCCAACCGCATTACTATTCTGCATAGAAAGCCCCCCGATCTTTACTTACCATGCCTCTCTCCTTCGCCGGTCTGAACTCCTGGCAGTCTGGTTGACTTTCCAGATACATTGTATTCACACTGTACAGAGCTCTGTGTTTTGAGCAGAACTAAGGATACGCTACCACCGCTGTGTAATTGTGAAACTACAAAGTGTCAGTATCATCAGCCAAGATGATGATACTGTATGCAAACAAGGGGGAGGCTACAGGGAACTAGATCAATAACTTATGCTCTATGAATGAATGATGCCCTCCACTATCTTGGCACTCTAGTTGTTGGCCTAGGTAGCCTAACTCCTAGAAACAGCCCTGAAGTTACCCTACCCTGCTATCCCATTCCTCTATCAACATGCTGCTAAGTTAGGCAGCAGATAACAGGCAAATTAGTAAGTGCTGAGAAACTATCTCCAACCTTTTTCTGATTATATTAAAACAAAGAAATAAGCCAATGTAGTTGAAGACAGGGCAACTGATCAGTATATAACAAAATACACAAACCATCCACTTGAGATACAGTATATACCAAAACGAAAATAACAGGCCCCCCTTTGATCAAATGTGCTTCATAAGTTTAAGTTTTATGATATATTATTCTAATGTCCTCTTATCATTTTTGTTACATACATCAACTCATTTTAAGTGAAAAGGCTTTGGTGTGACTATCAACACACATACTTCATTAAAGATTGCACCGTACTCTTATTGGTGTACTTGTGGTACCAAAGTGTGCTTATGCACATCCTCAAAATTCTACAGGCCTGCAAATGCAAAATGGCCAATAGTAAGACGCCTTCTGCCAGAATCGCATCGTTCAACTGACTAAGGCTGTGGCCACACTATGACGCACGTGAAATGCACAAATGCATTGTTGCGCTGTGATTCTGCCAATATTCCGGAAATGTGGCAATCCATTTTATTCTGTATTTACAGAAAACAAATGAAATCTCCGATTATACACAGGGCATAGTTAAAGGATATGTACAATGGGAAATTAGTTTTTTTTTTAAATTGACCATTACTGGAAAATAGAATTCTATCCCTGTGCCATTTTTTTGTTGATCTGTCACCTATTTCTTTAGATATCCAGTCTGAAACATCCTAGATTTTAGCAGTCGATCAAGTGCCTTATTATTATAAACTCTTCTGTTATGTACAGTTTTGCTGTAGCTGGAATGGTGACAGTTGGTAGGTGAACTGCATGGTGGGAAATTCCCTCTCCCAATGCTGCCTCAAAGAGATTACTGAGCATGCTTGCCCTCTCAGAGAGGACTGAGCTTGAGCAAAACAAGGACTGGATTGAAGTCATGCAGCAACACAAACACATCAGAGTAAGTGCTACTTACATGTATTCATTTATAGATTGAAAAGTAATTTTTTCAGTGTACTGTACAATTCCTTTAACTATCTTCAAATTAGAGATGTTCGAAACTGTGGAGTTTCCTTCCATTTTCAATAATCGTCTACTTTCGATTTTCGATAATCGTCTAATTTTGATTTTTGATAATCGTCTACTTTCGATTTTCGATAATCGTCTACTCTCGATTTTCGATAAAAATCGAAAATTAGAAAAATCCGGGTTCCGTAAAATTCGGGACTTCCGAAAGTTTTGTCGAGAATTCGAAACCCTCAGATTCGGTTTGAAACTGGGTTCTATTCGAACCCACATTACATCTCTATTTCAAATTACTTAAAGGGACTGTCCACCCCTCTTTTGAAAAATGAACATATGGTAGATTAGCCCCCAAAACCTAGAGATCGTTTAAGTCTAAAGCTGTAATTCGGCTCCCACACAGAGATATTATACTTACATGCTCCTCGCTCCACCGCCGCTTCCGGGTTCTTCTCCCAGTCTCCACTGTGGCTGCTCTGTTCTTTTTATGTTCCCGAGCAGCCGCAGTGGAGACTGCTCCGGGAATGGCAGTCAGTGATTGGCCGTGATGTCACAGTCACGGCCGACACTGACTGCCTTACCCGGAAGTGCAGAGCCGCGGCGGTGGAGCGAGGAGGAGCATGTAAGTATAATAGCTCCGTGTGGGAGCCGAATTACAGCTTTAGACAAACGATCTCTAGGTTTTGGGGGCTAATCTACCACATATTAATTTTTCAGAAGAGGGGTGGACAGTCCCTTTAATACAAACACAAAATCCTTAAAACAATATTTTGGAAGGAATGGCTCAACAGGGATTTTAACTGTGTCCTGTTGACTTCATTCTACCTTTTTTTTTTTTTTAAATGGAACAGTTGAGAAGTCTGGTTTAAATTTCCTATCTTAGGCTGCCAGCGGGGAATCAACCACAGCTACCACCCAGTCTGAGTTACCTGACTGCTCAAACATCTAATGTGTGTGCATCAACTTTCATGTTGCAAGATAGATGGCATTCCTGAAATGCCAGAGCATTATTTACAGTCAGAATGAGGCTTGTGCGCTAGCGTGGGAACAATTCTGTGTACAGTACTTCCCATTCTCCTGGGCAGTTTTACAAAGATTAGAAACCAGGGGAGATTTTCCTACACCCTTGGAATATTAAAAAGAAGTCTGGACTGGTGTTGGTTTGTATATATGTGTGTGTGTGTGCTGCATACTTAAAATTACAAATTAAATTATAAGGTAAAGGCATCTAAAGATTCAATAGCTCTTATTTTCTAGAGATGGTTACTTTAATTAAAGGGCATGTCCACCCTTAAACTGATATTTTACATACAGGTTAAGTAGCCACCCCAAACCAAATTTTCCTTACACTTACCTCTTCCAAACACGGTCCTGAAAGAACTTACAAACTCCAATCCGTCGTCGGCATCTTCAGCCTCCTCTGCTGCTGTTGAGAGATGGTTGTGAGCACGCATACCAGTAGAATTTGCTGCTTCAGTAACAGCGGTCAGCCACTAACTATGACATCATCGGCGTGGCTTTAACTGAAGGCCAATACCCGGGAACAGCCGGGCATGAAGGGGAAGCGCCAAAAAAATATTGGGTTATGCAAGTCCTTTCTGGAGAGTCTTTGTAATAGGTATTCAGGGTCAAAAAAAACCCAAACCTAATCAGCAGTACCAATGGTGGCACCCTTAAAGGACAACTTCACCCTCATAATAACATATTTTAGAAAGAACGGCCTCTTTAAAATGTTGATATATGTTACTTTGTCCTATGAAGTCATTACTGTATGCCTGCTATGCTTCTGGATACCTCATGGAAACTGAGCAATTTAGAAACCTGTACTGAGCCTGAGCATGCTCAGAAGAGGCTGGAAGTGGATTAACATTCAGTCATTGGCTGTGATGTCAACTGTCAAATCCATAACTGACAGTCGATAACCTGAAGAACCAGGAAGCAGAAACAGGGGAAACAAAACTTTGTGCAGGATTTCAGATTTGAAACTATTACCGTTTAGGGTTTTGGGGTGATTTACCTGTATGTAAGTTTTCATTTTGGGGCTGGACTTGCCCTTTAATCCCATCATATTTACCCCTGGATGAACACCCTAAGGACTAGCACAGTCCCACATTTTGGGTTGATTCAGGCAGGTGCTTGATGATATTTGCTGGCAAACTAATCATTATCATATGATTTTTAGTTAAAACCAGTTAAAAAAAACCCCGAATGAATGGGCACCAGTAAAGTTCAGCCAATCATGCAAACTTCAATTGCAGGATCAATCAGTAGCCCCATTCATACCCCAGACATGCTCAGTGTTCATCATCCAAAACAATAAGAGGAGGGGTCATTCTGAATGCATGTTCCACCTTTACTAAGGAATAATTAATAAAGGCAAATTATGCACAGTTTTAATCACTAATTTCTAGGTTATATATTCATAATTTTTTAATTTTTTTACGCTGGACTATACAGATGGGTTCAATCTTGTGTAACATTTTTTTTATCATTAGGGACACTAAATGGAAATTTCTTATTCGCTCTGCAGATAATATTGTCATAGGCATTTTCTTTGTGGGTACTGTGGTCAAAAAATGCTAACGCTGAAGACAGTTTTCCACAAGGAATTTCCTGAGGAAGGGCAGAACAAAATCACAAGGACACAGCACATACATTCTAAGGTTTTAGCAAAAGGCCGTCAATACACTCAAATCCAATCACAAAAGAGACAAAAACATATTTTTCAATGGTCTAACAGTAACAAACCCAGATTTACCTGCTATCAGGGGGATTCTTGTCTGTTTAGACAAAGATATTTTGTATTTAGTTAAAAGTAACAAACAATACCACGCAACATTTTGGGGGATAGACCTGATATATAGAAGGCTGGTTATACACGGATCAACCACACGGTCCGATATTCAGGAGGCATTCTGGTTGGTCACTTTTCCGGTGTGATCCATTGAAGATCACCCTATCAGCTGACATGTTTTAAAAATGAAAAACACCTGGGGCAGAGAGGTAGGTTGTATAATTCCGACCATGGCCAACATTTTGTTGAGGAGCTACACCACATACCGGTTTCCCCTGCCAGGTTAGTGTCCTGGACTTTCTTGTAATAAAGATACTGCTGAAGCACTGAGGAAGCCTGGCAGCAGTTTTCTTTGTACTGGCGCTCCTCACAAAAACGATATTGGGAGGTAGGAATTTTTAATCCTACCACCATGCCCCAGGCACTTTTCATTTTAAATGTTTTTATTACAAAAAAAAAACAACCTTTATATTACCTAGAGTTCTCCTTAATTGCAGCCCCTAATTTAGCTGCAAAAGTTATTTTTGCTTTGGACAGGTACTGTTCTCCGGCTGCCTAATGATATACAATATGAAAAACGTGGCCCTCGCATTGACATTCTCATATGACTTCTAAATGTTCAATCCGAGGCCCGAAACAAGATCCATATCCTTTATTAGCAGCTCAAACACCATCAAATCCTTATTAAAAAACACACAGTTCTTTTCAAATTCCACAACGTCAATAACACCTTAGTGCTACAGTAATTTAACTAATCCACTGGCGTCATTCGCATTTCGGATCCCCCCCCCCTAATGAATGCACATTTAATACCTGCCTCTTCCCAGGCATTCCCCGAGATATAACAACATTCACTTTATATCTTCTATGGGTACAATGCCAACACATTAACTATTCAACATAGTCCGTGACTATTTTATACTGTCTAGTGGTATTTTATGTATTGTGGATTTATTGTGATGAAAGAAAAATATAAAATTCGGCCCTTGTTGGACCCGTGTTAAAAGAACATGTTTCCGCTTTTTTTTGTTTTTAAAATGCAAAAAGAAACCTACCTTTCACATGATCCTCTGCTTTCACACTGACAGGTCCCGACCGCTTCCTGGTTCTGATTAACTATATTGCGCATGCACAGTAACGCGCAATATAGTTAATCAGTACCAGGAAGTGGTCGGGAATTTCAGTGTGAAAGTGAAGGATCGCGTGAGAGGCAAGTTTCTTCTATTTTTGTTCCCGACTCCACAGGCATTGATTGCAGAACAGAAGGTAAGGCATAGCTCCTTAAAGGGTATGTCCACCCCCCTCAAACAATAATTTTATATTTTGCAGGAAATGGCCTAAAACCTTGACCTTGTGAGTTTTATACAACTCAAAGCTGTCCCCAAATGTACTTAACAGCCTTTGTTCCCTTGCTGCCTTCTGCTTGTCTTCCGTGCATGGGGCTCGACCGGCATCCGCTCCTGTGATTGGCTCACACAGTAGCCAATTAAAGGAGCGGATGCTGGTCGAGCCCTTTCTGCTTGCTTCCATGCACAGAAAAGGTACGGAAGACAAGCAGAAGGCAGCAAGGGAACAGAGGCTGGTAAGTACACCTGGGTACTGAGTTATATAAGACTTGCGAGGTCAAGGTTTTCAGCCATTTCCTGCAACAGATACAATTTTTGATTGGGGGTGGACATACCCTTTAACCTCCAAGTCTTAAATCAATGTATTAAAGGAATAGTTCACTTTTGCAGTGAACTATTCCTTTAATACCTTAATAACCACAGTGCAAACTTTATTTTATAATTATACCAATATGCCCCAGATTCTTTAAAAATGGTGGGGGGCTGGCATGCGGTGGTACATCCATGAAATTGCGGGTTAGTAAATAAGATATCCGTTAATAAAGGGGTAGGAGACCTCTCGCCAAGCTCAGTAAAATAAGTCTCTTGCTAGTATTAATAAAGTCCTGTCCGTGGTAAAGGAGAAAGGTAAGTAAACGATAAAGAGAACTAGACTGTTCTGCCATCAATAACATGGAGTTAAAACCTCTTTTTCCCAGAAGAACCTCATGGGGGTTAGTAAACCGAATAGAGCAACCAAAAACTCAGACAACCCCTCTGGTATTGCTATAAACAAACGTGCATTTATTGTGCACACACAACATGTTTCGGACAGTCTAGGTCCTTTCTCAAGGAACTTGAGAAAGAACCTAGACTGTCCGAAACATGTCGTGGTGTGCACAATAAATGCACGTTTGTTTATAGCAATACCAGAGGGGTTGTCTGAGTTTTTGGTTGCTCTATACTACACACTTTTATTTTGAATTTATGTCCAGGAACAGACATCTGGGCAACCAAAGTCTATAGGAGATGTGGTGAGCTGAATTGCATTTATGTTAGTAAACCGAATGACTGGATGTCAACAGATGAGAACTGCAGTAAAATTGCCCTTTGACTTTCCATTCTCATTTAAGCATTTTACAAAAAGCTGGTGTAGAATCAGTACCATAGGGTTCAAGGATAGGTCCACAATGGCCAAACACTATAAACTTACCTTCCGATGCTCCAACATCAGCCTGGCCTGATCATTTTGCATTCGACAAGAAACGTCAGCAGGTAAAACTGCTTCTCCACTCAACATTATAATAAATTTAACATACATCTCGGATCAAATGTCTTAGCGGTGTAATGTCCAGGTAGTATATGGCCAACTTTTCACTGTATACACACGGCCAACCCTGGTTCAATATTCCCTATAGTTAACCAAAATCGGGAGTCTGTATAAAGGGAATTAAAACCTGGCTACCTGAAATATTGACACAGCCAAAATATTGCCCATGTGTTCACAGACACCAGTAACTGTCCGTGGAAAAATACTTCCCTCATATAGACAATATATGAAACCACGGACCGTGGCGTATTCTCAGGTACCAAAAAAAATCAGCGCTTTGGCTCCATCTTTTAGCGCGACCAGTACAAATCTCAAAATAAGAAAATTATCCTCGAATTAAAGAAGATTATTTCGCTCTTTGGATAATTTTTCTGCTGGTTTAAATTTCCACCGGAACATATTAAAACAACAATCGTTCCAAAAAGGGATGACTCAAGTTTATGGCATCTCCCCGCATATTTAAAATCAAGGGTGGTGGTGGAGGAAAATGGAGAAATCACATAGAGGATTCGTTTCCATTAAACACAGAAAAGGGGATTTCTCACAAGGAAAATAATTTCCATCTTTTTAGCATTTCTTGGCAGCCCTTGTTTGGGCTGAAATACTTTGTTTCCAAAAATGGTAAAATGAACTATCGAGAAGCGCAAAAATTCCACGTGCAAAATAAACAAATACATATGTGTTTTTATGTACAAACATTTATCTACTGTTTTGCTTTAGCCTCTATTTAAATCATATGCTAATTTGCATTAGATCATCAAATATAATTTCTAAATATGTCACCGCAACGTTTCCTTGGATGGAGCCATCTGGGGTCTTGTTTTCTAGACGTTTGCCAATAAGCTAATTACGCTAAAAATATACAAAAAAAGTTGGATTTTTTTTTTTATCTAGTTACAAATCTCCTCTGCTTGTTATAAAAATGGCCTTTTGTCAGTGGAGAGAGAAAGAAGGCATCTGGTGTACTTTCTACAGGCAACAAAGCAGATGACGGTAGTGCTTTAGCCCACGTGAAGGAACTGGAGATCGTTAGATAAGGGGGCCCTCACTTCCTCTACTTGCTGGCTCGATCACAGCTATGAGTCGTTCCCTGCATTTATGAATGGGGCGACGGAACTCTGCCATTAGACTTCAATCAAACTGCATCACCTCATTGTTACCGCACACGCACGGCACTCACTGGGGAAGAAAAAAAAATGAATGGGCCTCTAGCAGCTGCCAAATCGGGCAAGGACAACGAAGGAAACTATCTCATTATTTCTTTATCCTTAAGCTATGCTGTCTGCTGTTTCCTTGCATACAAAATACTGCCATGCGAAAGCTCCGTTGGGCTTCAAAGTTTCAAAAATGCCAGGCACGCCAGCCGCTATTGCTGAATGAAAATAATATATATATAGTAATAAAATACATTACCCTGCACGTTTGTTTTGCATTTCTATTCATATTATCAGAACGCATGAGATGCACACCAATCGCTCCACTAAGGGGCATATTTGTAGACGAGCGGCAACTTTTCGTGGCCGAGTTTCCCGACATTTTGGGTAAAATCACTAATAACGCAATTTACCAATACGCGAAACCGGGCCGCGAAAAGTTAGTGCCTCGTTAACTTCGCATTAGCTACTGCTCGCTTCTATTTATAAAGCGTCGGTAACTGATGCGCCGCATTAATCTCAGCCCGAGATTTCAGGGGGCTGGGAGGGGATGCCGGGAAAGGATCGCTGCGGATGGTCGCATTCTTCAGAGGGGCGCAGCGTGGTGTTACCACCCCCGTGGCAAGGGCGGGCTGGTACGCCAACCCCCGTGGCGGATGCGACTACCCGCCGTGATCCCTTCCCAGCAGCCCCTCCCAACCCCCTCCCCAGGCCGGTGGTGCCAGGGAGGAGGGGGGCCGAGGGCGGTGTGGTAAAACCCCGCTGTGCCCCTCTGAGGAATGCAACCACCTGCGGCGATCCTTTCCCGGCATCCCCTCCAAGCCCCCTGCTCCGGGATTTGCGGCAGTATTGTACTTTGCGTGATGTGCTAAGTGCAGTATCGCCGCAAAGATAGTTCAAATTACCGCCACCGCTAAACATTTCGCCACTCACCATTATAAATTTACGGCGCTATTATTGGCCGTTTATAAATATGGCCCTAAGGCTGGGTACACACGGCCGGACTATTTGTCCCGACCGAGCGCTCGGCCCGGGACAAATGTCCATCGGTCGTGGCAAATTCGGCTGCGGCCAAATTTGCGAACGATCAATTGTGCGTTCCCATTGGGAACCGCTCGATCGATCGAAATTTTCTGACGCGTCCGATCGTTTGCTCTGAGATCTTGCCAACCATCTGTTATCAAAGTGCATGCGACTTGCAAAAAGAAATGGTTATGGTGGTTTTCAAAAATGGATTGCAGAGCAAACAATATGGCCGCCCACATTGAAAAGCACTCGCATGCCATTCTATAACAGATCATAAGACGTGATTGGAAGCGTGAGAAACGCTCCAGTGTGGCCTAGCCCAAAGTGAGTCAAAGTGACCCTATTACTCCTACCCCCGTGGATTTTATTAATGTCATATCATTAGCAAAATCAAGGGCGTTTCATTACCAGAGGGTGACAGCCAGCCAGTTAATTCACCTTGCATGAACTCAATTCCTACTGTCCTATGACAGTTACAATATTCAATATGGAATGCGAACAGACCAGAGAGCGATTAGAGCTTTGCATCCTCAGTCAGATAATATTATTTGATTATCACTTTATGATTGTATTTATATCTTTTTCCGTTCGCTGCTGGTTCATCCTGTTCACAGGGGTTTAATTTATTTCTTCAGGAAATGGGCCATTTTATTACATAAATGCTGGATCTCCATTATCATTTTTGCACGTACAAAAAGCGTGTGACTTATTGTGGAAACCATAAGAGGTCATGCACAACGGAAAAGCAAGTATTAAAGGGAACTGATGTCCAACGGTAAAACGGAGTTTATCTTTATCCATACAATTCGGACCGGATTCACAAAATTATTAGCTTTTAAAGGACAACTAAAGCCTCAGAACAACATTGAATTATAAGGCAGATTTCCTTCTTATAAAGGCAGTAATCAGTGTGTCACCTCTCATTTTAATATGGTTGTTGAGAAATTTAACTTTCTAACATGAGGTGTGTATCTTATTTCCCAGTGTTCCAGTATCACACAGTGTGGTCACTGACCATTATGTTCTTTACACATGCTCAGTCCTACGATACTGCTGGAAATTGTTACAGTTGGTCACACCCACTAGTAGCCTTTAGCCAATCCTTTTACAGGACAGAATAGGCAAGAGAGCATGTGACTGAGATCAGGGGTGTGGCCAGTCACTGTACATACACACAGTTATTTCATCCAGTTCTTCAAGGGGGTTACATTTACTTAAATGCCATTTACTGTATTGTTATTTTACAGTTCAGAGGGGATATGTTCAGATTCTGGATTGTTAACATTTGGGTTTAGTTCTCCTTTAAGGACAACTCCAATATAAAACGTGTTTCCTGAATAAAGCTGCAGATAAAAACAATTAACCGTATCACTTGTCATTGTAAAACAATTCCTGGCCAAAATATACAAACTAAAATCTTTACGTATGTAAATCCAGTTACTGCCCCCTTACCCAGCACACCGAGCTCAGGCGTGCTAACAGGGAGATTCAATAAAAATTCTCATCGTTAAAGATGGTGCTTATTTTGCCCCAACCAATCAGCTTTCAAATGTTAAATAAGATCCGATTGGTTGCTGCAAAATAAGCACCATTTGTAAACCAGAAGAACTTCTTGAATCTCCCTGAATCTAGGCAGAGAGCAAAGCTGGGTACACATTGTCAGATCCTTCCTCCTGACCGGCCGTGGTTTTTAGACATTTCTAAAGGTTGGTCTTGTCCTAAAAACCATGCAATCGTTTCACTCCCTGACAGACCGATACACTGAACTATTGGTCGATCGGGCTGAAATATTGCATGGTGTGTACCCAGCTTAAGAGGAATTATCCAATCAGGAATTACACAGGATATTGTGTTTTAATCCAGTTAGTGGGCTAAAAATCAGTAGGACCTCTCCTTTTAAAATGGCATTATATTAGATACATTATCCAATACTTCATTAAAACAGTCTCGATGACAGTCATTACAAGAAACAGTAGCCCAGATAACCACATAACCTTTTCTGGAACTCACTGCATTGCAAAAATCCGACCTGCATGAGTAGCTCTGTCCTGGGGTAATTTAAATGTCAAATAATTCACAACGGCTCAAAATGTCCCGTTTATCTGGTTTAAATTGCGGTTATAGGTTTGCTCTGTCTTTTTACAGACAAACCCCCCCACGTCTATTCTACACGATTCCACAAAGGACTCTCGGTGCTACAGGGGCAGAAATCCTAAGGCAACGGCGACAGAACCTAAACTTTCTGTCTCGGCCCATGACATAGGCTGTTGCATTTTCGAGGAAGGAAATAAGAGGCCGTCACATGAATTCTAAGAAATACATTTCTCGTGCCTGGAATAGCACAGTAATAAGAGATCTGTCCCAGGAAGGGATTCTTTGTTATTCTCTACCTGGCAAACAGCCTGACATAGCTATGGTAGGGGATGACTCACTTGCTGACTAGCGAAAGATCAGAGCACAGAAAGGAAGAAAAGTCAAGGGGAACTAAACCAAAGATAAGGAAATTCGGAGCAATCTGCTTGAAATGAATGTACAATAAAAGACACAAGTACCATTATTTCAATGCTGTGAGACTGTGAGCAATTGTTAAGCTGGGTACACACACTACAGCTTTCTGAAAGATGACAGACAGGACCTGCAAGAGAACTCTCGGGACTGTGCGTTTCCCTTGGCCGTGTCAGACTCTTCTATAGGGAGTCTAGTGTGGCCGAGGGAAATATTCGTTTTTTCACGATCGAACACTCGACCGACGGGAACGATCGGTGGCCACACGCTCATTCGGGAAAACCGATACACACACTAGTGATAAAGCCACGATACCGTTGGATCCGACAGTATTGGGGCTTTATCACTAGTGTGTGTACCTAGCTTTAGGCTGGGCACACACCATACAATTCTCCGTCACGGGTGACTGTTCACCACTAGCGAGCGGTTGGCCGAGGGGAATCACATTCAGTCCCAGCAAATGTAGCCACAGTTATTTACCGGCATACCAGCCATAGTGTTTGTCAGTTAGTCTATGCAGTGATGCACACTAGATGTTTTGAAAACTACAATTCCCAGCATGCCTTGGTTGCAGAATGCAGCAACCAAGGCATGCTAGGAATTGTAGTTTCCAAATATCTGGAGTGACAAGGTTCGGCATCACTGATGAATGGGCTGTAAATACCATACTAGTCTTTTTATAGAAGATAAGGCTACAATGTACTTTTGTTCCTTGATGTAGCTCAGACAAAGCTAAAAAAAAAACCAACCCATCAACTTTAAAGCAATCCTTACATAAAAACCCACCTATGTGAAGTCAATAAAATATTTCAATACTTAAAGCGTCGGTTACTTATGTCCCTTTTACCTTGGTACAGGCACGCTCTTTTGTATTAAAGTTGTATTAAAGGGCATGTTCACCCTTAAAGGAATTTTTTTTATAGGTTAATCACCCCCCCAGAACTACAATAGTTAGAAATCTGCAGCAAAATGATGCTCTTCCCCTTCCCTCTGCCTCTCAAAAGGTTTCCAACTGTGCTTCAAGCTCTTTAAGCTTTTTTACATGCTCAGATGAAGCAGCTAGGGGAATAACATTCAGCCATTGGCTGTGATGTCGTCTGTTACATCCATGACTGACAGCTGCTAACTGGAAGAAGTAGAAATAATGTAACAGAACATGAGGAAGAATTTCAAGCTAGACTTGCATCTTTCACCTTTCTAACTATTGCAGTTTTGGTGTGGTGGTGGGGGTGGGGGGGTTTAATTTACTTATGTGCAATTTTTCATTCTGGGGTGAACTTGCCCTTTAAATGTATGATCACCATCAAACAATAGAAACAGTTGCAAATAAATGATCCATTCTTAATCACAAAGGGGAATCCCCAAGCTTAACAGTAATACAGTATCTTTACCTAGATTTTTTTCCCCACAGATGTTGGTAACACTGAAAGTTCCAAAAAAAAAATAAAAAATATCTTATTATGGAAAAGCAATGGACGGGATACTCACCACATCTGTGCTAGTGATCTTGGCCAGATGTTCCGTGAGACTGTCGCCAGAAAGAGAGTTTTCTCCATCATCCAACTGCAGCCCACATATTGCAGCTCCAACGCTTCCAGTTGCTATCATAGAGGGTGGGTACATTGCAAAATTAAAGTCTGTTAAAAAGAAAAAGCAGGCAAATAGAAAGTCAGCAAGGCAGGAAATTACAGGTCGGGTGCCAAGAACATCCATTAGCATGGGGGTGGACAAATGTATGAAATGACTTTAGACTGCCAGGCCACTGGAGGAACCCAGACCAGACTTGAAAATTTTAAAGGGATACCACCTTGATGCTACATTTAATATGTAAACATTCCAAAAAAAGGTACAAACCAAGGTTGTCTAATTCTTGGTATTTGGGGCAAATCATATTCCCCATGAATCATATAAATGACATTCATGTATATACTGCATTCCATATTGTTTTAGGAATCGACTATGGGCAGACATCTTGCACCTTATGTGACTTGGTTCAGGTTGGGAGATCTGAGGGACCCTAAAAAAAATCCCACTATTCCTGGCTGACTGTGTAGCCCAATTTGTACTCAATTAATGGCCAATAATCTTGCAAGATAAATGTATTGGTTTGTAAAGGATACAACCCCCCCCCCCCCAAAATAAAAATACGACTTAAATTTAGGCTAAGGTGGAAAACTGTCCACCATTGGGTTCCTCTAGTAGCTGCTAAATAAATGTCTCGGGAAAAGCCCCTCTAAAAACTTGCAACTCAACAACAGCTACATGGCCACACTAAGGGTTCCTCAGAAAAGGTTTTAAGAATGAGAATTAGGATTAGACATTTGTTGTTGGTAAAAACAAAACAAAATGCTAACACTTACCCCTAAAGACCTACAGGAAGATACTAAACCTAAATACCATTTAAAATATCCTTAGCAGCGCTCCCCTGCAGTTTGGAATGTTTGGTATGGACCAGAAAGGCAGCCCAGATAACAGAGAAGTACCTTTCATTTTTTTTTTTTTTTTGGGTGACTGGGGGGTGATTCTGCATTGACATTACTTTTTAACTCCCGTTTTCTATTAAGTATGTGATTTTTTTTAGATTCTTTAAGCTTCTTATTCCACAAAAGATGGATAGGTTCCCAATATAGGACATTACAGAAGGGGTTAATAGCTCATGTTCTCAAGGGAAACGTCCGCAGTTCGTTTTAATGAAATAACACGCCCCCACTGTTTTGGGTTCGATCAGATCAAATCAAATAAAACTGCGCTTGCTTATTTTCTATATGTACATATGCACTCCGAGGCTTTTATAACCTTGGAAACCGAATAAAGAGTTACAGTGCCACTGCCAACATCGCTGCTGTAGGTCTCACTCCACGTGTGTTCGTGTAATAGCGTTGCAATGCCCAATAACCTTGTTAGCCAGCCATAATGTCATTCACAATGCAAATTAAGCAGCTAGTATGTGGGCAAAAGTCCAGAGTGTCCATAAAGTTTAACGCTACATTCGCTCGCCGCTCACAAACTTTTTGTAACCATGAACCCGTCCGTACAAAAGCAGTTACACATTTAACCTTTGTTTGGGCAACAGGCTACAAATTGTATCAAAGCCTCCAATTTTATTATATTAATTGAGTGCTGCCACCGATCAGGCAAGTGTTGGAGAGTGGAGAGTGTGGCGCCATTGTCTGAAGCGGTGACCTCTTTCCAAGCTATTGAAAACTATGTCAGTGACCTCTACAATGACAAAAATTCATCCTGACATGTCCACAAAAGGACCAGGGGGTAGATTGGCGATTCTGTGCACACGGCTTTCCAAACCAGCACAGACCCCTTTCTAGGTAGAAAGTGGAGAGGGGACACCCACATTGTTAAGAAAAAAAACAGGCCACCTAGGAATTTCAATAGGCGGCATAACTCAGACTGGATGGAATAAAAGCTTTGATTACCATACATCCATATTCAATGGGTTAATGCCTATTTTGCATAAAAAAAGATATGTAATTTGCCACTAAACTAAGAATATGTCTTGGGCAGCAATTAAATCGGAGGCTGGAAACCCTGGGCTTACCGGCTTTTAAAGGACAACCGCTACAATCCTTTACAATGTATAAATAAAAAGTCTAAGAAAAGAAAAAAGTAGAAGAGGTCATCTGGGGCATTATTAGAGATGCCGTTGCTCTATCCTCTCCAGATTTCAGGGATGACCGCCATTACCAAAGTTGCCTCCTCTGGTGCGGTCTGTGCACGTAGCAGCAGCAGAGGTGGCTTGTACCTGCCGGTGAGGGATCGGATTCTGTAAGTAAGTTTAGAAACTAGAAGCCTCTTAGGAAAAAAATGTATGTCAATGACATTCGACTGATAGTCTGACCGAGCACCCATAGAACTACCGATACTCTGATGAAACGGCCATTCAGCACTCAGAAATGTGCCGCAAGCCGGCCTGTGGTCGCACTACTGTACAGAGCTTTATGCCAACCTGCACAAATTAGCTAGCAATCAGAGATTCATATCTGTGTATGCCTGTTATATACATGGATTACACTTTAACTGAGGGTGGCGCTTTTTCCAAACTCTTTGGGAAATGGTACAGGAGTGAAAAACCTGGATACTAATGGTAGCATGGGTTCTTTGCCCAATATTATATTTGTCCTATCAGAGAGTCCAGTTTTATCTTGTTAAACTACATTTCTCAATAGCTTATAACGCACAAGGCTCATTCATTGGGACTCTTACGATTTCTTTCTGTCATCCATCAGTCTGGTAGCCTTTACAGAGAGGTTTAGGGTATGTAAAAAAAATTTACTTTGCCATATCGTAGTCTAAAAATAAATACATGCAAGTAGCACTGACTCTAAAGGAGTGTGTGTACAGCTGCATGCCTTCAATCCAGTACTTGCATTGCCCAGACTCTGTATCATCACCTTCTTGACTAATCTGAAAATCCTGACTAATTTGTGAGGGCAAACATGCTCAGTAATCACTATGAGGCACTAATGGGAGGGAAAAGTTCCCACCATGCAGTTCACACATACCAACTGTTCCCAAAACTGCGCACAGCAGAAGAGTTTATTATAATAAAACACTTGATTGACAGATAAAATGCAATTAAAAACTGGATATATAAAGAAACAGGGACACCCTAAAAAAAATTGCAATGGGCAAAAAAAACTATGCCCAAAAAATTGCAATAGGCAATTTTAAAAAACACATTTTCCAGTTTACGTACCCTTTAAATTATGCTTTAAATATGTACTCATTAATTTTATATATTTGTATTTATATTTTCTCCTTGCATTCCCTATAACCTGTGCATTGCATCACAACATCCAATAAGAATGCAGTGTTCACCCTTCCTCATAGAGTTACAATTGTCACTGTAGCCCCAGTTATTAAACCAAAGCGTTTCTCCCTTCCTTTACACATGACCCAGGGGTTAAGTTATTACTGCAGTGCTGATTCAAAAGCAAATCTTTCCTTCCTTCCTGCTCTGTAATATCCGAACCTGCATTGTAGATTCTTCACTTGGGGCTAGAAGGGAGAGGAGGTCCTGAAATTCCAGATAAGTTCAGGGGAAACATTTAATTTAGTCATTATTGCAATAATGAAAGACATCAACTTAGTATAAGTTTAGCCTTTCTCGTCCATTAAGTTGCAGAAACTTCCTGTGCTGCCCAAAGAAGAAACATGGTCTGCAGTGAAAAACCCCATAGATGTGGTAAAGAAAGATCACTTATTTTTATATTGCGCTGTACAATATATATATATAAACAGTGCAAGACAATTATTTTATCCATTCACATAAATCCCCGCTCCAAGGGCTTACAATCTAATGATCATGCACACGCTATGATTAAGTCTTTATAGGATATAATACATATGGGTACTAGAGCTGATCTATCCCGAATCCAATAATTTTGTAAGACATCCCACTAATCTAATTAAAACAGATGACTAAATGTCAAGCAAAAAGTCAGATCATTCAAAAGCAGGATATCCTGATATCGAACAACAATCAGATTGTTTGTGGTGGATTATACGACATTCAGTCTGATATTTTCTCAAGTGGACATGCTGGAAACAACTGATGGAATATCAGAATGCTCTAATTTTAAATTATTATAGACAGATTACCAATCATGCAGTGAGTGATAGATTACCAATCGTACCATCAGCGAGTGACAGATTACCGATCATACCACCAGTGACAATTACTAATCGTAACATCAGTGAGTGACAGATTACCAATCGTAACATCAGTGAGTGACAGATTACCAATCGTAACATCAGTGAGTGACAGATTACCAATCGTAACATCAGTGAGTGACAGATTACCAATCGTAACATCAGTGAGTGACAGATTACCAATCGTAAAATCAGTGAGTGAGATTACCAATCCTACCATCAGTGAGTGACAGATTACCAATCGTACCATCAGCGGGTGACAGATTACAGATCGAACCACCAGTGAGTGAGATTACCAATCCTACCATCAGTGAGTGACAGATTACCAATCGTACCATCAGCGGGTGACAGATTACCAATCGTACCATCAGCGGGTGACAGATTACAGATCGAACCACCAGTGAGTGAGATTACCAATCGTACCACCAGTGAGTGACAGATTACCAATCGTACCGTCAGTGAGTGACAGATTACCAATCGTAATATTAGTGAGTGACAGATTACCAATCAAACCATCCACTGAATGAGATTACCAATCGCAACATCAGTGAGTGACAGATTACCAATCGTACCATCAGTGAGTGACAGATTACCAATCGTACCATCAGTGAGTGACAGATACATCGTACCATCAGTGGAGTGACAGATTACAATCGTACCATCAGTGAGTGACAGATTACCAATCGTACCATCAGTGAGTGACAGATTATCAATGTACCATAGTGACAGATTACCGATCGTACATCAGTGACAGATTACCGATCGTACCATCAGTGACAGATTACCGATCGTACCATCAGTGACAGATTACCGATCGTACCATCAGTGACAGATTACCGATCGTACCATCAGTGACAGATACCGATCGTACCATCGTACAGATTTACCGATCGTACCATCAGTGAGTGACGATTACCAATCGTACCATCAGTGACAGATTACATCGTACCATCAGTGAGTGACAGATTACCATCGTACCATCAGTGAGTGGACAGATTACCAATCGTACCATCAGTGAGTGACAGATTACCAATGTACCATACATGGGTGACAGATTACAATGTACATCAGTGAGTGACAGATTACCAATCGTACCATCAGTGAGTGACAGTTACCAATCGTACCATCAGTGAGTGACAGATTACCAATCGTACCATCAGTGAGTGACAGATTACCAATCGTACCATCAGTGAGTGACAGATTACCAATCGTACCATCAGTGAGTGACAGATTACCAATCGTACCATCAGTGAGTGACAGATTACCAATCGTACCATCAGTGAGTGACAGATTACCAATCGTACCATCAGTGAGTGACAGATACCATCGTACATCAGTGACAGATTACCAATCGTACCATCAGTGAGTGACAGATTACCAATCGTACCATCAGTGAGTGACAGATTACCAATTGTACCATCAGTGTGTGACAGATTGCCAATCGTACCATCAGTGAGTGACAGATTACCAATCATACCATCAGTGAGTGACAGATTACCAATCGTAACATCAGTGAGTGACAAATTACCAATTGTACCATCAGTGACAGATTACCGATCGTACCATCAGTGACAGATTAACGATCGTACCATCAGTGACAGAGTACCATCAGTGACAGATTATCGATCATACCATCAGTGACAGATTACCGATCGTACCATCAGTGACAGATTACCAATCGTACCATCAGTGAGTGACAGATTACCAATCGTACCATCAGTGTGTGACAGATTACCAATCATACCATCAGTGAGTGACAGATTACCAATCGTAACATCAGTGAGTGACAAATTACCAATTGTACCATCAGTGACAGATTATCGATCATACCATCAGTGACAGATTACCGATCGTACCATCAGTGACAGATTACCGATCGTACCATCAGTGAGTGACAGATTACCAATCGTACCATCAGTGAGTGACAGATTACCAATCGTACCATCAGTGAGTGACAGATTACCAATCGTACCATCAGTGAGTGACAGATTACCAATCGTACCATCAGTGAGTGACAGATTACCAATCGTACATCAGTGAGTTGGACAGAGTACCAATCGTACCATAGTGAGTGACAGATTACCAATCGTACCATCAGTGAGGCAGATTACCAATGTTACATCAGTGAGTGACAGTTTACCAATCGTACCATCAGTGAGTGACAGATTACCAATTGAACCACCAGCGAGTGAGATTACCATCGTACCATCAGTGAGTGAGATTACCAATCGTACCATCAGTGAGTGACAGATTACCGATCGTACCATCGTGACGATTACTGATAGTACCATCAGTGAAGCAGATTACGTATAGTACCATCAGTGGGTGACAGATTACCGATCGAACCACCAGTGAGTGAGATTACCAATCGTACCATAGTGAGTGAGATTACCAATCGTACCATCAATGAGTGACAGATTACCAATCGAAATCAGTGAGTGACGATCACCAATAGTAACATTAGTGAGTGACAGATTACCATGAACCATCCAGTGAATGAGATTACAATCGTAACTCAGTGAGTGACAGATTACCAATCGAACCACCAGTGAGTGAGATTACCAATCATAACATCACTAAGTGACAGATTACCAATAGTACAATCAGTGAGTGACTGATTACCAATCGTACCATCAGTGACAGATTACCAATCGTACCATCAGTGAGTGACAGATTACCAATCGTACCATCAGTGAGTGACAGATTACCAATCGTACCATCAGAGTGACAGATTACCAATCGTACCATTCAGTGAGTGACAGATTACCAATCTTACCATCAGTGAGTGACAGATTACCAATCGTACCATCAGCGGGTGACAGATTACAGATCGAACCACCAGTGAGTGAGATTACCAATCCTACCATCAGTGAGTGACAGATTACCAATGTAAATTAGTGAGTGAACAGATTACCAATCAAACCATCCATGAATGAGTTACCAATCGCAACATCCAGTGAGTGACAGATACCAATCGTACATAGTGAGTTGACAGATTACCAATCGTACATCAGTGAGTGACAGATTACCAATCGTACCTCAGTCGAGTGACAGAAGATTACCATCGTACCATCAGTGAGTGACAGATTACCAATCGTACCATCGTGAGTGACAGATTATCAATCGTACCATCAGTGACAGATTACCGATTTACCATCAGTGACAGATTACCGATCGTACCATCAGTGACAGATTACCATCGACATCAGTGAAGATCCGATCGTACCATCAGTGACAGATACCGATGTACATCAGTGAAAGATTACCGATCGTACCATCAGTGACAGATTACCGATCGTACCATCAGTGAGTGACAGATTACCAATCGTACCATCAGGTGACGATTACCAATCGTACCATCAGTGCGTGAGATACAATCGTACCATCAGGAGTGACAGATTACCAATCGTACCATCAGTGAGTGACAGATTTACCAATCGTACCATCAGTGAGTGACAGATTACCAATCGTACCATCAGTGAGTGACGATTACCAATCGTACCATCAGTGAGTGACAGATTACCACTCGTACCATCAGTGAGTGAACAGATTACCAATCGTACCATCAGTGAGTGACAGATTACCAATGTACCATCAGTGGTGACAGATTACCATCGTACATCAGTGTGACAGATTACATCGACATCAGTGAGTGACAGATTACCAATCGTACCATCAGTGTGTGACAGATTACCAATGTACATCAGTGAGTGACAGATTACCAATCGTAAATCAGTGACAGATTACCAATCGTACATCCGTGAGTGACAGATTACCAATCGTACCATCAGTGAGTGACAGATTACCAATTGTAACATCAGTGTGTGACAGATTGCCAATCGTACCATCAGTGAGTGACAGATTACCAATCATACCATCAGTGAGTGACAGATTACCAATCGTAACATCAGTGAGTGACAAATTACATTGTACCTCAGTGAAGATTACCGATGTCCATCAGATGACAGATTAACGATCGTACCATCAGTGACAGAGTACCATCAGTGACAGATTATCGATCATACCATCAGTGACAGATTACCGATCGTACCATCAGTGACAGATTACCAATCGTACCATCAGTGAGTGACAGATTACCAATCGTACCATCAGTGTGTGACAGATAACAATCATACATCAGTGAGTGACAGATTACCAATCGTAACATCAGTGAGTGACAATTACCAATTGTACCATCAGTGACAGATATCGATCATACCATAGTGACAGATTACCGATCGTACCATCAGTGACAGATAACGATCGTACCATCAGTGAGTGACAGATTACCAATGTACCATAGTGAGACAGATTACCATGTACCATCAGTGGAGTGACAGATTACCAATCGTACCATCAGTGAGTGACAGATTACCAATCGTACATCAGTGAGTGACAGATTACCAATCGTACCATCAGTGAGTGACAGATTACCAATCGTACCATCAGTGAGTGACAGATTACCAATCGTACCATCAGTGAGTGACAGATTACCAATCGTACCATCAGTGAGTGACAGTTTACCAATCGTACCATCAGTGAGTGACAGATTACCAATTGAACCACCAGCGAGTGAGATTACCAATCGTACATCAGTGAGTGAGATTACCAATCGTACCATCAGTGAGTGACAGATTACCGATCGTACCATCAGTGACAGATTACTGATAGTACCATCAGTGACAGATTACCGATAGTACCATCAGTGGGTGACAGATTACCGATCGAACCACCAGTGAGTGAGATTACCAATCGTACCATAAGTGAGTGAGATTACCAATCGTACCATCAATGAGTGACAGATTACCAATCGTAACATCAGTGAGTGACAGATCACCAATAGTAACATTAGTGAGTGACAGATTACCAATTGAACCATCCAGTGAATGAGATTACCAATCGTAACATCAGTGAGTGACAGATTACCAATCGAACCACCAGTGAGTGAGATTACCAATCATAACATCACTAAGTGACAGATTACCAATAGTACAATCAGTGAGTGATGATTACCATCGTACCATCGGACAGATACAATCGACCATCAGTGGTGAAAGATTACCAATCGTACCATCAGTGAGTGACAGATTACCAATCGTACCATCAGAGTGACAGATTACCAATCGTACCATCAGTGAGTGACAGATTACCAATCTTACCATCAGTGAGTGACGATTACCAACGTACCTCAGAAGTGACAGATTACCAATCGTACCATCAGTGAGTGACAGATTACCAATCGTACCATCAGTGAGTGACAGATTACCAATCGTACCATCAGTGAGTGACAGATTACCAATCGTACCATCAGTGAGTGACAGATTACCAATCGTACCATCAGTGACAGATTACCAATCGTACCATCAGTGAGTGACAGATTACCAACTGAACCACCAGCGAGTGAGATTACCGATCATACCACTAAACACTATATAGGATATAACAAAGATAACCATTATATACAGTTGCATTTGAAGTTAAGATCATTGTATAAATATCTAGTCCATGACTTGTCTCCCACAGGCAGGAAATGGCATATAGATTATCTGATCCCTTTAACAAACCCTTTTACATGTAATGTCAAAAATCTTGTTTAGTGACACGTATAACCCAAGGCAGTGTTATCTTGTCATAAACGTATCCGGATGCACTGGATGAACTTCAGTTCAGCCTGTTCCAATTCAATCACCAATAACTTTAAACAACCTAAAACTACTAAATATGCAGAATAAAACCATTCACAAGAATAGATGGTCCCAGGAAGTCTGTACAATCAGATTGTAAGTGTAAAGTGTCCCAGAGGCACACATGGCAGATTTTTTGAAAGATGACAGACAGGATCTGAGGGTAGAAAGTTCAGGACTGTATGTTTCCCTCTTTCCCGAACGAGTGCTCATGAAAACTAGGTACACACAGTACCGATAAAGCCCCGATATCGTCGGATCCAACGGCATTGGGGCTTTATCGGTACTGTGTGTAACTAGCTATAGGGGGTTATTCAATAAAAGTTCTTATCGTTTAAAATGGTGCTAATTTTGCCCCAACCAATCAGATGTTAACTTTCAAATGTTACAAATGTTCTGATTGGTTGGGGCAAAATTAGCACCATTTTAAACGAAGAAGAACTTTTATTGAATCTCCCGGTTAGTCTTTTAAAGATCTTTCACTGCTGCATAATATAAGGGCCCAACTGACCGAATATAATTTAACCAGATTGCTCAGAGAGGCCTTATACAAATTAGGCCTTACCTAATTGTGGTAGGATCTAGAAATCCTATCCATTGGTTGGGGCAAAATTAGCACCATTTTTGATGATTTTTTATTGAATTTTATAATTTTAAAAACGGTGCAATTCGTTATATGTGGACAGAATGGGCAGAGCTGTAGATGGTCTTGATTTTGTAAATGAAATTAGCAGCTTATGCAATAAAAACCAAGATGGAGTCCGTACAGCTCTGTTTGGGAATTTAAAATATTCTGACAGCTCCCTCAAACCTTTTTTTATTTTTCCATAGTTGGTCAGTGAGACTAATTAAATGCAAAACTAAAAACAGATAGCTTTCATATTATACACAAGAACTTCTAACACGTTCGCACTTGTACTACTCAATTATGTAAAAGACAATTGGGTCTCAAAATGCTGTTCAGATGCTTACCCAACACAGCTCCCAGAAGGCCCTGGGCTAGACAAATCTACGGTACATGAGAAAATGGCTGCCACCGCAACAACCAAATAACGTGACCAACAAACTTTTGAACTTTTTATGCAAACAGTTGCTTTTCCGGATTTTGTACAAAACCTTTAAGTAGTCATCGCACTATTTTAAAGGGGAAGTTCAGTGCTAATACATTTGCTTTTCAGAAAAGAGAAGAGTATTTTTATCCCAATGACCTTAATCTGCCCATTTAGCATTTTTTGTGGTATAATAAATGCTTCTAAAATACTGACTTCCTGTTTGCAGGACCCCTAATAGAGACCGTTATGGTCTTGCCCTTGACCCAGCGCCTGGTTGATTCAGTTGCTCAGTAGAGATCTGAGCATGTTTGACCCATCCAACAGCCAATCAGTAGAAATTACTGTTAGGAACATTCCAGGAAGTGGTGCATCCTGGGAAGAAGAAGGACAGTTAGAACCCGAAATGTCAGCTCACTAATGTCAACAGCAGGGAATAGCAAAGGGTATGAAATCAACTGATTTTTGAAAATGGGAGAGAATATGTAGAATAACTAAGAAGGCATTACACAAACTAACAATTTAACAAATATGTCAATTCCACTGAACTGTCCCTTAACAGCTTCCTGCAAACAAACGGACACATCCTCTAAATTTTAAACAATCTTTAGTGTTTATTTGAAATACTTGAATTTTTGCATGCCACAGTATCGATAGATTAAAGGGCAAGTCAACCCCAAAACTATAATTGTATTGTTATTGGCCATGATTTAGTTTAAGGGACAGTTCAGTGGAAATGATCAATATTTGTTAAAGGCTATGTCCACCCCTAAAATAGAATTTTAATATTATGCTCCCCCATGTCCCCAGCCCCAACCGCATGATTTGTTTTTTGAAAAAGCTCCCCAAACTCTTACTTACTCCCCCGATCCTCCGCCGCACTGCCGGCCCTCTGCTTGCGAGAATGCAAGCAGAGGGGCGGGACACGGCAGTCGCGTCTGTGATTGGCTGAGCGGCAGCAATCACGGACGCGGCTGCCGGTCATTCAGTGCAGTGGAGGAAAGCGGAGAGGTAAGTAAGAGTTTGGGGAGCTTTTTTAAAAAAAAAACATGCGGTTGGGGCTGGGGGACATGGGGGAGCATAATATTAAGGGGGTTTAATGCTAGGGGGAGGGATAGTAGAAGGGAGGGGAGAGGGAGGGAGAGGGAGGGAGAAGGGCTGCAGCACGCATGGCAGGAATCTCCGGGGGCCAGGTAGCAGGCAGTGTCCTATATGGACCTGCTAGCCTCCTGGTGGGCAGTTTTTGAACTTTGGGGGGGGGGCTACAGGAGAACCAGATGGAGTTGGGATGTGAGGTAAGGATTAAACTACACTACATGGTGGGGCCAGTAGTTGGGGGGGGTGGACATGCCCTTTAAATTGTTAGTTTGTGTAATGCCTTCTTAGTTATTCTACATATTCTCTCCCATTTTGAAAAATCAGTTGATTTCATACCCTTTGCTGTTCCCTGCTGTTGACATTAGTGAGCTGACATTTCAGGTTCTAACGGTCCTTCTTCTTCCCAGAATGCACCACTACCTTGGAATGTTCCTAACAGTAATGTCTACTGATTGGCTGTTGGATGGGTCAAACATGCTCAGATCTCTACTGAGCAACTGAATCAACCCAGGCGCTGGATCAAGGGACAAACCATAACGGTCTCTATTAGGGGTCCTGCAAACGGGAAGTCAGTATTTCGGGTGTATTTATTTATACACAAACAAAATGCTGAATTGGCAGATTAAGGTCATTGGGATGGGAAAATACTGCTCTTTTTACTGAAAAGTACATGTATATGCACTGAACTTCCCTTTTAAAACAAGCCAACCCTCATTAAAATACGTTTAGCCAAGCTACAATCATCGCCAATGACACATAAAATTATAGTTTTGGGAGTGGACTTGCCCTTTAAGCACAAAGCACTGAGTTGGAAAATACAAACCTTTAAAAAAAAAAAAAATTCTACTAATCCAGTTATCCAGTGAGAAATTGACAATCACACACTGGATCTCCTTGCAACTTCAAAGATATTCCAGCTATGTGCTGTTTAGTGTTGTGTGTTGTTGGGTTCCGAACACATGACAATAAACCAATGTTCAATAATATATTATTTCAGGAGTTTTAGGATCGCACCATAAAAATGAGATTCCTTAGATGCCTTGTAAAAGCAACTTTAAGAGAGGAGGTAACAAAAGATATAACGCTACAGAAACTCATTGTCACAAAACACAGAATTTGTCTGCGGTTTTCACACGTACAAAAAAAAAAATCTCTTTTGTGATTTATACGTAAAATCTCTAGTCACAAAAACGAGTTCCGTGAAAGTACAAAGACCCAGGGAAACAAAATATCAGCACAATACCCAGTTTAATATTAACCACACGCAAGTAACAAATAAGACATTCCACATCAGCCTCATAGAATTCACCATTCTTTCTGATCATAGATTACAAGGTGTCTGCGGGATACATACCGGTATATATATATATAGAATTAAATAGCAAGGATTAATACTATTGTTCCCCCTTTAAGGCTATAATAGACTTTGGTAGAATGTTTTTAGCGCCGGCTATTCCGGAACACAAAGCGAAAGCCTAGGGCCATCATATATGCAGCATAAAACCAGGATTTATGATGGACAGTCTTGAATCCTGATGTACCAGAATATTGATGGGATGTATGGACAATAGACAACTGGTGAACTCAATTACATTCACAGTTCTTGTGCTATTCGCTATTACTCTTAGGGTCATACTACAAAATACATTATTATCGATGTAACATTTGAATATTCGCTTGTTAGATATTAGACAGATTCAATGTTCCATTGTCTATCGATTTAATATTTAAATAGCTCCTTATGTTTCTCATCCTGCCCTATTTCATTTTGCAATCGAATGTTGATCGCAATGCGACCGAGCCAGGCGGTGGTCCAAAAGAACGTTGCAGAAGTATGTAGGGTCAGAATGAGCCTTAGTATTAGGTTTGGTGACCGGCACCGTGTAGGCAGCAGGTCACATGTCCACTGTTTTATTGTGAAATAAAAAGGTCAACCCATGTGACCAGTTCTACTCTCTTTTCCAGCAAATGATGCCCCAAGACATTACCCTCAGTTATAACCCTCTGTAAAGAAAGCTGTTTAATGAAATATGCTTTTCCTTTAAATTTCCATTGGTATCCCCCCCCCCCCCCTTTAAAAAACAAGCAACAAAGAGTGATCATATTCATCTACCCTCTGAAATGACAAGGCCAAACTCCATGAGGCAACCCAACCAGTTAATCCCATAACAACTCATAATGCTCCATTAATAGAACTCTTGACAGCAGATATTCTCCTGGAAGGCAATACTCCTTTTCCAATGGGCAGAATTCCCAGCAGAAGACAAATCACCGAGTCCATATTTGTTTTATAAAACCACCAAAACCTTAACTGGAAAAAAAAAAAGACATCTTGATGACAGTAAATCATCTCATGTGAAAGGGCCCCAGAGAAGCATTTTCGTTGGACTATCAGAAGAGATCAAGATGTATTCATTGGACCACAGGATAGAAATTGCAATAAAGATTGACAGCCTCAAAACTCTATAGTATGGTTGGTTTTCAGGCCTTAGTTCCACTACAAGCCTAATCTTCCACCCACACAGCCTCCTATCTGGTTTGCTTTATGTTTGGGCCAAGAATGTGCCAAATATCAAAGTTCAACTGGAATTTTCATGATGTAGGTTAAAAAGCAAGAGCAAAATTTACATAGCAAAGACAGTGGATAATAGAACCCATACTTATTCTGCATTAAATACTATTCCAGTGTGATATTTCCTTCCAAATTACAATAATACAGTAGTTATCAACAAAGAGCCCAACAGCCATTTTGGATCACACTACAGAGCATTCCGCCGAAAAAGAAAGAGAGGTTCATCCCACTGAGGGCAGATTGTGGATATTGCATGAACAAGATATATTGTGAATTTAGATATTAAATGGTCCAGGCAAACATGCAGATTCTGTCCACGTGTACACTGATCTAATCATTCAGCCCCCATGGGAATTCTGTTTGTAGATGACCTCCTGGACACAAAATGACAAGGGCCAACAAGATTTGAGTCCTTAAAGGAGAACTAAATCCTATTGTTCTATTTACAAATCATGAAACTTCTTGTCTTTCTGAGGCCCCATGCTAACTCCAACCTCCCTCCCCAGCTTCCTTATCTTACCCCAAACTCCAAGCTCCAGGTTTTCTAATTTCCAGACGAACATTAATTTGGCTTCTAACGATAATGCACAGTATTGGTTCCCCGACAGTAAAGTCTTTGGAAAAAGTGACCCAGCTGTCTGTTACCCAGATATGTATTTCTAGCATAACGTTAAATACTCAGACTGTCTGCCAGACTTGATTCCCAAACAGTTCTGCCTCATATGCATACTACACTCTGTCACCTTTAATGGCACCCAGACGGTAAACATCACGCTCACTTTGCCACTGACAGTCTCTAATGTGAGAGAGAGAAAAAATAGCAGACAATTTACAGTAACTGTAACAAAAATAAAATGAAATAGAGCCTTCCAGGAGAGACCAAATAGATACCATGGACGTAAAGGGATGGAAACCTAGTTTATAGTCAGTCTCTCTCTCATCCAAATCTGCACCATCTACTAGTGCTAAGTAGTCTGATATTGCCCCCCAAAACTTGCCAATCCTGTGCCAGTCTTCCGACAAACCTAGCCCTGCCCATGTATCATACTCACTGTATAATCTCACTGATAATAACAAGTTTGCAATGTTACATGTCGTATCTTTGCATAGATGTTGAGCAATGTTAATGAAGCCAGATCAGGATTTTCTGTCCTAGTGCTGGGACACCCCATCACTAGTCCAACCAATCGATGCCTCATTGCCAGACCATGTTACAGTGGTTCTAATTATGTATCTTCTGGAGTACATAACTAAAATGATCTCTTGACCGTAAACGATTACTGATCGAAGAGTGAATTCCGAATGAGGAGCCATCTATCATTTTTGCTGTCGGCCATTAGCCAAATTAATTTTGTACAGATTTGCCCTGTGATCTGTGACACCTCTATCATGATCTCAATTGATAAACTCTATCAGGCTCTTCATTAATAAAATCACACTTCTTCTCCAGGTAAGATTGGATAAGCCTGCCCCTTCCCACTGCTCTGTCCATATGCTTTAAGAATAGAAGGGGGCTAGAAACAAATAAAAAGGTTCACGCAGTTATACATACGGTTTCTAGCCCCCTTCTATTCTTAAAGCATATGTCTTAAAGGGCAACTGTGGTCTCAAAACAAGTGAGGGTTAAATTAATGCCTGCAGTATTTTCTTCATAATGAGCCGACAATCACATCTCTGGCTTCAGCCTGAAAGAAATGACATTGGGGTGAATGTTCAAATTTCCTGCTTCCTGCGCGCCCCTCCGCCCCAAGGGAGAAGCATGCTCAGTTAAGACTTAATGCTGGGGAAATCAGGAAGTAACTGGGGAAAAAATTGACAGTTGAGGAGGGGAGCCTATTAATGCAGACTGAGGCTGGTCACATGGCTGAAAACAGGAAGTGTTCAAGCAGGAAGTAATATTGCTGAAACTTTTCAGCAATAACACATTTTATCTAGAGATGTGATTTAGGTTTTATTTTGAAAGTACGATGGAAGGTTTTTTATATAATTCTTACTAGTTTGGAAGACTTGGAGACCACCGTTACCCTTTAATTATTAAACTCACGAAATCGACAAAAGTCTTGTGATCAGACAAGTTGGAAGCAATCTGTTAGTGGCAGTCAATCCTGTATGGCCAGCCTCTGTTATTCTATACCAGAAAACCCCCGATTCTTTAAAGAACTGGCAAAATACCCCGCCATGTGGCGCCGTGCATGTATTCAACGGAAATCAGAATTTCAATACTGCATTCCTCCACACGGCACGGTTTAAAGGAAAAAATTTTAGCAAAAACTTACATTTGTTAAAACTTAACAGTGATAGCCCTATAATATAAAAAATCTACTTACTCAATGCTGGGCGATAAGATTTGATTTATAACAGCCTGCACGGGGACTATTATATGTCCTGCACGCGGACTAATCAACAGCCGTTCTGAGCGTAGTGTTCATACACCAGCATTATAAACCTTCATATAATCGCTAGTCAGAACCTACAGGGTTAATGTGGAGGAATGACACAGCTGACTGAACTATCAGGATTAAAAGAATAAGGTGTGGTGGAAGAGAAAATGCACCAGACACTCCTTCTCTCTCCTATAATCTTCTTACTCCAGCAAACTTATCAGGTATTCTCAGCTGTCATAGGCTTTTATGTCTCTGCAATCTCTTCAATCACACGAAGAATCAATAGAACACAGGTCAGGGAAAAAAAAAAAAAAAAGTTAAAGCGGAAAAAAAGATGAAAGGCTCGGCCGTACCTGTAGCACAAAGAGCAATGAACGTTTGCGCATGTTTCCGGATTAAAAGCAATTTCTCTTTAGGCAAGGGCAACTTTCTTAGTATGTGTTCAATGAAATCGTGAGGGGTTACGGCTGCCAGGTTCCACTTCAATTTCCCCAGAACCACCAGCTCCCACTCCTGCAAAAATAAAAGTATCTGGTGTGAGTGACAGGTTTGACTTGCTAGCCAATCATATTGCTATGGGACGGAATTTGCTGTAATCGCGCACTGGCAGCTTTGATGTTGTTGACATTCTCTTTACCCTGGTAATGTCAGTCTCTTCTGAAGATAATGGGACGTGACGGTCCCTGCCAATAATTCTCTCTGTATCCTGCGTTTTAAACTCCCACCCGATAAGCTCAAGGTGAAAATGGCCAAGGTGAAAGAAAAAAAAAAGGGACCCACATACTATAACTGCCAAAAAACCTGGATCTCTGGGCCCTTTTCTCAATAACAATATCTGTTAAAGGGACGCTACCTGCCTACTGCATAAACAAGGACATTTCATACTGTGGATGTTTAGCTGGTTTCTGAATAAAAATTATTAAAGGAGAAGTTCAACCTAAAATATATTATGTTACATAAATCTAGTTTCAAGCAATCATTAGACGATCACTTATATTTATCTTACCACCCCCTATACAGACAGGCTGCAACCGCACAGCTTGCACTGTATTATGGGGGATTGTAAAAGATTGTATAACTTGCCTTTTCTAACCATGCCTTTGAAGTTAAGCCTTTTAGTCACTTCTAAAGGTTCGTACACACGTGCGATCGTGGGTGGCTGCGTCACATGATGTATATGAACAGCCAATTATCAGCCCGTGTATGGGCACTTTATTGGGCGAAACGGCTGTTTGTTCGAAGATCCAACCGGTGGATCGGGCAACGTTCCCAGAACGAACGGCCGTTTCGGCCAATAAAGTGCCCATACACGGGCCGATTATTGGCTATTCGTACACATTGTGCATTGCGGGTCGGCACCCGCGATCGCGCATGTATATGAACTTTAAGCCTTCATCTTTCCCATGCCAGTGGCTTAGACATGCTCACTGTGTTTAAACCAGAGGATTTGTTGAATGAGCTGTTTTGCATCTCTCTCTAATGCTGGCCATACACTAGTTAGATGTCAAAGCTGATTAGATGTTCGTTCCGACAAGCGCCTCATCGGCTTTAACATCAAACAATCAAGTGGTTCTTACCTGTGACTTTCCCAGGCCAGATAACGCTTTACAGTCAGCGTTATGGCTGTAACGTTGGTGGTAAAGTTATCGGGCGGGCCAGTTGTCAGGAACATCTGCAGGTAAGACAGAGTGTATGGGCACCTTAAAGGGCATGTCCACCCCCAAAACTATAATTTAACCCACTACTGGCCCCATTGTGTAGTGTAGTAAAATCCTTACCTTACATCCCAGCTCCAAATTGTTCTCCTGTAATGTCCCTCCAAAGTCCTAAAAACTGGCCACCAGGAGCCTGGCAGAGTCCGTATAGGGCCCCTCCTGTCTCTCCTCTGGGAGAATTATGCCATGCGCAGAAGAGCGCCCCCCCCCCCCCCCCTCCCACCCATTTTCCTCCCCCTCCCCTAGCACAAATCCCCCCAACCACTATAGTACTTTTTGCAGAAACTCCCCCGAACTCTTCTTACCTTCCCTCTCTCCCCCGGTGTTCTGGATAGCCAGGGGAGAGGCAGCCAATGACGGAGGTGGCTGCTAGTCCAGCCCCCTGCTTGCAGTTTCATGCAAGCAGAGGGCCGTGACAGAACGTCGGAGGAGAAAGGTAATGAAAAGTAATGATCGGTAGAGTTTCTGCAAAAAAAATACTTTAGTGGTGGGGTCTGGGGGAGGGAGCCCTACACTACAGCAAAACTATGTAAATGGGGTGGACATGCCCTTTAAGAGTGAAAGTCAAAAAGTTGTGGGACTTGCAGAAGGAAAAGATTTTACTAAATTCCATTTACCTTGTTTTGAGCAAGGGTGAGTGAGAAATAATTTAGATTTTTGCTGTTTGTGTGGTATAAACTAGGAAAACCGTGTTTAAAGGAGAACTGTGGTCTTCATACAAGTAACCTTTATTAAAAAGGGCCCACTCCTACCTTTAAAATGACTCCAGGATCAAGCTTCTAGCCACTGTCAATCCAGAGTATAAGGACTAGGCCACTCCAGCGCGCTAGCAACCACTCTTGCGATGCGCATGAGAAACGCATGCCAAGCGCGATGTGGGTGGCCCCGATGTGTGCACTGGGATCCATTTTCAGTGGATGTGATCATCATTTGTTTGTGAATTCCATGCGATCTGATAACATACTAATGTCAAGATTGCAGTGCAAACGCACGGTAACACGCATTAATTGCGCGTTGTAGTGCGCTCACAGCCTAAAGGGTGTTTTTTCCTGCTAACACTGTGTCATGTGACATCAGTCCATATACATGGTTAGGGCCCAGGCACTCTTGATGACAATTTGCCAATAATAATGGTAGTTGCAAACCTCTGTCAGTCTGCCATCCCGGGACAATAGCTATAGCACAAACACAAGAGATGGGGGTGCACGTTACTTAATAATTTATAGTGTATCACATGTGCACTCTGTTTCGGGGGTCACCTGGTGAAGGAGACCATTTGATCCCTGAAAATGTGTGTGCGTGTGATTGCCCATAATAAATGATATACTACTATATTTGTTTGCTTGTGCTAGAGTTGTGACATCACCAGCACCACTGGTCTGCCCCCAGGGTTGGAGCATGCCCACTGCTGGGACAGAGCATCATCTGCTGCATCATAAGCCCCACTCAAAACTTCTTAATCAACTTCTAAAGCTAGTCACAAGCCTGAAAAGAAAAAAAGTTTCTCTCCCTAAAGTGTCCATAGGTTGAGGAAAGGACAGAGAATTGGTGAAGGTCTGAAATTAGAAAACAGGGCATAACAGGGCACATGTCACAGCTTATCACACATGACATAAAACAGGGCAGTCTGGGAAGTGAACATTTACATGCCTATAACTTAAGATCCAGAGAAGCTAGATGTATTATCCTAAGCTTGTTCGAAAGGTAATAGAGCATGTGTATGGAGACCACAGTTACCCTTTAAGCTTTAACTTCTCCTTTAAGATATGTATGGAAGACCCAAAGATTTCTAAACTCAAAAGGGGAGATTCAATACAGGAAGTTAGCGTTACTTACCTTAGCCCGATCCCGCGATACAATAACTGACATAAACGAGATTACGTCAGTTATTGCATCGCGGGATCGGGCTAAGGTAAGGAGCGGGACTTTAACGATCCACAACCCGTAGCTTAAAGTTTCGCGCTAAGAAGTAGTGCAAAACTTAACGCTACTGGTTTTGGATCGTTAGCACAGCGCTATTTCCAAAAACATTCGGAAATAGTGCTGTGCTCTAAAATCCGTCTAAAACCCACGTTAACCCGAAATTTCTTCAGGTTAACGTGTGTTTTAGACGAAAATGGGACATATTGTATCTCCCCCAAAGTGTTTATAAACGAAAAATAGGGTTTCTCCAGTGTAATAAAATTTTAAATTAAAACAGCAGCATATATATTATAACCTGGTAAGCCTAGAACAGGTAAAGCTTTGCTATTCATATTAACACAACCAATTAACTGTGCATTTTGGGAAAGAACAGTAGGATGTAACAAATCCAGTGTGTAATGTTGTTAAAAAAAATAATTAAAAAAAGCTAAAATAATGTAAAATCTAATCAATTTCAGAAAAACAATCTGACTGGTCAGCCTTTCTTAGTGCCAAATTAAGTTCTGGCTGACGGGAAGGTGTTGCCTGCAGCAGAGGAGTTTGGGAAGAATAGGAGGAGCATGATCCACAATCACATCAATTAGACCTTTTTTAAAAAAAACACATTTCAAGAATAACTAAATGACAGTTCCAAGACAATATAAAGACACTGTACTAAGGAAACCTCTTTACATTATTAGCAGATGGCAGATTAATAATTATTATTAATAGAGTTTGTGGTGAAGTAACCGGTTACATTGTGGCTGTCAGGAAGCGTGCAGCCTTTCTAGCATAGATCAATTGACAATACTTTCTAGGAAACAATTGTGAGTTTTGTATCAAACGCTAGGGAACAGTTTTAGTAGTTCAATGACCAATGTCCATTTTGGCAGAGAATACTGGGATCTGTAGTTATTCCATAATGTAAAAACATGTCTCCCCCCCCCCCCCCCAAGAACACCAATAAACTGTAAAATAACAGTAACTGCCAATAAAGTAATTGTAATCCCCCCAGAAGATGGACTAACTAGATGGCCAGGCAACACTCCTTTATCTCTGCCATGCTCCCTTATTAAATCTAAACTGTAATAGGATTGGTTAGAACTACTGGTGACCTGCTGTTACAATTCCCTGTCACTGACCAAACTGTGCGATAGAGGAATGCTGGGGAATAAAGCACAAACTCCACGTTAGCAAGGTAAATTTCCCAGCACTCATCTAAAAATCCCAGTTAAGACACAGATTACTGCATTTGACTTTAGTTGCCTTTAACATGAGGACTGGTCAATAGAAACCTTCACTTTAATGGTTAAACAAAATTCTACAGATAAAACTTAAAATGAATCAAAACCATTTGTTTTACTAATTTTGTGAGAATAAAAGTTTTACTACCGTAATTGCAATTTGCCAATCGCATTTAAAATATTCCATGCCACATCAGTAGGTGGCAGCAGAGGCATTGGAAAAAGAAAAATCGCCAGATTACCGCAAATTCTTACTATCTATTGTCTAGTATTAATAAGAGTGATTGATATTCCCACAAATAAACATGTATGCATATACATAGATATATCGATTAAATATAGATTTAATATCCAAATAGAGTAGTTTTCCATTTAGCACTTTACAGAATAAGCAGAAATCCGTCTGTTCGTAGAAGCTATGGATTCCATATATTTCACGAGAACTTAATAAATACGCGGGCATGCGCTTGTCAATAGTTTTATTGGTAAGAAAAATCCATACTGCTATGAACGGAAAGGGGAAACCATTAAAGGGGAAGTGTCAGCCAAAATAAATAAAAAAAATGAATTCCTAGAAAGAATCGGGTCTGGAAATAAAACAAAACAAAAAAACAGATAAATAACTTTCCCGGGTTAGGAAGGGGGCGTAAATATTTATTTTAGGAACACGGAGCCTTGCTTACCAGCAGCTCTTGTGGTTTGATTGAATTGTCAGTGTAAATACAGAGTTTTTCTGCCGTTAAAGGTATAGTCTCTTTCAGCTTAGAGGCAAGGAACATACAGACGGCCCCCAGTAGCTGCAAATGGCATTTTCTTGTAGGGATCACTGCTAAAAACCTATCCAAATAGTTCATTGCCAAAGGAAAAACTTCCTCTTCGCACCTCTGTTCTTCGCAAACCTATTAAAGGGTGGGGGGGGGGAAAAACAGAAAATACAGATTTGACCGGATCATATATAGAAATATATTTTAAGATACTGTGGGTTACATGGAGGTTGAAAAGAAAGAAAGAAGGCGAGGAGTTAAGAGTTTTTACTTTTCACTTATATATATATATTTTTTTGTTTAAAACATTTGTAAATATGTTCCTTTGCAGCCTGCAGACCCCCCCCTAAAGATTCCCCGAGGAACAGGATTCAGGTCACACTCTGATTTCCAGCACTAACATCCACCCCAGCCAGCCATGAGGGAAACAATTTCTGACTTCGTCATGTTTTCAAAAAATATTTAAAAATACTTAAAAAATGCGCAGCTTCCCCATTCGAACTGGAACCCCCTCAGGGGACCCCCGTGCATCATTCCCGACAATTGTAAAGTGGCCTTGGGGTGGTTTTGGGGGGCAAAACCATCGATGAAAGACAGCAGGGGGACCCTGAGGGTTTTTTTTTTCTTTCAGGAGAAGCATGGCTGCTGCGGAGGAGGGCTGGACTAGGATCTGCTAATTACACCACATGGAAGGGGGTGAGAAAACGAAGGGTGAAATTAGGGAGAAGGAAGGGGAGCTGGGATTTTACTGGGGTGAACAGATATTGGGGTTCATTACTGGGGGACCCCCATTTCATTATATCGACATGCAGCTTTCTAATAAAGCACCAGTAGGAACAATACCTCCCAAACTGCACACCCCAGAGAATTAGCTCCCCCATAAATTATCCCTGTAAAGGGCAAGTTAACACTTTTAAAGCTTAAAGGCAACTTCCCACACATGAAAAGAAAGACTCTCTCATTCCTGTTTGTGACCACACAGGGTTAATGACAACATTTCTTTTAACTCTATGGGTGGGGGAAGCTCTTCTATAACTCAAGCATTTAAAGTGTTAAAATTTCAATTGCAAGAACTCTGTCCCTTCTCCCCCCCCCCCCCCAATCCCCTCAGCACCCACCCATGGGGTGACCACCAAAGAGCATGGCTGGGAAGCTCTCTTTAATCACTATACTTTAACAAAACAGCTCTGAGAGGAAGGCGACTGCCAGACCCCCTGAAGCCCCCAGATGTGAGAGAAAGCAGGGCAGGCATGAGGCTTCTCTCTTTGCATACGTGGGCAGACATAGGGTTCCACAGACCACCCGACTGTCCTACCAGGACCCAACTCCCACCCTTCCCTAGATATTAGATGGGGGGGGGGGGGGGATTTCCATTCCATGTCCCTTAGACTCTGCCAGGAAAACTTTCTGCATTATACTCTGCAACACGTGGAACTACCAGCTCCCATTCTAATACTATGTGCAGCCCTTATACAAAGCACAGCAAGTCCTTATATACAACAGATACATTTATACGCACCCAGAAATAGTAAATTACATACAAAGGACATGGATATAGACATTGACTGTATAAACACAGACACCAATCCAGATCTATGATATATTTTATAGAGTATATATACTATACGTTATATAGATATTATTTTATACTGTGCAGAGCACATGATGTCTCTTGCATAACCAGGCTGAACTTAAAGAAACATCACCCAGAAATCAGGCAGATCTTTAGAAAACTAGAAGTTTCTGTAGATAAAAATCCTGCTCTGTAGAGCCACTTCCTATGGGTGACAGATCACAATGGACTGTACCAACCCCACATCTAGTGGGATAATCATTAGTAATATCATTATTATTCAAATGAATAGCATTATCATAACGAGTAACATCATTATTATTAATTATTATCATAATTAGTAACAGGATTAACAGGCATATCATTATCATGATGATTAATATCATCATAATTAGTAAGCATTATTAACAGGCATCTCATTATCATGATTATTAATATAATTATCACAATAAGTAATAGCATTATAAACATGCATATTATCATGAGTCATATTAACATAATTATCATAATTGGTAATAGTAATCAACATGCATATCATTACCATAATTAGTAATAGTAATTGACATGCATATCATAATATCCTTAATTATATAGAAAGGATGATCCAGACCAGGCACATGGTTCCCCTATTGGGGCTGTTCTATTAACATGAGGCAATGTGATCTGCACAGACACCTTGCCATGTGGGATCCAATCCCTGACCAGTGTGGTAGGCGCTGCCATACCGATTGCCCTTGTAGTCAGGGCATTTCCAAGGTCGGTGAGGGTGGGAAGGGAAGTGTCACCCACCTCCAGCATCCAGGTGGCCACCATCCTCCTCATGAAGGGCTGGATGTCCTTCTGCACGCAGGTGAAGTAGGAGCAGCGGGGCAGGTAAGTCTCTTCCACGGTGAGAAGGTTGTGCAGGACCCGGTCGTCCAGGAGCAGCGCGGGGTCGGTGTGAGCTCTCCGGACCGCGTCTCCCTCGCAGCACAGCAGCAGTTCCATGGCCTCGGTCCGGTCCCCAGTCAGCAGCGATCCGTCCCCCCCTGTCCCTCCCACAGCCTTGCCCGATCCCCGCGTGTTCGGCTCCCAGTGCGGGGGGACAGGGACTGGGACCGACAGATCAGAATCTCCGCAACGTTCCAACTGATCGACCTCCCCCAGTCCCAGCCTGAGACCCAGAGAGACAGACAGAGAGGGAGGGAGAGAGAGTGGGAGAGACAGAGAGAGAGAGAGAGAGAGGCCCCAGTACAGGGAGAGACAGAGAGCGAGAGAGCCGGGAAATACTGACACCTCCCACCGCATCACATTGACTGACACACAGACACACAATCACACACAGTGTCGCCTACACACACAATCACACAGTGTCGCCTACACACACAGTATTGCCTACACAGACACAATCACACACAGTGTCGCCTACACACACAATGACAATCACACAGTCACCTACACACAATCACACACAATGTCACCTACAAACACACAATCACACAGTGTCACCTTCACACACAGTATCACCTACACACAATCAGTGTCACCTACATACAAAATCACAGTCACCTACACACACAGTCACACGCAGTGTCACCTACACACACAATCACACACAGTATCGCCTACACACACAATCACACACAGTGTCGCCTACACAGACACAATCACACAGTGTCACCTACACACACAATCACACACAGTGTCACACACACAATCACACAGTGTCACGCACAATCACACAGTGTCACCAACAGACACAATCACACATAGTGTTGCCTACACACATAATCACACACAGTGTCACGTACACAGACACAATCACACGTACACAGACACAATCACACAGTGTCACCTACACACAATCACACACAGTGTCACCTACACAGACACACAATCACACATGGTGTCACCTACACACACACACAATCACGCACGGTGTCACCTACACAGACACACAATCACGCACGGTGTCACCTACACACAATCACGCACGGTGTCACCTACACAATCACACACGGTGTCACCTACACAAAATCAGTGTCACCTACACAATCACACACAGTGTTACCTACACACACAATCACAGTGTCACCTACACAATCACACACAGTGTCACCTACACACACAATCACAGTGTTACCTACACAGACACTCAATCACATATTGTCACCTACACAGACACACAATCACACACAGTGTCACCTACACAGACACACAATCAGTGTCACCTACACACAATCACACAGTGTCACCTACACAGACACACAATCACACACGGTGTCACCTACACACACACAATCACACACGGTGTCACCTACACACACACACAATCACACAGTGTCACCTACACACACAATCACACAGTGTAACCTACACAGACACACAATCACACAGTGTTAACTACACAGATACACAATCACAGTGTCACCTACACACACAATCACACACAGTGTCACCTTCACACACAGTGTCACCTACACACAGTGTCACCTACACAGACACAATCACACACAGTGTCACCTACACAGACACAATCACACAGTGTCACCTACACAGACACAATCACACACACAGTGTCACCTACACACACAATCACACAGTGTCACCCACACAGACACAATCACACAGTGTCACATACACAATCACACACACAGTGTCACCTACACAGACACAATCACAGTGTCACCTACACACACAATCACACACAGTGACACCTACACAGACACACAATCACACACAGTGTCACCTACACAGACACACAATCACAGTGTCACCTACACAGACACACAATCACACAGTGTAACTTACAGACACACAATCACACAGTGTCACTTACAGACACACAATCACACAGTGTCCCCTACACAGACACACAATCGCAGTGTCACCTACATAGACAATGACACAGTGTCACCTACACAATCACACACAGTGTCACCTACATAGACACAATCATAGTGTCACCTACACAGACACACAATCACACAGTGTCACCTACATAGACGCAATCACACACACAGTATCACCTACATAGACAGCCACAGTGTCACCTACACAATCACACACAGTGTCACCTACATATACACAACCATACAGTGTCACCTACACAATCACAGTGTCACCTACACAGACACACAATCACACACAGTGTCACCTACATAGACAGACAATCACACTGTCACCTACATAGACACAATCACACAATGTCACCTACACAGACACAATCACACACAGTGTCACCTACACAGACACAGTGTTACCTACAGACACATAATCACAGTGTCACCTACATAGACACAATCACACACAGTGTCACCTACACAGACACAATCACACACAGTGTCACCTACACACAATCACACAGTGTCACCTACACAGACACACAATCACACAGTGTCACCTACATAGACACAATCACAGTGTCACCTACATTGACACACAACCACAGTGTCACCTACATAGACACACAACCACACAGTGTCACCTACATAGACACAACCACACAGTGTCACCTACAAAGACTCAAACACACACAGTGTCACCTACATAGACACACAACCACACACAGTGTCACTTAGATAGACACACAATCATGCAGTGTCACCTACATAGACACACAACCACGTACAGTGTCACCCACATAGACACAATCACGCACAGTGTCACCTACATAGACACACAATCACAGTGTCACCTACATAGACACAATCACACAGTGTCACCTACATAGACACAATCACACAGTGTCACCTACATAGACACAATCACACACACTGTCACCTACATTGACACACAATAACACATACACACAGTGTCACCTACAAAGGCACACACACAGTGTCACCTAAATAGACACACCTAGAGTGTCACCTACATTGACACACAGTGTCACCTACATAGACACACATTCACACACACAGTTTCTCTTATATAGACACACAATCACACATACAGTGTCACCTACAGCCACACAATCACACATGTATAGGGTCACCTACATTTACACACAATCGCACGTACAGTATCACCTACATAGACACACAATGACACACACACAATGTCCCCAACATAGACACACAATCACACACACAATGTCACTTACATAGACCCACAATCACAGTGTCATCTACATAGACACACAATCACACACACGGTGTCACCTACACAGACACGCAATGACACCTAAATAGACACACAGTGTCACTTACATAGACACACAATCACACTCACAGCATACATACTGCAACACACATACATACTGCAAGACACAATATCACCAACATAGACACAATGACACACACAGTCACCTACATAGACACACTGACACACAAAGTCACCTACATAGACACACAATGTCACCTACATAGACATACAAAACTGACACACACATACATAATATCACTTATATAGACACATTGATACAATATCACCACCATAGTGAAATACACACGATGACACACAGACACACTGACACACACAATGTCACCAACATAGAAACACAATGTCAAATATTAAGACACACTATGACACCTCTAAAGTGAATACACACAATGATGCAAAGAAAAATACAAACACATACAATGTAACCAACATAGACACACAATTACACCACCACAATGACAAACAAACACTGGCACACACAATGTCACCAACATAGACACACAATTATACTGCCATAATGACACACAGAGACACTGACACACAATGTCACCAACCTAGACACACAATTACACCACCATACAAACATACACACAATGACACACAGAGGGACACAATGACCCACACATAATTTCACAAACATAGACACACAATAACACCACCATACTGACATACACACAGAGACACAATGACAAACACACAATGTCACCAACATAGACTCAATGACACCACCATACTGACATACATAGAGACACATTAGCAGACACACAATTACACATAAATACTGACACACACACACAGAGATAGGGCAATGCTCCAAGATCCCCCATAATACTCAGGTGCGGTTATGTTGTAAAGCGATAGGGACGTCTCAATCCCATCAGGACTTTTTACAGCAGCTAATAACCTTAGCGTGATTTTTCTGACACTCTAAACACTTAGGGTCCGGCAGTGCATTGCTCTGACAATGACACTGACACAATGACACAACTGATCACATTGACTGGCACACAGGCACCAACATGTAGACACACTGATACACATACATGATACCAACACTGACGCACATACACACTTAGAAACACTGACACACTCCCAAACAAATACACAATGACACCAAACACTAACACAATGATACAGACATACTGACATACACACACATAGAAACGCAGACACACACAATGACACCAAACACTGACACACAATGACACAAATATATAGCCACACTGACATACATATACACACATGTAGAAATGCACTGACACACACACTGACAGAAACAAGACACCAACATAGACACACACACACACACATAGAAATGCACTGACACACACAATGACACAGACATATTGGTACACATACAAGGAAAACAAGGAATGTTGCAGTTTACTGGTATTATAAAATAGAGTTGATCCAGGGATATTTTCGATTGCCACTTTATAATTCTGGTGGGGGTTTTTTTTCCCTTTTTTTTTTCTTCCTTCCTCTAGATCAACTGTTGGGCGTGAAATGTGGGCATTGCTGAGTAGGTTGGACATATGTCTTTTTTTCACCCTCATACTATACTATACTATACTACTATATATACTATATTATCACTATACTACACTTTACATACTATGTTATCACTATACTACACTATATATATTTTGTTATCACTATACTATACTATATTATCACTATACTACACTATATATATTTTGTTATCACTATACTATACTATATTATCACTATACTACACTACATATACTATATGATCACTATACTACACTATGGGGGCGATGCACCAACGGGCGCATCACTCCTGTTTTGGAGTTTTAGTCACGCTAACCGATGTTATATCGGTTAGCGTGACTTAAACTCCTTCCTTAGGGCGGCTGCGCGGCTAATGCGAAAGTTAACAGCGCAGCCGCCGCAAGCGATGTTATATGCCGAAATCGGCATTTTATTGCGGCACTTTCAACGCCAGCTAATAGCTGGCGTTGAAAGTGTCGGAATCGAACAGCGCCAGGTAGCGATGTTCCGAGCGCAGCTATCGGCATATAACATCGCCGGGTTGTTTGCACCGGGTTGCCGATAGCGATGCTCGGTGCATCAGCCTGTATATATATATACATGTATATATATTATATTATCACTACTACACTATATATATTATATTATTACTATACTACACTATCAGGGTTATTCAATAAAAGTTCTTATCTTTAAAAATGGTGCTAATTTTGCCCCAACCAATCAAATCTTATTTAACATTTGAAAGCTAACATCTGATTGGTTGGGCCAAAATAAGCACCATTTTTAACGATAAGAACTTTTATTAAAAAAACCCTGTATATATACTATACTACATTATCAGGGTTATTCAATAAAAGGTTTTATTGTTTAAAATGGTGCTATTTTTTCCCCAACCAATCAGATGTTAGCTTTCAAATGTTAAATAAGATCTGATTGGTTGGGGCAAAATTAGCACCATTTTAAACAATAAGAACTTTTATTGAATCTCCCTGTATATATACTATATTATCACTACTACACTATATATATTATCACTATACTACACTATATATACTATATTATCACTATACTACACTATATATATATATATATATATATATATATATATATATATATATTTATATTATCACTACTACATTATATATACTATATTATCACTATACTACACTATATGTACTATATTATTACTATACTACACTACTATATACTGACAGGGTTATTCAATAAAAGTTCTTATCGTTAAAAATAGTGCTAATTTTGCCCCAACCAATCAGATGTTAGCTTTCAAATGTTAAATAAGATCTGATTGGTTGGGGCAAAATTAGCACCATTTTAAACAATAAGAACTTTTATTAAATAACCCTGTATATATACTATATTATCACTATACTACACTATATATATATATATATTATATTATCACTACTACACTATATATACTATATTATCACTATACTACACTACATATACTACATTATCACTATACTACACTATATATACTGACAGGGTTATTCAATAAAAGTTCTTATTGTTTAAAATGGTGCTAATTTTGCCCCAACCAATCAGATGTTAGCTTTCAAATTTTAAATAATATCTGATTGGTTGGGGCAAAATTAGCACCAGATTAAACGATAAGAACTTTTATTGAATCTCCCTGTATATTATTACTATATTACATATACTATATTATCACTATACTACACTACATATACTATATTATCACTATACTACACTATATATACTATATTATCACTATACTACACTATATATACTATATTATTACTATAATACACTATACTATATTATCACTATACTACACTATATATACTATATTATCACTATACACTATATATACTATTACACTATACTACACTATATATACTATATTATCACTATACTACACTGTATATACTAAATTATCACTATACTACACTATATATACTATATTATCACTATACTTCACTATATATACTATATTATCACTATACTATCACTATATATACTATATTATCACTATACTACACTATATATACTATATTATCACTATACTACACTATATATACACTGATTATATACACTATACTACACTATATATACTACTATATCACTATACTACACTATATATACTGTTTATCACTATACTACACTATATATACTATATATCACTATACTACCACTATATATACTTTATCACTATACTACAACTATATATACTAATTATCACTATCTACACTATACAATACTAATTATCACTATACTACACTATATATACATATTATCACTACTACTACACTATATATACTGTTATTTCACTATACTCATACTACCATGATATACTATATTATCACTATACTACACTATATATACTGTTATCACTATACTACACTATATATACTATATTATCACTATACTACACTATATATACTATATTATCACTATACTACACTATATATACTATATTATCACTATACTACACTATATATACTGTTATCGCTATACTACACTATATATACTGTTATCGCTATACTACACTATATATACTATATTATCACTATACTGTACTATACTATAGACATATTGTGACACCAACACAGATACACACTGTATAAATCTACAAAGGAAAAATATATATATTAGGTATATTAATATACCTGCAGAAACACTATTAAGTGGGTGCAATACCTGGTAGTAGCATCAGATAGATAAAACAAAGGGATAGAGCAAGATGTAGTAAAGAAAGAGCCTGGATAGGAGGAAAAATAAGACCAGGTCTGAACTAGAAGCACATAGTTGCCTAAGCACTCGATACTGCATATAGGGTACTATAAGTATATAATGAGGTGGTAAAAAAATCCCAAACTATCCAGGGATAGAATAAAGAAACGCAGTGGTGGACACTATAATGACTACACAATGCTCATAACACCTTTATTGTGCACATAGTGAAACTAACACATTAATACAAAAAATAGGCAAACCCACACTGCACAGTGAACCCTCCCTGTTTAGATAAAAAATGGACAATAAATAAAGTCAGTGGATAGTCACCATCACTAAAAGCTCACGTAACACAATGTGAGCTAATAGCTCGCAAAACCCTCTCTAGAGAAATTCCAAAAGTCACTGGACGTGGTCCTAATAAAGTGTATTGGGGCGATAGAATCCAATACATAGCACATATAAATAGCCTCTGTCAAACACATGGATGGATGAAGAAATGGATGGAATGAGATGGAAGATAACACAATCAGCCAGCAAGAGACTCTCGTCTCTTAAAGGGTAGGTATAACCTAATGCATAGGCCAAGTCAATATAAATATACTGGTAAAGGATGGAAACGATCTTACCCATAAGGATCAACAGGCGTCAGCGTCCAGACTCAATAGGAGTCTGGCACTGTGACTGACACAGAGATGCACTTATGAACAGTCAGAGACACAGATGGACACTGACACACATATATTATATACGCACACACTAAGGGCTGGTACACATGGTACAGGACAGATTTTATCTGGGCCAATATCTTGGTCGGACGAGCCAACAATGGGACATGTGGAAAAATCACAGCCAATTATGTGGACTTTAGTTTGCTGTGCAACCAGTCATTCTGTCATCCGGAATTATTGTGCCCATTTGACACGTGTGTAACAGGTCTTACATTGGAACACTCACACATACGATGACCCACACACACACGGATCTGTAGACGGATGCACACAAACACATAACATACTTAGAACTACACACACACTGACAGACACATAAACATTAATATTTCCTGGTTATTATACTTAAAGGGCAAGATGTCCATCCACCCTCCCACAGTATAGTGTAAAGGTACAAGGTACTGACCACTTTTAAATGATATAATTATATATGTCCTTATGGTAAGAGTTTCTTAAAATAAATTTCTTCATTATGTATATTTCCTCTATCTCCAGTCCATGACACTTATAGACATATCCTACTCCGCTTATTCCACCTTAATGTACCAATGGGAATAAGGAACCAATGGAGTGATGGCACAGCAATGTCCAGGCTAACTCCCATGCTAACCGCAGTTGACCTTTCACATGTGATTATCCCTCTTCTGGGTTTTATAATGTTAAAAAAAAAATAACATCCAATAAAACTTTGAGTTAAAATTATGTCCCTTGCCTTGCTAATGCCTAACTAAAGAAATTCTTTACTTCCTCCCAGTGAGACAGACATGCTCAGTATGATTCCTGCAGGGAGAGAGGGAGAAGCTTCCCAATTAGATACTTTCTATATGTCTTTGTGTTAAGGAGAGGTTATGTGTGTTCATATGAATAAATTTCCTGATATGAAACTACTCAGTAAATTCTAAATTATCATGCATGGTAAAACAAGGTCCCACAAGAAGCATTTGCATTAATATGCAAGGTCAATGGCCATGTTAAAGGAGGACATTTTTTAAATTCTCAGAGGGCTGCTTTATCTCTGGTCGCATACAGAAGCCTTTAGCCTTTTAACATACATAACATCATGAGTACTGCTGGAAAAATCCTTTTGGCAGTTGTGTAGGGAAATGTATTTCCTGATACTCATCTGGCTTTATCTCCCCTTTTTCTTTCAAAAAACAGCAGCCAGATCTTACCTCCTTATAGGAAAGCTAAAGCTTAAAATATAAATAAGCCTGAATGGATTCTACAATATCTAGTGGCATTCAACATGTTTACGGCACTTCGTTCCTAGTGGGTAACAATAGGTTTTCTGACTGCATAGTTTTGACAGGGCAGTTTTGTGGGAAGAGGAGGGTTTAAAAAAAATGAATTTATGGTTTAGCTTTAGTTATCCTTTATTCGCAGAACACCAGGTCCAACCATAGGGACTAATCAGACCCAATTTTATTGACCGGTACAGCCATACGCACGGTGCGTTGAATTGTACAAATGTAGTTGTTAGGTCACTATTTTAAACATATTCTCAGCTTAAAACTTATTGTTTGCAAGCTGTAGAGACCTTACTAGAATAAATTAAAAGAGTAGCTAAAAAAAGACAACAAATGCGAAACTAAACATTAGTTTACCCATACTCCTCTGTAACTGGTTTTCCTTGCTGAATTCATCTCCTGTTCCATTTGTGGGGCTAGCCAGGGCCACAGTCTGTTCTTGCAGCAAAGGAGGTTGGGAAGAAACAAGAGGTACCCTTATGGTCTAGGTAAAAGTTTTTTAAAAGTTCTAACTTTTCACTAGGTGGGTTAAGCTGAAATGTTCAACCTCAACTTGCCCCTTTTAATTTTTTTGCTTAAATAAAAATAAAAAAAACAGAGGTCTGAAATAGACAAATAAATGTCGCATTGGCGTTGTTCCCCTTTACTTAAAATTTGGGACTGGCGATTGAACCTTAACCAGCGATACACATTGGACCGTTATTGTACAAACTCACTCAGTGGCTTGCTCACGGGTGCACTCAGCTGTCAAAGTGCAGACTCACACAGACAGAAACAAAAGACTAAGCACAGGTCTAATCATCATCTTTACAAGTCACAAATAGACAACTGGATGTCACAGAATGCTGGGAGTTCTCTTAAAAGAGTATATGCATTCCTTGTATATGTCATTGAGTTTGCATTTAAAGGGATATACATGTGGCAAACATGTATTTATGTAAAGTAAGGCTCATTCAGCTGTTTATCATGTTCCTGGCTGAAAACTCCAGCTTTTCGAGCTTCACTACAGTACTCTGCGGGAAGGAGGGCGATTTTCCATTTCTCCCCGTCTAAACTAATATAGAGGGATTGCTTGCGTTCCTATAAGTGCAATTCTTAGAAAGTGCCCCCTGCCTGACCAAGATAGGCGGGCGTGCTAAGGATTTTATTCAAATTGTCAGCTCAGTCCGTATAACCCGAAGACGCTGCATCTTTTATTTTATTTTTTTTTTTTTGCGGTGTCAAAGCTGTAAATTTAGAATAGGTCTAGTGGGTTAAAATGTTAAGACACTTCCTGTAAAATGTTGTCTGTGACTGTCAGAAGTAGCTATGTTTGTTGTTTTTTTTATTGCACAGAACGGTTTAGCTGATAGTTCTTTCTAGGAAATACAGGGCGACTTGCACGAGAGCTGTTAAGTAAATAACCGCCTCCGTTCCTTCCTTCTACCCCACGCCCGGTATTACATATACATTTCGGGGCGTCGGATATCCTCACAATTTGGCTTTGCAGGGCAGAGTCCTTTAAGCTAAACTATCGATACCCTCCGATGCTCAAGGTGCAACACGGCGCAGATTTGCGCAGAGGGCGTTAAAAACGGTGCTGGAATAAACTATTTATCAACCTACTGCGGTTCAGTTAAATGATTTTAAAGAATTTCTTAGAACACGAAAAGATGAAACATTTTTGTAAATAAAATGTCTTTTGTAAGACTAGCAACGGGGCAGAGAAATTCACCACTTAGTTGCATTTTATTCTGGAGAGAGGGGAAAAAAAAGAGAAAACATCACTTTAACAACGTGTGTGTGTGTGTAACTGTTTAAGCAGGAGCTTGCCACCCCCCTCTGTATTTGCATAGCCAATAGACCTAGTGTGCTCGCTGCTGCGTGCTGATTGTTACCGGGCAGATTTTACTGGAGGAAGCTTGTGTATATATTAGAAGTAACTTAGCAAAAGTGGGAAAAAAACTCGCTGACTTTATCAATTGACTAAACAATGATCTACGTACATTTCAGAATGGAAGGTGTGAAGCATGGGGCAGCCATTTCAATTATTCCCTGGCATTGTATGTAAAAACCAAGTAGCGGTGTTAAGGTTCTGTCACTGATATCAGTTTTCGCAGTTACGTAATGGATTAGTTCAACTCGTGCTTCTACCAACCCGCACGCATAAGGGTTAACCAATCCTTTAATACTTGCATTAAGAATGTGCGTGCTAGTAATGGTGTAACACTTTTAATATCATTTTTAAAGTAAATACAACTAAAAATCATTGATAACCGAGATTTTTGGCAACTTTCCGTGCACTTTGGAAAAATGTCTCCCCTTTGTTGGACGGTATTCGAAAAGCATTCGAAAATCACCTTAGAGATAATTTTAAAAGAATATTCCGGGGGGGGGAAATATTGTTGACCTAGATTTTTGCCAACTTTTCTTACACTCTGATAAAGTGCCTTGGATATCATGGTTGACCAAGACTAGTAACACCTACTTTTGACAACACTATGTAATGTGTAATATCTGTTTAACACTTCACCAATTGGTCTCATCCTTTACAAAATGAATCTACCATCTACCAAACAGCCTGAACTTATGAACAGCGTGTAGTAAACTTCAAACCTATTCAAGCTGCACACCCCCTCACTGAAAAGCCCTTAAGTTCTCCCATTCATCTGCCTTTACTGTTGCTTCACTTGATCCTATATACAGGGAGTTGGCTGTTCCACATTTTTGTCTGAAATGCAAAAAAAAAGTACTTGTTCTGCTGCATTGCAACTAGAAGGACACTTCTCTTGAAATCACCATAAATTTAGTTTCTGGATGTGCAAAATGCAGTTTTTCTTATATTATTTCTTTTTCTAATAGATAATTAGAACGTTCCAAACAGAACGGGGGTCCTTTGTTTAATTTACATTAGAAATAATAAGTATATGGTTTGCTGTTTTATCATTCAACCCACTAATGTGATTATCCATGCACAAAAAGAAGATCTAGATACCCAGGCTGAGTATGTTTGAGGACAAAAGTTATTTTAACCCTTCATATGATTGTTAGTCACAAAAAGGTTTTGTTTAGGTTAAGAAGCAATTAGTGTGAGCTGGTAAATTAAAAAGACTGTAAAGATTTTCAATAATTCTAACAAATAAGATTGATTCTTGTTTTTGTCTTGCTTTTAATGTGAACTAATTGCTTTTCTCAGCAGTTAATAAAATGTATCTTTCTCCCTGAGTGTCTTTATAAAACACCCTGGGTGGCAAGAGAATTGAGATCTTTACTGCTAAACCAACAAGATCACTTGCCCCACAAGATGTACACTGACCCTCAAAATTAAACAGTCACCATATAGCTGAAAAGCACCAGTTAGGTAAAGGCACTTAACCCCTTTCCACAAGCTTCTAAGGCCTTAATTACCCTTTTAAGCCATTTGCTGCTGTCCGGAAGTGTGATATAAAGACACGTTAACAAAACAAATTACATTGTCATTGGTTTAAGAAGTTTTCAATTTCCTAAGATTTGGTAGGAATTATGATAACTTTAAAGGCTACAGCACCAATAAGGGGTTTAGTTAATGAGTGTATCAATATCTTTAAAAAGCTAGGTATCTATTGTTTTATTATTACTTTGTCCAAACAATAAAACATTTATTTTAAGAATCATTTTGATTTGCCTGCTACTAAAAATCAAACAAAAAAAAAAGCGATTGGTCCTTAATTCCATCACATTCTTTTTTGTTTGAAATAAAAGAAAACACAAACAGAATTTGTTTTTCTTTTTTAAAGTAAATGTTGTTAAAATAGCAATGCTGCAAGTCTTTTATTTCCTTCCTTGAATTGCAAACATACAACTTTCACTTTGTGCAACTTCCCCCACAAAATGTAACTATTAAATATTGAATAAAAGTTCTACTTGTGCACCCATGCCATACTTCATGAATTATACTCTCCACTAAACTTCCATTCACTTCCTGCTTTAGGCATAGTGGTTCAACTACACAACATGCCTCACCTCCCCTTTATCAGTGGAAAGACAAGTTAAGATAAGTTAATTTACTGAAGCTTTTACAATGGAAAGCCCCTTCCAATGGTCTGGTTCAAAACAGTATCTTTTCAAAAAAACAACTCTGTAATATCTCTACACCCAGATGACTCAAAACAGCAACAGCTAATATAACGAAAAATCCAGAAAAATTACACTAAACTTTTTTTTCAAATCATAAATCTTGTTTTTGGGTGTTAAACATCTTCTAGTTTTTTGTTATTAATAATCTCTGTGTTCATCACTGGTTTAATATAAGCTTTTATTAAGCTAAAGTATAGAAAAGCACAATAGTATTTAGTAAGATATATATTTTAATGAATATTAGTGTTTAGACGACATTTACATATTACAAAAGATTATCAGGGAGATTCAATAAAAGTTCTTATCGTTTAAAATGGTGCTAATTTAGCCCCAACCAATCAGATCTTATTTAACATTTGAAAGCTAACATCTGATTGGTTGGGACAAAATTAGCACCATTTTAAACGATAAGAACTTTTATTGAATAACCCTGAATATTTTTTTAATTAAAACAACTTAGTTTGTACCCAAAAAATACAAGGCGACACTGGAATTTTATTGGGGAAATATATTTTTCTAACATTATAGTTTAAAACCCAAAGACATACATGAATATACATTGGGACTGCATTTCTAGCGTGCAGTGGGTTAAAAATAATGTTTTTTTTCTCCAAATTTCGTTTTTCTTAAATATAAGCCACTATAACAAAATGTTTTCAAACAGGTTATATTTAAAATTTAAATACTAGCTCTCTCTGACTGTTATTTGCTAATGTGCTGTAGATTTTTAGAACAGAAAATCCTAGCGTTTTAACATAAAATGTTAAACAAAACATTATTTTCAACCCCTAAATTTCATTCATATTGGTGCTGTAGAAATCAGCAAAATAAATCATTCCGATATTTAAAATAAAAGTAGAGATTCCAGTTATATGTATTTTATTGGTAAAGATTTTTACAAACACTTGACATCAATTTCAGTATAAAAGTAAATTATTCTACAACCTCTTAGTCTTTGTATTTAGTTTGGGTGGGGGAAGACATAAACTAGGAAGAAATTGATGACCTCAATGTTTACAAAAATATCCAACAAACACACACACAAAAAAAACAACAACAAAAAAACATGCTATTTCCACCAGAAGTGTTGTGCAAAGCTTAAAAGTCCAACTTCAAATTATGTTCTTTATTAAGGTTTTTTAATTATGTCATTGGCTACCGTATTCCATAAGGCCCCTGATATTCCAAGAGGTCAAAAGACCTCCTTTCTGAATTTCCTGGGAAGGAACTTGTAAAATGAACTTTTAACCCTACAACCCATTTATTTTTACCTGTAGCTTAGAAGTCTGTCTAGAAAAGTCTTTTTAAAAATCTAGTTTAAACCACACTTTTCTTTATTTTCAAAGTATACAGATGAAAGTCACAAAGACAATTTGTATGGTTGAGGGTGTGTATAAAACTTTTGGAATTATTCTACAAAACACAGTTTTCTTAAAGTTTAAATGTTTTTCAAGAATGCCAACATATTATAACAGGCAAAACCTTAATTTAAAGAAAATATCCACAGAAACGCCATTCTATGTAAATTAAACACCGTACAAGCCAACAGTGATGTCATACTATTTGCTCATAGTGCACATTAACATTTATTTCTATATGATGGAAAATTTAATAATTTTTAAACAAGATTCTGCAGAATTAGCACATCCCATAAATTCAGTATTTCCTGAATATAAACAGCTGTTTTAAAAAAAAAAAATGTCAATTTTGATTTTGCAATAATGGCAAAATGATAGAATTTATATTGTTTTGTTTTAAACACAACCTACATACATGTTATCCTTATCTGTTGCTTCTACAAACTCAAGAACTTATATATATCTTCATATGCATAGAATTTGAACATTAGGCATTAATGGGTTCTCTTAGCCCCTTATAACCAATATTTCTTAGTCAATACATGTGTATTTATAAAACATTTTTTTTAAAATTATTTTGCTGGAATTACCAAGAAATATTTACATTCTATAAAACAATTCATATACATTAGAACATCTTTCAACTAAATTATTTCAAGCTTTAAGATATTTAGAGCTAGGTATGCATAGAAAAATATATTTCAAACATTATGCTCTTCTGACACACCAAACAAATAATACAAATGCAAACTAAATATGATGTGATAAATATATGACAGAAATCATTGTCGAAAGTTAACTAGATCCATATAAAACAATGCCTGGGATAGATCAAATTGTATATATGTGGATTTATTTACTTGTTTCGAGGAGCCATAATTCAAAGACAAAACAGTTTTTCTAGTGTTAAATCCTGAAACACAAGATCATTGGACATAATATTTTCTTCTATCATTGTGATCTGATGCCCGATTAACACATTAATTAACTTAAACATGTGTAAATTATATTGTTTTACGAATAAAGACCTCTAACTAATATCCTACTAAAAGACATATAAAAATTCCCGAATGATCATAATGTTTGGATAATTTGATCAATAAAATAATTTAATTTGTACTGAATGTTTTAGTATATAATCCTCTTGTCTAAAGGTACATGGAAATATGTTTACTTAACATTTTTTCTGTAGCCATGAGAATAACATCATTAACACATACCGTAATACCCAAAAACAGAAAATAATATCTTCATGTCTCTAATAAATGCCCTTTCCATTAAACTTTCATGAAATGTTATATAAAGCCTAATAAAGGTATAAAATTGAATGATTGTTGTCATCATATGTAACTTGGCACTTTTATTGATAAGGTCTGTTAGTTAAAAGTATTTTCTTAACATTTTTCAACATTCCAAGGATAATGAATGACTCCCTAAATCTTCCATTTGGGGTGTTACCTTGCAAAAGCAATAAAACATCCAACTAAAAGAATACTAATCAGTTACAAAAAAAGGACATCTTCGTTTTAGCTCACATACAAGCATAGATGATGATAAATTTATAGGAAAATAGACTATTCATTTTTTAAAGAAACATTTATAGTTTGACTTGTACTAAATACTATTTTATTTCTAGTATATCAAGTGAAAAAAGTGATTTCTTAATAAAAGGCATACCATTCATTTTTCTGCTTTAATTAAATTAATTGGTAATTTCAATGTCGCATTTGGAAAAATGCTGTACATTTCATCCCATTCTTACAATCTACTTTACATAAAGTCATTATAATAAATTATACAATGTCTGGATTATTGACTATACAATATCTGGGTCATTGCATAAGGCTGTTTTAGGCACACATTCTAAAAGTTTTAAAATACAGAGAGGGACATCTCCCCAAACTAAATATATTTCAAAATATCCTCCTTAAAGCAACAGATTTCTTTAAATCAAGCAATTATACACAAAGCTATAAATCTTTGAAAAAGCTATTTTAACTGGAAATAGCTTTTTTTTTAACTGGAAAAAAAGTGTTTGTTTATTTTTTATAAATGTAATAAAAAAATAGGACACTATAAACAAATCCTCACACAAGCATATTTTGGATTATTGATAAAAATAACAGGTACATATACCAAAATATTTTATCCTAAAGCAACTCTCAATAAAAACAATTTATATGCTGATAGGATAACAACTAAACAACTGAAAGGACCAGACACAAAAGTTGATATTACAAATAGATGTATTACATATAAAATGCGGCTCTTTAAAGATAATTAAAGTTTTTAATAGATAAACCAGAATTACAGCCTAGGATTTCATTGATTAAATTATGTTCTCTTATATTTGAGATAAACTATAGAAGAGAAAGGTCTGATGGTAAGATACAGAAATATTTAATTGGTGTTGCATTAGAGGATACTTGGAAGGACTAGAACACATGGACCAATCCTGGCCCAATATTCCTGGCTGACAGACTACCAATTAATAAATTGATCAGAAGGCTGTTAATCAATGCAATAAAACTGATTATTGTCCTTACGGAAGGTTCATTAAAGACCACAGGATTGATCATAATTTATCAGCAACGGTTGGAATTGATCAATCGGTAAGAAATTACAACCGGTATTATGGCTCGATCAACCAAAATGTCAGCCACAAAGGTCGACGAGGATAACATATCGACATGTGTGTACCAGCCATATGATGCATAGGTTTAATTTCCATTGTTAAGATACCTTCAACCAACTGTAACTAAATGAGAAAAGCGCTTGATAAGGTCACAATTCCACGCAGATTTATTGCTAACAGCAACTAACTACGATATCTGAAAGATGCTGGGTACTACAGATCATCACAGACGTGTAATAACAGTAATGAGCTATAAAAATGGTTGACGTTGTAAGCTTACTCACACAATGGCAAAAGACAATGTAAGACATTCAATTAATTTGAGTTTGATGAAAGTAAGACATTCAAACCAACAAGACTGTTATTGAGCGGCAATTATATGCGATAGAGACCTGACATGATTATTGACAGAAGACCACAAACAAGAAAGATACCACTCCTTGAATAGCAAGCACCTGAAAGAGATGTGGATTTACAGGAACCAAAACCTGAAATACAGCAGAGCCTTCTAAACTAGCTAAGATAGGGCTTATATGTTCAGTTCTATATACAGTATAAGAAAATAAATGCAATACAAATGACTTCAATTGTGTACATCACAGAGCTACCCATAATCCAACTGATGCCTTGCTTTGTCTCACAAACAGTATGTAGCATATGATGTGATTTATATCTTACATTTATGGCTTTACATACCTTGTGGTATAGCTTCACTCACCATTTAAGGCAATGATCAACATTCTTTTATTTGTTAAACCATTGTCCCTGTGAAAATAGACTGTTGCTAATATACAATAACAGTTTTGTTTCTCCGTGTCTAGAAGTCAGGTACCTGCGGGGTAATAATTTTACATTTTCATCCCTTCTCCTAAAATGTCTGATATGCAGAGAAAGGCCATTTCTATTACATGCAAAGAAACATTATTGTATAAAACCTACTCTCTACGATAAAATCCATGCTTGTCTTTAAACTTCTGGATCTTTGCGTAGAAAGCACGTAAAAAACCAAAGTATGTCATTGTAATTTGCAGGTTCTTGGCTATAAGTCAAACAGGCAGCCAATAAATACCGTGGCAATCTTTAACACATGAACCAAAACTGGAAAAAACAAAAGTATTTTTGGGTCAAAATTAATTTTTCCTTTTTATAGTGTCTATGACTGTGACTAGTAGCTCAGTCATATATGAGTGTCTATTTCCTGAGACACATAATTCAAGTTGGTCGAAGCCTTATACTTATAATTCCATTGGCTTGCTTGGTGCCATCATTCTAACTGGTGTAAATAGATAGGCTGCTTGCAAACTGCCCACGATAGTAACAATGTCATATTCATATAGCGGATTAGAAATGGGAAAGAAGACACATAGTTCCGTTTAGCAAATTGGCTGAGGGCTAAACCTTATTACTGTTTGGTGCTTCCAAGCCACTGGGCTGTTACAGTGCTGAAAGGCAATGTTTTCTGTTTACTTAGAAAGGTAGATGAAAAAGGCAACCAACCAGCATATCAGTAGATGAAATCTGGTTAGATATTGCAGTTACTTACAATTATTAATATCTCTATCAATTACTGTAAAAATGGGTATTTCCCCTGAGCAATGTTTCCTCTAACTGTGCGCATACAAAATCAAGTTCTGTGCGCTCCACACCGCAGAATTTATATTCCAGCAGATTTTTGTGTGCACATAACTTTAACCTGTATGGGCAAACCTGCAGAGTTGTGTGAACGCGTATGAGCGCACAGCTGAGGGAAAACTTCCCCCAAAGAACAAAAAAATATTAAAGCAAAGCAAAAGCAAAGCAAAAGCAAAAATAAACCCTTCTTTCCTTTAGCTGTACATAGGCCAATGACCTAAATGCTAGGTATGGGTTCAGCTGGTACTTTGTGTACTTCTAAGTGCTCTCACCCATCCATGGGAGGATGTGCTTCTTGCCCATTACGGCACACAATAATTCTTCCCAACTAACAATTTACCACTTTTTTGTTGATCTGTCCACTATTTCTTTAGATATTCAATCTGAAACATTTTACATTTCTGTTATCAATCAAGTGCCTTATTATCAAACTCTTCTGTTTTGTATAGTTTTGCTGTAGCTGGAATGGTGACAGTTGTTATGTGAACTGTAATGCTGCATCATAGAGATTACTGAGCATGCTTGCCCTCACAGAGAGTCAGATAGTCTGGCAGGGGGCTGGGGGACTGAGCTTGAGCAAAACATGTGCTGGATTTAAGTCATGCAGCAACACAAACACATCAGAGTAAGTGCTACTAACATGTATTCATTTATAGATTGAAAAGAGGCAGTAATTTTTTCAGTGTACAATTCCTTTAAGAAAGGGGGGTTTCTTTATGTATGTATGTATGTATGTATGTATGTATAATTTTATTTATAAAGCGCCACTTGGGTACGCATTAAAAAATACAGAGTATACAAACAAGGGGATAAATGCAAGCATTTATACAGATAGATAAAAATTAAATTAAATACAATTTCATACATCGGTTAAGAAAGCATATATATAAATTATGTATAAATTGATATAAGTGCAACAAGCCTTGACACATTAGGAATAAGATCCCTGCCCTGAAGAGCTTACAATTTTAGTGGGAGGGACAACATACAGATACAAGTGGGGGGGATGGGTACAAAGTGCTTAAAAGGGCTAACAATCATTTGTTGTGCTGATGCTCAGAAAGGTAGGATAACAGTCTAGATTTGAAAGTATTAATGGATGTAAGCAGGCGAAGCGAGAGAGGGAGAGAGTTCCAAAGGTAGGGATCAGCAAGAGAGAATGGTTTAAGGCGGGAGGCAGCAGTGTTAGTTGGGGGTCTGTGGAAAAGATTTCCTTGCGAGGAGCGAAGGCACGGCCTGGAACATAAGGGACCAAGAGAGAAGATAAGTAGGGAGGTGCAGTAGAGCGAAGGGATTTAAAGGTTAAAAGTAGGGTATTTAACATGATTCTTTGTTTGATGGGAAGCCACCCTATGGACTGAAGTATCGGAGTTGCGGGTTCTCTTTTGGAGGAGAGCGAGATGATCCGAGCTGCTGAGTTTAAGATAGACTGGAGAGGAGAGAGATGAGAGGCCGGGAGTCCAAGTAGTAGAATGTTACAGTAGTCAAGACATGAGATTATAAGGGCATGGATGAGCATTTTAGTAGGGAGGGAGGATCTTGGCAATATTGTGAAGGAGAAAACGACAGGTCCTAGCAACATTGTTAATGTGATGATGGAAGAAAAGAGAGGAGTCAAAGATAACAGCTGCAGATTCAACTGGGTTAATGACCATATTGTCAATAGAGATGGAGAAGGGTGGACTAGGTCCCAGTTTAGGGGAGAAGATTATTCCGTTTTAGATTTTTCATTTACCTTTAAAGCAATTGCTGAAATTAAATAGTGCACATGGATCGTCCATTGGTTTTAATTGAACAGGTTTTATTTTAGATCCTCCTTTTAGATTATTTAAAGCAAAGTAAGACATAATTTAATTATTTCCCCCAAATTTCCCTCTGTATAATGAATAGAAGGCTCAGTACTCACCCTAATAACACCCAATATAAGATAAACACATCCTGTACGTGTTTGTTGGGAAAACAATCATATTTTTACACAAACTTATCACTCAGTTTGACAGGTTTACACTTAAACAAACAGGTAATTAAATCTTTTTAAAACCAGCACATAACTGTTTAAGTGAAGGAGCTGCAACTGGGAAGAGCGACTCATGTACAGATTCAGTGATTCGCAGTAAATGACCAATCAAGTTGTCTGTGTGACAAAATTTTGCCTGCCCATTAATGTCTCTAATCAGGTTTAGTTCAGTTTGATGAACATCCATTTTGTGATGTCATTGGTTGCGCCCATATTTTTTTTGCCATTAAAAAGGTTAAATCATTACTTAGTTACTGCTGCACTAAGATTATAATGGAAAGTCTCCAGCTTGTCTTTAGATTACTACAACTGAAAAAATAAACAGAATAATGTAAAAGCAATAAAAACAAAAACAGCATTTGCCCTATAAAAAAACTATGGATAACTTAGTTAATACACAATTATTATTACTTTCTCTGAGGAAGGCACAGGACGTGTGCCGAAACGTCACAATAAATGATGTTGTTGGATTGATGTAAGACTGATGTGCCCAGCTTCTTTATACCTTTACTTACCTACCTGCATTGGCGACTGCTCTGGAGGCACCCAGCAACAAAGACTATTAACACAAATTAATAGTGTTCCTAGTGTTATCACCTGTTAAAGGTATGCATGATCATCATCTCTCTTTTGATACCTAGTTAATACACAATGTACTCCTATCAATAAATATCACTTTATTTATCTTGCTGTACTTCAAGCTTCATGTTGTAAACAAATCAATGTACCAGGTTTAAAGAGTTCTGTAGAAATCTATTGGTTAACAAACCTCTACTACTAAGGGGCAATAAGAAGTGAAAAAGTTTGCCTGTGCTATTAATTCGTAGAAGCCAATCAAATTTTACCTAACTGCAATAACTCAGCTAACATCTGATTGGGCACCTCTTATTGCATCTGCCCGTAAGGATCCAACAGTATAAAATTGGTTCTCATACTGCAATATATCCATTGACAAGAGGACCAGGCATTAACATAGTCTAGAAACACATGAAGAAGACAGTTTGGGATGTCTCATACTTCAAAGAGGGGTAACTATAACATGGGCAGACTTTCAAATTACCCATTTGTTATCTTTTTAATAACAGAATAATAAAATAAATCAGACAGTCCTTGAACTAAAGGTCTGAAAAACATTTAGAGTCAGAAAACCAACATGCACCCTGATTCATTTTCAGAAGAGTTTTGGGAGCTGAAAGAGACCAATAGAAAAGGGTTAAAATATCATTCGTATTTATCTCCTTAACTAAAAGTTTCCATCTTTGTTCTTGCAATTGCATACAAGAATATTGAGTATGTTTTTGGATGCCTTATGGCAACAGGGGTCCATACAACTACTGTATATTTTACTAAGGTGCTGTCCATGGTACCAATGGTTGCCAGTGTTTATTGGAGCTGAGGATCTTAGATCTACACAAACATCATTGTCTTCCAGAATGTTCTCTTGGGGTATCACAAAATACAAAGTTTGAATATCTATACAAATGGGGATACATATGAAATACAGCCACAATAGCATTTACAGCAGAATACCATGAGGACCTCAGCCACTGAATTCTCAAGTCATGTATGGCTAAGTTTAAAGACTGCACTCTACAATATGACAGGGGCATGTATGGGGAGAATTACAGGGACCAGAATCCCCCTTTTTACTGGCACATAGTTACTTGCTGTTATGAAAACTTCAGGTAGTGATATAATTCTCAATGGCCTGATTGTCCCCTCTAGGAGCTAGCTGAACACCCTACTGTGCTCATCAGGAAGTGCAAGGGGTGTCAGGGCTAATACATTCAATAGGAGCCAAGATGCAGAAATAAAGAATAGCACAATTAGTCATCTTCATGCTTATTGGCCTTGTACCACTATTAGCATGGTACCACTCATATTATATAGTTAAAAAGTCAAGGGGAATCACCGATAATAGTCTTCTGTGAGATACCCCACGAGTTTACAATTTCCCCCCCTCTACCTGTATCCAGCAAAGATGTCTTATGGTTTGCAAAAGAGATCGTTCGATTTTTGATTTTTGAATTCGAAAATTATCGAAAGTCGGGAAAGTTCGAAAGTCCGAGAAATCCGGGTCCGGGATAGTTCGAGAAGTCAGAGTCCGTTCGAAATTGGTAAGTTCAGTTTGAACTCGGGTTCGAGTTCTAGTCCATCTCTAGTGATGACGTAAGTGGGAGTTTACACTTTTATGTGGACACAGTGGGTAAAGTGTCTTGTTTTTAAAAAGCACTGAGCGCTATTATTCACAAAATGTATGGGTTAGCACACTCACAATCTCACCACATATTCCATCAGGTGCTGTATAATTATACTGTACTCTAATTTGCCACTAGCAATATACCAAAAGAATAAACCATAAGCCATTCTGGTTGCAGGTGATTATAGGGATAAACCCTGTTTAATTAACCATACAAAAAACAGCCCAACATTTCAGGGGGACAAAGCTTTATGGTTTAATAACAGAGGTGTGACCGTAAAAGGACAACTATATTGTTGAAATTAACATTTAAAAATGAGACGTACCAGGGGTATTGAAGTTGGATTGATTATCCCAACCTCCCGATATTGTTTTGTTGAGGAGCTACAGCACATACAGTTTTCATCTACCAGGTTAGTGCTGAAGCACTCAGGAAACTGGAAGGAGCAGTTTTAGGTGTGAAAGCCCTAGAAAAGGGTCCCCATAGAAATGTTATCGGGAGTTAGAAAGTACCAATCCTACCTCCCTGCCCCAGGTACTTTGCATTTCAACTGTTTTTGAAAAAAAACTATAGTTCTTCTTGAAAACTTTGCCCTTTGAATGGTATAAAGCTGCTGTGAACGCTTGGTGCCTGTAACCCCTGAGGAATGTAGGTTTTGTCCCCGACACATTGGGCAGTTTTTTTGTCTCATTAAACAAGGTTTATCCCAATAATCACCTGCAAATGTGGATGGACTAGAACTCGAAAACGAGTTTGAGCCAAACTATTCGAGTTCGAATGGACCCGGACTTCTTGAACTATCCCGGACCCGGATTTCTTGGACTTTTGATTTTTTCCGTACTTTTCCGATAATTATCGAATGTTCGAAAGTTTGATGTTTGCGGTTTCGAGAATTATTGAATTTTTAAAAAAAATGATACCCACATGTCCAAAATCAACCAATGGCAGCTAATTTGAGTATTGCCAGCCCCCTGGGTATAAAAGGCAATGCGACCAGTGGCATTTTGTCAGTGTTTTTAGTGGAGACCTGACAGTGTAGGAGTTGGAGAGAGTTTTTTGTGCTTTTTGAGCTTTCTGAGCTTTCTGTGTGTGGATTTCAGTGTGGTGGTTTAGCGCTTTTTGTTATACACCCTGTATTCACACATCTTAAGACCCAACAGTCTTTTAAGGACTAACCTTCCTTGTGAGACCCAGAAGTCCTTTTAAAGGGCATGTCCACCCCCAAAACTATAATTCCCCCAACTACTGGCCCCATCATGTAGTGTAGTTTAATCCTTACCTCACATCCAGCTCCATAGGGTTCTCCTTTAATCCCCCCCCCCCCCAAAGTCCCAAAAACTGACCACCAGGAGGATAGCAGGGCTCTGCCTCCTACCTGGCCTCCGGTAGATTTTTGCCATGCGTACTGCAGCTCTTCTCCCCCCTCCCTCCCTCTCCCTCCCTCTCCCCCTCCCGATTCCCTCCCCCTAGCGTGAAATCATTCATATGTAAGATTCCCCCTGGGCTCCTAGCCCCAACCGCTATGTTTATATCTTTAGAAAGCTCCCCAAACTTTACTTACCTCTCCTCTTTCCTCCGGCGAAGTGAGCTGCCGGCAGCCGCGTCCGTGATTGGCTGCCGCTCAGCCAATCACAGACGCGGCTGCCGGTCCCGCCCCTCTGCTTGCATTTTCTCGCAAGCAGAGGGCCGGGAGTGCAGCCGAGGAAAGAGGGGAGGTAAGTTTGGGGGGTTTCTAAAGATACAACTATAGCGGTTGGGGCTGGGAGCCCTTGGGGAATCTTATATAAAAAAATATTATTTGGGTGGACGTACCCTTTAAGGACTAACCCTTTGGACAATTTTTGTGTTAGACCTTAGTCTAGGTGTCCTGTTTTTTTGTTTGTGTTTCTCACTGCCGGAAACAGATCCCTCATCTGCAAAATTATATATAAAAAAGTAAATAATAATAATAAAAAATATTAATAATAAATAAAAAATAACAATGTAAATTAGTCCTTTAACTAACATTTACTAACATTAACTAATAGTTACATTAAAACTTACTAACACTAACTAACATTAACTAACATACGCACTGAGTCCTTTAGGAGAAAAGCACTAAAGGCCCCGCAATCATTTGTGGCGGTATCGCCAATCACAAGTGCTATGAGGGCACGGCAACACTGCAATGCAAACGCAATTGCACGTGATTTCATGTGCGATTTTGTTGCGTTTGTGCATGCGTTTTCTTCAATAGGTATAGGAAAAATGCGGAACGCAAATCGCAATGCATCCGAAACCGCGTGTTTTCGGTGCGTTGACGCGTTTTCAATGATTTTTAAAAAGCGCAAACGCAGAAAAAACGCAGCATTGTGGCCTAGCCCTAAAAGTAACAAGAAAAGTGCAGTAACTTCATATAGTGGTTATACATAGACAGAGCTTGACAGAAAGATCTGCCAGCTGAATAGAGTGGTGCAAAAGGTGGTGTTTTATACTCAATCACAGTTAAAATTTTATATATAAATGTGATACTTGCCTAGGACATTCCTCTGGATGTCCTGGACGTAGTTACGCCTCTGTCGCTTCAAGTCCGACCACCTCTTTTGTAGTAGTGAGGTGGTCGGACTTGAACTGCTAACTGCGTTAGCAGTTTCCTCTGCAAGTGGCGCATAATGCCCCTTTTGAGCCCCTTTATATTGGGGGTGCCAATTGGCATCCCGTGGTACCCCCGCCTGGTAAGGTATTCCACTACCACACTCTGCCATTCCATGCTGTGCATGTTGTCTGTAGGTTAACTAATAGAGGAATAACACACCCACTTTCGAGGCTCGATTTTAGAGCCTGGATTTCATATAGAAAGTCAATGGGAAGAAAAATCAAATCTGCGAGTAAAATGTCTATTATACTTATATGCGAGTAAATATCGAATTATCGAATCCACGAGTCGTTCATGGGATAATTATCGAATGTTCGAACACGAGAGCTCGAAAGTAGCTTGCGTGAGAGTAAAATTGTTTTTTCTAATGTCCTGGATATTGGAACATGTTCCCCAGACCATTTCCCAGGTCCCACAGCCATTTACATTTGAATTGTATTTCATTAGAACTACTCAAAGTATTTGACTCCCATTGACTTTAATGGGTCCGTCTTCGAACTTTGGATATAGTTTGAACGTTCGAAAATGGACCTAACTTTCAAAAGTTCGGCCATCTCTACCTGCAACCAGAGTGGTGTATGGTCTATTCCTTTGGTATACTGAGGGCTACATTACCACCTCTATGTCGTGACAGTTTAGGGCACTCAACTGTGTAAAGGAAAACTGAAGACAAACTATAACTCCCATTCAGGTATTTCCCTATATAGTATTGACATGAACTGCTACAAAATGAATATGAGGGGATGTTCTATTTCCCAAGCTCTTGCAGTAATGATCTCTAGTAAATGGGGCTGATTTCACCAGTCCCAGAGGACTGTGGGAAACAGGAAAGAAAGGCAGCAATGGTCTAATTACTTTTAAGAAATGTGTTACAAATTGTAGCTGTTAAATAGGGAATGGATCCCCTGAGATTTCCATACCTTATATTACATTTCAATAAGATTTTCTGGATGATTAGGATAGTGAGAAATGTCAAAATTATAGCGACCCAGTAAGCATTCATGTAGTTTTAAAGCCTCCACCGAACATGTGATGAACTTAAAGGCTAGATAATGAAATCAATCTCCATCAGTATCTCCTAATTAGTTAATCGGTGGATAGTCCACAAGACCATTTGTACTGTATCTTTCCTTTTGTCCTGTGGGGTCATCTATGGTCCAAGGTCCAATGTGCAGTTGACTCCTGCATTTTCTTTAATTATGGCCCTGATTGGGATTAGTGCCTTTATTTGTTTACGAAAGTCTTTTCTTTAGTGATAGTGATCTTTAATCTTGCCTGAATTGGAAACACCTGCATATGTATGTAATGTAATGTAATGTATGGATCATAAGAGCAAGAGAGAGAATGTCTTTTTAGTAGCTTTGCAAGCTTTTGGTAGCATTTCCTGCCATTATCTATCCATTCTGTTTTGTTATACTGCATAGCTTGCACATTCATACTAGACAGCCCTATTAGATACTTACACAGATAAAGTAGGTTTCATGACCAAGTACAATTTCTATATTTAGATGTATATAGAGAAGATATAAAGACCACTTAGTTTCCACATCCCATAAAAGTCCTGCCATTTTGAGTAGAGAATCCACCAGGCTTCTCTCTGTGGCTGTTATGGTCCACCATTTTTTTTTCTACGGTGGCCATGACCATCCATTTTTAGCTATTGTAGCCCTCTAAGTCATCTAGCCACTAAAGGCACTTGAAGAACCAATGGACCCTATGGACTTTTTTTTTTAAAACGAGTGTGTGTGTTCCTCCTCATATTATATTAGAATAAGGCTATAATATTTAGGTTAGGTGAACCTATCCTTTATTGCATTAATTGAAGAACAGGAGGTAAAGAGCTATGCCTTACCTCCAGTTTTTCAATTAATCTAATTGAAAAGCCAGGAACGAAGCTACAGAAGTTTACCTCGAGCGCAATCCACTACCGGCTCCTCTGACAGGTCTCAACTATTATAGAGCCCTATAGTTAAGTAAAGCTGGAAATGGTCGAGACCTGTCAGAGGAGCCGGAGGTGGATCGTGCTCGCTGGTAAGTTTACTTTATCTTTGTTCCTGGCTCCTGTAAGATTAATTGAAGGACCTTTACCTCCGGTTTTTCAATTAATGCAATAAAGGAATTTAGTTCCCTTTCTGAGTGAACTATTCCTTTAAATAAAATGAACCCTTCTAAATCTCCCTGTAGTTCCTCAGTAGGGGATATTTTCACTACAAAAACTAAAACTGAACCAAGTAAGATCTAAGCTAGTAAAAAATTCACAAGGCAGTTTCTGAACATGCAAATACTTCATTGTGATTCATGTAATTAGTCATTGGAGCCTCCACCTGTTTCATATGTGCTCACACCAGCCTTTAGCTTTGAGCCCAACTATTGGAAATAACACACACAATTTTAATGATGTGAATTTTTTGTTGTTGAGGGTCGAGGTAACTGTGTTTCCATTTTATTACATTCACGAGAAAAAAAAAACAGCAGATCTTTGAAAGGGCAGCTGTCTCTGCAATTCCATTCGCCCTGCGCTCTAACCTCTTATGTTCATGTTGATAGCATTGGAGCTCTTGAGTAACAAAACAGCTGCTCACTGATACCAGAGCTCAATCTTTCTGTCCTCACCCAAGAGAAATTGGTGGACAAAGCAAAAAAGAAAAAAAAAAAACAAGCAAAGTTAATAAAATAAAAAAAACATTTATATAATTGTTGGAAATAAAGTTTACATATCGTACAGTTCTGTCATCAATGCTTCCTATTATAGTCATCAAAGCCATGGATTTCCTGTAAATTATATAAGGGATAATGCGCTACTAAAAGTGTAATATAAGGATATTATGCAACGGGGGAGCTCAATGTTTTTAAACATTGGATTGCACGTATGCAAAGGTCTGAGCGACCAGCTGTTTCAAACTTCTGTTCGGTACCGGTCTTTTAAACAGCTGATTGCACACACCTTTACTGCATATGTGCAATCAGCTGTTTAAAAAAAGCTAATTGCGGTGCTGCTGAGAAGGGGTGTGTGTCAGGGGCCCCCGCACTTTAACACTGGTCTTGGTTTTATCATACACAAGAATTTATCACATGTAATATAAGCAATGATTTAATTATATTGGAGAAGGCGGAGAAGGGAGGAAGAGAAGCAGGAGATTTTTTTAAACGATTAATATATATGCCATTTGTATAGTGCAATACAGGGTTGCCAGATTTTTTTTTCTCCCCGGCGGGAGGGGGGCAGGCTGTGATGTCACGGTGAACAGGTGGAGGTGAGATTAGAGGTGTGTTTGCAGCTGGGGGGAGGGATTAGGGACATAACTAGTTGGGGAGTGGGCGTTCTAGGGGCGTGGCTGTCAGGGCCGGAATTTCGTCCCTGACTGTGGGACTCGGGATTTTGTCCCTGCAGTCGGGACAATCCCACCCAAATCGGGATGTCTGGCAGCCATGGTGCAGGACATAAAGCTTTAGGGCTAGGCCATACTACAGCACACGGCAAGGCAAATGAAACACGCATAAGCAATGAAGTGCGTTTGCACAGCAATTTTTGTTATAATACGAAACTGGAGCACATGTGGCTCGCAAAAAATGGTGATCACATCGCACAGTGTGGCCACTGACATTGTGATACACTGGCATGTGATTCTCATGCACTAACGGATCACTAAACGTTGCAAGCACGTGATGAATGTGGTAGTGTGGCCATTGCGCAGGTTTTCCATAGTGCCTACTAGGCGCCACGTTCATTTGTGCAGAGACTGTGCGTGTTCCGTATTGGGAAGATGGAAATGCGCAGTCTCTGTACCCTATAAAGTTTAAAAATTCTACACTGAGATTTTTGACTTTTCGACATCCAATTTCCGCCCGGAAAATTTCACCAGATCTGCGAATTTTTCAAACGACAGTTCTGCCTCGACACCACGTTCGGTTCGAAAGGACTCATCAGTAATCTTATGTATTATATCCTTATAAACAGTCTTTAGCTATGTCTTCTGTGTGAAATGACAATCGCTGGTGTGTTAAAGGCAAAGTACCCCTTCCTTAAATTAGAGATGGGTGTAATTTCAGAAAGAAATGGGTAGTAGCCAAAATTACCAGTTACAATGACATTTTACCATCATCGAACCAAAGATTTCTTGTTAGTTAAATTGGCAACATTTTGTCAAAAAAGTTTGCAAACAAAAATGTATTGTTAAAAAAAGGGGGTGCGTTATTCACTATGTAGTGCTTAACTGTGTCATCATTTATAAACAATGCTTAGCTGTTATATCATCAGTGTCACATGATTCCCCGATACTGACTAATAGAAAATAAGATGCCCCCTACATTTAAATTAACCTTGAGGTTCCATGACCTGTATAAAAGTGCAAAGATTCAACGTGGACTTTAACCGCACGGAATGGCATTTCCTGTACCCCCCCCCCTCGCAAATCAGCTGTTTAGGAATCATAATGTGTGACACTTCATAGAGTCCTAATGTGCAGTTACATCAGATGTTTGGTTTAGATGCCACCAGTTTGATGTTAATATCAGGATGTGAGTAAATGTACAATAGTCTGTGGCTGGTTCTCAAGATGACTGATCAATACTTACAGGCTTCATATTGTAATTACTGTTAGTTCTGAGCAGTATAAGGAAATGAGATCCAACTGGTTTCATAGGTGGTGCCATATAACACATACGGTATCACATCTTCCTCCCAGTAGCAGGCAGTATATAAAAGGGAACGATGGCCGTTTACCACAATACTAGTCTGAACAAATAACCACATCAATGTACATTTATCCATAAGTGAATATGATATAATTTCAAAGTGAACAATATCTAAAAATCTGTCCCAAATACCCACCCTGAAATGGTATTTACCTTATGTTAACCACAAGGTTTGGTGTTGTACACAGAGGTGAAGTGTGGTTGGGGAGAGCCATAGTTCAACAACAGCTGACAGAGCTAGTGTGTAAGTATCTACAGAGCAGCACTAACTTACCATAAATGGTCATAGGCTGCCAAAAGCCTTTCTGCAAACAGCAAGGGTTTCCACATTCACTATTAAAATGTTGTGTGGGTCTGAGACCGGCATGCTTTGGCTTTCTAGCTCCAGTAGCAATCTCCAGAAAAGGCTTGCTTGGAAATCTGGAGGATGGATTCTACTCGGAGCACCAGAGCCATTGTTTGCAGCTCACAGCTCCAACCTATTCCCTGCCATTTGTTTCTCTTTTAATCTGGTTATCAAATGACGATAAAGGTCTGTACTGGAAATAAACTTATTTCCCTTTTCCAAAAACCTGTTTTAGGCTATAGCAGATATTTGAGGGTTGCCAGTAAATTTGAAAAGACCTCAGATGCCTGTCAGCTTTCCATTGGCTCACACGTTAAGGTGCAAGATGTCCTTCCACTGGATCAACTGGATTGGAAGATTCTCACCAGCACCTAATTAGCCTACAACACGGTCTCAAAATTACATTGATTTGATGTTTGATCGTCCCATCAATCATAATGTCCATCGAATCGCTCAATGTTTCCTGGACACATCATTATTAAGGGCTTGACGTTGATTGATAAATGATCATTCCAGGTGTTTGTTGGAACATCAGGGAGTAATGTTTGGTCAGCGTACATCTTCGTGGTATTAATCCACAGTTCACATATTGCGTAACTTCTTTAAAATCCTAAAATAATTCTTTCATTTCTCTAGAAATAAAGAGTTTCCATTCAAAAGAAACCTGGTTGTGTTTGAGGTAAGGAGCAGAGGAGTGCCTGGAATTTATGGGTAATTGTCTTATCTCTGCTAACTGCAGTGTTGATAACCTGCTATCTCTTCCTTGTCTCTCACCATCCTTGTTCCTCTGTACTCTGGAATGTTGGTGCTGATCCTTCCTTTGGCTTTTAAACCTCTCATTCCCTCTCAGTTACAAACAATTTTGGTTTCTCATAAGCCGTCAATATTGTAATTTTTAGTTATCATCATCTTGGACGATTCAACCCCTCTAGCCATAGAAGAATATGTTATTAATTTGCGTTTCCATGACTTGTTTGATAAAATAATCGACTGACAATAAAAAAACAAATAGCCAAACCACAAGGTTCGATTGATTCTATGCTTAGAATGTGCTTAGAATGTGTTTGGAAGACTGGGTTATCTGTGCATAAAGGGAGAATTCTAACAACTGGTCAGCCAAACTCCGCAAACTAACTAAAGCAGTATTTCTGTCCAAGTAAAATCTCTCCAAGAGTCCATATACTGTAGGTTAGAATTACTTTATATTACCAACTCCCTAACTTTTTTCTCCTTTGGCTAGACATTCAAAGGTCAATAATTTGGGCCAATGGCCACCAATTTGGTTCATTAGACTGTATCCAGAAACTCCAACCTAGCTTATCACTCTTAACTGTTTGGTCTATCGAAGTGATTAGACATGTCTGTGAAACACGCAGTTGGGCAATAGGACAGATGGAACAGCCAATTGGTAATCTGGTAATTTGTCCATTAGGAATATCAGGTCATAGTATTATCAGGTTGTTCAGCGATTGCCATTTGGAATCAGTGCCCCTTCATGTTGGATTTTTTTTTTTGTCCTTTGGATCAACTGTTAGGTAGGGTACGGGTAGGCTAAAAAGGTTGGACTAAATGGGCGTTTTTCTTTATTCAACCTCCAATACTATGTTACTATGTAACTGTTAGACAGACATTATGGGTAGGGATGTAAAGGTTGGACTACATGGACAAATGTCTTTATACAACCTCCAATACTATGTTACTATGTAACTGTTAGACTGACATTATGGGTAGGGTATAAAGGTTGTACTAGATGGTCGTATATCTTTATACAACCTTCAATATCATGTTACTATTTAACTGTTAGACTGACATTATGGGTAGGGTATAAAGGTAGGACTAGATGGTCGTATATCTTTATACAACCTCCAATACTATGTTACTATGTAACTGTTATACAGACATTATGGGTAGGGTATAAAGGTTGGACTAGATGGACATACAGTATGTCTTTATACAACCTCCAATACTATGTTACTATGTAACTGTTAGACAGACATTATGGGTAGGGTATAAAGGTTGCACTAGATGGAAATATGTCTTTATGCAATCTCCAATACTATGTTACTATGTAACTGTTAGACAGACATTATGGGTAGGGATAAAAAGGTTAGACTAGATGGATGTATGTCTTTATACAACCTCCAATACTATGTTACTATGTAACTGTTATACAGACATGATGGGTAGGGTATAAATGTTGGACTAGATGGATGTATGTCTTTATACAACCTCCAATACTATGTTAATATGTAACTGTTATACAGACATTATGGGTAGGGTATAAAGGTTGGACTAGATGGACGTATGTCTTTATACAACCTCCAATACTATGTTACTATGTAACTGTTATACAGACATTATGGGTAGGGTATAAAGGTTGGACTAGATAGACGTATGTCTTTATACAACCTCCAATATCATGTTACTATGTAACTGTTAGACTGACATTATGGGTAGGGTATAAAGGTTGGACTAGATGGTCGTATATCTTTATACAACCTCCAATATCATGTTACTATGTAACTGTTAGACAGGCATTATAGGTAGGGTATAAAAGTTGGACTAGAAGGACATTTTCATTTATTCAATTTATTATATAACCATATTATGTAATATGTAACCATGTATGCCTAGCTTTATTGTGTACTACCTATAACTACACATAATAACAATTATACATACATCCATTGTGTATAAGACACTTCTATTCCATTTGTCCCTATTCCCATGGAATTGTGGGAATTCTACAAGCCGTCATTTAATAGAAGCTAAAGTTTTGCTCTGTTTTTGCTGATAATTCCTTCAAACAGCCCTAACATGCTTTGTACTGTGAACTATCCACTGTTACATAACAGGCTGACTGGGGACTGGTTATACAGAGCAATAACCGATTATAATGGCAGCGAGTCCATAAACCTGACCTTTCCTGTATCTTTATTTTAAGGGATACAATCACACAGTAACATCACCCTTCCTTTTTTTAATGGCCATTATGGCTTAGCTATTTTTAACGTCTAAGGAGAAGATACAATCATTTTCCCTATCACATCTTACCTGCACTCGTTCTTTGTGACTGTTACTACGTCGTGTGAATGTAAGTGGTAATTTGCGATCTTTTCCATGGCTTTAAATCCACAATTGAAAAGGGTTTAATTTCCGTGCAAAAACCATTGCTAAATTTATTGCATCGCTTGCACTGTGCTATTTACAATGCAAAATGAGTACATAACCCGCTCTAAACTAATATTACATGGGGTAGCGTGGGTTTTGCACTTATTTTTTCTGTTAGCACAGGATACTACATCTCCCTGTAACGAGTTAAACTTGGTCATTATACAGATCGGTGTTTTCTCTTTGAAGTGATATTTAGTGTAAAGTTCATGGCTACTGCAGAGGATAAAGATATCAGAAATATGTTCAGTTATGGAATAAAGAATAGTAACAATGTTACTGCGCCTTGATCTGTTATTATTATAACAGATACTCACCTAGACCATGCTCCTGCCATCCATGCCATCTGTAGTACCCAGGCTGATGACCTAAACAGCACTGTCCTTGGGTTCACTTCCTAACTCTACATTAACTAAAGTTTCCTTCTGTTCCCTATGTGACTTCCTTCAGAGCTCGTCTCCTCATTGACCGGCGGACTTCAGGATTGGAGCACCGAAGGAAACTTTAGGTGAGTAAATCCAATAGTGGAGTGTGGTTTTGTTGAGTGTAGTTGTCCTTTAAGTTATACAGCAAAGAAATTCCTTTTGTATCACAGAAATGTGCGAACAGTTTATTATTTAAATGAAAAAGGAGAATATTAAACTTAAATAACGTGGTGGTCTTTGCCTTAGTGTGGTTTAATGAGTATGTCAACCCATCAAAAGTACCATTCTTTTCCCATCTGTAGAGATCAGACCACACACACCCTGTGCCCCAGCCAAGCCAACATCAATCATTGGAATGACTGACAGTGGTTTCCAAAGCCTGCCTCCTGCACATGCAGCTCGTGGATCTAGAACAAGGGGTAGAGAGGTGCGGATACAGCAGTGGTCCAGTCTTATCCATAGGCAAAGTTGGACCTGCCCTTTTTTTTCAACAAAAAAGCATTTTTAAGTTGTGATTTAATAATAAATGGGTTCCAGGGTATTTACCCGTTTTTTACCCGTTTTTTTACCAGTTTTCATTTTATCTGGACGAGCATGTCCCTTTAAGAAATGCTCTTACCAGCTTTGATATTTGTCTAGCGTTGCCATAAGTTTTTTCACATAGACCACCCTTAAGAATTTTTTGATCCTCAAACTTCAGTCCGTACTTTCTTTGTGCACACGGGGCGTGTAACTGTCTAGTACTTTTACTTTCATTCTCAACCTTGTAACTTTTTTTACTTAATGTTCGGACCATTTTACTTAAAGGGACAAGGAACCAACTATGGCATTTTCTTGCTTACTTTGCACGTATTGATCTTTGTTATCTCTCCTGTGCGGCTGTTTAAAAGGCTCTATCATCAAAGTATAAATGTCGTGTTTGCGTATAAATGCCATGTGCAATGTTTAGTAGAGGTGGAATTCTCTCGGAAAAAGGTAATGGACAGAAGGCTACGTGTTGAAAATAATCAAGGTAAATGGCAAAGCAAATACAGTTATTACAGTACAGCATAATATTATACATCATATATTATACATAAATACATAATAATAATATTATGTGCATTTTAAACAATGCAATTTTGTCATTGGCACTGCAAAGGGTATAGGGACCATTGACAAAAAAAAACAGGTGTGAGATCTCAGCTTTGTGGGTGGGGTGCTAATGTTTTTTGTACAGTGATCTCCATATGCCAACAATAATGGCTGATTGGGCTGCAGCTATTTTTTTTTGCAGCCTTTCAGAGGTTGCATATCATGAGACTCACAAATTAATGGAATTGGATTAGCCACTTAAGGTTCGTACACACGTGAGATCGCGGTTGCTGACACACGATGCTCGATGTGTAGGAACGGCCGATGTGTACGAACAGCCCGTGTATGGGCACTTTATTGGATCCCCAAACGAGCAGCCGTTTTAGCCGATAAAGTGCCCATACACGGGCCGATTATCGCCCGAAATGGCCGTTCGTACACATCCCGCGATTGCACGTGTGTACGAACCTTTAGGTTGGGCACTGACTGATTGTACAGCATATTGGTCAGTCGGGCCAAAAAATTTGATAGAGTATTTGCAGGCAGCTGCGGTGATCTTGGTCACATGGTCGGAAAAATGAGGCTGATCGTAATTTGGCCCGGCCAAATGCTAGCTAGTGGCAAACAGCCGGCTGGGATGACAAATTTGCTGATGTGTTCCCAGCCTTACAGAACCAAATGATATAGAAATGATAAAATGGAAACAATAGCAGGATTAAAGGACAACTATAATGCTCAAACCACTTTCTCACACTTCCTCCTAAAACTATATTTGATGTTGAGGTTGAGTATCCCCCCTCCCTCTTTTAACCGACTCCTCCTTTTCTCAGAACTGCCTTTTTTAAAACTGAGCATGCTCAGTAATCTTTATCATCTGTCATTGAGAGAGTTAATTCCCCAACTGTCACCCATCCAGTTACAGTTACACACTTCCACTTACAGAAAAATTCAGTACTTGCACACGGCAGATGATAAGGTACTTGATTGACAGCTAAATCAATTTATACTTCAGATTAAATATCCAAAGAAATAGGTGTCAGGTCAACAAAAAATTTCACAGTGATAGTTGGGATGAATTATTATTTTCAGTAATGGGCAATTTAAAAAAAACTATTTTTCCAGTGTACATGTCCTTTAAGGTGATATTTTCAGTGCTGCATATTGGCAATAAATTTAATTGCTATGTTCTGCTTTCCACACAGTGGTTTCCAACCCATCACTAATGCTCAAGGTGACAATATCGCATTATGATAAAGAAAAAACTAGGGCAAGTAATACAATATGAGAGGTAACAAATGTAGGATGCTAAAATAATGCTAATTTATGAAAACCAAATAGGAATTATTTTAATATATTATTATTTATGGGGATGGTCCACCATTGCTTTCTGCTCACAATGAGTTTAACCAGGGAAGATCACAGGTTGCACAGTGACCACTTGGAAACGTAGCCTCTGACTTTGTTTAAAGATAAGGCTTTAAGTTACATGTGGAAATTCCTCATATGCGGTCACCCTGAAAAGTAGGAAATAATGAGATAATTGTACCTGTTTAATTCTATAATGTCTATCTGCAAGAAAACATGGTCTAGGGACAAATATTAAGGTAAAGGATCATGTAAAGGTCACATGGTTTGACAGAACTGTAATGGCGATATGCCTTTAAGGAATATGGTTAATTATTGTAGTGTAGGGGAATATAATTGATTGCTACTTACTTGTTAACACAACTACCGATGCCAGAGTGGGTCACTATCTCCCAAAGGAAAACTAGTTGCAAAGATAAGTTAACAGAGCTAGTGATGCCAGAGTGGATCTCTATCTTGCAAAGGGAAAACTAGTTGCAAAGGAAAAACTAGTTGCAAAGGAAAAACTAGTTGCAAAGGAAAAACTAGTTGCAAAGAAAAGTTAACAGAGCTAGTGATGCCAGAGTGGGTCTCTATCTTGCAAAGGGAAAACTAGTTGCAAAGGAAAAACTAGTTGCAAAGGAAAAACTAGTTGCAAAGGAAAAACTAGTTGCAAAGAAAAGTTAACAGAGCTAGTGATGCCAGAGTGGGTCTCTATCTTGTAAAGGGAAAACTAGTTAGGTAATCGGGCTAAAATATCGACCCGTGGGAACTATTCCTTTAAATAATATAAGCTAGAAAAAAAGTCTTCAATCAATCATACACGAAAAGTGCATTGTAACATTTTTCTGACGACACACAGTCTAAATTTAAGGGGGAATAAAAAAATTTAACTTTTCAAGGTAAAGAAATTTGAGAGGTAAAATACGATGTGGGTGCAATATGGCAATTACACATTTATAATTTTGGAAGAATTGTTGTATTTTCTTCACAAAGATTTAATTATATGCTGACTGGTTATAAGCAAACCACATGGACAAATGCAAAAGGAGTAAACCGACCAATGGAGAAGCCTGTACATTTGTTTAACAGCTAATTATAGGTCGGCAAAGTTAATTGTTGAAATTCTAATGTGTCAGTAACTCGGCTCTAATGTGATGGCAAAGTCCATATAGCAATGCTGAGTGTGTGAACTTGGGCTCATGTGTACACACAGGATACAGGCTCATTCATTAGAGCTTACATACATGATACAGACTCATTCATTAGAGCTTACATACATGATACAGGCTCATTCATTAGAGCTTACATACAGGATACAGGCTCATTTATTAGAACTTAAAGAAGAGGATACAGGCTCACTTATTAGAACTAACATACAGGATACAGGCTAACTTATTAGAACTAACATACAGGATACAGGGCTAACTATTAGAAACAAATACAGGATACAGGCTCATTATTAGAACTAACATACAGGATACAGGCTCACTTATTAGAACTAATACAGGATACTGGCTCACTTATTGGAACTAACATACAGGATACAGGCTAACTTATTAGAACTAACATACAGGATACAGGCTCACTTATTAGAACTTACATACAGGATACAGGCTCACTTATTAGAAAATAACATACAGGATACAGGCTCACTTATGGAGACTTACATACAGGATACAGGCTCACTTATTAGAACTTACATACAGGATACAGGCTAACTTATTAGAAAACAACATACAGGATACAGGCTCACTTATTGAACTACATACGGATACAGGCACTTATTAGAATTCATAAAGGTAAGGTAATTTATTAGAACACATAAGGATACAGGCTCACTTATTAGAACTAACTACAGGATACAGGCTCACTATTGAGAAACACTACAGGATACAGGCTAATATGGAACTTACAAACAGGGCACAGGTCATTTATTAGAACTAACATACAGGATACAGGCTCACTTATTAGAACTTACATACAGGATACAGGCTCACTTATTGGAACTAACATACAGGATACAGGCTCACTTATTAGAACTAACATACAGGATACAGGCTCACTTATTAGAACTTAACAACAGGCACAGGTTCATTTTATTAGACTTTCATACGATACAGGCTCATTATTAGAACCTAACATACTGATACAGGCTCACTATTAGAACTACCACACAGGATACAGGCTCACTTATTGGAACTAACATACAGGATACAGGCTCACTTATTAGAACTAACATACAGGATACAGGCTCACTTATTGGAACTAACATACAGGATACAGGCTCACTTATTAGAACTAACATACAGGATACAGGCTCACTTATTAGAACTTACATACAGGATACAGGCTAATTTATTAGAACTAACATAAAGGATACAGGCTCACTTATTAGAACGTACATACAGGATACAGGCTCACTTATTGGAACTAACATACAGGATACAGGCTCACTTATTAGAACTTACATACAGGACACAGGTTCATTTATTAGAACTTACATACAGGATACAGGCTCATTTATTAGAACTAACATACATGATACAGGCTCACTTATTAGAACTAGCATACAGGATACAAGCTCATTTATTAGAACTTACAGAACAGGATACAGGCTCATTTATTAGAACTAACATACAGGATACAGGCTCACTTATTAAAACTAACATACAAGATACAGGCTCATTTATTAGAACTTACAGAACAAGATATAGGCTCATTTATTAGAACTAACATACAGGATACAGGCTAATTTATTAGAACTAACATACAGGATACAGGCTCACTTATTAGAACTAAAATACAAGGTACAGGCTCACTTATTAGAATTTACATACAGGATACAGGCTCACTTATCAGAACATACATACAAGGTACTGGCTCAATTATTAGCATTTACATACAGGATACAGGCTCCCAGGGGAGGTAAATATAATTGTCCTTAAATTGCCCACTCTGTTAATGTGAGAGGGGTAGGTTTATAGTTGTCCTTATGTTTTTCCAGGGGCCCCATTAGAACCTGGGACTGTTGTGGAGGGCCACACTAAGGTTTACTAGGATGAGAAATATACTAATGCAATAACCGACTACTTTCTGGTTTCTCCCCTTCTTCCACATCCATGTTTTCCAATGTTAGAGATGGGAGAATTGTCAGTGACAATGACTGTGGGAGGAGCAAGAGTCAGTTACTGCATGTATATAATTCTCCTTTAATATTATTTTCTTTTTTTATGTACAGGTCTAAAAGCAACAATCTGGTTAGGGGCAGCCAATAGGCTGAATGTGGCCCCCACTCGGGTCTGTTTAATTCAGTCTTTCCTATTATGTAACTATTTAACCCTTTACAAACACGTCCCAGTTTTAGTGCTGATTTCAGTTATCGGGCTGTTTGCTCTTTGTGTGGGATTCACAGGATCCAGGATATTATTTTATGTTTACTGTCCCACATCTGCAGCTGAATTTCTATTGATTCTCTAACAGGACAAGGAAAATTTCTTTTAAACGGATGGAAGATAAAAATGCAGCTGTGGAGCTATTTGGGAACTTACAGCTGCGATTCATTCATTTTCTTCCTGATTAGAAACCATTAACGGTTTAAAGAAGAACTAAAGGGGCATTTACATTTCTGCTTCTCTACTCCTTTAAAGGAGAACTAAACCAAAAATGTTACACTCCATAAACATCGATAAATTGTAAATTTCCACTCCAGTAAATGACATTTAAGTAAATGTAATCCCGTGAAGAAATGGATAAGATAATGTGTACATGCCATACATCCCACCCTGCCGAACCTGGCTTCCAGGCAGGGTGGGGAGAAGGAGCTGTGGCCGAGTGACGTGATGTCACTGACGTCACTAAAGGGGTGGGGTGGAGGCAGAGTCAGGGGAGGAATACATTATATGACGTAAATTACGTCACGCTAGAGGCGTGGCTAGGGGCATGTGACGTAATTTACGTTACAAAGGAGGCGTTCCAGAGGCGGACTCTCAGGTAGGTTCGGGTCGCGGGAGTTTGGGGTGGTCTCGCGGGTGTGCGGGAGACCACCCCAAAATCAGGGAGACTCCCGAGACGGGTGGGATACCTAACATGCCTTCTGACTTTAGTCACATGGTCCTTCAGTAATTTAGATTTGGGCATATGCAAAGAACATAATGGTCAGTGACCACACTGTGTGATACTGGAAAATAAAACAACATCCCCATGTTTAGTAAGGTAAGTTTCCCAGCACAAATATCAAAATATAAAGGTGCTCTGCTTACTAAACCAGTGCTATTCTGAAGCTTTAGTTGCCCTTTTAGGGCAAATGCATTTATTAAGGTCCTTATGGTTCTTTTTCCCAGGATGCACCATTTCCTTGGACAGTGATTTCTACTGATTGGCTGTTGGGTGGGTCAGACATGCTCAGATCTCTACTGAGCAACTAAATCAACCCAGGGACTGAGCCCATAACGGACACTAATAGGGGTCCTGCAAACAGGAAGTTAGTATTTTGGAACCATTTATTTATATACAGAGAGATCACTGGATGGGCAGATTATGGTCATTGGAATGAGAATTTACTTCCTTTTTTCTTTAACGCATAAGTATTCATATTGGATTTTCCCTTTAAAAACTGCTAGCCACAGTAGGTACAGCAACAATTTTGCCTATAACGAGACAATTTTGAAAGCATTGTGGGACAATAAAATGTGTAATAATAAATAGGCATAGACACTTAGTTTGACTTTCTTCTGTTCTACGTGTCAGACACACGTTCCGGTTGGGGGGAACAGTACATGTGTTTGAGGCTTTAAACGATACCATTTGCATAAAGCCATCTGCCCAGTGCCACGTTCCGGCACAGAACTGGCCATATAGTTTTATTGAGCGTGAATACTGTTTATATAAACATGCAGTAAAACCAAGTGTTTTCAGTGTCTTTTTATCGAGCTTTATTACAAAACAGGGTGGCACACGGTAAAAGCAAAATGATTTTAACCCCCAAAGGAAACTTATGATAATTTCTTCATAAAGGCAGCACAAAGCTAACTGGCTTTCTAAAAAAAAAAAAAAAGGCAAAATGACAATACAATAAAGACAATTTCCACCATGTGTAAAACAGGATTTATTTGCTTATTTAATTTGCAATTTTTACCCCTCCTCTAAAAGTACACAATATACCCAGCCCACGCTTTCCCCCTTTTACCTTATGCCCCACCTGCCTAACCCACCCCTGGGATGACTAATATCATGTATCAAACTGAGCATGCCCAAACCAGTGGTAAAGAGAATAGATAAGGAGGTACCTGCAAGACCTGCTGTAAAGAACAATTTTACTGACCTCACACAGATGTATCTTTGGCTAGGAATCACTATAATGATAGTAACAGTAAAAACCTCTCTTGCCATTTTTTAGGTAAATCTAGTCCTTAAAAGAATGAAAGCAAACGTTTGATTCATTGTTATAGGATACTGGACATTATATACTAAAGTGCGCAATTCCCTATATTATGGGATCGTAACAGATAAGAAACAGTTTATGGTACATGTATCTCCTCTATAGCCATCTCTACCTCCCCTATCATGTGGTTACCTTCCCCTTTAAAAAGTGAAATCTACAAATCAGTAGGTATGTATTTATCAGTATCCCTTTAATTGCACACCTCCTCTCTTCCTTGTAAAATAGACACACGTATATTCTGAATTATAGGACATACACTGCTTATAGCATATCATGATTTTCCTACACAGAGATGAATAAAATAAGTAAAATCGATATATCACTTCCTTACCTAACATCTGAAGTACCTAATTGGACATTTAACCTTTAAGTGAGTGTGCCTTTTAAATTGCATAGTTATTGCTATATGGAGGAGGAATACAATTACTTAATATTAAGTACCACTCAACTGCCTGAACATAGCAGAGAGCTAGGCAATATATAATCATCAATAACATCCAATAGTCCAGCAATTAAGGGATAATAAGAACTTCATTCATTTTGGACACATTATTTTGATAGTGATATTAAAGGTTAAATGAACCCTACCCAAAATAATCCTAGCTATGCAATGTTTAATACGATAAAACAAGAGTCTATTAAATGTCTCAAAAAACCATCAAATGCACTGACTGGTTGAACAGAAAAATCCACTGTGTACCCATAGTACACTGTACCACAATCTTACAGACTCTGTCATCTTTGAAAGGTGCGGCGGCAGACAGTTACGAGCGTTCTTCCTATATAATGTATATATAAAGTATAAGGAGAATGCTCATGACTGACATACACCTAAAGATCACGTCCGGCACCCCATACTTTAATACAGGGAGCAAACTGGGACAGAGGGAAATTTTCCCTTCGAAACAAGCGGTTCTGATGCAGTCACCGATCTTTCATTGGCATAAGGAATGCTTGTGCACACATTAGCGATAAAGGGCCAATCTTGGCTGAACTGGCGTGATTGGCCCTTTATCGTTAATGTGTGTACCCAGCTCATACTAGTTCATTTTCTATTTTGTATTTTTTTATTTTAGTTAGATTACTCCATCCATAAGCAACCATACTGTGTCATGTTTCACTGAGTAATAGATCGATGGGATCAAAGAGTTCTTAGTACAAGAGAATTGATAACTCAACACTTGGGAAGTGACAATTACACTGTTAAGGGTCCTACATGACCCAATCTGTCTAGTGGATCTTCCTCCTTAGCTAAAACCTCTTATCTCCCGACTCTCCTTGTCTGGTTAAAAATAATAAAAGATTAAAGGAGAAGTACATAGTCTGGGCTCTTCAGGACAATGATCTCCTCCATTCAAGTCTAGAGTGTGGGCCAGTTACGGTCCTGACTATCGGATGCAGCCAACCAGTCATAAGCCTCAAATGGTCGGTCAGGAAGAAGGATTGTAACATGTGTACCCATGAAACATGATGGATAAGGCTGTATTATTTTGTAATGGAAATGTAGCATTTAGGCCAACACTGGTTTGAACTCCCTGGATTCTGATGGCACAACTTGCTCAAAACCACAGGATAGGATCATATTGGAAACCATTGCAGAGCCAATAGTTGGTCACTTGCTATCTCACTATTGCCACATTAGGCTGGAGTATCTTGTTTTATTTCCAGGAAAACTTGACACAGATAGACACCCAAAACATGTCCGCCATATAAATATGAACATTGCCACTTTATATATTACATGGGTGACTGAACAAATAAATATCGTTACTTATTCACAGAATGCAGCCAATGGCGTTTATGCACTTTTCTCCCTGCTGATTGTTTGGTTCTGTCCTCCCTTGATAATGTCCCAAATGGCTACAAATGATAAGTACAAAGGGGCTTCACACTATAAGGGAGTTTCCTCACATCAGCCTAAAAGGGAGGGGGGCTTCTGAAACTGTCTGGACTCAACCCAAGAAATAGAACATCCTTTCAACCTTCTCAATACAGTGCAGGACTAGGGTCATATTTATCAAACAATTCTCTGAAGCAGAGGAAATAGAGAACGCAAAGAAAAAAACAGAGACGTGGAATATAAAGGACACACCCAAGCAGTTTATACAATAGTAAATATCCTTTAATTGATCAAATGGGATTGACAAGTAAAATTCAGAGAAAATAGTTAAAAACACAACCGAAACCCCACATAACCTGTATAAATATATCTTTAATGGTATAGCGTTACATCCATACATACCCACATGTTAATTATATATACACAGCATAGTCATCATTGAAATATAACGCCGGTGGATGGATTGATATGTTGTGGATCCCAAACTATTAGGCCAAGGCCCTCACGAGGACACAAGGAATAACGCGCAACTGCAATATCTCATGACCGTGCGTGCTTCCAGTAACTCAATCAGAGCGCATGCGATACGTGCCAAAAACGCTGCATGTAGTGGGGCTGCTCCCATAGTGTAACAGGTCAGCGCAATCGCTAGTGGGGCCAAGACCTCACTCTATCACCCTTGAGCAATGTGAGGCTTCATGAATTACTATCTAGTAAAGAATACACATATATACACATATACTGATACTAGAGTAATGCTAATTAGCCACAATAAATTAGGCAGTCATGTATAACTAGTGGCAGAACACAGACTTACCATATGGGTCACACCAGCATACCTTGCCAATAACAGGGAAAGACAGGGAGGGTGCTTATTAAAGAAACTGAGACAACCGCGATTCCCTTTAAGGCTTTAATTCTTCTTTAAAGGGCAGGTCCATCTCCAATGCTAAAACTTACTCACCTACCCACGGTCCTGGAAGCTTCTTAGTTACCTCTCTTAACGGGTCTTCTGCATACTTGCCTCAAGCTGCAGAGGAGGTGCAACGGTTCTCATCAGTAAAACTTACTAACTGCTTAAACTTACTAACCTAAAACTTACTAAAGCTAAAACTTACTAACCTAAAACTTACTAACTTAAAACTTACTAACGCTAAAACTTACTAACCTAAAACTTACTAACGCTAAAACTTACTAACCTAAAACTTACTAACGCTAAAACTTACTAACTTAAAACTTACTAACGCTAAAACTTACTAACCTAAAACTTACTAACGCTAAAACTTACTAACTTAAAACTTACTAACGCTAAAACTTACTAACTTAAAACTTACTAACGCTAAAACTTACTAACTTAAAATTTACTAACCTAAAACTTACTAACGCTAAAACTTACTAACCTAAAACTTACTAACCTAAAACTTACTAACGCTAAAACTTACTGAGCTAAAACTTACTAACCTAAAACTTACTAACGCTAAAACTTACTTACTTAAAACTTACTGAGGGCAACAACTTACTAACCTAAAACTTACTAACGCTAAAACTTACTTACTTAAAACTTACTGACCTAAAACTTACTAACTTTAAACTTACTAACCTAAAACTTACTAACGCTAAAACTTACTAACCTAAAACTTACTTACTTAAAACTTACTGACCTAAAACTTACTAACTTTAAACTTACTAACGCTAAAACTTACTAACGCTAAAACTTACTCACCTAAAACTTACTAACGCTAAAACTTACTTACTTAAAACTTACTACCTTTAAACTTACTAACCTAAAACTTACTAACGCTTAAAACTACACCTAAAACTTACTAACTAAAACTTACAACCTAAAACTTACTAACCTAAAATACTAACGCCTAAAACTTAGAGACCGAAAACGGAACTGAACTGAAAACTTACTAACGCTAAAACTTACTAACTTAAAACTTACTAACGCTAAAACTTACTAATGCTAAAACTTACTAACCTAAAACTTACCAACCTAAAACTTACTAATGCTAAAAGTTACTTACCTACCCACGGTCCTGGAAGCTTCCTGTTTTGCCATTCCGTGAAGTATTTTCGAATATTTTCGACATTTCTAGAAACCGAAAATAGTTCTGTGCTTCCGTAGGTTCCAACCGATTTATTAAGCGCAACATAAACACAATCAATTACATTGAACAGCCAACAGTAACAGTATATCTGCACACATAACAACAATGTAAAGGATGTTAAAGCAACAGGTCTTTATACATTCCTCAATATTAGTCACTGCTTAAAATATTTCACTTTCCTCTGCTTTAAATCAAACAGGACATAAATACCGTCTGAGTAACACCTGTATGTTCAAGCACATATTACCACCAAGTAATGGCAATGTAGACTCAAAATATAGGAGGAAGGAAGAATATGTCATATTGCATAACAACGTCAAAGTCAAAACAATAGCATTATCTATGTAAGTAAAAAAAAAAACAATAGTTCTTAATGAACAGTGTCAGCTGAAGGAAGCAATGTGGCAACTCCCATTAATGTGTATATCAATACAGATAAGCAGTTCCTTGGCCTAATATGATATTTCCTCATAAACTATAGCTTGAATGGAAAAGCAGGGGCGGCATAACAAAGACAATATAGGGTTGATGTAATACAAGGATAACATAAATGCCTGAGCTATTGATTAACAGCAACCAATCAAATGGTAGCTTTTTACTGGGTTACTGCAGTAAGATACATTCTGATTGGTTAATAGCCTGGGAAAACTTTTGCATCTCCTATTACATAAGCCTGTATCAGGGCGATGCACCGAGAGTCGCTATTGGCAAACCAGTGCAAACTCGCCGGGTCTCGGTGCATCGTTAAGTGGCAGTATCTATTTCGGCACTTTTAACTCCAGCTATTCACACAACCACCGCAACGAAAGCGTTTAAGTCATGCTAACCAATATAACATCGGTTAGCATGACTTAAACTCCAGAACAGACCTGTTGGTGCATCGCACCGTATATGCTGTCAGTTTTACAGTTACACTTATTGTCACTGACATTTGCTGGAAACAAAGCATCATGGTCTCTGGAAAGGGGAACAACCCACAAATGAATACTAACACAGTAAAGTATTTTTTTATGATAAATTTAAGGACAGAATAACTAAGTAGCACTAAGTAGCGAGCGCTCGGTTGGGACAAATAGTCCCTTCGTGTGTACCCAGCCTTATATTCCTGGACGTGCCCTGCGTTAACTTCTCCACAAACCCCCAACGAATACTGCCTCTCTCTTGCAGCTCACTATCTAAACTTTTGTTCTACCTTTCTGAGCACCAGCACAAATAATGATTGTTACCCATCTGGAGTATCTGTGTGTTGTCCAACCCACTTAGATTGTAAGCTCTCTGGGGAAGGGATCTCATTCCTAATGTGTAAAGGCACTCCACATTTATTATGAAACTTTATTTATGTCATTTTAACTTATCTGTTTAATGGCTTGCACTTACACTCTGTATTTCATCATGTACAGCATTGCATACCCAAGTGGCGCTTTATAAATTAAATTATGCATACATAATTTAACTAGATTGTAAGCTCTACGGGGCAGGGACCTCCTTTCCTCTTGTGGCAATGCCCTAGCACTTCTATTTATATAATTTATATATTTGTGTACTGAACTATCTATGTATTTATCCCCCTTGTATGACTTTTTTGACTTTATTGTATTACATTACTGTACATCGCTGCGTCCCCAAGTGGCGCTTTATAAATAATCTATACATACATTATATACATACATACATACATACAGTGCCCTGTAAATCAACTTCACCTTAATATATCCAGCGCTCTGTATACTTTCCAAGCTGTCTAACCAGCTGCATCTAATTGCTTTCATCTCTAAAAATGGATCAGATGTTGGTAAAAAAAAAAAAAAATTAAAAAACCCAACAGCACAAACAGTTGCTTATTTCTTTATACAAGCATCTTTGTTGTCAAAGATTGACAATAATAGGTCAGCAACTACGTTGATCAAAGTTCTTTTATGATACCTCAAAAAGGAGGAAAAACTTCTTTAAGGGTTCCTCAAAGTAAAAAAAAAAAACTGATCAGTAAACAGCACAGAAGTGTGATAAACACAGCGTCAGTTCACATATTATGACTACCAACTGATATTTACAATATATTGCTTAAAGGAGAATGCTATATTATTTCCTATGTTAATGAAGGATGGGGAGGAGCTTGAAAACAGTCAGCTACTGCATGAGTTTAATGTTCTTTTAATGATATATTAACTCATAATATCTACTAGGTGAAGTCAACTCTATATAGTAGAGATCAGTCGTGGTTTTTCAGACGAACCTGGTTTTGTGTCACAACTACCCAGGGGCAAGTGCAGGTTTTTTAAGGGGGGGATTCCTGAATGTGTTACCACCAACCCCAGTAGGAAGTTCATGACCAAACACATCCATATATTCTATTATATATGCATCATATAATAATATTATATATTCTGTACTTGCCATAATTATCATCACAGCCAAATATCACTTTTGTTATAAAGTATCTTCATTAAGGCTGGGTACATATGAGCAGATTTATGTCGATATTTATGTGTATCTGTTGGTTTGTCTAAAAAATCCGAGGGGAATTCGGCGGCAGCGACCAATGTCGGTAAATCACCGCAGATTGTGCGATCCATAGGAGACATTTGCCGCGACTAACAGTGCTTTGTCCCGGCCGACTGCTCGTAGCGGCGAATGGTCAAGATGAAAAACTTGGCCATTTGTTCTCTCTTACCGAGAAATACACATTTGCCCTTCAATATCATTAGTGTCCTTCAAAGTCAGAGCTGTGACCCTGACGGTGGATCTGACAGAATTGGCTGAATATTGTCGGTATCGGGACCTATCGGACAAGACAGGAAATTTCCATTTCCAGTTCCCTTTACTACAGTAGGGGAAGCTGATAACATTGGACCATGTGTGGGCACATTGAACTATCATTCCGTATATGGAATATATGGAACAATCACTCCTGTGTATATATAATATATATAATGACCTGTTAATAGTCAGCTACCACCTCCAGGATTTCTTAATTCCTGCTCAATAAGCCCCATCACAGTGTAGTAGGTACAGTAAGTAATGGATATAAACCCAGTCTCAGCAATCACCTTAAAGGTTATGTCCACCCTTAAATTTTTTTTTTGCTATATCATTCCCCCTGCCCCCCCAGCCCCAACCGCTCTATTTATTTTATTAGAAAGTTCCCTAAACATTACTTACCTTCCCTCTTTCCTCCACCACGCTGCCAGGCCCTCTGCTTGCGAGATAATGCAAGCAGAGGGGCGGGACCGGCAGTCGCATCTGTGATTGGCTAAGCGGCAGCCAATCACGGATGCGGCTGCCGGGAGTTCAGTGCGGCGGAGGAAAGAGGGAAGGTAAGTAAAGTTTGGGGAACTTTCTAATAAAATAAATAGAGCGGTTGGGGCTGGGGGTCAGGGGGAATGATTTACCTAAAGGGTTTTATGGTAGGGGGAGAGAATCCTAATTGGGAGGGAGAGGGAGGGAGAGGGAGGGAGAAGGGCTGCAGTGCGCATGCCAAACTTCTCCCGGGGGCCAGATAGGAGGTAGAGTCCTATATGGACTCTGCTATCCTCCTGGTGGGCAGTTTTTGGGACTTTGGGGGGGGGAACTACAGGAGAACCATATGGAGCTGGGATGTGAGGTAAGGATTAAACTACCACACTACATGATGGGGCCAGTAGTGGGGGGGATTATAGTTTTGGGGGTGGACATGCCCTTTAAGCAGCTGCAGCTGCAGGGTTAATGTTGATACAGTTTTGTATCAATTATGATTAGTTATGCTGCTGTCAATCACAGGGCTGACTGGATCCAGTTTCAAAACATCCAAATGCTGCTTCTCACTCACAGCTCAATGTAACAATCTATGTAACAGTCTATGTAACAGTCTATGTAACAGTCTATATAACAGTCTATATAACAGTCTATGTAACAGTCTATGTAACAGTCTATGTAACAGTCTATATAACAGTCTATGTAACAGTCTATGTAACAGTCTATGGGCACCAGGAGAAGTAGAATAGCAGACAGAAAGGGGGGATTCCAGGCACTAGGAATCCCCCCCCCTAAACACGCCCCTGCTACCGGTTTCGAAACCCTTTGGATCTGGCAGAATTTTAGAAATTTCTAAAGTCGGAATCTATCGAAATTGGCAGTCGAAAACCAAATCATGGTCGAAATCTATAAATTGAGATTGGTAAATTTCGAAAATTCTGCAGGGGACTGCGGGCAAAAACCAAACTTCGCTAGCTTTGTTCATCTCTACTATATACAGCAGGATAGCCACCAAGAGAATTCCCAGGTCCCTCCCACTCATTTGCCATGACTCCAGTCAGTGTTGCCCTTATCAATCCCACCTTTTCCATCCACTCTAAAGGTGGCCATATATACCCGATATTACTTACCCGACCGAGCGCTGATGCGGCGTTCGTTCGATCCTGCCGAAACCGGTTCTCCCGATCTTCTATGCGACCGACATGCGATCGCAAAATGAATGGGATTTTATATGTATGGCCACCTTAACCCTCTACTTAAAGGGCAGTGCATTAAATATTTAGAATTCCAGGGTGAAAGTTTTACATTTTTAAACACTGGTGGTCATGATTCCACAAACACATATTTCTAAACACAGTCATTAGGATCACTGTAGGGATCAAAGTGTTAAGGTCTTTTAGATGGACAGAACAGCAGAAGAATTCCTTTGGTAGGTGTTTTTTCCCATAATATGGGGTGGCCAAACATCACATTTAATCAGAATATTAAGAGATGTCCCCTGGGATAAAAAGAAAATGAATTTTATTTTTAAAAGGTTGAATATTTATGCATATGTAGAGAAGTTCTAGATACTGGTCGTTTTAAAGGACAACTCCACCCTCATAAGAACATCTTTTAGAAAGAATGTCCTCTTTAAAATATATTGATATATCATAGTTTGTCCTATGAATTCATTACTGTATGCCTGCTATGCTTCTGGATGCCTCATGGAAACTGAGCAATTTAGAAACCTTTACTGAGCCTGTACTGAGCCTGAGCATGCTCAGAAGAGGCAGACAGGGGATTAACATTCAATCATTGGCTGTGATGTCAACTGTCAAATCCATAACTGACAGCTGCTAACTGGAAGAACCAGGAAGCAGACACAGGGGAAACAGGACATTGTGCAGGATTTCAGGTTAGACTTATACATTTCAGATTTTAAACTATTACCGTTTAGGGTTTTGGGGGGGTTATTTACCTGCATGTAAGTTTTCATTTTGGGGCTGGACCAGATACTTTAAAGACCAGATACCAGCAGGGAGATTCAATAAAAGTTCTTATCGTTTAAAATGGTGCTACTTTTGCCCCAACCAATCAGATCTTATTTTACATTTGAAAGCTAACATCTGATTGGTTGGGGCAAAATTAGCACCGTTTTTAACAATAAGAACTTGTATTACATCTCCCTGTATATGTACCAAAAGTGGGTGGCAATAACTGGTCTACACTTTTGTTTAAAGCTGGATACACATGTTCCAATCCTTTTTCCTGACCGACCGTTTGAGTCTTCCAACCGGTCGGCCAGGAGGAAAGACTGATGGTCTCAGCCCCATCCGACATTTAGCCACGACCGCGGCAAAATTATTGTTTGGTGTGTACCTAGTTTTATAGGCTTAGTTTTCCAAAAAATTCCTTCTATCAAACAGGAAATTGTTTAGAAAATACCGAGATCTAATGGAGGAGAATTTCATTTCTGTTTCATAGAGAACAATCTTTTCCTGAAAGAAGATATTTATCTTGACATTTATTGGCTCCTCTCGGCATAGCATTACCAGCTTTTCGTACAAGTCATTGGCTGTGACGTTGCTGTCTGATGGCTAGCACCTAGAAGAGCAGTGGAGAGAGGAAAAATGGAGTTGGAATTTGGGGTCCTAGTTGTGCTGTAAAAAGTTTGTCAGGGGATAAAAATACCTTTTATGTTATAGTCTTATAGCCAGAAATGCTATAAACATAGATATATTACATGCAGGTCCTATATTGTTCTTGCCTCCCTCTTAGCATGCGAAAGGTCCCATTTGAGAGCATCTCTATGAACTGAACATGCCTGTACTTCTCCGATGAGAAGCGCTTATAAAGCAGTGATAACAAACCTTTCTTTAATGATAATATATACCTTTATTTAGAGACAGCATCAACAGAAAGATGAATAAAACTCCAATCCGTTTTGGATACTTTTACAATGGGTTCATAGCGATGACACAAAAGTCAAAGGCTATTAATGTATTACAAGTCACTAAAATGGTTTCATCCTATGGGCTCCACGAGGCAGAACCTGCGAAACAATATGTCAACTGATACAAAATGACAGCTGGAATCACAGAAAGCAGGGGAATGCAGAAAACACAAGTATTTGCATTAGACAACAAGATTGATTGCTTGGGGTGAGATTTGCAAACTATTTCCAGGATTCCACAATACAACATTCTATGTCCACCCAAACGATGACCTTTTTGAGCATTCTTGGAATGGCCTCTAAATCATTTAAGAAACTGGTGGTTATCCACTTGTGAACACCTTTTCAGATGCCTGTGTTTATTGCTATGAAGCAAATAAAATGGAAATATCCATAAATATAGATGGGTTAACCTCAAAGTTACACTTGTACACATTGTTCTGGGTTTTTTTTCTTTTTCTAAAGATTTTTCAGTGATTTAGATTCAGAAGAAGGGCATCTATAAGGAGATACAGCACCAGAATTTTCAACAATGAGCTGGTGCCATTTTAAAGAATATTATTTGTGTTATCAGTGTACAACCAGGTTGGGAACAGGTCATCCAGTAGATAAGTGACAGTTCTATCTAGAGGAAAGATAGAGAAGGCAGGTGCAAATTTGTTTTTTCTATGACCATAAAAGAAATTATACTAGATCATTTCTCCACAAATCATCAGTTAGTTCTATATTTGCATTTACCGCATTTCTATTTAGTTTCAATGCATTATATATAAGTGACTTAGGCAACCAGGAAGAGTGACTTATTGACAAAGATTCACATATTTAAAATGGCGGAAACCTTTAAAGTGACTGCAAGAGATTACATTTGGTGTGTCAAAGGCTAAGTTGTCAGTTAAGGTGGGCACACACAAAAGATCAGGCAAGGGGAATTTTTGTGAAGTTCTGTGCATTCCCGAGGCCGACAGTGAAAATTCGGTACTGCGGTACACACTTTAAAATAAGAGGTCTCTGTCGGATCCAATAGATTCTTTATTGTTAAAGTATATACCCAACTTTAGACCATTACCTGAAATCATTTTGTTCAATCTGGTGGACCCAACATCTGATACCCTTGTAATCTATGGTAAATTTCATTTAGAAAGGAAACCAGCAAGCAAAACAAAACCCAATCAACTGCTCATACACTTTACTAAACCTAGGCTCATGTTTCCATATGTATTAATGTATTGGGTCCGTCAATGTGAAAAACCAACATAAGGTGGCAAAGTCAATAAAACCCCAATGAAGTACTTCTGCATTTAGTGTTTAGTTATGTGGTCGTGTCACATGATTTATAGTAAACACAACAGTGCAAGCAGGAAGATGAACTAGTTTAAATAAACACTGCCTTCATGCAGAAAATAAGAAATTCTTAAAGGACAACTAAAGCCTCAGAAAAACATTGAATTAGAAGGCAGGTCTCCTTGATATAAAAACAGTTGCCAGTGTCTCACCTCTCATTTTAATATGGTTGTTTGGGAAATGTAACTTTCTAACATGATCAGTGACCACAGTGTGGTCACTGATCATGCTCAGTCCTAAGATAATGCAGGAACTTGTTACAGTTGGTAAAGTTGGTCACACCCACTAGTAGCCTCTAGCCAATCCTTTTACAGGACAAAGTAGGCAAGGGAGCATGTGACTGAGATCAGGGGTGTGGCCAGTCACTTTACATACACACAGTTATTTCATCCAATTCTTCAAGTGGTAACATTTACTTTAATGCTATTTACTGTATTGCTATTTTACAGTTCATTGGTGTTTTAGAGGGGATATGTTCAGATTCTGGAGTGTAAACATTTGGGTTTAGTTCTCCTTTAATATACGGTGCTCGATATTCGTTAAATGGTAAATTGCATACCATTATAGACCATTAAATTGATACCAAATGAAATAGGAGGTGATTCCTACTGGTGTTAACTGACCCCCAAATTAGAAAGGCAGAAGCCACATTGTAACGAGCTCCTGTGCACTAACACTCGCGATTGCATGCTCGTTCCTGATGCGCGAGAGCACGTTGCAGTGCGCATGTGGTTGCGATTTCACAATGTTTCGCAATCGGAGCGTTTGAGATTGCGCAAAAAATGCGGAATGCATGTGCTCCGATTAACGAGTACAGTCCCACACTAGTGTGGCCACATCAATTGGGCCAGACTAGTGTGTGCTTTTAAAAGCGTGATCATATTGCACTTAAAAGCGCAATAGTGTGGCCTAGCCCTAAGTGACCAATCAACATCTTTTTTCATGCATGGGAATTACAAGTGGTTTGCTATGAATTGACGTGATGTAACAAAACTGGACAGAAAGAACTAGGTGACATGTAGGATACCTAATAAACAAACAGGGGCTTATATAATAAGAGGTGCAACGTTTGTCCTGTGCTGTTAATCTCCAGCAACTAATAATCATCGACAAGTGTAATAGTCCAGTAAAAAAGGTAACTGCTGATTGGCTGCTGCAAATTAAAAGCACAGGGAGATTTTTGAACCTCTTATTTAATAATCTAAATTGGGTCTCATTTTTTAGATTAAAGGGGAACTAAAGCTAATAATCTTAAAAAGACATTTAGCACCCTGGATTTTTTAGAAGCGACACAGCTTTGTGAGAAATTTGGAAACTCGCCAAGGTCTCTTGATGGATACATAAATGCAGGAGAACCATAAGGAGCAGGAATGTATGGCATGGATGTTTTTACCGTACATTTGGTGTCCATTATGGGGTTAAATTTTAGTTTGGGGGGTGGACATGCCCTTTAATTTTTCCAATACAGTTGTCTTTTAATTTAATAAATTAAATACAAAATAATTAAATACAAAGCCAGAGAGCATGTTAAACTGAGAGCGTGTTAAACCGAGAGCGTGGTAAACCGAGAGCGTGGTAAACCGAGAGCGTGTTAAACCGAGAGCGTGTTAAACCGAGAGCGTGTTAAACCGAGAGCGTGTTAAACCGAGAGCGTGTTAAAACGAGAGCATTTTAAACCGAGAGCGTGTTAAACCGAGAGCGTGTTAAACCGAGAGCGTGTTAAATTGAGAACTGAGCAAATATAAATGTATAAAATGACTAAAGGTTAGTACACACATGTGATCACGGGTGCCGACCCGTAACACACGATGTGTACGAACGGCCGTTTTGGCCGATAATTGTCCTGTGTATGGGCACTTTATCGGCCAAAGCAGCCGCTCGTTTGGAGATCCGCCCGGCAGATCGGGAATCGATTCCCGAACAAACGTTCATTTTGGCCCATACATGAGACGATTATTGGTCGAAACGGCCGTTCGTACACATCATGCGTCGCGGGTCACGGGCACCCAGGGCATGCCAGGCTGATAACATTTATTTGAGTTTGTTGCCTATTTTCGGAGCTTTTTATTACGATGAATGTGATATAAAAGTGTGTTCATAGAAAGGGCCGTTATCTCATTCAGGCAGTGCAATGTAAAAATAAAGTACAATGATGCCCTTAAACGATTTCCTGCAGCCTTCACAAAACATGCATTTGTTCAGCAAAACTACAGCAGGGTTAATAAACCGGAAACATGTTTATGTCTTTCTGATAGGATTTCCTCATCATCTGCATGTCAGAATATCTGTTATCTCCAGCTATGTGCAAATGCATGTCTATGAACCTTGTGTGAAAGGCACAGAGATAGAGAGCGACAAAATGTAGTTTTATTTCGCGCTGTTATGTCTTGTGGCCACATAGGCTAAATCCACTGCAGCTTGCCAGAAAATTCTTACATTCTATTCTATATAAGTCATATAGAGGCTGTGTCGGAAACCCCTTAAGTGCCTGACAAACTCTTAACAGGCTTCTCATTCATGTCCTCACTGATAAAGTATGAAAGGCCTACAAAGAATTTGTTCTCAAATGTAGTTATCCTTTCACACAAAAGTGCATACAAGTCATGATCTGTAGGAGACAGCTAGCCTGCCCTATAAAAGAGAGCGAGGAAAGGAAGCAGAAACCTCCCCAGAAAAGGCAAATTGATGCTACTTTAACCCTTTGTGAAATATTTAAATAAAAAAAATTTAAGGAGCAGAATGTATATAAAAAAAAAATGGAGCTACATTTTTTAATGGAAAGTAACAAAAAACTTTACAGCGCCAAAAATAAATTTTTCATTTTTTATTTAAAGGAACCGCATGATTGTTCACGTGCATTGTCGATTGCGCGCATTGTTGGCCGCGTCCACTTTTGCCGCAACAGTCATTTGTCCTGGCCAAGCGCTCGCTAGAAGCGAACGCTCGGTCGTGACAAAAACTCGGCTGGTGTGTACCCAGCCTTAAAGATCAACTTATCAACTTGGATAAGACCATTAGAGAGTCCAATCCTTGATTGGCTTCCTGCATTAACATTTTCCATATAAAACTTTTAGAGCACTGCCTAATTATGTCCACTAGGGGCAACATTGCTACAAATTATACTCAATATAATTTAAATTTAATATATTTTAATAGGCTCGGTTAGTGCGACTTTAGCCCCTAGCGTGTGTATCCCAAAAGATATCCGTGCAGCCAGTGCACCAAATTCAATATAAAGTTTCCGCTTTATTTAGCCCTTTCGGAATTTATCCGCAGCCACAATCTCAATATTGAATTCAGGAAGGAAGATGTAGCCGCAGTAGAATTTATAAGTGCCAGTGCTAACAATACAACAACTCAACACATATATATTTATGTAAATGTATGTGTGCATTTATTTTCTTGCATAGCTTTGAACAAATTCAACAATTTTATTCCTTTACATCAGGCCCTGCCCAGAAGAGCTTACAATCTAATCTTTATCAGACACACACAAGCTATCAGTAGGTCTTTATGATTGTTGAGGAAACCAGTGGAAACCCGCAGAAGCATAGGGAGGACATACAAACTCCTTGTAGATGTGGCTGGGAAAGATTCAAACCCAAATCTAAAGCTAAAGGTGGGTACACACATTAGTGATGAAGGGCCTTTCCCGTCAGTACCACAATTCTGAGCATTCCCAAAGCGGTTGTCACCTGTTAATAAAAGTATAGGGAGTCGGACATGCAGTGCCAATTGTTCTTTACACAGGGAGAACGCTCAGGAATGTGTGTAGTGTGTGTGATCTTTGAAAAGTGACAGAATCTTAAAGATTCTCAGTGAGATTCAATAAAAGTTCTTATCATTTAAAATGGTGCTAATTTTGCCCCAACCAATCAGATGTTATTTACCTTTTGAAAGCTAACATCTGATTGGTTGGGGCAAAATTAGCACCATATTTAACAATAAGAACTTTTATTACACCTACCCAGCTTCAGTCCTTTCTCCTGGATACTTTACCTAACAGCTGTTATACTAACGTAAAGTTTCCCTTTGAACTCCAGTCTGTTCCACCCCTCTGCCACTGTCAGTGTTAGCCTGCATTATAGCCACTTTCTTCAATGTTGGCTGCATTGCGGACTAAGGAAGAGGAAGACAGAGAAAAGCTTCATGTAAGTAGATCTGTTAAGTAAAGTAACCAGGGTTGAGGACTTAGCGGATTAGGTCCTCACCCTGGGTACTCTGCAGCTAAGGAAGAAGAGGAACGAAGGGGAGGTAATAATAATTATTGTTCTTTAACGCTTCAAAGAATCAGTTGTAACCACCGTTACAGCCACCGTCAGCCCATTGTCTATTTAAAACAAAATACAGTGCTGATCATTTAGATATTTAATTTCCAAACCGGGGACATCACAATATGTGTTCTAGTTACCGTAGCTTGATGTCATTACCGACAAGGTTAATACTGTTATTATTGTAAAACAATCCAGCATCTAGCAGTGGATATCCAGTAAATACAGATCATTCTGACCAATGAACCATTAACCACATGGTACAATTCTTATCATTCAGTGAGAATTCAAATGAATCAGATATTTCAATGGAAAAAAACAAAACAAAATTGTTTCTGGGGGTTCAGCTGCCTCTGGTTTTGTCATAATGTATATATATTATTTTTCATTTCTAAATAACATAGGAGGAAAGAATGAAACTATTGTCTTATTCAAACATTCCTTATCAGCGAAGTTATATATTGAAAGTCAGACCGTAAGAACATTGTTGGAATTTTTTTTTTTTTTACATCAAAAGTCAAAAGTTCTGTCTGGGAAAATCAGGTGCGTTTAAAAGTTGGTTAAAGATTTTACAGGGTGATTTATGAACTCTGAGTATTGATATGACCATGGAGCAAGATCAATGCTTCATTGTGGAATCTCCGTGTGCAAATATTTATATAGTCAAGAACCAGGAATACCTTGTACATTTATTTTTATGTTATGTAAGTGATGTCATCAATTTAAGCCAATCCTTAGTGATGTCACTTACATTACAAGGTTCTCCGAATGTTACAATTTGCTTTACTATACTGTGATAAACTTTTTCAAAGGAAACTATTATCTCCAAACAAGTTGTGGTTAAGTAGCAGGATTTTGCCAGGAGCCACGATTCCCTTTTCTGTGTGCAGCTTGTCAGGAGATATTGTTCTGAAAAAGGTTTAAGTTTTCTGCTTCCATAAGCAGTGATAATGGTCACTGTCGCCCCCCACCCCAAAAAAACCCCCCAAAAAACAGCGAAATGGGAGATTCCTTAATCCTGCGATACAATACTGGAATTCTTTGGGCATAGTTATCATTATATATTAACAAATGCTCAGTAATGTAAAGTCTGGAAAACCCTTTTTTGGGTTTCCTTTAGGGAAAAAAGCAGTTAATACTGTCACCCCCTAATCAGGCTGCACTTATTATCCTTTAATGAACATGTGATAGGTTTACCTTTATATTTCCAAAGCATGTTACTTCTTTATGTATTTAAGAATAGGAGCTGCCCTAGTGCTTGTGCAAGATGTCATATTTTCAAATGAAAAAGAGCAACAGTTTGTGATAACAAATCAACCAATGAACCCACCTAAAGTGCATCTTGTCTAATGTTACATTCCAATAGTCTAAAGTGAAATTTGACTTGGAAAAATGACTTTGCGTTATCTTAAAGGGTATGTCCAGCAAAAATGTACGTTTGTTTCTAACTAATTTACTGAAGAACAGGAGGTAAATGCACCGACTTCACTGACAGTCTCTGACGCAAAGGACTGGAGGTGCGTCGGAGGCGTCGGGGATTTCGGTGCTGGAGCGGGTCCACGGGTAAGTGTCTCCTCCTCTCCTGTAAGCTTTACTGAAGAACGGGAGGTAAGAGATAGTGCATTTACCTCCTGTTCTTCAGTAAATCAGTTAGAAACAAACTTACATTTTTGCTGGACATACCCTTTAATCTATAAATAAATACATGTAAGTAGCACTTACTCTGAGGTGTGTATGTTGCTGCATGCCTTCAATACAGTACTAGTTTTGCTCAGGCACTGAACTGACTATTTTTCCCACATACCAACTGTCAAAACTGCATACAGTATACAGCACACCAAATGTCAAACCATTCCAGCTACAGAAAAACTGCTTACAGAAATGCTAAAACCTAAGATTTTTTAGATTGAATATCTAAATAGGGTACAGATCAACAAAAAAAATGGTACAGTGATAGTTGGGAAGAATTATTTCCAATAATGGGCATATTAATAAAAAAAATTCTAGTGTACATACCCTTTAAAGAGACACTATGCTCATGCAGTAACAGACAACTTTATGGCTCCACCCACAGTCTGCCCTCCTCTTTATTCCTATTTGCTCGTCCTTATCAGACATTGTATAATTGTCAATGACACTAACAGTGGGACTTGTCAGAGAGCAGTCAGTTACTGCACAAGTATACCTTCTTTTTAACCTTTGTTTGTACTTATGAAACACCATTCAAAAGTCATTGTCCTAAACAATATTACAGTGATTTCCCCAAACTTGCACTGCTTAGTGTGTGTTCTTTTAAAGATAGCATACCTCAACATTCCACGGAATGGAATTCCAGAGAATGGAACCGGGATGTGGCCAGAACCTATCCACATTCCATCTGGCTTCATAACCAGACTTTACTACAATGCCCCCACATTCTAAGACAAAGCGTGGCAATGTGCAACACCAGGCTATTCCTCTGATTGTCCCGAGAGCTATATGGTTTTAATGTATACGATAGTGGATCTCTAAATTCCGTAACATTTATGTCTACTCCAAATAAAGACAACAAATAGTCATAGAATTACTAAAAAATGTTGAGACATGTTTTGAACAAAATAAACACAGGTCACCTATTATTCAATGGGTTTTTGAAGTATGAGATAATCTCAATATGTCATAGGTTATGTATGAAGCAGCTAAGGCAAAATATAATCAGCTCATAACAGAAAGCTCATAAACATCTCATCATAGATAATTATAACTAAGGATGGACAAAACTGCCCAATGACTTTCCACCAAACCTAAAATCCACCCAATTGAAGCAGATTTTTAAAAAAAAAAATTTTAACATCAAATTTCAACACCAACGTTTCCCTTTTCGTCAATACATTTTCGACGAAATCCTGCAAAGTTCAGGCCCTGAACCTGAGAATTTACTAAAAATGCAGTTCCGCCTTGAAACCGAAAGTGATGGAGGCTCATTGTTACATATGGCAAACTCTGCCTACTAAATCATTTTTGGATTTTTTCACATGGTACAACTGAATCAGCGAAGGGGGAACCAAAACTATATAGTGCACTGTGGTACCGTAAAGTACAAAGTACGGTAAAGTACAAATTACAGTTTAATCATTTTTATTAAAACCATTGTCAACTTTACAATTTCAACAAATAACCACAAATAAAAACGAAGTCCAAAAGAAAGACACAAAGCCGTGTTTAGTAATTTATCATACTCAAATTTTCTTTTAGCAAAATTAAAGGGGAACTGTGGGCTCCAAACAAGTTAAGTTTAAATGAAACGCCAATTTACTACCTTTAAAACGGGCCATCAACCATCTCTCTACGTTCTCCACAGCCCAAGATATACAGAAATGACTTACCAGAAAGTTAATGGGTGGGAGGCTGACTGAGGCTTCAGGACTGTGTGAAGTCCTGACAGAAAAGGTAAGGGAATCTACAGCCCTTCTCTTTCACTGTGTGAAAACAGCCTTTTCAGGCAGAGTCCTTACTCACTGAAAAGGCTGATTCCACAGAGATTTCTGTAGGGGGGGTGTCTGATTAACCCACGGCACCAGCGAGTGTGCGGGGCTTAGGCACCCGCGAGTGGGTGGGGCTTAGGTACCTGCGAGTGGGCGGGACCACGGCACCCACAAGTGGGTGGGGCCATGGCACCCGCGAGTGAGCAGGGCCACATGGGGCTGTAGGATAATGGGCCATGGGGGGCCTGCAACTGAAGGCACCATGGGGTCCATGAGTGGGAGGGACCAGGGGGGCTGCAAAGAGGAGGAGGAGACACAGGACAGATTGACTGACAGTTTCAGAGCAGAAAGCAGGAAGTGCAGGGGACCTGGTGATGCTGCTGCCATAATCGCACACAAAAATGTAAATATCTTTAAAACTATGCAAAATAAACAATGGAAATAAATTGCAAAAATTCTCAGGGGAGCAATTCCTATCAATGTACCTCAATTTACCTAAAGTCATTTTTGGACCACAGTTCCCCTTTAAAGAACACATCAGCCCCCCAAGCATCCATAATAATTATGTTAAGGACTCACACACCCCTAGAGATTGCGATACTCAGGGACCCTGAAGTGATATTGCTCCTCTGTGTACCGGTGTCCTTCTTAAGGGTAGCAGCCATCAATCACAGCCAATGACTAAAGGTGCCCATACATTAACATTTACCTGCAGACCGATCCAGGGACATTAAATCAACTCTGCAGGAACCACCTTTCTGTATCTTCTTCCTGGCCGACATACGATCGCGAGATCCCGCCTGGCCCATTCATTTTGCGATCGTATGTCGGTCGACATATTAACATAACGTGTTGCAAGGGGTGTACTATGCCCTTTAAACCTACAAACATACACATCCCCAGAACATATCCCACATGTTAATGTTCATGGGAAGTCAACATGGATGGACTTTTCAACAAACATGGACTCACCGAAGACCAGAGACCGGGTTAAATCCCATGATCCGGTTTCACTTTTTGTTTCCTTCAATATCTGAAAAAGAGTAAGATAATTTAATGATGTTAATTTATTTAATTAAGATATACATAATCATTTAATAATAGCTTATCAGGAAGGGATTATTCCTTTAAAGGTTCGGCCCGTGTATGGGCACTTTATCGCCCGTAAAGCCCGCTTGTTTGGAGATTCGACCGGCGGATTGGGCAAAGATCCCTGAACTAATTAAAAAGTGCCCATACATGGGATGATTATTGTCCGTAACGGCCATTCGTACACACTGTGTGTCGCAGGTCGGCACCCGCAATCGCACGTGTGTACGAACCTTAACTCCTGTGAGTTACTCGGAATCTACTAATATTAATGCATTCATGAAACTGTGTTTGATCGTTTATTTTTGTCAGCCGTTAACAAAATAAAACATTTAAAAATAAAACGACCCAAATAACTTATTACTGTAAATGGAGTCAGGGGAATGAATGTAGTTCAGTCATTCAGATTACTCTAGGTACAGAATAGAGTTGAGCTCAGTAGCATCAGTACAGTTTTGAGTCAATGTGATGTCATAGAACTCTCCATTGCACTGAAAGGCTGATAGTGTGTATAGGTTCAGTGTTAAGGGGGTCAACTAATATCAAGGAAAAGAGGGTCAATAGCACCAGAACAAGTGATTCATCTCAGAACTTGGTAAAAGAGAAAGGGTCTAGTACAGGTTAAATCTAACAAAACAATGGGGACAGGTTTTAATTTTGCATGGATTTAATTTTTCGCCATACTTTACCACATGCATTGAACCAAAAGGGCCATTACGGCAATTAAAAATAAAACAAAACAAACAAAAAAAGCGGTTGTTAAATTTAAAAAAATATTTATTTTTCATTATTTAATATCACAATAGTTTTAATTATATATTCAGATGTTAAACTTTTATTAAATTGGAACATTTCTATTTCTATTTCACAATGTCTTGTACCCAAATTATTGTCATAATTACCCACCTGAAGGTTTTTAATTTGTTTTCTATTTGCCATGAAATTCCTTTGTGCGTTCTCTATCAACAATTTGTTGCTTATTTTGCGCTCGTATTTTTTGCCAATTTAATAACGTGAATAATGCTAGTCTTTATGGCGAAGAAATTATTTTTAACCACTTTAGTATTGTGGTAATAAATTGCCGAAAATATCACTTGTTTACAATAGGGAATTTGCTTTGGATCGTGAGATTTACTATTGTCTGTGTTGAAATATTTTTTTTAAGTTTTAGGCTAAGTCCACACTACAACGCACAAAATCGCGCACAAAATTGATAGCGTTATCGCACGTGATTTCTGTGCGTTCACGCATGTTGTTTCGCGTTTGAGCATTCGTTTTCGCTATTTACAAAGGGAAACGCATGATTGTGAATGCGAACAGATGCGCAATTGAATGCGCAATGGAAATCACACACATTTTCGCTTTCCCGCGAAAAAAAGTTGAACGAAAATGCGTGCGCAAACGCGGTTGAACGAAAATGCGTGCGCAAACGCGGAAAAAAAGTGCTCTGTGTGGCCGACCCTTAGGGCATGGCCACACTGCAACGCAAACGCAATTGCATGCGATTTTTCATTAACTAATGAAAAATGCATGCGATTGCGATTTAAAGTGCAGAATGCCAATCGCAACGCACCCGAAAACGTGCGTTATAGGTGTGTTGCCGCGTTTTCAATGATATGAAAAAAACGCATGCGCAAACGCAAACAGCAGTGTGGCCCAGCCCTTAATGTCAAAAATGAGCTATTAATGGTGATACACATTGCAGATACAAGATAACATAATGCATTGTTTTAAAGGAATTGTACACTGAAAAAATTACTTTGCCTCATTTCAATCTATAAATAAATACTTTTTAAATACTCTGATGTGTTTGTGTTGCTGCATGACTTTAATTCAGTACTTGATTTGCTCAAGTTCAGTCCCCCAGTCCCCTGCCAGACTATCTGACTCTCTGTGAGGGCAAGCAGGCTCAGTAATCCATATGAAGCAGCATTGGGAGAGGGAATTTCCCACCATGCAGTTCACGTGCCAACTCTAGAGGAAAACTCTACATAACAGAAAACATTGTGATACTAAGGCACTTGATTGACAGCTGGGATGTTTCAGATTGGATATCTAAAGAAATAGGGGACAGATCAACAAAAAATGGTACAGAGGGAAGAAATAGTAATAGAGAATTTAAAAATATAGATTTCCCAGTGTACATATAATGTCACCAGGTTTTTTTGTGTGTGAATTTTAAAAAGGAACACAGCCAAACACAACTACACACGTTTTTAGCTTCTTATTCTCCTGTAACTAAATTAAACCTTTGTAATAAAACTGATCTGTGAAATAAGCTAAATATAGAAATTCAACATTTAATTTATAATTATTTGCTTTAGAAAAAAAAAAAATAGAAAATCACACATTACAGTATGTCAGGCCCAAATCGAAACGCTAAATACAACTACCGTAGTTTACTAACGTGTGACTCAGTAGGATTCAATTCCCAGAACTTAACAAACCATTAAAGGAGAACTAAAGTCTCCAGACAACATTGTTCCAATAGACAGAGCACATTCACAATCATACTTCAAACTGTGTCTCACCTCTCCCTTTGCTGTGGCCATTGGATGATTTATGAAAACAACTTGTGAGTACTAGGGGTCAGCTCCCACAATCCACTTTAGCTGGGTAAACCCCCAGCTAAGTGTCTGTGTACAGGAACATGCTCTGCAGTGCTCAACAGATCAAAACAAGGAAGTTGCTTCCTAGAAGCTGACAACCAATCACATTACAGCACAAAGATCCTCCATTTCCCTGGCACAGAACAGGGAATTATTTTTTTTATTTTCAAACACACTCATTGCTCCTGTCCTAACAATGATATAATCCTTTACTTTTCATACAAAAAGAAAAGTAATCTTTGCAGTGTATTTCAAAGATAGCATGGTAAGCATGGCAAGTAAGAAACTGAATACTAACATTTCAGCAAAAAAAAATTTTAAAAAAATCTTGGGAATAGAACCTGCAACTTGTTCATTTACTGTCTTGCTAAAAGTAGAGCTCTTACCTCTAGGATAACAGAGATACTATATAGAATACTGGTACATGTAGAATATTTTACTATGAACATAATGGAAACCAAAAAAAAAAGCAAATATGGGGATTTGAACTTGCAACCTCCTGAACTGTTTGTTTCTATAACTGGCATCTAACAAGGTGAGCCACTACCGAGTAAGCTGAACACTATAGGTATATTTAGGAGCTTCATCTTTTGCTTGGGACCTAATAGAAACAAAAAAAGAGAATTCTGGGGTATTGAACTCTTGACCTTCTGAATTGCGTATTTTTAAACCTGGCGCCTTACCCAGTGCACCACCACTGAACAAGCAGAGTACCCAAATACATTTGGAAAATTTATTTTTTGCTAAACGAATCCTTAAAAATAATGGAGTATGGAATCCTTGATAAAACTTTGAAAGCTGCTTGTTACCCTGCAGTTTTTTCTCCAGAAACTCATACTAAATGGTTAATAAATTGCAGGGTAACAAGCAGCTTTCAAAGTCTTTCCAGGGACTTCCATGTTGGTGTAGAGACATCTGTATAGAAAACACTCTGTGCATAGAGACAGTGAATACTGGGGTCAGGGGGCGTGGTTCTTTGATGACTTCATGGGCTGTGGGTTGTACTGGCAACAACAGTATTTACAGAATCTATTTCTCACATGTACTAAATGCAACTTATTAGAGAAGAATCTTACAATGTATAGGTGTTCTGGGGAGAAATGCTTTCATATAAAAAAAACAAACAAATAAGTTTAGTTCGCCTTTAAAACTTGTGTGTGGCCATAAAAGTTTTTATCGTTAAAAATGGTGCTTATTTTGCCCCAACCAATCAGATGTTAGATTTCAAATGTTAAATAAGATCTGATTGGTTGGGGCAAAATGATTTTAACAATAAGAACTTTTATTGAATCTCCCTGTAAGCGTTTTAGTTGATTACTGTGCATTGCTCAACATTTCAGGATTTCCCTGAACTCTAGAATTTCAGGTGAAAACATTATTGAGTTGAATTAAAGATCTACTTTGGAAGTGTAAGCTGCTTAGGTTAATTGGTGTGCAAAGATCTCTATGTCATTTAAAGGGCATGTACACCCCCAAAACAAGTAGAAAAACTCCCTAAACCATTCTACTTACAGACCCCAGATCAGCACCTAACCAGAGCAATTCTCCATAATCCCTATCTCGATCTGCTGGCAAAGTCAAAGCTCTTCCAAGTAGACCGTAATCATGGCTGTGATGGTTGACATCATACCCAATTACTTTCGTGTCTACCTGAGATGGGTCTATCTTGAGATATTATCTCTGGTGTGTAGTCCAATCTCTCAGTTTTCATTAGCGCAATGAGAGCTCTCCTGAACTTTCACTGTGCTAAAGGGACACCCCCAGGTAGACAAGATAGTCAATGGTATAAAATATAGTTTGGGGGTGATTTTTTATCAAATCAAATCAAACAATTAAATGCAGGTAACCAGGAATTTCTCTTAACTGTTATTATGCAAACATGACAATAAAAAGTTATTCCGCACACACACAGAATAATTATATTTCATTTCATTTTATATATTTATATATAAAATAACACATTGAACACATGTTTCTTCATGTTATTAACTAGGGGGTCTGGACTGGCATACAGAATTCAGAAATACTAAGAAGTAAAATCTTATTATATTTCTATATTTCCATAGAACCCAATAAATGTTTTTTGCTAATAACAATTAGATGATGTCTTTGCTACAACTATTTGAATGTTTTAATAATTTCACTACAAATAAGAATTTTATTCGGTAATCTTTCTAAAGTCTCATACCCACATGCAATCGCGGGGGCAGACACTTGAAGCACAATGAGGATGCACTGGCATTTTGACCAATAATCACGCTGTGTATGGGTACTTTGGCTGAAACGTATGTTTGGTCGGGGCTCGTTGATGATTTAAATGATGGTTTAAATGGCCTCTCCTCATGGTTTAGTTAATCTTTAGCTGTCCTGAAAAAAACAAAAATAATATATATTTAAATCTTACTCATCAATAGGTGAGATTGGTCTAAACTATCTGTAGGGGGAACTGACCCCAGTGACAGATAATTGTACATTAGGTCTCCTAAAGGAATCTTTCCCACGAGCTGTATTTTAAGGAGGCATTTTACAGTATATGATAGCAAGCTATTGTCATCAGTATTCAGGGTGGTTAGAATGCCTGAGATCCCTTTATAAATCCTGACAGTTCCTCTCATGGACAACTTATCAAAGGGAAGGTCTCCCACTGAGATGAAATCTTTCTGAAATGGAAACAGAATTTCACATGTACGCATCATCTGTGGTTCTTGCATAATTTAACCTTTAAAAGGTACACCAACACCTTAGCAACCTATTAAAAAAAGAATACTTGGTTGCGTAGGTAGGGGATCGACCTCTTACCACCCATTCTTATCTATCAGCATTCTAGCTATGGATATGGCCGCTCGCTGCTGTGGCTGATTATGTTTTTTTAATATGGTGCATTAGTGCTCCTTTTAAATTAGCTTTTATTTGAACAATGATTGCTTTTCACAGTAATGAGGTTATTTTTAGTGATGGATCCCAGTTTAAAAAGCGAACCCGCTATTGATTCAGAACCGTCGATTTAAAAAATCTGCGAATCCAACAGATTTTTCTGTATTTTCAAATTTTCATTTTGTTTAATCGAAAATTCAAAAAATTTGAAAAATCGAACATTTCAATAAAAAAACGGAAAGTTTATATTGAAAATTCGAAAAATTCTGAATCAATCAGATTTGTTCCGCAGAACCTCTATGGGAACAAAAGTCGCCAGTTTCGTTCCTCTCTATTTTGGGTTGAAAAAAAAAAATGTTTAAACCTTCCAGAACCTTCTGAAGGACACAAATTCAGAAATCACCTACTTTTGTGCTAACAACTTCCTATAATGCTCCTATTTTCCACCATTTGTAAAGACTATAAAGATCTAATCTTGAATTTTCTTGCTCTTTAACTACTGTCCATTCTTTTTGCCAGTAGCTTCTAAATTCCAAGTTAACAATTTATTTGACCACCTGGAACAGTTCTGAGACACCTTTTAATAGCTAAAGTGGCATCAACAAAATTCAAACATATCTGTTCTACAAGAAGAAAAAAAAGAAAAATTGGGGAAACTCCAAAAGTAGTATTATTTATTATATATATAAACAAATGGGGTGCCTTGCTTCTTCCTAGAACACTGCTAGACACATTTTGGACGTTATATATAGACTATTCTTCATGAAAGGAGGACGCTAGTAAGAGGAAGAATTGTATACCATAGTCTGTGTTCCAGAACAAACATAAAGGTTCAATGATGATTAGATCTGGTAGCTGGCAAAAGTTTTGGCTTGAGTCTGATGTTCTTGAGGAAACAATATTTGCTCCATAGTGTGTGCCTGGCTTTGTATCCCTTGGCTGGAACAGCAACATGCAGACTAATAATCAAACCCACTGGTTCCTGCAAGATGACTGCCAATTCTGTAACAGAAGAAATGGGATGCTAGTCCTTTTGGAGCAGAAAGCAGCGTTGAAGGCTCCTTTTGGCTTTCTCCAAACATAAATGCATCCAAATAAAGAAGTAAGAGATGACTCAGTAGACCACAATGCTCTCTTCTACTACTCAGAAGTCCAGTTCATTAGAAAGGGTTCTGTATCTGAATTCCTATTGGCTTTGATTCCATGCAGTTTTCATTTGGAAGCCTTGAAATGAATATCTGCTTTGTGAGGCTCATCAATTTCCCTTTTTGCTGTGGTTAGGTCACAGAGATGTAGATTCAAACTATACAGTTATGTGTCTCTGTTCATTGATATTTCATTAGAGATAACAGTTTCTTCAGGCATAAAATCTACATCTTACTATGGCACCAAGAACAGAACCTGGTTAATACAAGGTTATAATCAAACCGTTGGCACTGACAGTGAGAAACCTTTGGTAATTGTGCCAAGGAAAGATTGCTGTGCCAAAATAAATCTGTAGTTTAAAGCAGATATAGCATGGTTGATATCCAAACACTGTATATAGCAATCACAGTTAATCTAAATAAATAATACAACAAAATATAAGCAAACAGACTGAATGTCACCCAAAATAAACACATTCTAACTCTGCAACCTTTTAGTGATACCGATAGTAGTTATTATTGAAGCTCTTCCAAGGAACAGTAGTTGGCCACTGCACAATATACCTTTGTATGGGTGTCATTGTTCAATAAAAATGTATTGGGAAGAACATGCATGGGAATTATAAAACTTCCATCTCATAAGAAACAATTATCAAAGGATACGGATTTATGGCTTCTATGGGAAGGACTTGTGAGCACAAAATTCCAAATATTGATTAAGGGAAGGGAAGCCCCCCCGAGAGAATAATGTACAGTAGAGCCTTCTTAAAACAGAAGATACTTCACAATCACATTCTACAAAATAGTATTGCCCAATAAGGAGTTTCTCACTCATTAACAAAAAAGTTGAAAGAAACATGCAAAGCTTCTATTGTTTTCAGTGCAATGAAAGCAGTAAGCGTAAACGTTTTCAGCAATATAACTTCTCACAGGCTGCAGATGTGATCCAGGGTTTGCAAGCTTTTATCGAACCCTAACCCTGTGTAATTATCTTTAATGGATCTTTGGGTTTGTGTGCATGTAAATATGATAATTGGACAGATAGGTTTCATGTGAAACGGACATGCACATTCTGTCTGTGTCCCTCTACATGATACATTATCGGTAAAATGGAAAAACGGATGCTTGGACCTTCCTACAACTGAAAAGTTGATCCTTTCATTATTGAAATGCAAATGCCTCCTTTCATATACAAGTTTTTCAACCTAGCTTTATATTACTTTAGTTTATAAGTTTTCTGATATCCAGTTACAAGTCCCTACTTGTATTTCTAGCCATTCATTAGGCAAGAACGTATTTTCATTGTACTGAGCATGTCAAATAATTCTCCCCAAATAGTCATATTTTACAAGCCATTAAGAAGGGTGCTTTAGAAGACAAGAGGTCCAAAAGAGGAAGAAAGGCATTTTAATTGCACAATCGGCATTGAGAATTATACAAAAACAGGACACTCCTTTTTCTGCATAACAGCACTCGATCAAAATCAAAACTGGAAGTTTATGCAACGGATAAAACTGCAATTCACAAGGTTATTAAAAGTTATCAATGGTCTGGCATTGAAAACAAATCGCACTGTTAAAGGGGAACTAAAGCTAATGTAAATAAACCTAAAATGGTTCTATAATCCTTAACTATACAGCTTTAGCTCACACCTCTAAAACAAGCAGCATTGTGGGGGGGGGGAAAACATTGGCTTAATTCTGCAGATGAATGATTTGTCGTTTCAAAAGAGGGCCACGGACCAGAAGCATAGTTGCACAGACTCCTGTGCCTCTCATTTAAGTTAATTAATGGCTGACTTGCCCGTGACCTCTCTGTAATCAAGACTGAGCAGTCAGAATTACAGATGTTTTCTAGAATATGATATCTGGTAGTCAGGGATTATAAGAACAATAATGCTTATTTATATTTTAGTTATAGTTTAAGCAATAGATGGCCATGGAACATCAGAATGAATCAAGTTGGGGACAGGCAGGAGAAAAGATTGGGCCAGGGTTGATAGATAATTCCTGAAATGGAAAATCCCGAGTGGGAGGGGGCGTGGTGGGAGCAAAGCAGAAGGCGGAGATTGGGAAAAACAGAATGGGGGCATGGTGAAGGCAGAGTTAGGGGCATTCCCGGGGTGGGGCTGCCAGGTACTCCCTAGGGTGGGATTTTAATCATGACTTGAAATTTTATCCCTGCAGTCGGGACAATCCCGTCCAAATAAGGATTTCTAGTAACCCTGGATTAAGCTGAGAAGCTAGAGTTGCATTGTTGTCCTATAATTTCATAATTACAATATATGTTTATTACATAAATGTGCTTATGTGGCATGTATAATTGTAGCCATGATCTATCACATGATATTAGAACCATAGCAAAATGAAAAAAAATAATTTTAACCAATTTCCTTTTAAGCGTTTGCGGACGTACCTTGTCTAGACACACGTGGAATTGTTATTCAAGGACATTTCTAATTCACCTCACATATCACTGACCATGAGAACAGCTACAACATCACATTCCGTTATTAATACATACTTGTAGACAATTCCTTTAATCGTGACAAATAAGGACTTTATTGTAGGAAAGTTCATACATTCAATGTTATTCTTTTACTGGTAAAGCACCAAATAAATAAACAGCTTAATGCATTTAAAAAGCAATTATTGCAATTACAATGAAATGAGCAGTTAAGTCTGGGTACACACCACCAGATATTTTTGGTCGACCAACCAATAGGGGCGTAGATCAGTTGGTCGGCCGTAAATATCTTGGGGTGGCCAGTCGCGGCCGAGGTCAGTTGCCCATTCATTCGATCCGGGTCCGTTGGTAAATCACGGCTGATCGCGCGGTTCCCTATGGGACCACACTAAGGTCACGTCTCGGTCGGGACAAATAATAGACCCGGGTGTACCCAGCCTTACAGTTATCACTGCTGGTAAATGGCAAATATAGCAGAAAAATGGACTTTAAATGTCGTTTCAGGTATTGATGCCCATTTTCCATGGAGCTAGGAAACATAAGGTGGGAAGCTGCCCATGCAGTGGCTGATAGAGATGAACCAAACTAACGAATTTTGTTCCGCCAGTTTCGAAAACCGCCTGATTTTTTAACCATGATTTTTGACTTTTCAATCTTGATTTTTTAAATTTACGATTCCTTCATTTTTATTTTCGATCACGGTTTTCTAATTTTCAATTGTGATTTTCTAGTTTTCTAGTTCAGACTTTTAGAATTTCCATCAGATCCACAGACTTTCGAAAATCTTCGGTTATGAAACAAAAGTGGGACCCAATCTCCACTGGCTGATAGCTCACCGCCTGCCCCACTGTGGTCAGATCGGGACTTTGTGTCCTTGCTCGGTAGGAGAGATAATCACACGTGCACATTGCAGCGAGAGGTGAGCTATCAAATGTTGCACCAAGAGAACTTTGAGAGCTCACTTCTCATGTTGGCGCTCATCGAGGGACATAATAATAGGCTTTCCTATCTTTCATCAAAATACACTTTAAAGCCTAAGGAATCATTTTAAAATCCCCCATTCCAGTATAATTGCCCATAAAAACATCTACTTAGTAACTGCTATTTTGCTACAGAGGTAAAATGTATCAATGTATTTTTAGTTATTCATTTGCTAGTTGAGTCTATTTTGGTTCCTGTACATTCCCCATAGTCCTCTTGGTGACCACGTTTCGAAAACAGCTTTTTTTTTTTTTTTTTTTTACTGTTCCTCAAACTCTAATTCCAACCAGACCTCTGAATGAAAGGTAATTTCCTCAACGAAGATCTTGGTGCATAGGAGACGTGGGGGTGAGACAGGAGAAAGTTTTCTCCAGTTCAAACGTCTGTTTAAAAAGAGGATATGGTATGAATCAGTAACATCGATTCCCAGAAGACAACTAAAACCAGAAAAAGGGAAGGTACACCTAATACACAATCAGCTGCTATATAAAAGAGTCTATTCTAACATTCTAACATATAATAATATGCAACACTAATTTCCATTCCACGTTTATATCTAAAAGCAATAAAGTAATAAATAACAAATAATACAGTCCAACTGCGCTGCTTTATATTAGCCCTGGAGTTGGGCAGCAGGAGCAATGTCTTCTTCTTGAAGAAAAGATCTTAAGGGGCAGTTTCATTCTGTCAGTCAAACTGATTTATACCAGCAGGGCCACCAAAACCACAATTCTTACCTCTTTTTCCTGACACCCCTCGCTGGCCAGTCCAGAAGGGTTATATCTCCTCTGCAAGCTTTTTGAGCGCATCACAAGCATGCATAGCTGCAGAGGAGGCAACTTGAAAAGCAACTATAAGTTACCGGACTCAATGCTACCATCACAGTGCTGTGATTGATTGCTGTTACCTAGAAGGACCGGGAAGAAGAACATTGGAGCCAGCAAGGATGAACAAGAACATCTCCTTTTAGGAAAGGTCTTGTGGTTTTGGGGGTCCAATATATATCAATTTAACTTGGGGGGTACAATTGCCCTTTAAGCGTAAATCAAAGCCTTTCAGCCATGTGGCTATTGTGTTTATGCATTGAGGAATCACTTGTATTTATTACTCTCTCTCTCTCTCTCTTTATATATATAAAGCTACACAAGGAACACTGACATGTTATTGAGTTTTAGAATTCCACTAATGTCTCATAAGTCAACAAAGCAGGTTATTTACACAATCCTGGAAAAAGGGACATGTCTAGAAATGAGATTCTGTGTCATTATTAGTTTGAACTGAAGGACATTTTGGATAATACAAATATTAAATAACCAATTCTCTTGAACAGAAAAACACCACTGTAATGTCTGAAATAAAAATGTAAACAACTTGGAATGCTAGAGGATATCTCAGAAGTTGGCCTACAGGTGATGGAGAGATCCTTTGCGTAGAGTTGCAATATATATCTAAATCAGGCCAAACATGTGTTGAGGTGCATCCAATCAATTATTTTGATTGGGACAAATCAAAATGCACCATTTTGCACCGTTGATCTTCAGCAGATTTCAACTTGATGATATGGGATGTGGACTTGAAGAAGATTATTTGTCTGACCCAACTGACTGCTAAATATCTTCAAGTAGTCAATCAAAAGAACAAGAAAACATGTATCAATCGTAAATCAACCCCATGTATGGCAGTATTTAGTGTATGAAGATCTGCACATCTCCATTTAGATTGGTGGTATTGGTTGCTACCCTACATGCATATCTAAGAGGGTTACTTTAAAAGTATAAGTTAAACATATGAGTTTGTGTAATGCATGGATGTATGGTGTCCCTTTAATTCTGGGAAATGTATGCCTTGGCAGTAGAGTTTTCCTATACTTAGGAATGATCACTAGTTAAGTTCATTTCCTATACGTCTGAGATCAGTTTGTTAAAGCCCAATCCTTTTATGATAACTGTGTACTATTCTTTATTCTCTGAGAAAAAGAGATTGAGGAATAGACGCTGGGTTTAAATCATGAATGGGGCACACCAAAGGTCAGATTTTTTCAAGGTGAGATCATATCCTTTGGCTGTTATAAGAGGAATTCCTCTTTTCGTCAAGCTGTAAACAACACGAACATATACTGTACATGAATTCTAAATCCCACAGTTTATTATGAGCATACACTGTAATTGTACTGGGGATTTTCCATGCTAGCCTTATCCTTTTAGGTAAAAGGAGCCTCTAAGTCTCAGACTTTAAAATGAACATGTGGGGAACTAGCAACAGTGACAATGCAAATTTAATAAGGAATATGTTAGAACTAGAGAAAGAAGGTGGCTGAGTTCAAAGTAAGTTGCCACAGGACATTTTGAGAGGACTCAAAAAGGGAGTATGGCAAATATGAAGCTTCAATTAAACATTACAAGGAAGGACAGCACAACTGTGAAACCAATGCATGATGGAATCCATAGAGACCATAAGATAGCATGTGGGAAAGTTAATGCCCTATTTGTCATGCCATAGGCTTGTCTAAGTCCGGATGAAAAGAATGCCTGTCAGAAAATAAATCGGCATGTTATACCCAGAGGAAATTCAAAATCGGGGACACTGCTTTAAAATAGTTATACAAACTTTATTCTGAATTCCTAATATGCATAGTCATGGAGTTAGAGAAGAAGGCCCTTGGACACTGTAGAAAGACCAAAAGCAATAGGAATCGAACATGACCAATCAGAGTTGTCAGGCGTACATTTTTACCTCAATCACAAACTTTCCACAGCAACAATGAAAAGCAAGAGTTTCCTTGGATTCCATTTTACCTCATGAGAGAAAACAACATGGCTGCTTTCCCACAAGTAACAGACAAATCTGTGTTGATGTTATAAATATATTATTATTGCTCCATCATTTCTGGAATGAGTAACATGCGGAGTATGTTGTGAATAAATCTTTTTTATATAGGATTCAGGCAGAACCAATGTTATCAATTTGAAAGAAAGTATTTGGAAGAGAGCGTGTTTAATTCTGGCGGACAAATGATTACTATTAAAATGTGGGTTCTGAAACAAATGAGATTCTGGAATCCCATCGACTATATAATTTAAAAAGATTTATACAGCTCCCAAGACTGTCCTTGAATCAAGCAAAATGGATGTTTCCTCTCAAGAAAAAATAAACTGTCCGTAACATACAGAATTTCACAATTCATGATATGCTACACATTTTGCAGCAAAGTTAAGAACTTGGGGGTGAAGGGGGGTTAAGTTGGAGTTATTTCAAAATAAAATAGATGTGGAAAAGGATGTGATATCCAGTACTACAGCATGTGTGCACATACAAAATAGAGAAGATCCAGGCTTATTTAAAAAGAGGTGCAGAAATCTTGCAGTCGCAAAATCCCGCAGACCCCGCAACGGCACTAAGAGGGCCTGCAATCAGCTGTTTAAAACTTCTACCAGTTCGGTAGATCTTTACAAGCAGCTGCAGAGGAGGTAGCTCTGTAAGGAGTCGTAAGTCAATGGCCTTGACGTCAACAAGTGACATATGCTACAGCGCAATGGAAGCAGCACATTTTGGGGCATAAATGCATTTTAGACTGTAGACTCCTCTCAGCCATCTCCAACATTTCTAGCTTTGATGAAAACTACTTTTCTTATTGTCCTACATATTTTTTTTCATATTAATCGTGCCAAATGTACACATGGAACTTATAAGTGTAAAATACTTTGCATCGAATGTAGGAACGTAAAAACAACATACATTATTAAATATGGACCCGGTCTTACATTTTCCTAAGAACGTAAGTAATAAAGTAAAACAAAGAATACTATACAAGCCCCATTATATCCACCTGCTAAGCCTAACACCTCTGCTTGGGCACTTGCAAAAGGCATTAAAACTGCAGCCAAATATTTTAATTTATTGTATTTGAAAACTGAAAGCAAGAAAACTTAAACTTACATCTTAAGAGAAAATATTTACATTACATTTCACAATTACCCCATTGCCATTAATAATATAGGTTTCTCATGAAACAGAAAGTCATTATTATTTTTTTGAATTTGTTTGACAAGTTAAGATAACTTTTAGATTTTAAGATACTTTCCAGATCTTTAAAGGGTATCTTTTAAAGGGCATATTTATAAAGGTTTTTTTAAACTTTTTGCTGCCGTTATCTTCGGATTAAAAGGGTTACTCCACCCAAAAATGGACTGTCCAGTTCAGTGGGACATAGGATCACTAGCTGCCATCTCCCAATTCAATTTAAAAGCTGTGTTTACTTACATGATCCTGCAGCTCTCGGTCTCCCCCTGCTGGCAGAATGTGCAGAACACCAGAAAGAGGGGGCAGCTTTTTAATAGAATTTGTAGTGAAGATAACCAACAGTGAAAAGCCATTTCTGCCGTGGTATGTGATCAATCAATTGTATTTGTAAAACGGTGGTGTGTTCTTGCGTTACGTACAGCCATTTAATATAGTCTGAGGTGGTTTTTCTCAATACTAAAAAGGGTCCGTGGGTATGTTAGACTATTTCCCAGATTTTAATGTAATACGATCTTTGGTTTCCGATTTTTTTAAGGTCCCAATTTTCTCTATTCACCTTCACTTGCAGCCAATGTTGCACACCACCGATATTGCCACCTGCGATAGTGAAATATTATAAATATGACCCTGGATTTTATTTGAAATTCCTCATTACTGGAAACCATCTTTCTATCCAACCATCACTGTACCATTTTTTTGTTGATCTGTCCCCTTTAGATTTCCAGTCTGAAACATCTTACATTTCAGCTGTCAATCAAGTGCCTTATTATCATAAACTCATCTATTATGTAGTTTCACTGTAACTAAAATACTGAGCATCCTTGTCCTTGCAGAAAGTCAGGTTAGATTGAAGAAGTATATACAGTATAAACTTAAGAACCAGATAATAGGATGTGGGTGTTCTAATTAAAGGGCATGTCTACCCGTACCACTATTTTAAGAGCAGCTAAAGGCCCCCCTAATTTTCAATATATTTACCTTTACCAAAAATGCTTCTTTCATTACTAAAGGACATTACGTGTAATTGTTTATTTTTATTTTATCTTCAAATTATTTACATAAGATATTCTTCTTTCCAGTCCTTCCAGGTCCGTCACAGCCGTTATGGCAACATCATGACCAATGACTTACAACTGATCCTCGAGCTGCCTCTCCTGTGGCTTTTCAAGTTTGCAGGGGAGGTGTGAACCAACAGGGGTTAGAGAAGATCAAGAGAAAATATCTCAGTTCTAGTACATTGGAGAAAGAGGCAAGTAGTGGGGTTTTGGAGGGTCCTGCTGCTGGATATGAATTGCATTGCATGGGGTGCCCTTTAAACAGGGCTGGAGGCAGGTATAGTAGGCATGTTCCCAGAAGCGCCTGTGGTTGTAGGTTCGGTTTTCAATATTTTTCCTACTGTAGCAGCTTCCCCTGTGGTACAATTGATATTATAAACAGTCCCAGGGAGATGTAATTATGCAGGGACATGCTACTTGCGTGGTGCAGGTCAGGTAAATAGCAGTTTTTTTACACCTCCATGTTAAAGGTGTTGAATTTCATGCTACATTGCAGAAAAGGTGTTCAGAAAGATGAGATTAAGGAACTGGAGGGTTTTATGGCTACTTTCAGACAAACGAATGTTCGTTGTCCTGGCTGCGTTGTTACTAGCGGTTTCTTAGCGTTATAGAATCACAACCAGAACAGTTTGTCTGAAAGTAGTCTTACACTCCATGAATTAGTCTGATTGCCACATTGGAATAAGGACAGGATCTCCCTCTTTGAACAAATTTGTATTTTATTTCTTCTGATATTCCATTAAACAACAGGAATCCTCTAGGCAACTCTCTAGAGAAGGTGAAATCCAATAACGTGTCAATCAGAAAGTTTTTTTGACACATGATAAAACGCGTAAAAGGAAAGAGTGTTAAAAAAAACGGATTTATTTTAATTATTTTCAATGATAAAACATTAACCTTCATTTCCTTTCTGTGCTTTGTCTATCTCTATTTCCTTCCTTTTAGAATCCAACTGCCATATCAGGTCCTTTTAGCAGAATATTTTGCAATGGGATTAGTCTAATATCAACTTTCCTGCATTTGAGAGAATCAGGGGTTTCCATTGTTTCAATTTATTACACTGTTGAATGAAGAATCCTCAATGCAAAAAAAATAAAATGTCCAAAGCTACTGGAAATAACTGTGATACCCTTATTTTAAATATCTATATATTGGACTAATACGGCACTTCAATAATTTTCTGTCCGGAGCTACTGGGGATTTCTTGAAAGTTTATTGACAACCCTCGGGAAAAAATGTAGAGAAATATAAAAGTTAAACTTTTATCACTGCTGATTTAAAGGACAAATATACTCACCTTCCCCCTGTTCCATACCTGCATAATACTCAGGGGAGGACCTAAATTGCTAACAACTGTTATACTTACTAAGTTTTCCTTAATGCTCTGGTCCTTTATGCCCCTCTGCCACTGTCTGTAACAGTCTGCGATATAGCCAATGGAAAGACACGCTTCTTTGCAGAGTGCGTCTTCTCATTGGCTATATTGCTAACTGCGGAAAAGGAATGGAAATCAGAGGTAAATCTAATGCAAATAAGTACAGCTGACTTAGCGGTTAAGGTCCTCACCCTGGGTACTATGCAGCTATGGAAGAGGAGAAGCAAGGGGGAGTATAATTGCCCTTTAAATGTTGTAGGACCAATCTTTAGTTGTAATTCCTTACAAAAGATACACACTTAAGTCGGCCATAAAAAGGTCAATGTTTTTTGATTAATTTGAACAATATGATTTAATCAATCCCAAAAAATTTCTGTTCTTATTCTACCTTCTGTTAGATCAACTACACATCGATATCTTGCAGCAACAGAAAGTGATTGGACCAGTTGTAAACTTTTCCAGTAATCCCATACTCGGTCACCGTAATATTCTAAAATCTTTCATTATAGAAATCCCTGCAGTAACTGCCCCCTATCCTACTTCAGTGAACACGGACATGCTCAGTATGAGAGGATACTTTCTATCCTACAGGAAGAGGGGAAATCCCTGCAGTAACTGCCCCTTCTCCTACTTCAGTGAACGTGGACATGCTCAGTATGAGAGGATACTTTCTATCCTACAGGAAGAGGGGAAATCCCAGCAGTAACTGCCCCCTCTCCTACTTCAGTGAACCACATGCTCAGTATGAAGGATACTTTCTATCCTACGGAAGAGGGAAAATCCCTGCGTAACTGCCCCCTCTCCTACTTCAGTGAACGCGGACATGCTCAGTATATAGGATACTTTCTATCCTACAGGAAGAGGGGAAATCCCTGCAGTAACTGCCCCCTCTCCTACTTCAGTGAACACGGACTGCTCAGTATGAGAGGATCTTTCTATCCTACAGGAAGAGGGGAAATCCCTGCAGTAACTGCCCCCTCTCCTACTTCAGTGAACGCGGACATGCTCAGTATGAGAGGATACTTTCTATCCTACAGGAAGAGGGAAATCCCTGCAGTAACTGCCCCCTCTCCTACTTCAGTGAACGGGACATGCTCAGTATGAGAGGATACTTTCTATCCTACAGGAAGAGGGGAAATCCCTGCAGTAACTGCCCCTCTCCTACTTCAGTGAACGCGGACATGCTCAGTATGAGAGGATACTTTCTATCCTACAGGGAAAGGAGGGAAATCCCTGCAGTAACTGCCCCCTCTCCTACTTCAGTGAACGTGGACATGCTCAGTATGAGAGGATACTTTCTATCCTACAGGAAGAGGTGAAATCCCCACAGTAACTGCCCCCTCTCCTACTTCAGTGAACGCAGACATGCTCAGTATGAGAGGATACTTTCTATCCTACAGGAAGAGGGGAAATCACCTGCAGTAAACTGGCCCCTTCTCCTACTTCAGTGAACTGGACATGCTCAGTATGAGAGGATACTTTCTATCCTACAGGAAGAGGGAAATCCCTGCAGTAACTGCCCCCTCTCCTACTTCAGTGAACGCGGACATGCTCAGTATGAGAGGATACTTTCTATCCTACGGAAGAGGGGAAATCCTGCAGTAACTGCCCCCTCTCCTATTCAGTGAACGGGACATGCTCAGTATGAGAGGATACTTTCTATCCTACAGGAAGAGGTGAAATCCCCCAGTAACTGCCCCCTCTCCTACTTCAGTGAACGCAGACATGCTCAGTATGAGAGGATACTTTCTATCCTACAGGAAGAGGGGAAATCCCTGCAGTAACTGCCCCCTCTCCTACTTCAGTGAACACGGACATGCTCAGTATGAGAGGATACTTTCTATCCTACAGGAAGAGGTGAAATCCCTGCAGTAACTGCCCCCTCTCCTACTTCAGTGAACGCGGACATGGTCAGTATGAGAGGATACTTTCTATCCTACAGGAAGAGGGGAAATCCCTGCAGTAACTGCCCCCTCTCCTACTTCAGTGAACGCGGACATGCTCAGTATGAGAGGATACTTTCTATCCTACAGGAAGAGGGGAAATCCCTTTAGTAACTGCCCCCTCTCCTTGTTCAGTGAACGCGGACATGCTCAGTATGAGAGGATACTTTCTATCCTACAGGAAGAGGGGAAATCCCTTTAGTAACTGCCCCCTCTCCTACTTCAGTGAACACGGACATGCTCAGTATGAGAGGATAATTTCTATCCTACAGGAAGAGGAGAGTAACACTTTGTCTATAGTGAAAGTGATACATTGTTTTAATTTACATTTCTGACCTATAAACCAGGGGAAAGTATGTTTTAGGGTGGAGTCCACTTATAAGATTGACTCTGCTGTTGTTTTCTAACTGAAAGTTCTACGCCTTCTTAGGAAATAGAGAAAAAAACTTTTTTTTAACTCTTAATACGCCAAGTATGTGAAGATGAACTTCCAAGCTGTATCTGGGTTGGGCCTTTCTGAACCTTAAAAAACTTTCCTGTTGGTAACATTTTATTCAACTTCAGGAAGTAGTTACTCTGTAGAATATCCTTTATACGGCACGATATTTCGCACTTTGTAAAGCAAAATAGTAAATTAAGAAGATCCAGGAAAAAACACATTGTTTTAACTATCCAACACTGTTCCCTTAATAGAAAAATGGATCCTATTGTAAATGGTTTAGTTTCCCCTTGAACCTAATGTAGTGCTGCATGACACAGCTGCAGAATGTGTGTTTTTTCAATGGAGCCACAAAATGTCTTTCTTTTTCTAGGTTATATTATTGTAGGGGGATTTAAACATTGATCATCTTATTTCTGTAAATTCCATCATAACAATCAATATTTACAGCAACCTCTGCTGTTGTTATATTAAATAAAGGAAATGTGATCCCTTCTCAGAAAAAGGAATTAAATTTATTGGTATTATTGGGTGGATGCTTTCTGATTCTAGAGTATAAAAATGCGGGTTTAGTTTAAATAAATACCAAACTGATCTCCTGCTAAGTAAGAATATGAAAAATATGGTGGCCACCTAATTGAGATATTTTTTTTAGTGGCCATAGCTAATGATCATGGCTGCAACATCCCTTTCCATGTAAGAAAACAAAGCAGGCATTGGGAGAGAGCAAGAGGTATTTACACTGGGTCCCCAACCTAAAGTGGCGATGATTTAATTAGGCAATCTACTAACTACAATTACAATGTTCGCTCCAATAATAAATTTCCTCATTGACAGGTAAACCAAAAGGGCCTATTCAGTCAGTTACCATGCGCAATATAAATATCCTAGCGGCCACTGCTTAAATGGAATGTCCACCACCCATATGAAAACTCTAGAGATACCTCTAGAGTTAATAGAAACTGCAGGATCTATTATAAATTTGAAAATCCCATTTCCAATTTCGAACCCTATTTTTTTATTTCTCAGCTACGATCTTACATATTTTAGTCTATTTTTGATTATCGGTATTCCAAAAATTCTACTGGATCCATGGATTTTCAAAACTGAAGGTTCTGCTTAGAAACCAGGTTCAACTAGAAACCGAGACTCTTCTCTACTTACCCCCCACCCCCAGGTAAAGTACACTAATGTAAGTGACTACTGTCTATTCCCAGGGTGCTCTATTTCCTCTTATTAGTCATATAACATCAAATACTCTTTCAGAGACTGTCAGCTCTGTAATTAGCTAGAAAAATCCAACCTGTATGGAATGTGAAATCAGTTTAAAATACAATTACAAGAAAGAACAAGTTGTGCGTCCAGACAACTTTCCAGATAAGTCAAGGATCAGCTTAAAGTTAGAAGAAAAAGTGCTCCTGTTCTTCAATTTATTTGCTGTTAGTGAGTCTCACTACTCCAGAAATGAGCTCTAGAATAGACCAAAGGGCATTCCCCATTCAGTGATTTCCTCTTGTTAGAGGAAATGTCCAGCCCTCTGGATGTTATTAATAAGCACCAGTGTGGCTTTTGACAATGACTGTTGAATGAGTCAGTTTTCTCTACCGTTCCAGTTGCAAACACTAATGCTGTAAAACTGTAGCTTACGTCTCGTTTTTTAACTGTAAGATGGAGGAAAAACTGGAGTAAAGTCTGAAAATGTAATTAAAAATAAAGGCCCATTTCCCCAAAGCTTCACTACACTGTATCATCAGGATCTACTGATTTAAAGATTACATTTTCCAGCAGAAGGTTTAGAAGTTTCTTGCATAAAAAAAACCCTCTTTGATATTGACTTTCCTTTTGAGTTTAACCTACAGGACCAAATCCATACCATGATTTGGGATGCCTATTTCTCTAATCAAGTTTTCTCCAATGCCTATTTCTCCAATCAAGTTTTGAGGTCACATTCTAAACCTTTAGCATAGTTTTCATTCCCAGTGGGTATTACCGGTATATATTTTCAAGTGTATGTTCTATCTTATTATTCTCATAAATTATTATATTGGAGCATTAACTATGCTGTTAACCTGAGTTATCGAATGTTGGAGGATCGAATTTCGGGAATCAATTTTTAAGAATGTACCAAATTTATGAAAATGATCATAAACCCTCGATTCTGTATATGGGAGGTTCATCGAATTTTCAAACCCTTGATTTAAATATGGGATAATTATTGAATATTTGAGGGATAATTATCAAATGTCGAATAGGGAGGCTGGAAAGTAGCAGGTGTGTGAAGAAAGTTACTATTTCAAGCTCTGGATATTTGTACAGGTTCCCCAGACTATTTCCCAGGTCTCAAAGCCATGTTAAGTTTACCATTGCTATTTTAACCTTATTTTAATTGGAACTTTTCAAACTATTTGTCCTCTTTGACTTTAATGGGAACAACTTTTCAGAAGTTCGAGAATCTGAAATTGGACCGGATTTTCATCTCTATCAACAAGGAAATCAGTATTTTAATAACCATAAAGAATATTATTTGATCTTATCAGCTGTTTGCAACAATTTCTACCTTAAATACATAATCACATACAATTGTTTTAATGGATAATTATCTGTCTCTCAGGTCCAAAATGTTTTCACCATTGCAGATATTAAAGGGTAACTGTGGTCTCCAATTCTTCCAAACTAGTTAGAATTATACAAAAGCGTTCCATAGTACCTTCAAAATAAAACCTAAATCACATCTCTAGATAAACTTTCTGCTATATCACTTCCTCCTTGAACACGTCCTGTTTTCAGCCATGTGACCAGCTTGTAGTCATGTGACCTGCCTCTGCCTGCATTAATAGGCTCCCCTTCTCAAATGTAAATTTTTTGTCCAGGTACTTCCTGTTTTCCCCAGCATTATGTCTTCACTGAGCATGCTTCTCCCCCGGGGAGGAGGGTAGGGGCAGAGGTCAGGTGATGTCACTCAATGAACTGGAACCAGGATATTAAAACATTCACCCCAATATAATTCTAATAATTCTTACAGGCTCTAGCCAGAGATATTATTTTCTGCTCATTTTAAAGGAAATACTGCAAACTTTCATTTAACATTAACTTGTTTGGAGACCACAGTTGCACTTTAAAGTTGTCAATAAAGATATTTATGAATGAAACCAAGGGCAGTAAAGCAGAGGTTGGAACTAGGAAAGGTACAGTGCCTGAATGAATAGATAATGGAAAGCTCCTATAGATATTTGGGTTTATATTGCTTTTAAAAAAATATTAACAATCTCTTTGATCTGTGAGTAACATAGCTATGTGAAAAGAGGGGTTACAATAATGAATCACACTTAACAACAAATCCCACACACAGTTTTTCCTGTGCAATACATTCTAATTCAAATAACTTTACGGTAATTTATTAACTCTTAAACAGATATGTTCAGAGTTCAGAGTATAAAAGAAGACCCAGGCAAAAGTGAGCATTTTTCGTTCTGTGTATAATCAATAAAACAATAAGATTGGCAATATCCATCTGAGACTGTAAGTTCCAGAAATATCTGAAGACACATTTTAGTAGCTAGTTTTAGCTGAAATATTGCACACCAGGTCTTTTTAATTTGTGTTTATTTTCACATCATATATTAACATATTTTGTACCTGCATTACTAACCAGATATGTAAGGATAATTATTGTCTCAGGCAGAGTAAGCGGTGCCCTCCCTCCATGCAATCAATGGTGCTGACACTGCATCCAATGAATGAATGCTGACTTCTCTGCACATGCTCAACCTTATAAAAAGCTCATTGAGGAGGAGGCAGATACCTTTGCTAGAAAAGAATAGAACTTATCATTATATATCTGGTTAAAATGCATGTAATAAACTGGTAAAAATAGCAGTTGGGGTTGCAGGCAGATAGCTGACAGGTCACCAGTTTTTTTTATTTTAAGGGTGATATCTTCTAACTGTGCTAGACCAGTAAAAAGAAAATCTGATTAATTGCTGCAAAAATTGTCCACCACTTAAGTAAGCCCGTATATGTTTTTAAAAAAAACTACTTTTGTAGGCCAGACACATAATATTTTTTGTTAAGAAGAAAATTGTAAAAATCACAAATGCTGTTGTAATAATGAGTCATTTTTCCCACAGGGCACCTGTTACTGGTAAGAATGTGATATAATTTGTAACATACTTTAGACCGTGCATTAAACACAAGCTCAACAAAGCAGAATTTCAGAAAGGGATTTTGTACATAGCTTCGCAAGCATTTAAAATCTCTTGGCAAGGAGATTTTACAGGCCCCATATGGTCTATTATATGGTCAAAATTTGGAAAGAGCTTGGAAAAAAAAAAAGACATTTTCCTAGATAGACGCTGTAATTGATTAGAGCTTTAATATTCCTAGACAAACATGTTAAATTATATTAAATATTTCATAGGCTTTCTTTGGAATCTTATAAAAAAGGCATATAGAAAGGAATGTAGATTGTTCAAAATTTTAAAAAATGCCTTTTTATAAAATTAAAGGGCAACTATAGTGTAAGAGACTTTGCCTCATCTTAATCGATAAATAAATACATGTAAGTAGCCTTTACTCTGAGATGTGTGTTGCTGCATGCCTAAAATTCAAACTAATATTCCCCTCCCACCGACTCCTCCTTCCATTTGACATGACTTTATTGAGCATGCTTGACTTCTCAGAGTCACTACGATGGGGAATTTCATGCAATTCACACATTCCAACTCTCTCTATTTTAGTTACAGCAAAACTGTCCACAGCAGAAGGGTTTGTAATGATTGACAAATGAAATGTAAGATGTTTCTAAAGATATTTAGAGAAATAGGGATCAGATCTATAAAAAATGGTAGTGACAGTTAGCAAAAAATTACTGTATACATGCCATTTAGTTTTTTATTGCTAAAGGAATGCTATTTCCAAGATGCCTTCCAAGAAGAAAAAGTATTTCTTCAAAGTTCCATCAACTGGATAGTCCTATTTATCCAGCGTCACTAAAACTCGCTTAAGATGCAGCAGCAGGTTAGAAGATAGATGAACAATCGACAGATATTAAGATAGACAATACCAATGGATAGTGCAAACTGTGAAACCCACCACAGTGGCGCCTAGAGACCCCCTAGCTAGGCAAAAAAGGAGGAACCCCTTGATGGTTACAAATTATGCAGTGGTCAGGGTTACCCACAAAACAAAAAACACTAAATATGAGCAACCTGTGTAGGTACAAACAAGGCAAGGAATCAACGGAGTATGTATAAAAAACACAGATATCACATTTACAGGGAGATTCAATAATAGTTCTTATCGTTTAAAATGGTGATAATTTTGCCCCAACCAATCAGATCTTATTTAACATTTGAAAGCTAACATCTGATTGGTTGGGGCAAAATTATCACCATTTTAAACGATAAGAGCTTTCATTGAATAACCCTGTTACTATCTAAAAATCACATATATAGCTGGCCAGCTACAACTAAAACAATAATTAAAAAACCTCTTGTATAAATCCGTATAGAGATAGCAGCAAGTTCCTGTGGAATAAGGAATATTTTTCATATAAATAGTCCAAGTCCATTAGAAATTCTTAATAAAGATAAGGAAATAATAATCCATATGGGGGACAAGGGGGGTGGGACAGTAATCCAAAATAAAGTAGATTACTTAAGGGAAGCCTCTAGACATTTGAAGGACACTATCACATATGATAAACTATCCAGTAACCCCCTGAATAAAGTGAATGATCATCTCAGGGGGGTTCTCCAGACGGCTTTAGATAAAAGTATCATCTCTAAAAAAAGAGTTCAATTTTCTATGGTCTCTAAAACCTAAGATACCCATTTTCTACCCAAAATTCATAAATGTCTGGAAACCCCCCCTGGAAGACCTATAATAGTGGGGATAGGATCTCCCACTGAAAATCTTTCTAGGTTTGTAGACCACTTCCTGGCTCCATTAGTTAGGAGGTTACCATCATATTTGAGGGATACATTAGATGTATTAAATTCCCTGACTGATTTAGAATAGGAATCTGAAAATATCTTAGTAACCTTATAAATTGCTTCATTATATTCGGTCATTCCTCATAAGGAAGGTATTGATGCATCTGAATACTTCCTAAAGGAATAAGGCACCATCTCTAATTTTTATCGGTATGTATGAATTTTATTTTGTGCAATAATTGCTTTATGTTTGAGGGGAGCTTTTACTACCAACGAACGGGTACCGTGGTGGGCACAGTTTTTGCCCCTAGTTACACGGGCCTGTTCGTGGGGTATTGGGAAGAAAATAGTCTTCTACCCATTGGTGGCCAATTAAAGACTTAAAGGGATTTATCTATGAAGTTACTAAAGGGGATGTTCAAATGTGGAGGGTGTGTGGATTGTAAATATGTACAGACAGGACGAGAGGAGATTAGGGAGGGGAAACACAAACATAGGTGGAAGGTTTTTTTTAATTGCAAATCAAAAAATGTGGCTTATGGTATAAAATGCACATGTGACTTATGGTATATTGGTAAGACAAGGAGAAAATTACACATGAGGATCTGGGAACATAGAAGGGCGAATGCAAGAGGGCTGGAAAGATGATTTTAATCATTGCCCCTATTTTTATAAACATTTTGTAGATATGCACAAATCTTCATTTAATGAGAGCACTTTGTGGCACTGGGGGGGTTAAGTCAGAAATGTATGATTAGAGGTGGAGACCTAGATAAAGAACTCCTTAAACTTGAGCAAAGATACGTCTTTGAATATAATAGTATGAAACCTATGGGTCTAAACGATCAAATGGAATTGGTCCACTTCCTTTGATTTATATTGAAATACTGACTATCTTTTTGTGGTCCGTTCAAAGAAAATTCAACTGATTGGGAGTGTTGTATGTGTCTCGATATAATGTAGCCTTATATCTGTATAATTTATGCAGATGACTAATAAGTCCAGGATCTATTAATGAACCAGTTCGGAAGGTGGGCATCACTACCTGACGAAGCTCCAATGAGTGAAACGCGTTGTAGCGACGTATACTGGAAGGAGAAAGTCCTGTACTAACAACGGCAAAAAGGCAGGGTGGATGCACCGCCATGAGGTTTTGATTTATCGGCACACATTGAGTTTGCTACTCGCTCCTATCCATAGAGGATCCTAAAGGCGTGAAGCCATGGACATTACGGAAGCACCTTGTTCGGGGGATCGGAAGATTGCCAACAGCTTTAATGCTATCCTGAAAGCAGTGAAGTATTGCCAAGTATTGCCCTCTATTAGCTGTACTAGCTTTTACCTATTGTGTGCACACATACTTTACAGCGTCCTGTTACGGACTTTATAAGGAGCTGTATGAGGTTTGAGATTTATACTGCAGTTTCCTTTAGACTTTGGGAACGCTTGACATTCTTCTTATGCTGGATTATATAGGCTAAATATTGGGACCATACACGCTTCTATATCGGGACTTGAACTATTTATATGTATATATTTCTTGTTCCACAGGAACTTGCTGCTATCACTTTACGGATTTATACAAGAGGTATATTCATTATTAAATCAATTTTTTGGGGTTGTAGCTGGCCAGCTATATATGTGATATTTAGATATGAAATGTGATATCTGTGTTTTTTTATACATACTCCGTTGATTTCTCGCCTTGTTTGTACCTACACAGGTTGCTCATATTTAGTAGTAAGATAGACAGTTATATCTGTTGTATTCAATTAGATCAACTGGACTTGAAATGTAGTTCTTGAAGACGTTTCGCTAGTCATCCGACTGGCTTTCTCAATTCAGAATGACTTGTACAAGAATCTGTGGCAATTATGTACCCTGGAAAATCCCAATTAGCATATCACAGCCAGGTGTTAAGGGTGTGATTGGATAGTGGCTAAGAGGTGTTATAGGAACGCCCAGAGTAAGGTGTTAAAACAGCATTGTACATGGCAGACAGTTGGTGTCGAACCCCCCCACCTCTATTTAGGCTTGGTTTCTTTATTTTCACATAAATGGCCTCCTTAACACCTCTCTTGAACCAGTCACGTTCCTTCCTAGACAGATGATAGATAAATAATAGCAAAAGCAGACACACTCCCTTAATAAAGACTACAAAAGTATAAATATTATAGAATTGATCACATTCTCATGAGCTCTTTGGTCTTCTATATTTTGGTTAGAAAAACTTATTATGAATAGAGGCTATGCCTGCTAGCACATGCCTCACCACTAAAGAAGGTCTGTACATTTGTCCCAAAAATGGGTTTGAGGCAGAATTTCCATTTTGGTGAAGAAATTGACCAACAATTTGTGATCCAGCTGGTGGTACGAAACCTGATGGGTTTGGCTAACTCTTTTCACCATTGTCTTGGATCTGCTCCCCACTCGAGATGAGTCCAGGTTTTTAAATGGTCCTTTAAATATAATTAAAGGAATAGTTCACTGCCAAAGTGAACTATTTATTTAATGCATTGATTGAAGACCGGGAGGATAAGGAGCTATGCCTTACCTCCTGTTCTTCATTTAATGCAAGTGGAGCCAGAAACGAAGGTAGAGCAAACTTACCTGTTACGCGATCTTCAATCAATATATTAAAGGAATAGTTCACTTTGGGAGTGAACTATTCCTTTAATTTTGCCACGTCCCATTATAAGTACACGCAGAATTGGTCAATGAAAGCACTTTTACTATTCCGATAACTCTACAATTTACCTACAATCACAGTAAATTTCACTTTCGTTTTTTTGTAAACCAACATTATGGGAAAATAAAAAATCCTGGCTCTGTTCCATGGCAATGCAAATGCTATCAACAGTTGCTTCCTAGAGACTTTCACTTTTGGTTCCTGATAAATGAGTCAATGTAAAACTTGAACTTGTACACCGTAACACCTTTTGATCCACACATCGTGCGAGTTTATCTAGCATTCTTTAATCTGTTCTTGTGTTTGCACAGAACGTAGGAGTGTACAAGGGTTGTATAATGGGATACAGAATCTACAGGAAATACAAGAGATTAAATTTAAAAGAAAAAATAAAGCTCAGGGATGTTTTTATTAAAGACCTTTTGGACATTAAACACAATGGGGCATATTTAAAGGGCATTACCAAAACTAAAATTTAACCCCCATACTGGCCCCACTGTGTAATGTTAAAACATCCTTGCCTTACATCTCTGCTCCTTATGGTTCTCCTGCAGTGCTTGTCCAGGAAACTGAAGAATAGGAGGTGTCTTCCTCTGTGAAAGGTTTCCGCCCCCTCCTTGTCCTCTGAGAGGACAGTGGCATGTGCAGGGGAGCCCTTTCCCCCCCTCCCTCCATCCCTCTGTAGCCCTCTTCGCTGTTCCCGGGTGCCCGACCTCTAAAAGCTTTTAACATATTGTAGGGCACCCTTTCCCACCCTAAACCGCTAAGCCCATTTGTTTAAAAAAGCAGCAGATCTCTACTTACAATCCTTCATTCCCCAGCCGTTCTGTATTGCGGTAGCCGTGTCTCTGATTGGCTGCCACTCAGCGAATCAGAAATGTGGCTGCCGGTCCGGCCTCCTGCTTGCAGTTCAGGCGAGCAGAGGGCCAAGATCAGAGCACTGGGGATCAAAGGATTGGAAATAGAGTTCTGAAGCCTTTTGTAACAAACAAACCTAGTGGTTGGGAGTGGGCTAGGGTCCTCTACAGCATGTAAAAATTTGTTGCAGGTGGACGTGCACTTTAATAAAAGGTGCACGTTTTCACCTGTGCAATAAATTTTCACAACAAGGCGTATTAACATGCGATCTGAACACAATTGTTATCTGATTGCGTGTAAAAAAGTGCACGCTAGTTTTGGATAATTGTTGTGGCCACAAAGGTGTGCTGCGACCTCTTAATCAAAGAGCACGTGATCAGCATCTTTTGCGCAATTGAGTATGATCCGATTGTGCAACCTCGCCGGAGAGGATATACAAAATGGAACAGGGCACAAGGCTGTATATCACCCCTAATGGGGTAGAGGTGCACAGGATAGATACAATCAATATTTGAATCAAAAAAGAAAAAAAGTATCTGGTACACTCCAAATTGTGTCAAACAGTAAAAAAACCTTTATTATTAATATATTATGTGATGGGGGTAGACAAGAGGACAAGAAAAGTGCAGTACATAAGGATAAAAACAATTAAAATCACAAAACAGCTAATGGCTGCTGTTGACAAAGCCATTCGGCGAAACGCGTCCAGCGCGTATCATCTAGCACTTTATTCCTCTCCTACCACATGGCTTTCTGCCTTATATGATGCCTCTGTACTTACTCATACCTATGACTGCCTCAGAGACTGATCTCTTGTACTGCTGACAGATGAGTATAACTGATTGATTAGGCATTGCACTTTATGTAGAGACAGATATATACTTACAATGTGTACTAGTGGAGAGTGTGTGTATTTCTTCTGTGCACTCTCAGCTTACTCTAATAGGAGGGACAGCCATACTGTAATTTGAAGATAGTGAAAGTGTAGCATTTATCTATAGCAAGGGGTGTTTCCTATCCAGATCAGGGCTTGACAAAATACAGAAAATTTTGGATGGTAAATGTGTTTTAGGGACCCTATTAGAACACCCCCTTATTAAAATATTTCTTACTCTGTTAAGAACTGTGACTTCAATCTAAAATTCCGAGGTATGACCACATGACCAATGGGGACAAACCAAATCATTTATCTTCTTTAACATTTTACTTTTTCTATACTGCACCAGCAAGTATCCTTTTCCATTACATCTTAAAGTATGGGCAGGCTGTGCAACAACCTGAATCCACCCAACCTGAACTTGGTATCACCCTACTTTCTACTATCTCACACTGTTTTTTCTCCTATAACATAATAATATTATTCATTTATTCAATTACAAAGGAATTCAATGTACAATGGAAATAACACGACCATCTTATGTGTTCACAGTTCAATTCATTGGTTTTGTTTTGTGCCAGTCCAAATCACCATACTCAATGCTAGAAATACTTAAGGAGTATCTAAACTAAAAAAAAAATTAAATTGCTCATTACTGGAAATTATAAATTGTCTCGATCACTGAACCATTTATTTGCTTATCTGTTTCTTTAAATATCCAATCTTATGTTTCAGCTGTAAATAATAGGGCTATGTACTGAAAGCTGCTCTCTATTGCCCCCTTAAGGCAATGCACCAAGGTGATACTGGCTCTTTATGCGTTGCAAGTGGAGTTAACCGATTCCGAATCTTGAACAACAGCTATATGCTGGTGCTATCAGCTCGGCGCACTGCCTCACCCGCTGTTATTTGTGTCTTAAAGCCGTGTTAACCTGTAAAGACAGGCTCTCGATACACAGCTCTGTAAGTGGCTTATAACCCTTTACCCTTTAGTAAATTACCTATATAATAGGTACCACATAATAATGTGTGTGTGGGGGGGGGGATAGAAAACTATTATGAAATATTATTATAAATATGTTTTCATTGCATTGCATCATAACTGTATATGTTCAAACACACTACCTTATATTAACAATTAAAGTTCTTTTTTAACAATGCCCTAAATTTTATCAAAAAATCGAATATCAGAAAATCAAGAATTCGTAAATAAGATTGAAAACTGAAAATGTAAAGATTGCGATAACATTTTTTTATCAGCTTTGAATCAGATTTTCAGAACTGCAATAGTGTAACTGTGGAACCGCTGTCAGAATGAAACTCATCAGTTTTGTTCATCTCTAGTGCAAAAGTGGGCCCGTGCTATAAAGTTAAAGCATCCAATTATTTATTAGTTTTTTTACTGGGTTGCTGCAGTTAGATAACATCTGATTGGCTGCTAGAGATGGTCGGAACTTCAGAGTTCCGTTCCATTTGCGGATTTTTCGAATTCTGAAAAAAAACGATAAACGGACCCATAGAAGTCAATAGAGCTGAAAAGTTCTGAGTAAAGTTAAGTTACAGTAGGTGACTCAGGCACCTGGAAAATGGTCAGGGGAACATGTACAAATCAACAATACTTTATTATAAAATAACTTTACACACAAGCTATATTCAAGTTTCCGCATAACATTGCCGAAAGTAGCCTCATATATTTGGTAACTCTTGATAGTAGTATATTCGATAACCCATGTTTTTTAAAATTTGACAATTATCAAAAATACTGAAATCGGATCTGGATTCCATTCCTATTGGCTTCTGCAGATTAACAGCCTCCTTTTTTTCAGAGTTTAAGATGTAAAGGTTACATAAAGTTTGGAAGAGTGTTTCCCTCGGAATTTTAATATACGTAAAAAAAATGCACATTAAAATATGAATTAGATAAGATTTTAATTTAAGTGGGTGTGGTCAAAATGTGTCATCCCACGTGTTGCTGTCTTATATAGAAGCACCCATAAAAAAATTTGAGGGGTGTTGGTAACCATGCAAATACATTTCCCTGATTCCCTTCACTGACCCGCCCCTAGAAGTCCATCCCTATAGCGGTCCAGAAAACACCTAGCCAATCATTTTCAAGGTGTGATTTTAGCATTACTGTTTTTGGTTCTATGCCATATTATTTACCAATAATGTCTGTTAACCTATAATGGAATCCATGCACCCAACAAATATTAATGTTTTAAAAATGTTTTGATTTGTATTACTCATACCTAGCAATTCTACATATTCTCTCCCATTTTGAAAAATCAGTTGATTTCATACCCCTTGTTGTTCCCTGCTGTTATCATTAGTGAGCTGCCATTTCAGGTTCTGTAACGGTCCTTCTTCTTCCCAGAATGCACCACTTCCTTGGAATGTTCCTAACAGTAATTTCTACTGATTGGCTGTTGGATGGGTGAAACATGCTCAGATCTCTACTGAGCAACTGAATCAACCCAGGGGCTGGGTCAAGGGCTAGACCATAATGGTCTCTATTAGGGGTCCTGCAAACAGGAAGTCAGTATTTTTTTTTACAGAGACAAAATATTTAAGATCATTGGGATTGCAAATTACTGGTCTTTTTTCTTAAAAGCATATGTATTTGCACTGAACTTCCCCTTTAACTTAAATATAAATAATCCAAAGTCAACACTAAACCATCTTTCTCCATAATGATTCTTTATTTCCAGGTAAGTAACTCTGTTTGCTCCATAAAGGAAAAAACAAAATCCACCTCTTAGGAACACGCTAACGATCTCTTAGGGACGTTCAGTCTCTTTTTTTCCTCTCCCTTGCTACATATTCAGTAGGCAGCATAGCAATAGCCACCTCTATTTTGTGGGTCATTACCTCTTTCAAAATTCACTAGTTTCCTTTTCATTAAAATTCAGGCTCCCAGACCTTCCTGCAAATTTTAACTTGGGAGGCCCAGCGCCCCCTTATAACTGCAAATCCTGGCGGAGAAAAAAAAAAGACCTTGATGGATGGCATATCATTTTACCAGTGAAACCTTTGATCTGTCAGCAGTCTTTATATCAATGCCTAATATAAAGTAGAAATTGCAACAACAAAAAAAATTGTCCTAGGTTGAATACAACTTTTGACTATTCACGTTTTTTTGGGGGCTATTCTTGATTTGATATGCCATAATCATAAAAGAATTAAAGTAAAAAAAAAAACAAAACATTGAAAAATAAAAAGGAACTTAGGGAGCAAAGAAAACGTTACGATTCAGAAAAAAAAGCAGAGAGACAGCTGGAAAGGGCTGATTGGATGGGGCCCAACGAAAGTTAGACTTCCTGTCCCCAGCTGCTGTGCTAAAAAATGAATGACAAGGGTAATAATTGATTACTAACTAGCATCTCCGTAGAAAGAAAGAATTAACAAAGGGGGGGCGGAAGGGGGTAGCCTTATAGTTTAGGAACTAAATCCAATAAATGCAAAAATGTTATTTATTTTAAATCCTGAAATTCCGATTATATCGATGGTTAAACATTGATAAGAGGTCCACACTCCGTTACGTGTTACGTTTCACTGAATAATGATTTGTTTAAATGGACAGTGGACCAGTGAATAATTCTATACCCCTGGGATCGCTCTTTACATTTCAAGGGACCCTGAAAAATCAATTAGCGTTATGTCATCGTAACGAACAATTAGCGTTTTTGTTTTTTTTAAAATGCAGAGTATTTAACTTAAAGTTGATGAGTGCGCTGAGAAAATACGAAGCAAATTGCTTTACTGGTTGGAGTATCTTATTGTGTTGTATGCACAGCCTGTCTCGAGGGATGACTTTTAGAGGTACGTTGCTTGAAAATGCAATATAGTGCATATACTTTGTACACAGACAAGTTTCTATCTATAAATGAATACACGTAATGCCCTTACTCTGATGTGTTTGTGTTGCTACATGGCAATTCCTGTACTTGTTTGGCTCTAGCTCAGTCTCCCAGCCCCCTGCCAGACTACCTGACTCTCTGTGAGGGCAAGCATGCTCAGTAATCCCCATCAGGCAGCATTGGGAGGGGGAATCTCCCATCATGTAATTCATGTACCAACTATCACCATTACAGTTACAGCAAACCTATACATAACAGAAGAGTTTATGATAATTAGGCACTTGATTGACAGCTGAAATGTAAGATGTTTCAGACTGGATATCTAAAGAAATAGGGGACAGATCAACAAAATGGATATCTAAAGAAATAGGGGACAGATCAACAACAAAAAAATGGTACACTGATAGTTGAGAAGAATTATAGTTTCCATTAATGGGCAATTAAAAAAAACTAATTCCCCAGTGTACATATCCATTAAAGCACTTTAAAATGCTGTTATGGCTATGCCTCCACTAGTGAATTCAAATTGCATAGCGGCCTGTGTTGGCATTTTAAACTGTAGCTACAAATAAAAACTTTCTGTATAAATAGCAGTTGGGGTCTCGGGCAGACAACTGACAAGGCATCAACTTTTTTTGCTTTAAAAGGAGACATGCTTTTTTGCTATCATTTTCACCAAAATAATTTGCCAAATCTGTTCTAAAACAGATTGTAAACTTTTTTTTTTTTTAAAGGTGTCATTTCTATATTAATACTGAAAAATGGTCAGTAAAATTTGTGCAGCAGCAAATGTATTCCGCATTGTGGTGAAAAGTAGCAGAAATCTGGTGTTCGTTTTTAGCTTAGTTTTTGGTCTAAAAAACAGGCTGAATTTAATTGAGGCCAGAACACATCCAAAAGGGTATGTACAGTAATCACAGCAGAGGACGTATTCAAATTAATTAATTAATTATGCCCTCTAAACACATTACTGTAGGCATAATAATAAACACATTACTGTAGTTATAACACATTACTGTAGTTATAATAATAATAAACACATTACTGTAGTTATGATAATAAACACAATATTGTAGTTATAATAATAAACACATTACCGTAGTTATGATAATAAACACATTACTGTAGTTATGATAATAAACACATTACTGTAGTTATGATAATAATAAACACATTACCGTAGTTATGATAATAATAAACACATTACCGTAGTTATGATAATAAACACATTACTGTAGTTGTAATAATAAACACATTACTGTAGTTGTAATAATAAACACATTACTGTAGTTGTAATAATAAACACATTACTGTAGTTATGATAATAAACACATTACTGTAGTTATGGTAATAAACGCATTACTGTAGTTATGGTAATAAACGCATTTCTGTAGTTATGGTAATAAACGCATTACTGTAGTTATGATAATAAACGCATTACTGTAGTTATGGTAATAAACGCATTACTGTAGTTATGGTAATAAACGCATTACTGTAGTTATTATAATAAAAGCATTACTGTAGTTATGGTAATAAACGCATTACTGTAGTTATGATAATAAAAGCATTACTGTAGTTATGGTAATAAACGCATTACTGTAGTTATGATAATAAACGCATTACTGTAGTTATGGTAATAAACACATTACTGTAGTTATGATAATAAACACATTACCGTAGTTATGATAATAATAAACACATTACCATAGTTATGATAATAAACACATTACTGTAGTTGTAATAATAAACACATTACTGTAGTTGTAATAATAAACACATTACTGTAGTTATGATAATAAACACATTACTGTAGTTATGGTAATAAACGCATTACTGTAGTTATGGTAATAAACGCATTTCTGTAGTTGTGGTAATAAACGCATTACTGTAGTTATGATAATAAACGCATTACTGTAGTTATGGTAATAAACGCATTACTGTAGTTATGGTAATAAACACATTACTGTAGTTATTATAATAAAAGCATTACTGTAGTTATGATAATAATAAGCACATTACTGTAGTTATGATAATAAACGCATTACTGTAGTTATTATAATAAAAGCATTACTGTAGTTATGGTAATAAACGCATTACTGTAGTTGTAATAATAAACACATTTCTGTAGTTATGATAATAAACGCATTACTGTAGTTATGGTAATAAACACATTACTGTAGTTATGATAATAAACACATTACTGTAGTTATAATAATAAACACATTACTGTAGTTATGATAATAATAAGCACATTACTGTAGTTATGATAATAAACGCATTACTGTAGTTATGGTAATAAACACATTACTGTAGTTATGGTAATAAACACATTACTGTAGTTATGGTAATAAACACATTACTGTAGTTATAATAATAAACACATTACTGTAGTTATGGTAATAAACACATTAGTGTAGTTATGATAATAAACACATTACTGTAGTTATGATAATAAACACATTACTGTAGTTATGATAATAAACACATTACTGTAGTTATGGTAACAGTCCTAAAAAGTCTTACAACCATTGGACACGTTTCTATATTTAAATGTTAAGCCACACTGGAGCAATTCTCATGCACTACTGGATGCATTTTGCGATCCATTAGCATGTGAGAATCACATGCGGGTGCATTTTACTATGGTTGGCCACATTTTATGCACTGCAAACCATTTTTGGAATACATGCAAACAATAAAGAATTGCTTCATAGCCATTTTCAGCATGAACATTTCATTAAATATCTGGTTACAAATGCATGTAATAAAACTGGTGAAAATAGCAGTTGTGATTTGGGGCAGAAAATTGTCAAGTCACCAGTTTTTTGTTTTAAGGGTGAACATGCCCTTTAAAAAACATTTTTTTTTTTGCCATCATTTACACTATTTGCCAAATCTGTGATGTAAAATATATTTATAATTTTTTTTAATTGAATGAAAGGTGTAATTTCTATATTATATTTCTTCATGGTAAAGGTATCTACCTCCTTGCTCTGCTCAATGAGCTTTTTATAACCCTGAGCATGTGCAGAGGAGGCATTAGTTATAACAGCAGTCAATCATTGGTTGTGATGTCATCAGTCACAGCCTTGATTGACTGCATGAAGGGAGCTTAATTTTCCAGAATGCAGACAATAATTATCCTTAAAGGACAAGTCCAGCCCCAAAATGAAAACTTACATACAGGTAAATCACCCTCCAAAACTCTAAACGGTAATAGTTTAAAATCTGAAATATATAAGTCTAACCTGAAATCCTGCACAATGTCCTGTTTCCCGTTTTTGCTTCCTGGTCTTCCAGTTAGTAACTGTCAGTTATGGATTTGACAGTTGACATCACAGCCAATGACTGAATGTTAATTCCCTGTCTACCTCTTCTGAGCATGCTCAGGCTCAGTACAGTTTCTAAATTGCTCCAGAGGAATAGCAGGCATACAGTAATGAATTCATAGGACAAACTATGATATATCAACATATTTTGAAGAGGCCATTCTTTCTAAAAGATGTTCTTATGAGGGTGAAGTTGTATTTTAAATATCTGGTTAGTAATGCAGGTAATAATGTGCTGAATATATCAGTTGTGGTCGCGGGCAGGTAACTGAAAATTTACCAGTTTTTTGTTTTAAGGGTGAACATGCCCTTTAAAAACCGCAGCAAAAATTTGCCAATTATTTAAATACTTGCCCCCCTTGTATAACTTTTTTGTATTTTTTTTGTACATCGCTGCGTCCCCAAGTGGCGCTTTATAAATAAACTATACATACATACATACATAACTTAAGTTATTAAGTATGAAGAAATACGGTGTAAATTTGATGCAGCACAATTAATAGCAGCAGCTAAGATGTTAATTAACTGTGTCAGCCATGGTTGGTTCCAAATATTTAGGGACATCTAATATGAACCATAACTGCTTAATTTTGGTCTTAACTAGAGATTAGGGATGGCCGGTTCGCGGATCCGAACGCGGATCCGCCGCAGATTTATCCCGTTCGTGAACGGCGGATTTTTCCGGATTTTCCTCCTTCCGAACCGCGGATTTCTCGTATTTTCGAAATTCCGAGATTTCTCGTATTTGCGAAAATTTTCGAAAATACGGATTTTCGAAATTACGAGGATTTCTCGTATTTTCGAGGATATTTTTCATTTTAATGGGTCCGCTCACGGATTTTCGAATTTTTTCGAAAATTCGCGGATCCTCGAGTGGACTGGATTTTGCGAATTTCGGACATCTCTACTAGAGATGGACACAAAACCAAACTCGAACATGGGTTTGGACGAACTCAAACTATTCGAACTAGTTCGGGTTCTAACTAGTTTGTTTTTCCGGACTCGCGGCTATATTTTCGATAATTATCGGGTTTAAGAAGTGTTTTGACAAGTTTTGGTGACAGTGACATGTTCCCCAGACCATTTCCCAGGTGCCACAGCCATTTACAGTAAGTTACCATTGTTAGTTTATCTGTAAATCACCCAGATTTTTCGAACTATCAGGGTACGGCCACACTGCGACGCAATCGCACACGGAATTGCATGCGATTTCATGTGTGATTTTGTTGCGTTTGCGCATGCATTCTTTCTGTTAGGTATAGGGCAAACACAATAGAAATGCCCTCACTCCCCCATTGACTTTAATGGGTCAGAATTCGAACTTTGAACTTTTATTGTAGTTCGAATACAGAGCGAACTTTATATAGTTCGCCATCTCTAGTCTTAACCCTTTAACATAGAGTAAGTGTAACTTTAAGAGTGAATTAGCAGCGGCTTTATCATTACGGTATGGCGGCTGCTTTATTGTGACTTTTTATGCTAATGGTTAACACAGAGATAAATTATCGATATTGAATCAAAGGGATCAGAACACTTGCGGCTCTAGTTTAATCTCCCTAATCGTGGCTGTGCTGGATTCTGTTTTAAAAGCTGGTATTGCCCTAGGAATTTACAACAGTGTCAAGACAGTACCCAATGACAGAAGGTATTCTATCCTAAGGTACGGCACTAAAGGCTAGGCAACTCTGATGCGTTTTACCACACAAATATTTTGCGTGCATGCGTGCGTCAGTGTGACCTCGCCCTAATAATCCAAGGAGCCCCTTGGCTTACATTTGCCAGCACTCTAGCTTAGCAAAGTACCTAAAAGAGGTGTCTTTTTATCACATACACTTTAAGACCATTAAACTTTCCCTTTAAAGGCTCGTAAACACATGGGATCATGGGTCACAATCCGCCACGCACGATGTGTACGAACGACCGTTTCGGCCAATAAAGTGCCTACACACGGGCCAATTATCGTCTGATACGTTCGTTCGTACACATCGTGCGTTGTGGGTCGGGACCTGTGATTGCACGTGTGTACGAGCCTTTAGAGATAGGGAGATTCAATAAAAGTTCTTATCATTAAAAATGGTGCTAATTTTGCCCCAACCAATCAGGTGTTAGCTTTCAAATGTTAAATAAGATCTGATAAGTTGGGGCATAATAAGCACCATTTTAAACGATAAGAACTTTTATTGAATCTCCTAATGTCTCTCTAAATTTCAAACAACAATAAAAAAAAATTCAACATTGCTCCAAACTTTCAAGAAATGATATGTTTATATTCCCTTGCACCTTGTTTTGTTTTTCACGTGAGCCCCAGTAGGAGAAGATGCAATGTTACAGGAAGGATTTTACTGCTGGCTGGCAACATTACAGAGTGATGTCTGGAACATTCTAACCTTACACCTGCAGACTTCTGCACTGCTAAACAAAAAAGGGTGTTACAAGTCAGAGTGCAGTTTGCAGATGGTTGGGTGATTAAGATCAGTTTAGCTCCAGCACATGGGCTAATTAACCCAGACTGACAGAACTAGTGGCACTTGCAATGCTTTTACTTCTTAAACATTTCCACATGGATTTCTTTCCCATGACAGCTACATAAAAATATGGCTAAACAGGGAAGTTGGACTAGGGCTGAAATGGATAATCTACAAACTAGAATCCCTTTAATTTAAAAAAAAAAAAAATGTGCCCGGTTTAGAGGGGAGTAAGGTCAAATAGAACTAGGGGTGCACTATGGTTTGCCTTCCTCTGGATCAACTGTTAGGTAGGGTTAAAAAAAAAAAAAAAAAAAAGTGAATAGGTTGGACTTGATGGACAAATGTCTTTATTCAACCTTAATTACTATGTTACTATGTTACTATGTTACTATGGTGGGCCAGTTGTTAAAGAGAAAGTTCAGTGGAAAACATCATTATTTTTTAAAATTCATAGATTCAATAAAAGTTCTTATTGTTAAAAATGGTACTAATTTTGCCCCAACCAATCAGATGTTATTTAACATTTGAAAGCTAACATCTGATTGGTTGGGGCAAAATTTGCACCTTTTTTAATGATAAGAACTGAAGTTTATATTATACATACCTAGTTATTCTACATATTCACTCTACTTCACAACTGAAAAATCAGTTGATTTCATACCCTTTGCTATTCCCTGCTGTTGACATTAGTGAGCTGACATTTCAGGTTCTGTAACGTTCCTTCTTCTTCCCAGAATGCACTACTTCCTTGGAATGTTCCTAACAGTAAATTTCTACTGATTGGCTGTTGGGGGGGGTTAAACATGCTCAGATCTCTAATGAGCAACTGAATCAACCCAGGCGCTGGGTCAAGGGCAAAACCATAATGGTCTCTACTAGGGGTCCTGCAAACAGGAAGTCAGTATTTCGGAACAATTTATTTATACACAGACACAATGCTGAAAGGGCAGGTTAAGGTCATTAGGATGAAAAATACTGCTCTTTCTTTCTCAAAAGTATATGTATTTGCACTAAACTTCCCCTTTAGTCTTTACCTTTTCAATTTGCATCATATTTGTATCGTATAGGGGAAAGGGTAACAATGGTGAATTTGGAAAATATGGCTGGATTGTTTCCACAAATTTAATAAAATCCTTGGAAATTCGAAAAAAAAAACAAATTCCGGTTGAAAATAGGTTTGTGGCAAAACATTTTTTTTTTAAGATAATACTAGTTTTTGAACAGTTAACAGTTATATATTTCTAGAGGATCCATTTAAATTTTTTAACGTTGCCTTATACTGACCTCTCACGACTCTCACAAACGGCACAGTTAACAGACATATAAGAACAAGTTTGTTTGTGATGTAGAATTTGGTTTAACGGTAGTAGGGCCACACACTAGCTCTGTGTTTATGGGACGTGTAGAGAAGGACACTTACCATGAAAGACTCTAATCTGCCTAGAACAGATTAGACAAGCTGTTGCTGTTTATCCCAGAATGCATTAAAGAAACGGGCAATATACAAACAGGTTTTCTTTCTAAATAAGGGAGTAGCTGTACAAAGTTTAATTCATCTAAAACCTTCATTTGATGGTGCTGGATTTGAATTTCAGGCTAGTGTTTTATGTTTATTGAAACCCAATTTAAATCAATGCCATGAATTACTTGTTGCAATGATTTTTGGTGGATCATTTAATCTACTTATTAAAAAGAGACTTAAATAACACTCACGATATAGGAAACATTTAGGCTGCGGCCACACTGACAGCACAATTGCAATGCAGTGCGCCTGACACACACGTTACCGTACCCTTGAGCCAACAGTCCTTCATCGGAGAGCAAGTTATTCGCATAAAAATGGTGATCGCTCACGAAAATGGATCGCAGCGCACAGTGTGGCCACCCCCCATCAGCTAACAGAACGCAAAATGTTATTGTTAACGAATAAACACCTAATGGAGAACTATAGTGTTAGATAGTTTATCAACCTGCAGACCTAAACCAAGAGGCATTCCCCTGAGCAATGATCTAAGCAAAGCTGCTGAATCCCCTGCTAGCTGTCAAGGTCTCAGTTTAGCAAAACATTGCAGGTAATTAGAAACAAGGCATTGTAGTGAATATTTAAAGGGCAGTTATCTGTCCGCAAACCCAACTGCCCAACAATTTTTTTACCAGTATATTAAATGCATTTGTAACCAGATATTTAAGAATAAGCTATCTTCCATTTTGGCAAAGGTATCTGCCTCCTCCCTCAAGTCAATGAGCTTTTTATAGGCTTGAGCACTTTATTCTTGTTGCATTGGGACAAACACTTCCTGTTGCGTTGGGACAAACTTCCTGTTGCATTGGGGCAAACACTTCCTGTTGCATTGGGACAAACACTTCCTATTGTGTTGGGACAAACTTCCTGTTGCGTTGGGACAAACACTTCCTGTTGCGTTGGGACAAACACTTCCTGTTGCGTTGGGACAAACACTTCCTGTTGCGTTGGGACTTCCTGTTGCGTTTTGACAAACACTTCCTGTTGCGTTGGGACAAACACTTCCTGTTGCATTGGGACAAACACTTCCTGTTGCATTGGGACAAACACTTCCTGTTGCATTGGGACAAACATTTTCTGTTGTGTTGCTTTGTGGATGTTCACCAGTACAGCTAAAAAACTTTTCTCCCATGGTTTTTAAGCTACAGTTGCATTCATTTTTGAACCGGGACACTTGCAATGTTTTCAAACGACATGCAACCAAACAAACCATAAATCTTCTAGGTCTACAGGAAATTAGGAAGAACCATAATAAATGTTCCAGAATTTTCAAAACTTGTTTCCACATTACTAAACATTGTGGGCAAAACCATCATCATTTCTTAAGAACTTTAAGGGAGAACTTTCAAATTTACTTCTGAAACCTCTGGAGGTAAAAATGTGAACAAAAATTGTCATACGTGGGGAATACCACTGACCGTGATAACTGAACTGCGGGTTGAACATTTTATAGTGTATTGCAATTTCATAGTGAAAGGTCTTCCTACATGGTTCTGTTTATGGAAGGCACAACACTAAACGAAAAACAGGTGTTTCCTTGATATGAGGACAGATTACTTATTGTAAAAAAATAAAGATGCCATGCAAGCTTTGCAAAAAATAAAATATATATCAATATATCCTTAATTGAGACACGAATAAAGCATCATGGTGGTAAATTACAATAATATTTTTAGAGCATGTACTTGACACAGATTTAGTCCAGGGCTTTACTGATTTTACATTGTTCTTCATCATTATTTGTACTAGACTGTTCTAGTCTAGTTCGGGTAGATGCCTACAAAAGTCACACCAATGGCATGTATCCCTTCGGCACAGATACCCCAATCTATAATCACCTGCTTCATCTTTACACAAGCCCCCTATTTGCTGGGAGACTTAACGTGCATACCCTGGCAAGGTTGCCCACAGAACCTAAAGCAAAATTATCTGTGCTGAGGCCGGGGATATTTAAGAAAAACAAAGCTCAATAGACGGACTGGTAAACTGGCAAATTGTGGTACAAGAGGAGTAAGCAAAGGATTAAGAGATTAAGCATAGTCTAAGGCAAGCAGGAGTCAGGACAGGCGCCAAACAATCGAAAACGGGAAATGGGCAAGAGTCAAAAAACAATAAATCAAGCTAGAAGAATTACACCATGAGCTAGGGAGAACCACAAGCTATGATGGCAAAGCATTAGGGGAAGACAGGAACTAAAACAGACAGGCCGAACTAATTAGAGAGAAGAGAAATAAGAAAAGGAAGAAGGCTAAAAATATATGAATTTGCCACCAAACAAGAATCAGCCAATGGAACAACAGTAAACCAAGGGATGATCATTTCCGGAAACAAACGTTTGCATGCACGAGCAAAGCCGAACTACCCGGAAGAGCCATGAGATGAGGACGGTCAAGGGCAGGAGCAGAAAGAAGTTAAGCTGCACCTCACAGTCTAAATCATCCATCTAAAGGTGCCCATACATCTATAAGATTTTACTTACCCAACCGAGTGTCACCACCGCTGTCCTTCGATCCTGCCGGAACCGCTCTCCCGATCTTACATTCGACCGACATGCGATCGCAAAATATGGGATTTTGCGATCGCATGTCGGTCGAATGTAGATCGGGAGAAGCGTTCTGGCGCACGATGAACATCGCGTGAGCGCTCGGTCGGGTAAGTAAAATCTTATAGATGTATGCACCTTAAGGCAGAAACTCACCCAGTGGACAATTAGCTACTTCAGTATAAGTGTCTTTGGAGTCTTTAACCATTAACAAACATTGCAAATTGTAACATTGTAAATATATATATATATATCTTTAAAAAATAAACTTTAAGGTTTTTGTCTTTGATTACTGTAGTTCATTTCAGTTCATTTAAAAAGGGAATTTTCTATTATTAGTTGTATCATGGGAATAAGAAATGACTATGTTGTTTTTCTGTTTAAACAAAATAATTAACATTCTTACATATTGCAATAATCACAGTCACATATTTTCTCTTTAGTGGCTATATCAACGTGTGAAATGGATCAGTCTGTCCCTTCATATCACATTAAGATTATAAGGCTTGGCTTCTGTTGGTACAGTATTAGCACGAGTCTTAAAAACAAGAATGTAGACGTGATGGGAGTTGTGAATATTTTACAAAAAATAAAAAAGATTCAAAGAACTTTGCAGATATCGTACAACGTGATTGTACACAGAGCATGTTCGCACATCTTTGGTGTGCTGATAAGCGAGTTTAATTTTGTCTTTCTACAAAATGTGTCAATATTTCAAAGAATGAAAAATTTCAAATCAAACCCAATCGACATCAATCGAATAGGATTTTTTTGCAACTTTTCTTCAACAACTTTCAATTTATTGAATTATATTATATTATGTTTCTGCTCCAATGGAAAACAAGGAAAAGCGTTTGGGAAATACAGCAGGGTAGATATAGCTGTTCAGTTAATTCAATCAGATTTTGGAATTTCTAAATCTATAATACAAAAGGCAGCTAGAAAGCTTAGGGACAAGGGGGCCAAAAGGAGCAAAAAGCCCTCCACTAAGCATAAAAATGGAGAGACACCTTCTTATAACAGAAGGCATCTTGCAGTCTCATGCTATATGAATAGCATTGCCCACAAACTCTAAGAAACAAGAAGTAATTTCTTACTCCCAGGTTCCCCAAAATAAAGGGCGGAGATATGCAAAATACTCCTTTATGTCCCTTAGCTTATGCATGTGTCCAGAACCACTGCCTTAATAACATGCAATATAGCCTAATATATAGAGCCAATCATCTGACCTGCAAACATGTTTCGATCTTGTTAGATCTCATCAGTGCAAGATCAGATTCATGGCTCTATGGTGTAGGACTTTCTGGGAGTAAAAAAATTACTACTGTAACCATAGACTACACCATAGAGCCATGAATCTTTATCTTGCACTGATGAGATCTAACAAGATCAAAACATGTTTGCAGGTCAGATGATTGGCTATATATTAGGCTATATTGAATGTTATTAAGCCAGCAGTTCTGGACACATGTATAAGCTAAAGGACTTGGAGTATTTTGCATATCTCCGCCCTTTATTTTGGGGAACCTGGGAGTAAGAAATTACTTCTTGTTTCTTAGAGTTTGTGGGCAATGCTATTCATATAGCATGAGACTGCAAGATGCCTTCTGTTATAAGAAGGTGTTTCTCCATAAATCTATAATCAAAGGCACATTTAGCACTATTATGCTATAGACCAATGAAAATCCAGACCAAATAAGCTGTGTTTCATCAACCAAACAGAAAGCTGAGTTATTGACCATATAAATGTACTAAAATATAACTTGTGAAGCCATTATCTCTCTGCATGTGCACATGTTTCATAAAATGGGTAATCCTAATCCTCAAGTGTCTAGTCAATGGGTCTTATATAGTAAAATCTTAATCTACAGTAACCAATTAGATGTCATCAGGTGTTTTTTTTAACTGTAGTAGACCAGTAAAAAGGTAACATTTGATTGGTTGATGCAGATCTGATTAAATTGATTTTTTGACAGAAGTTTTGGTATATTCGATTTTCAAATTTTCTTGGGATCCTCAAATTTTTAAAAACCAGCAGTCCTGAATCAAAACCAGGAATCTATTTGGGAACCACTTATTTTATTCCCCGTCCTTCCTGGTAACAGACAGTCATGGCCAATCACTGTCAGATCCTACCCTAGCCCACTTTATTGCTGCTGTGCAGCAATAGCTTGTACATCTTTTAAGGGGTTGTGAACATTCCAGATGGCGGCCAATCAGCATCAAGAAGGATTCCTCTCTTTAGGAACATCGAATGGGTGGGTACATTTTGGGGGGTCCTGAAGGTAAGAATATATTTTAGTGTGGGGGTGAACATGCCCCTTAAACTTTAATCATGTGCAATTTTTTGATTGTTCTTTAAGGAATTCAATTTGTTTTATTGATTCCAAACAGCATTATGTTGAATAACCGTTTTGAATGGCTCAGTATAAGAATAACCCTTATTTATAACCTCTGGTTTGTGCATTTTTTAACAACAGAGTTCTATTTATGTCTTGGCAGAAACAGAAGGCTGCCTTTTAAATTCTAAGCAGAAAAGGCCTTCGGCAATAGGGGGGATAGAGTCTTCCAGCTCTTGGGTTTTCATGAATGGAGAAAACTGCTTAACTGACTTTCTTGTTTTCTTTCCCTCTTATTCATTAACTCAAGTCCCACCTTAATGCCTTAAAAGGCATCCAGTTTTCTGGCAGTAAGACAAATATCTGTTTGATGTTAGAAACCTTTTATTTGTTAAAAAGCAGCTCCCCCTCCACCTCCCTCCTTTTTATCCTATGCAGCAAACGATTACATAGAAGGATAATCGTCCGAAACAAGTGATCACATTTAGGTAGCCCTGCTAGTTAAGGAAAATTGAGGATGGTGGGAATTGTAGTCCCAAAACTCACAAGATGCTGAATGTTCTCAATCCCTGATCTAGAATTAGATAGGCATGTTCTGCTATATGAAATGCTAAATGTTAGATTCAAACTGAACCAATCAAAATATCCGAAGCTGCAAAGACAATCAGCCAATCAAATCTTAAAGGTATTAATAGCCTCCATTAAAGAATTACCATGAATATTGTTAGTCCCAAAATGTTAAACTCCAGGATTTGAAAATATCCCCTCTAAAAACACTGTTAAAAACCCTATAAAATCCCACCACAGTAAATAGTTCTTGGTTTTCTAAAAAAATGTTTCCCAAAAGATAAAATATTCAATAAATTAGGATGAGTGCCAGGGTAGCTGGATGGGAATTGGAAGAGTCCACGTTACTGGGTAGAACAGGTGCACTGGCAAAACAAATTATCAAACCCTCTGTTCATCGAGAGCTGGACATATTTCTAGTCAAAGTCATGGGTCGCAGTTTATGATTTTAGATTCTTTTTTTCGGGCCATAACTCTCGCATTCCTCTCGAAAGCAGCTGATGTTCACATGAAGAGCAGCACAGATTGCAGGACGACAAAGAAATAGTTCAGTGTATTTTCATTACACAATGACATCAGCCTTTTAATTAACTCTCGAACATGTGGTCCTATGGTGGAACAAAGATGGTGCAACGTGCAAATCCTCTATAGTCACTGTCCATGCTATAAAATGTGGGTGCATTGTAAGAAAGAGGGGGGGGGGGGGACTGCCATGATAATGCTTGGCATATGTTGGGGGCAGGGGTGGTTATTTTATTAAGGATATACAACTTGAAGTCAGTGGTCTGCATGTTAAACATGGACATCTGTCGGGGAGGCATGGTATTGCTGGGAAATCAAGAATATCTTTTAGGGGGGTCAGTGAACTTTCAGGAAAAAAAGGACACTAAAGGCAAGTAAATAGCCAATGTAAATAGAAACCTCTTAAGGGGAAAACTGCTATGTTAAGGGAGAAAGGTAAGATGTAAGAGAGGAATGAAGAGAACCAGTGAAAAGCAACATTATCAAGAATTATCAAGTAGGCAACAAAGTTCCAGTTCAAGGAGGCAACAACGTTCCAGGAGAACTTGGTGGGTGGTAAAGTGACATTTTATTTAGTTCTGTGGTCTGGGCTTTAACACCACTTCTTCCAGGTTATCACTGGCACCTGCCAAAGTAATTATCAAGTATCACAATACCAGTAGACTTTCAGTTATTGTACATTTTGGCATGGTTGAAGATTTATATTTGTTGGTTTATTTCAAACAACTGTACCTGTTGCAAGCAAAGTTTATCAATATGATGTAATAACCAATGGCATTTTCTGAATACTATTTCTCCCTATAAACGGGGGGCCTAAAAGCAAAGCCATTTCCACCCTGTATTGGTGGCATGTCATACAGACTTTCGCTTCTGCACAATCTGGTAACCTGCTGTAATGTGACAGTTTTCCTTTTAATGTCAGTTTTGCAGACACCAGTGTTACTATGCAATTCTATAGATGTGATGAGTAAGGTTCAGTTGCTAACAGCTAAGGAAGCATTTTGTACCAGTGTACAGTAGGTCTTGTAAGGCTGGATGTGGCCTTTCTTTGATCATAACTAAGCTACTTTCCCCCCAGAGGCACATCCTGATTACATGTTCTTTTTCAGGCGCCTAACCCTACATGCAAACCACGTTCTTAATAAATCCAGAGTGGAAGCGTGAAGTTCAAGCCTTGGGTAAGAATCTCAGAGAACACGGCACCTTTTGTAACCATTTTCTTTTTAGAAATTGAATATAAAACAAATCTTAATTCTCCAAGACTCCCGATCGTAAGATAATTTCATTCCTTCGTATTGTGTTTGTACAGACCAAAATAAAAAGCCATTGTAAATGTTGTTATAAATTTTATGAATGCGTTATGTGCTGGTTCATAAATATGAATGTTTTTTAATAGTTTTGCAATAAAGGGTATCTCCACTCGCTTTTTAAGGGCTAGGCCACACTAGCGCATTTTTCACGCGTTTGCCCACATGTTTCGCGCCCGCGATTTTCGCTAAAATGGAAATCGAGGGAACATGAAAATTCCCGTGATTTCCGATGCGCATGTGATTGCACGTCCGTTTGCGTTTTGGTAACGCATGCGTTCACCATTTTTGGTGTGTTAACGCATGCGTTCCCATAACACAAAATGGCGTAAACTCATGCGCAAAACGTGAACACGAACGCAAAACGCACAAGAATCGTGCACACAATCGCTTGCGATAACGCTCGCAATTTGGTGCGCGATTCCTGTGCGTTGCAGTGTGCCCTCACCCTGTCTTACCTCGCGTTTTTGAATTGAACGATCAGGAGAGAGCTGGCTACAGATGTTCGAAACTGTTTAGTTTCATTCCTTTTTCGAATTTTCGTTCGAAAGTTCGATTTTTTTTTTTGTTTAGATTTTTGAAAATTGTCTACTTTCAATAATTGTCTACTTTTGATTTTCGATAATTGTCTACTTTCGATTTTCGATGATTGTCTACTTTCGATGATTGTCTACTTTCGATTTTCGATAATTGTCTACTTTCGATTTTTGATAGTTGTCTACTTTCGATTTTCGATGATTATCTACTTTCGATTTTCAATAATTGTCTACTTTCGATTTTCGATAATTGTCTACTTTCGATTTTTGATAATTGTCTACTTTCGATTTTCGATGATTGTCTACTTTCGATGATTGTCTACTTTCGATTTTCGATAATTGTCTACTTTCGATTTTTGATAGTTGTCTACTTTCGATTTTCGATGATTGTCTACTTTCGATGATTGTCTACTTTCGATAATTGTCTACTTTCGATTTTCGATGATTGTCTACTTTCGATAATTGTCTACTTTCGATTTTCGATGATTGTCTACTTTCGATTTTCAATAATTGTCTACTTTCGATTTTCAATAATTGTCTACTTTCGATTTTCAATAATTGTCTACTTTCGATTTTCGATAATTGTCTACTTTCGATTTTTGATGATCGTCTACTTTTGATTTTCAATAAATATCGAAAATTCAAAAAATCCAGGTTCCGTGAAATTCGAAAGTTCCAAAAGTTTCGTCAGGACTTCGAAACCCTCAGATTCAATTCGAAACTGGGTTCTATTCGAACCCACATTACATCTCTAGTGCTGGCTTCTCACTGACAGTTTTCGACTTGATCCACCCATCCACATGTGCACACAATGCATGGGATGCGTCGGAGACTGTCAGTGAGAAGCCAGCGCTGGACCGTTTGCTGGTAAGTTCTCTCCTGATTGTTCACTTGAAAAACGGGAGGTAAGACATAGCTCTATTACCTACCATTCTTCAATTACACTGAAAAAACAAAACTTAAAAAATGAGTGGAGATTAAATTTAAATCAAGTTATATTTTAAAACAAAAGTAAATCTAAAATATAAATAATTTAGTTTTAATAATAATTTCTAGTGTACACATGAGCAGATATTTTGGGGCAATTGATGTTTTTGGAATTTTGGGAGGTCTTACGAAAAATGCGACTGCTCGATGTCTGATTGGTTTTCTGGCCAGAAGGCCAGAAACCTCAACAAGGACAAGAAAGAAGCAGGGACAAGATGACTCACAGCACAGACAGCTCCTACTCTTCACTTTTCTTCACTTTATGGAGAACCCTAAGGAGCAGAAATGTAAGGTAAGGATTTCTCAACACTACACAGTGGGGCCTGTAGTGTGTTTTTTTACTGCTAGGCTTAACATGACTACTAACAGACATCTCCACCCTCATATAGAAAATTTATATACATAATAAGTACCCCTGCATACCCAATTTTTTACTTACTTTTACCAAAATTGCTTCTAGCATTACTTACACAACCCAATCTCTAGATGGTTAGAAGATACTTCCTCTGCTGCTGTACGTGTTATCTACATGCTGCACAGCAGGAGAGCAGTCTGGTCTGGCCGTCAGCCATTGGCCATGATGTAAGTATCACAGCAATATCAAATACAATCTTACCAGATTATTGTAGTAAATGCTATACTGCTTCTTTGCACCATGCCAACCCCTCCCTTATTTAAAGAGTACCGACATTTGCAATTACTGTATATAAAGAAAGAACTTTTCTGCAGAATATTTCATACCCTTTAATGTTTTTTTTACTGTATATCCGAAGGAACAATGATTTCCATTTCATGTCCCTAGGAAGAGTAGAAGAATTGCTTTTTGTGAGTATAAGAACCAGGTGTTTTTAAAATCTACTTTTGCTACAAAGCAGAATGGCAAATATTTACTTACCTCCTACACAGTTTTTTTATATAATTCATTCATCTTTAATCCACCTTTCTCTATGTGGAGATTCAGGAAGTGTACATTTTAATTCTGTTTACACACACAACCCTGCTGCCAGTTGTAGACTGCACGCTTCCAGAATCATTCTACTCCCTGAAAGCTTTGCTAACCTCCAGTCTAATTGTTAGATTAACTGATAATTTCTATTTTTCAATTAGGTGACTGATCACGGCTGGTCACCTACCTACTATGGGTTGCAGCCCTTAGTCTGCTACATTAGTTCTCTTTTTTGGTATTTAAGAAGAAGACTCTTTGCATCTTTAACTTAAATGGAATTTATGGGACCAATCACATGTCAAAGACACAAGTCAACACATAACTGATTTAGAAAGCTCTGGCAGCTCTGGTCCTCTTCTATTTTCTCTCTTCAGAGATCATCAGCTAATCTAAAAGGGGTGAGGAACAAGAGAATTATATCCTCACCCTGGAAAATATCCATGTGTGTAGTGGGGTAGAATAGTTCCCCTTTAAGCAAACTGTAGCAGATTACAGACTGATTCCAATAGATTGTCTCTCTCTCTCTCTATATATATATAGTGGATCATTCTGGTGAGAACAATTGTAATTTTTTTTTAATTTAAAATCAATGCCAAGACCAATGGTCAGGGGAAGAGAAAAGGGTGTTTGGTGAGGGGCACAGCCTCCAATCTCGGGGGGGGGGGGGGGGCAGGCCCCTGTAGTTATGCCCCTGCCAATGGTGGTGTTTTGTGGGATTGGGCAATATCTTTGCTAAACACATTGCCAATAGAATCTTTTTTCTTTAGTCTTTTATCACCCATTTTTGTATCTAGCTTTTGCCTATTAATGGGACTAAAGGAGAAGTGCATATAAAGTTTTTTTAAAAACAATAAAAGTACCTGGGGAAGGGAGGTAGGATTGGTACTCTCTACCACCCAATTATTTCTATGAGGAGCGGCAGCAGAAAACTGCTTCTGCCAGTCTCCCTAAGTGCTTCAGCACTATCGTTAATACAGGCACTAACCTGGCAGATGAAAACTGTATCTACAGTAGCTTCTAAACTAAACAATATTGGGAGGTGGGAATAATTAATCCTACCTCCCTGCCTCAGGTACTTTACAATTATTAAATCCGAAATGAGGCAAACAGATTAGTGGGGAATACTCTAGTTGAACATGATATTAAGTTGCTGATTTGTATTGAGAGAAAAATGGAAAAAAAAAAAAAAGAGCCCAGCGGGAAACATCTGGCACACACACATAATCTATTCCTAAGGGAATAGCTGGGTGCTGTGCAAGTTTAAACGCACCAATGAAAACAGCTCTGCCTCTGTTTATGTTAATTATAGTGTTTCACCCCCCAACAATTCCTTAAAATGTTAAAATATTGAATTGTAAATGTGATTGACAAAATGTGTTTCAATCCTTGAAGTCACTTTTGATATTCATGATTTAGAATTGAAGGGGACATTGCTCTGGTCTAAATTTTAAATGTAATTATATTCTTATTAGCTTTCACACAATAGTACTTTTGTTCGAGAAATGTTGTACATGCAGTTGGCCGAGACAAACCGTTGTTTCAAGAGTTTATAAATGCTATTTAGAAATAACACTATTCCAGTTAATAAGGGTTTATCAGGGTGAAGCAATATGGCTTCCTAACAGGCAAAGTAAGTGTAAAAAGCCCGCCACCCTGTGTATTATCGGTTTGCACGGGCTTTACACAAAATTTGCATTGGCTGCGCTATTTCTAGAACAGTCTATGTCATATGGGTAGCGTTAAGTTTTGTGCTACCTTGCACCGCACAATGTAATGTCTTCAAGATAAGGAATGTGTATATTTACTTAAATATGTGTCCATCTGTAGTGGGCAAATGAACCTTCCCTAATCCAATCTACTGATACAATCAGTCGTTTAAGCAATCGGATAGGTTACAAAATGTTTTGTGTTTGCCCAAACTTGTAAAAGCTCATACACTGATAAACGTGCACGTTTCATCTATAAGAATAAAAATATTAAGAATGAAATTCTGTTTTGCCGACAAAATAATGGGATCCAAATTACATAAAAGATTTAGTAAAATTTAACGACGAAAGTTTGGTGAAAATCAGTGGGGTCATCTCTAGCCATTATAAATATACAGGTAACATGATATCAATACAGTCCTATATACTGTATTGTATATAAAGGGAAATTATACACCTGAATAGTGCCCAGTGTCAGGATCTAAACCATTAAGTCCTCACAAAGAAGATAAAGAATACAGCTACTTCCTGAGAGGAGAAACACCAAAGGTAATTGCAAATAATAACGTTTTATTGGAGCGAAACTCACATCATGTTTCGGACTCAGGGCCCTTTCTCAAGTGTGCAAACAACAAACAATTTAAACACTTATATTACAACAGGATATGACATCATAGGGGAGAGGGGTAAGGGAGGAAGTCCAAAATAGGTAGTTTTTGCCAATTTATGTATTTTGCATATTACCGTTACCTTCATGCGCCAGACAGGTAATTATGTGCCTACGCTACTACAAATAGATTTATTTCTATGGCAGACACATTAGTAAGTTACTTTGTTAGTACCCTTTTCTGTGCTTTCTCCTGTAGACACGCTTAGGGTAGTGCTAATTGTGAATTATCTTTATATGTATATAGGTTTTGGTTTTCACCACTCAACACTGGTACTTTGATTGGAAACATAAGGATATCCACTTGGATTGCCTTGGATTATTGCACACAGGGATTTACCTCTCCAATTGGATTTGGACTTCCTCCCTTACCCCTCCCCCCATGATGTCATATCCAGTTAGATGTAATTTAAGTCATTGAATTGTCTGTTGATTGCACACTTGAGAAAGGATCCTGAGTCTGAAACATGTTGTGAGGTTCACTCCAATAAAACGCTATTATTTGCAATTACCTGTTGCTCCTTTCAGGAAGTAGCTGTATTCTTTATCTTCTTTATGTACCTTTTGCCTGGACAGTGCAAGCAGCACTACTGGAGGCAGCCATTTTTCCCCCATTAAGTCCTCACCCCTGGGTTTGGTTTAGTTGCACAATGACTTACCACTCAGGTCGCCCATACACGGAACAATCCCACAAATCTAGGTTTAATCCTTACCAGCACTCGTTCCCTCGGTTGATTTCTGCTGCTCTATGCCTTTTCCGTGCATGGCAGCAGCAGACAGGGACAGACTTGTAGCATCCTCAGTGATAGGCTGACATGCAATGTCTAGGTTTGTGGGTGTGTGTGATTTGCTTAAATCTAAATTTTAGTTTGAGGGTGGACTTGCCCTTTAATCACAAACATTTTGTCAATGTTTTGGCTGTGGACATTAGGAAGTTATTTGTTGGGTATCAATCAGAATTTATATATAGTTACCTTTATTTAAAATGGGTTCTGCCATGCTAATTAATCTGCAAAGCCCAGTATAAAACTACTCCTACACATTATTTTACTCACTAGACCACCCACAGTACAGAGTTTATACTTTTATCTGATTTGTTTTATATTCATTTTAGTGTATAGTTTGTCCCTCCCGTCTAATGCACAGACATTTCACAAACTAGCCCCTCATTAAATGTTATCATCCTATATTTAGACTTTGCTCGGAAATAAGACCTTTTGTGTTCACAGGAGATAGAGACCAGAGTCGGAAATGACCTCAAATTCCCTTAAATTAAAGTGTTTATGCTAAAAAAAATGCCACATGTCAGTAATAGGTCAATTGCATGTAATGGCAAATCAATCTACAATAATCTGCAGGGTAAATAGCTTTAATCTTGAGCAGGGATTGTTAGAACATACAGAGATCTTTCTTTAAACACAAGGTATAGGGCCCTTGGAAGGGGTGGGGGGGTTGAACTTTTTTTCTAGCTTTTTGTAAGGTTCTGTAGACAGTCAATAAACAATCAAGCCTGAGAGAATGCAATGCAAGTGAAACTAATGCAGTTGTGTGATTTTCTTGAGTTAGAATCACACAAACATTCATGGCGATGCACCAATGGGCTCCTGTTCTGGAGTTTAAGTCACGCTAACCGATGTTATATGACTCCTTCAATGCCGCGGCTGCATGCCTAACGAGACAGTTAACCGCGCAGCCCCTGCAAGCGATGCTATAGGCCGAAACACTTTAAAAGTGCCGAAATAGATACCGGCACTTAGCGATGCACTGAGAGCCGCTATCGCCATATAGGATCGCCGATGTTATGGCACCGGGTTGCCGATAGTGCATCGGGCTGATTGTGCGTTCGTTTTATCAGCATTTTACTGGCGTTTCCAGGTGTAAACAGCATTAAAAAAAAAAAAAAAGCTGCAGGTAAAATTCCAGTTAAAATAAATCTAGCCATTTGTGTGATCCTAGCCTTAGGTGAATATCTAATACTTTAGGGCTAGAAATACTCAGTTTTAGTGCAATCCGATCTCAATTGGGATCCGATCGCCCATTTAAAAGCACACACTAGCGCACTCCGATTGAGCAACATTGTCGCACTTCTGGTGTGCTAGGACGCACTGTAGTGTGGTCTCTGCCTAAGGGTAGACTATCTACCTCATTCCTTTAAATGAGCACATTGACAGTTTAATAGAGTCTATACTGTATGACAATGAAATACCTGCATCCAATCTATATCGTAACTAGGCTTTCTGCAGCAGGTTATTTGTGTGTAGGTTTGTACCTCCAGAAACTGGTGCGTTTTGCTACGCCTGCCATTCAACAGAACCTACAGAAATTCTGAAAATCCGATTCGAACCCAATTAAAGCAGATTTTCAATCTTCCTGGCTGCAATTTTTCACTTTTGCCCGCGATGTTCTAATTTTACCACAATTTTCGATACATTCCGACTTTTGAAAAATTCTGGCTGAGTTTCGGAATGGTGATTCAGCTTCGAAATCAGATTATTCAAAAAAATCTCTATTTCCACCTCCCCTTTAAAAGATGAACACATACAAAATCAGCATGTTGACAGGTAAGTACCAGTTCACTAAACAAATGATTTATGGCTGCACCAAAAACTGGTGCAGCCTGCATCATGCTACTAAGGTAAATATTGACCAGCCAATATGTATTCGGTATTCAAGGGAAACAACCCTGGACTTAAGTAGCATTACAAGATCAGGTGATAAATGGAGGACACTCTTACAGAATGCAATTAGCACGTTGCACTAAAGGTTAGGGCACCATGGGGAGCTTGTTTAAACAGCACCATCATACAACACAGGAATGTTGTTAGGATTATTCATGACAACAATGAGCTCTTGCCACAACATGCTTCATAATATGCAGTGGGAAAGTACTGACTCTCTATCTTGGGTGTTATAGTTGTTTTCCTACATTTTAGGGCTCCTGAGATTATAGCGCCCGCCCCTTTATTTTATGCAGCCATGTTTACATTCTACATTTAAAGTTTACTTCGGCAGAATCCGTTTATTCAACTGACTTTATCAAATGATTATTTCCACAGTCTACAGGTGGATTCACACGCATTTGATTTGATTTTTTTAAAGGATGTTGATAGATGGATAAAAACTGGCTAGAGCCATTAAACAAGCAGCTGAATGTGGTTTGTCAGACTGATCCCGAAACATGAAAAGAGCCTCTAATGGAGGACACGGTGCATGAACATTATTGTGGAAAGGAAAAGTATCAGTTCAATTAGCGTCGATCAAGGGCATTGAACGCGCACACTTATCCAAGTCCCATTATTGCCGCGAGAGGTCACATTCTCAACCACCGGACAAGCACAGCCTTCTAGGACTTTAGGAATATTCAAGGGGGGAGAACTAATACTCCCTGGTAATACACAAACGACACTATATAAAGTTGTGACAATGGAGAGTGGAATACAATACTTTGGGTGTTCATGGTCCCATTGTAGAATGTTTAAGGAGCGTGTTTTCTAAAAAAAAAAAGTTTCCCTTTTCAAAAGGTTTCTCTGCGGCTAGAAAACTCTCCCATGAAACATCAAACAGCCAAGGCATTCGATACTTGAGCTTGGATACATACCGGTCAGTGTATGTTTCGGAATTTAATGGCACATTTACATACTATAAACTACTAAATAACTTATTTATTTTTTGCCACATTTTTTTCATTCATTGCAAAGTATCAATATAATTACAAATGTTCGTATCAATGATGATCACTGCATTTCTCTACTACAGGTAAGATACACTTATCTAAAACAGGGATCTCCAAACAGTGGATATCTACAATGCTCAAATCCTCAGAAAGCCAAACATGAGCATGGATCTAGGCCGAGGCCACAATAGAGAGCATCCGAGCTCTCCGGAAATGCGCACGCAAGCATTTCCGGCATGTTCATACGCGTGCGCAGTGATTGAACAATGTTTCGCAATCGGAGTGCATGGCGTTGCGGATCCCATGCGATCCATTAATCGGATCACTTTCACAGCTTGCGGCAAGGCATGACCACACTAGTGTTCACTTTCAAAAACGAGATCGGATCGCCGAGATCGGATCGCACTAGTGTGGCCTAGCCCTTAGACTGTGGCCACACTACAAGTCTAGGTAACATGCGTGAAATGCAGTGTTATGCATTTTACACGTTCTACCATGTGTTTGCCACCCACATTTTGTTAACCTGAAGTGTTTCTCAGGTACTTACGGATCGCAAAACGCAACCGGAAGTGTGTGAGAAACGCGCCAGTGCGGCCTAGCCCTTTATACTAATGAATTCAATAATAAATATTGTGCAATTTGTAGTTTCACCTTTTGGGGAACTCTCCTTCACCCAAAAAACAATGCAAAAAAAATGAATTACTGACTCCACCTTTTCTTTATTTTCTTTGTGTCTACCTACCACGCTATGTACAAACACAGTGTCATTGTTTGAGAATAAGGTCATTAATGACATTTAAGTCCATGTTAGTGATCACCACCAGGAAAAAACAGGTATCCAGACTAATTATGGAACCCCCCCTGACTAATGCATGGGTTGATTTACTGCACAGGTATAAGATAAACAATACATAGAAAATAAATTCAGTGTAGGACCGAATGGGGAAAATGAGGCTAGGGGCCCCATCAACTATCAGCTACTCAGGCAAACCAGAAAATGCCAAGCCTAAGAATAAAGCATAATAATCAAGGTTATTACTCATACTTCATACTGTTACACTGATTGTTACAGTAGTCTCAGCATGCTACCTCTCAAAATTGAACTAGAGGAAGCCAGGACATGGAGACAGAGGCGGTTGACACTCAACTCCCCAAGCTTCGCCTTGGACTGTCTACAACATGTATGTATGTATGTATAATGTTATTTATAAAAGCGCCATTTGGGTACGCAGCGCTGTGTACATTATAAAATACAGAGAATGCAAACAAAGGGATAAGTGCAAGCAGTCATACAGATAAATAAAAATGCTAAATACAATTTCATACATAGGATAAGAATACATATATATAAATTATGGATGAATTGATATATGTGCAGCATGCCTTAACACATTAGGAATGAGATCCCTGCCCCGAAGAGCTTACAATCTACAACATAGCCTGGTCCGTCCATAACGGACCCCCCCACGACCATGCCATGTGCCATAAAACAGTCTGTCCTGCTTACAATAAAACATTTGGAGTTAAGCATGTTAACTGCAGGCTAGTCCATTAAATATGGTGCTCTATTACTGAGTAAAGACTAAGTACAGTATTTACCAATCATATTTTAAGAATTTCTCAAACTATGATTGGTTAAGACTGGAATATTAACCAATCATATTTGGAGATGGCATTTCAGCAATGCTATATAAAGCAGTGCAATCCTGAGAAGATATATTATTTTATAAATATTTCTACCACCTGGGTTATAGTGTCTGCAAACCCATTACAAAATAAAGTATGGAAGAAGCTTGAGTTATTTTTAGCTGTAGGGCTGAAGCAACATCTCTCAAAACCAGAATAAGGAAGGGGTAAAGAGAAGCATTTCTTATGTAACATTGCATAATTGTGTTTTTACAGTAAAAGTTTAAATTACTTCAAGGGGAACTAGACAACTAAAAAGAACTGATTAATGCACAGAATAATTTTCCTCCAATCATAAACAGGCCATAACACAGGTTAGCCCTTTTACATCCAATCTAATTGGCTTTTGAAAATGATAGCCATTAACAATGAGCAAAAATCAACCTGAAATTAAACTAAAAAGTCTTTTAGTAAATGATAAAAATGTTGCCACATCTAACAGTAAAAAACTTTAACACGTGGAATGTGAATCAAAATGTCTGTCTGGAAAATATCTTAGAAAATATCTAAGAAGTATGTAATAAATGTATAAAGCAGTGGGGTTCCTTGCATGGAGTTTTTCTTTATGATGTCTTAAAGGATATGCACACTGGGAAATTTGTTTTTTAAAATTGGCCATTACTGGAAACTAGAATTCTTCCCAACTATCACTGTTCCATTTTTTTTTGATCTGTCCCCTTTTTCTTTAGATATCGAATCTGAAGCATCTTACATTTCTGCTGTCAATCAAGGACCTTATCATAAACTCTTCTGTTACGTATAGTTTTGTTGTAGCAGAAACAGTTGGTACGTGGACTGCATGGTGGTAAATTTGGTCTCCTAATGCTGCCTCATAGATTACTTGCCCTTAAAGAGAGTCAGACCGTCTGGCAGGGGGCTGAGGGACTGAGCTTGAGCAAAACAAGTACTGGATTGAAGTCATGCAGTAACACAAACACATCAGGGTAAGTGCTTCTAGCATGTATTCATTTATAGACGAAAATGATGCAAAGTAATTTTTCAATGTACAATATCTTTTAAAATATCAAATATATATTTCAGCATTAAATAGGAAACATGAACCATCTTTAGAGGCATATGTTATATAGCTCATTTATAACTTCAGAAAGATAATTGGTCGAAATTTTATGGGAATACCCAATCAGTGGTTTTCTAGTAGGAGGCTATATCTGTCATAGGAAAAATTGGCAATATTTTTTTACTTTAGACATGCTATATCATTAAATATCATTAAACTTTCAAAAATACATTCAGAAATTATCGAAAATACCGTCGGAGACCATTTTCGAGAATTTTTGAACGTTGTAGGCTATTTAAAAAAATTATCGAAAATAGCTTTGTACATTCGAAAGTTATCGAAAATTCGTTACGGTTTCGGATTTTCAGGTCTTCAGGATTTTCCCGAGATCCGGGAATCCGAAAACGGAACGAAACTAGTGAGTTTCGGCCATCTCTAATGAAGGCCTGAAGGTTAGTGCATCCATACCGAGGAATATTCTGTCTATTTTAAATAAAACAGGTCTTAAAGGGTATCTTCACCAGAAGTGTTTTTTTAGTTTAATTGAAGAATGGGAGGTAAAGGAGCTATGTCTTACCTCATGTTCATCAAGTAAGCATTCAGGAGACAAGAGGAAAGTTAGAGAACTTACCTGCGAACACACTCCGGCGATGTTCCTCTGACAGGTCCCGACAGATCTTTGCAATATATGTGCATGCGTGTACATTGCAAAGTGGGGATGGACTAGAACTCGAACACGAGTTTGTATTGGATTTTATGAGTTTGCACAAACTCTGACTTTTTTGGAACCCTTACATTTTTAATAGATATCCCTCGACTTTAGTGCTCCATCACCCTAGAATGCGGCAATGACCCTTGACTATAGCGCTCCATAACCTTCGAATGTGGAGTTCGGTAACCCTGGAATTCGGCGATAACCCTCGACTTTAGCACTCCAAAACCTTTGAATGCCGTGTTCGCTAACCCTCAAATTTGACGATAACCCTCAAATGTGGCTTTGCTAACCCCTAAATATACCGATCAATTTCATACATACATAACCTTCAAAAATTCAATGTGGAAGCTCGAAAATAGCTTGATCGTGAGGAAAGTTAATGTTTAAACACATTTTGGTGATATGTAAGTGTTCCTCAGACCATTTCCCAGGCCCCAGAGCCATGTACAATAAGTTACCATTGCTAATTTAACCGTAATCAGAACTTTTTGAACTACTTGTTTTTAATGGGTCCGTTTTTGAATAATTGAACTATTAAACTTTTACCAATGTTCTAAAGTTCGAAAACGAACCGAACTTTATGAAGTCGTCCATCTTTATATCAAAGGAGCGTCGGGACCCGAGGCTGCATGTACCCCTTTAAGACATATATTTTTATTTAATTTCTTCCCCTAACAGAATCTTCACTTTAGAATTCTAGGCATTGATCCCATTCACTAGTCCATGTATTTGTTTTTAAAAGACAAAAAAGTTACTTTATTGTGAATTCATGCAAGAACTCCCAAATCAAATTTGTTTCTAAGAGTATTTCCTGAAGGCATCCTTCTCTGCTAGGTTTAGGACAAAAAAAAAAAAAGAAGAAAAATCCTTCAGAAAGTGCCCTTTCCCTAACCTTTGCATTCCTGACTAATTCAAGCCAAGACTTCATGGGTATTCTACAGACCACACTCCAAGGGAAAAAGAGCTTAAAACACTAAATTCTGATCAAAGGCTCCCTGGAAAATTGCTTATGGATTCTATAGGTAGATCGGATTCTTTACGTAAGCCAGGCTTGGTATGCAATACTCAATCAGCTATGTTTGTATTGTCTGTGTTTGGAAGGGATTTTCAACTGATGGGACTGTTTATAGAAAGGATGTTGTAAAGTAATTAAACATTGGAAGTCACTTGAGCACAGACTTTCAACCTTAGAACACAGGGGAATAGTATTTCAGTATTAATTACAAAATCAACTGGAAAGGAATACACCAATAATACACATGCGCCATAGCTGATATATTACAGCTTTATAAACGGTACTTAGCTATGTCATCAGTGTGACATGACACACAAAACCTATTTATTATCAAATAATCACCACCCTCTCTCTACGTCAAGAAACCTCAATTAGCAGGTTTAAATCTAGCCTTACATCCTACCTATCTGGTAACCAGCACAGTATATGATATCTATATATCTATATATGATAAATCTACCCTTACATCCTACCTATCCGGTAACCAGCACAGTATATGATATCTATATATCTATATATGATAAATCTACCCTTACATCCTACTTATCTGGTAACCAGCACAGTATAGGATATCTATATATCTATATATGATAAATCTACCCTTACATCCCACCTATCTGGTAACAAGCACAGTATTTGATTGTTTTATTTGCACTGCATACGTCTCACTCCAGCACTTATACCCATTCCATTGTATCTGTGTGTTACCCACCTAACTAGATTGTAAGCTCTATGGGGCAGGGACCTCATTACCTCTTGTGGCAAAGCCCTAGCACTTCCATTTATATAATTTATATATTTATGTACTGAACTATCTATGTATTTATCCCCCTTGTATGACTTTATTCTATTTTAATACTGTACAGCTCTGCGTCCCCAAGTGGCGCTATATAAACATATACATACATACATACATACATACCTAGCTATTTTCGAAAATAGCCGCAAACTTTCGATAAAAATCGAAAAAACGCTCTCTGAAGTCCCGATTGTAAATTCCATTTCCGGATCTTCTGGATTTTCCCGAGATCCGAAAACCATTTTATTGTACGATCAGGATTGGTTCATGTATGGGCCCCTTAAGCTTCCTTGTGATCTAACCCGAGACCTGTTGTAGCGTCCCTTACAAATCTAAGATAGCATTTGAAAACAAAAGATTTGATATTACAATACCATATACGATTCCTGATAGAAATGAAGAATTATAGGGTATGTAAACTAAAAAAAATGACTTTGCCTCATCTTAATCTATAATTAAATAGATGCAAGCAGTCCTTAGTCTGAAGTGTGTGATGCTACTAGTGGCGTAATAACCACCCCCACTACCCCCACGACCATGCGAAAACCTCAATGATCAGCTGTTTTTATACAGCTGATCGCGTGTATGAAGGAAACAAATGCAGTAGTTCAGGTCCGGTCTTTTCAACAGCTGATCGTGCATATGTTTCCTTCATACGCGCCATCAGCTGTTTAAAAACTGCTGATCATGGATCTCTAGGGAGGGGTGGGTCAGGGGTCTGGCCCCTGCAGTTATGCCCCTGGTTGTTACTTACCTCCCCCACGGTCCCTGAAGTACCGTTGTGGCCCAGGAGCCAAGTAGACAATCAGGCTCATTTTTAATTTTGCATGACTTTCTTTGGGCCAGCTGAGTGGGTATTGCAAAAGACAGCAGTGCAGCCATTTTGTAAAGCTGGCATTAGAGTTGCGCAAGGGTTAGAAAACATACGCTATTAACCTTATATTAAATTGCCAGGAGGACAGAGATTGAGGCTCTTGGTAAATTCGGCCAAATGAGTCTTAGCTTTTAACAACTATTTAAAAAGTGTTTTCTATTGATGCTTTAGGAAGTGGTTTCCCCCCAAAATGTGATGTGACTGCAAAATTTTTCTGGCTAGTCACTAATTAAAAGAACACCTTGTACACCTCTGGAAAGCCAATTTTGATAGTCTGAGAACCATAATGTGCATGAGTGATATCCAAGTAAAAATAAAAACAATTATTAGGGCTAGATGCTAAATTGTCATATCCTACACAGCATGGAATGCTCTCTAAGAAAAGGAAAATGTTATATTTATATCTATAAATAGTATCATGATGCAGTTCGCATGAGGTAGCCCACAGTATCTAACCAGAAAAAGTAGTGTGCCCAGGAAAGCAGTTAAAGGTTATGTAATTTTTGGCATATAGTAGTGCTAGTTACTCCAGCCCCAACCGCTATAATATGTTTTACAGAAAGTCTCCCGATCGTTACTTAGCTTCCCTCTCTCCTCTGCTGCACTGCCTGGCCTTCTGCTTGCATGGAACTGCAAGCAGGGGGCCGGACCGGCAGCCGCGTTTGTGATTGGCTGAGAGGCAGCCAATCATGGACACGGCTGCCGGCAGTTCAGAATGCCGGAGGAGAGAGGTTAGGTAAGTTCAGGGAACTTTCAGAAAAATGTATTATTGCGGTTGGGGCTGGGGGAACTAGCACTACTATATGTACAAAGGAATTTACACTAGGGGGAGGAAGAACAAAACTGGTGGGAGAGGGATGGGGGGTAGGGAGTGAAGGGCTGGTCTGAGCAAGCCAAAAACCTCTGACAGGAAGTGAAAGAGGCGGAAACAATTTCCCTGGTGGCCAGTTTTCTGGACTTTGGAGAGACATTACAGGAGAACCATTTGGAGCTGGGATGTAAGGTAAGGATTTTTATGCACTACTGAGTGGGGCCAGTAGTGGGGGAAATTATAGTTTTGGGGGTGGACATGCCCTTTAATGTGACGATAAAGTAGGAAAAAATAGAGGCAGAGCAGTGGCCTATATACAAATTTTCATTTGAGGGTTTGACTTGCCATTTAAACCCTGGTAGATCCAGACCACAGGACCACTCTATCAAGACCATGAATCGTCATTCTAAAAGTGTTCAGTAAATCAATACCATCCATGGGATGCCCTGTAGGATTATTTGTAATTTATGAGCAATACAGTGCAATGCAACAAACAGCAATGGATGCTTTCCCACTGATATTCCCAGAATAAGAAGTGTGTCTCCGAGTTAAAACTTATTTGCTTCCTTGTCATTGGGTGACATCTTCCTTGTCATTGGGTGACATAACATAAGTGGGGAGAGGTCTGCAAAATGCACATTTTCTAGGCCAATTTCCAGGAGAAAAATAAATAAAGAAAATTAAGATTTCCTCTTTTCACACCCCCAAACACTGGCCTTTTGGTACAATAGAATCAATGTAACAAAAACGCCAATCTTGTATGAATAGGGGTGACAATGCTTTTGTAGCTGTGTAATGACTAACTAGGGAGTGATAGCTTCTCATAGGAACAACATGATTGTTAGACCTTTGATCTTCTTAATCTATTCAGCTCAATGCCTCTGAGCATCTTAAGATGAACAAAGTCAAACTACAGTGCACATAACCCAGACAAAAATGGAAACCAGAACTATGATATTGCTTTAAAGGCTTCTGTAGCCATTTAAATCACAATACAAACAGGTGGACAGGGCGGAAAGGTGGAAAGTTGCCTTTGATGTTGGATATAGTAGACATGAGGTCACACACTAATAATATCATTATAGAACTTTCAAAGCGACACCGACGCAATAAACATTTTACGTTGTATGTTGCAATAGATGGAATAGATACACGGTCACTTACTGATTGCCGGTAAATGGAGACTATGCTTAGTAAATGCAAATGAGTGCAAGGAGATACTGAGCGTTTTCATTCTGATATTCTAAGGGGGCGTGGGAAATCAGTAGGAACGTGGATTAGAAAGCTGTACTTGAGCCTAGCAAAGCAATCCACTATTTCAATATGATGGTTTAATGAAAAAATACAGATTCCAGTAAATGTATATAGTCTATATAATATCTATCTATCTATCATCTATCTATGTATGTATTATCTATCTATTATCTATCTATCTATCAATCATCTATCTGTAATCTATCTATCTATAATTTATCTATTATCTATCTAATATTTATCTATCTCTCTTTATATCTATCTCTATTTGTCTGTCTATATCTATCTATCTCTCTCTCTCTATCTCTTTATATCTATCTTTATCTATCTATCTCTATCTATCTAACTCTCTTGTTCTATCTATCTATCTATCTCACTATCTTCTATCTATATCTCGCTCTCTCACTCTCTATTTATCTCTCGGTATCTCTCTACCTATCTATTATCTATCTCTCTCCATCTATATTTATCTCTCTCTATCTCTCTTGATATCTCTATCTATCCATCTATCATTTATCAATCTATCTATCTATCTATCTATCTATCTATCTATCTATCTATCTATCTATCTATCTATCTATCTATCTATCTATCTATCATTTATCAATCTATCTATCTTCTATCTATCTATTATATATCTATCATCTATCTATCTATCATCTATCTATCTCTGTTTATCTATATCTGTTGTATTCAATTAGATCAACTGGACTTGAAATGTAGTTCTTGAAGACGTTTCGCTAGTCATCCGACTGGCTTTCTCAATTCAGAATGATTAGATAGTGGCTAAGAGGTGTTATAGGAACGCCCAGAGTAAGGTGTTAAAATCTTAGCCACTATCTAATCACACCCTTAACACCTGGCTGTGATATGCTAATTGGGATTTTCCAGGGTACATAATTGCCACAGATTCTTGTACAAGTCATTCTGAATTGAGAAAGCCAGTCGGATGACTAGCGAAACGTCTTCAAGAACTACATTTCAAGTCCAGTTGATCTAATTGAATACAACAGATATACCATGACCTGGATGAATGAGAACCTTCACAAGCATATCTGTTTATCTATATTTATCAATCTCTCTCTCTCTCTCTATCTATTACATTTCCACTAATCCACACACATAGCATTATATTTGTATAAAGAGATACAACTATCTTGTTCAACCATTTATCCTACCTACAATGTTTACCCATCACTGGCCATACACTGGCCAAAAAACATGGCCCACTTAGCAATACAGGTTTTTCTCATGTCACACCTATGTTCTTAACATTGGACATGCTGTAATTACCCACATTCTATGCACTTTACAGTGTACACTGTAATGACACTTGATTATTAATTAGTGTAGTGTAAAGTTATGTTGCAATGACTGCATTGAAATCATTGTCTGAACATCACAGGAATGTTGTGAGATGGAAGGATGTCTTGTCTATGGCCAGCACAATAGATGATCCAGTGGACTATTCCTGCCTGGAGGCATATCCAATTTTAACCAGAAGGGGACTCAATTGATCATTTTATGAATCTGTAATTCAGCTTGGAACTTTATACATGAATACCAGTAATGGTTCATTTTTCAAAAAATAAAATCATTATCCAGCCCTCTCTTGAATCTCACTATAAGAAACATTCTAGCAAAGGCCTCCTACACAAACCAAAAACACAGCTAGAGATGGACGAAGCTGCCGGGTTTCATTCCGTTTTTGGAAAATGAAAATTTTTTATCGAACGTTCAAGTTTTTTCTCGAAAATTCTCGAAAATAGCCTTGAACGTTCAATAAACCTCAAAAATACGACCGGAAAATATTTTCGAGATTCCGATCGTATTTCCGAGTAATATCGAAAGTTCATGGCTATTTTCTTCTCAAAAGTAAGACCTGGGGGCCACATGCGGCCCCTTGGCTGCCCCTGACTGACCACTCAATAATAGACCTGTACCCCCCCAAAAAATCTTAATATTGATTGTTTCAGGCTGGATAATTGATTTATTTTTATAAAAAAAAAAAAAGTTTATTTTAGAAAAATAATGTATTGAATTTTGATGGAATGGATCAAAAATATAACACACCTATTAATAATTGCAACTTATAAAAAAAACACCCAGTGAACCAGGGATATTAATTGAATCTAGTTTTGCAATCTCTGTAATGAGAATTGAGTTGAACCAATTGGTCCGGCCCTTCATGACAATCCAAGTTTCTCATGCGGCCCCCAGTGAACTGCCCACACCAGGTCTACAGGCAAGAGAAGACTGCACCGTTTTTCTAAATAGTTTTCAGTAATAACAGGTAAAATAAAAGCAACACAAGTTGTCAGTGACAAATGCGACAATATTCTGTCTGCCCCGTCAAGCCGTCTGCTGTCACCATTTAAACATTATAAAATGTAAATTTTAGTATTAACCAAAGGGGTCCAATTTAAATGAAGTCTAAAGCTGGGTACACACAGTCCAGATCTTTAAAAGATCAGACAGAACCTTTAAGGCTGGGTACACACAGTCCAGATCTTTAAAAGATCAGACAGAATCTTTAAGGCTGGGTACACACAGTCCAGATCTTTAAAGGGCATGTCCACCCCCAAAACTATAATCCCCCCCACTACTGGCCCCATTGTGTAGTGTAGTTTAATCCTTACCTTACATCCCAGCTCCATCTGGTTCTTCTGCTATCCCCCACTAAAGTCCCAAAAAACGCCCACCAGGAGTACTGCAGAGTCCATATAGGACTCTGCCTCCTGTCTCCCCTCCGGGAGAAGTTTGGCATGCGTACTGCAGCCCTTCTCCCCCTCCCTCTCGATTTAGATTCCCTCCCCCTAGCGTAAAAACCTTTAGATATAATATTCTCCCTGTCACCCCATCCCCAACCTCTATAGTTTTAAGTTCAGAAAGTGCCCCAAATATTACTTACCTTCCCTCTTTCCTCTGCCACACTGAACTCCCGGCAGCCGCGTCCGTGATTGGCTGCCGCTCATCCAATCACAGACATGACTGCCGGTCCCGCCCCTCTGCTTGCATTTTCTCGCAAGCAGAGGGCCTGGCAGTGCGGCGGAGGAAAGAGGGAAGGTAATATTTTGGGCACTTTCTGAACTTAAAACTATAGTGGTTGGGGCTGGGGGGACAGGGAGAATATTATATTGAAAAATTTTAAGAAGGGTGGACATGCCATTTAAAAGATCAGACAGAATCGTTAAGGCTGGGTACACACAGTCCAGATCTTTAAAAGATCAGACAGAATCTTTAAGGCTGGGTACACACAGGGCTATTATTTGTCCTGATCGATCGTTCGCTGTGAGCGAGCGCTCGTCAGGGACTAATGACTGTTGGTAGCGGCAATAGTGGCAGTTCACCATGATTTGGCAATGGACCCGATCACCCGTTCATCTGATTCGGACAAATTGGCGACCGAGCTCGGTTGCGGCCGGTCGCCCCACACCATCAGATATTTCCGGATGACCGGTCGGCCGGAAATATCTGCTGGTGTTTACCCAGCCTAAGATTCACACAGTCCCGAGCTTTCTCCCTGTGTAAAGCATAGTGCAAATGAGACGTCATGCGTGCACTCGCACGCTCGGAACAAACCAACATTCACTTTTGAGACTAATGCAGCAGCAGGGAGCAACAAATCTCGGAGGCGCGAAGCTACACATCCAACTATCTAGATTCAAGATGTCAGCAACTTTGAAGTTGCAAAGGTTGTCTCTGGAGGGGCATAGGGGGAAAATGGCAACAGTTTATTTTAAAGCTGCAGCTTCCAACTAAACTTTACTTTATTTTACAGCATACTTATCCTTTAAGCTTTGTACACTTCAAATCTTAGATTTATCTTCTTTTATTTGCCTCAATCTTAGATGAAATAATAAAGGAAGTGTCCTGATGAAATGTTTCCAATCCAACGGCTGTTTATAGTGTACATCACAATTCTAATTCTTTGTAACTGTTACATAATCATATTTGAAGTTTAGAACAAGCAGTGTCTTGCAGCGAGAGGCTGGTATGTTAAGATGTTCATTGAATATCAGACTTAGCAATGCAATTCAATACAAAAGAATGGCAACAGGTTAACGCTCTTTATGTATGGAAATGGAAATGCCTCAAACTCTCTGAAGCTCACGCAGGGAAATTTCAATGGAGTATTTGTTTTTTTTCCAAAGGCAAGAAAAAGGACAAATCACAGAACAACATAAAAAAGCAAAGAAGAAAGAGAAAAGAGATCATCTACCGCTGCCTAAAGAGAAACCTTCTGACAAACACAGGAGTATCGGCGACTCTATAGGGACAATGTAAAAATATTCATACCCATACCCCAAGACTCTACCCTCATAATGACATATTTTAGAAAGAATGTTCCCTTAAAATATGTTGAGATATCCTACCTTGCCCTCTGGAAATATTAGCTTATGCATATTATGCTCCTGGATGCCCCCTTCAGCAATTTAGTGAGCTAGTTATGAGCTTGAGCATGCTCAGAGGAGGCAGCTAGGGGATTACAATTCAATCATTGGTTGTGATGGCAAGTGCCATATCCATTATTGACAGTTGCTAGTTGGAAGATCCAGGAAGCAGAAATGTGCTCCTTGTGTCAGGCCACAGACACTACCCGATGGTGGATTGGACCAGACCCTTTTACTATTGCGATCCCAGCGGTGGCGTCTGAATGGTTTAGGGGGTCATCCTGGGTACTTTAATGGCCGGGAATTCTCCTCCTAAAGAATTCATACCTGCAATCTATATTTTTATTAAAGGTAGAATTTATAACTCTTACCTCTCATTCTTGTTTCTAAGATCAGAGTTAAAGTCAGCCACATAACCCCATGGCTAACATGTCCTGATCCACCTTCACTCCCATTTCTGTCCAACTCTTCAGTCTCTCCCATCTCTATCATAGAAGTACATGTGGGGGGGTTGTGTGGATGTGTCATCTTGTTAGCGGAGACCAAGAGCAGATAACTATGCTATAAAGCTATGGATTGATTTCAATATGGGGCTACTGCTAAACTAAGAATTGGCCAGACAGAATTCATTTAGGTTTGACACCATGCCCCACTAATAATACCAGATTCAGAAGTGCATGGGTGTGGCTTGGGGGTGTGGCTAAGCAGCCATTTAAATATCCCCAGTCAGATAAAAATGTGTAGCACAGGTTCACTATTGAGATGCAACATTTCTGTGTATAATTTTCTTTATTCCCCAGACAATCATTTCTGTCTACCTTAAACAATTAATAAAACAGGGTAGGCCATGTTGGAGTGCATCAGGTGATGGTCCGTTACCAATGGAATTAATCCTCAGTTGTCGGTAATCAGGCTGTTTATTGACTAATAATGGCAGATTATTCTGTTTAGCCAAATTGTAACATCAATAAATGCTCAAAACAAATATCTGTTAAAGTCTCCTATTTGATAGAGATGGTCGAACTCATAAAGTCCAGTCCGTTTTCAACTTCAGTAAAAGTTTGAAAGTTCGAATTCGGACCCATTATAGTCAATGGAGAGTGTAGTTTGAAAAGTCCGGGTGATTTACAGCTATACTAACAATGGTAACTTAGGGGCATATTTATAAAGGTTCGTTAACTTTTCGCGGCCGTTTTCGCGAACATTAACGCATAAATCGCGTTTACCGCGATTTATAAAAGTCCGAAAACGGCCGCGATAAAGTTATGAAGCGTTAACCTTTCGCGGCGATACTACTGTACCGCCGCTTCTATTTTAAAGGGCGGTGGTACTGTGTCTCTCGGCTAGTATCGGCTGTTTTACTTTAAGTCAGCCGATTTAAAACCTCCCGCGGCGGGGAGGGCAGCAACCGCGGCGGGTGGTCGCACCCGCCCCGGGAGACACGCCCACCCCGCCCACACCCCCGCGGCGGGTGGCGACCCACCCTCTGCCGTTCCCAGCAGCCCCTCCCAACCGTTCCCCCGCTCTGCGGGGCAATCTCGAACGGGAGGCTATAGGAGGGGCTGCGGGAAGGGCCAGTCCTCCCTCCCGGCAACCCCCCAAGTCCCCACCGCCCCGGCGCTCCCGGGGAGGGAAGGGAGGGAAGCCGCTGGGGGGTGGGAGGCTCCATCACCGGGGGACCTGAGAGGGGCTTTTGGGGCCTTGGGGGTCACCGAAGCCTGAACAGGGACCCCCCCCCTCCCGGCCCTGTAAGGGCCTTTGACGGCCTTTCTCACGGGAACCGCTGGAGGAGCTCCCACCACCCACAGCGGCCTCCCTCTTCCTTCCCTCCCCTTGGTCCGCGCACCCCCGATGCTTGCGGCCCCTGTCCACGGCAGACCCATCTCAGGCCTCCACATAGTCGAGTTGCCGTTGAGGGAGCGGGAACGGGGCGTGGGGAGGGGCTTGGGTGAAGCAGGGGTTGTGGGGTATGCCCCGCCCTTTAGGTAGCTGGCGCTGGGGGAGAAGGGATGTTAAGTCTCAGCAGGACGAGACTGACTCATACAGTAGGTTAACAAACCAAATAAACAACAACAAATCTGTAACGTGTTCCTTGAGGACTCAAAGCGCATGTCAGATCAATATTGTGTAAAGTCACTTATAATATATGTGTATAATACACCTTATAATACATAAGGTAGGCATTTTCAATGGGGAGGTGCCAGTGGCGAAAGAATCTATACAGTCTACCTAGTGAGGTCACTGAGGACTTCTGTATCCACTGACCCCCACGTCTCCCCCTCCATGTAAGTTCATGTTAAATAGGATCATGGGTTATTGTTGACAGATGAGTCATGGTCCCTACTTTCCTTTTAGTTGGAACGGAATTCCTTGGGGTCCAGTAGGAGTTCCAGGTACGTAAATTGTCCCTGACGTGTTTTCCATAATCTCCAAAGCTGGTCTGAGGATAAAAAGTTTCCGTGCTGCTGTTTTTACCGGCGACGATTTCTATACTTTTATTTTACATTTAAATCAACATTTTTTACATTTCTATACAGTATAGTATTTACCATTCACATAAATATAAACAGAGACGGACTGTTTGGCTTGATCTATAAACAAAAAACATACCTTATTATTTCTAGCAAACTTGTTCTGGCACTAGACATAATTGTATAATTACTTTAAAATCACTTTTAATCCAAACTAAATGTTTTTGGAGCCAGCAACCTTGCGATAAAACACAGTGCGAATATTCACTTTGCCGTTGATGCTTTAGAAGTGCGGAAAACATAAACAGAAAATCGAATCGCGCAGGGTTATAGAAATGGGGAGATGAATGGAGAATGGAGCTGACTGTTATAAAAGTAATATTATGTAAAGATAGAAAGATACCAAAATATGGAAACACAGACGCCCGTATCCATAATGCAGATTGTATGTTTTTTGTGGCTGACAGCTACTCTGACCAACACTCCCTCCCATGCGCTTGTGTTAGAGAAGGAGGTAGAAATGTCAGCTGCGGGCAGAGCGTTTTATGTTGGCTCAGTGCTTCTGTTAGAGACTAGAGATGAATGAAACCCGTGAATTTGGTTCCTGATTTGTGTGTAAATTTAGAGATCCAGTCGGATGACTAGCGGAACGTCTTCAAGAACTAAATTTCAAGTCCAGTTGATCTAACTGAATACCACAAATGTGTTTGGTTCTTAAAGGGCATGTCCACCCCTAAAACTATAATCCCCCCAACTACTGGCCCCACCATGTAGTGTAGTGTAATCCTTACCTCACATCCCAGCTCCATCTGGTTCTCCTGTAGCCCCCCCCCAAAGTCCCAAAAACTGACGACCAGGAGGCTAGCAGAGTCCATATAGGGCTCTGCCTGCTACCTGGCCTCCGGGAGAATTCTGCCATGCGTACTGCAGCCCTTCTCCCCCCTCCCCCCCCTCTCTCCCTCCCTCTCCCTCCCGTTCTACTATCCCTCCCCCTACCTCTCCTCTTTCCCCCGCTGCGCTCCCGGCCTTCTGCTTGCAAAATGCAAGCAGAGGGGCGGGACCAGCAGTCGCGTCCATGATGGCTGAGCGGCAGCCAATCCACGCGAGCAGGGAAGCGGACTGCAACGAGCGTTCCCGGCCCCTATGCTGGAATTTTGCACGAAGCAAAGAGAAAAGGCGGTCGAGCGCATAGCCCGCGGTGGTATAGAAACGACAGAGGACGGAGACGGAAAAGAGGAGAGGTAAGTAAGAGTTTGGGGGGGCTTGAATATAAAAATATACCGGTTGGGGCTTGGGGGGGACATGGGGGACGGGAGCAGGGATATAAAAAAAAAAATTACATGTTTAGGGTGGACATTACCATTGAAAATTTTAATTTCAAAAACCAATCAAACCAAATGGAACAGCGAAATTTAAAACAATCTGTATTCATGCAATTTTTGACCTTGGTTTTTTTTAAAGGTAGATATTTCTAAATTTTCAATGCAATTTTAATGGTTTTGATTTTTTATTCTAAACTGTTTCAGGGTTTTCACCGAAAATTCCACTGATTTGGCAGATTTTTGAAACCGGGTTTGTTTCGAAACTGGCCTCCTATGTGATAAAATTGATTTAGCTATTAAAATAATTGTAAAAGAATATACATGGAATTGCACATGTATAGGAATCCTTCAAACCACGGAGCACACAATATCATTATGAGATTAAGTTAGGGCTAAATAAAAACCTGATCACATATCCAACTGCATTAGGGTGCGAAATAGTTAATTCTTGTAGCTTGAGTATATTGTCTGAACCCATAATGCTAAGAAAGATATGGAGTCCCTAATTAGAGAATCGATGTGTCATATGTTTAGTGTTCTTGTCCCAAAGCACGTGGAAGCAGGAAGTGTTAACCTTTATAGCTCTATAACTTCTGACAGACTGCATGCAAATGTGATCCAGGGCTCATTTTAAATGTAATTTTTTTTTAATCAGAACTTGTTTGTACACTACAGTTAGTTGACTGTCCATTAGTAGAGATGGACACAAAGCCGAACTCAAACCCAAGTTTGAGACGAACTTGGTTCGAGTTCATCCGAGCCGAACTCGGGCAAACTCTATTCGAACTAGTTCGTTTTTCCGGACTCTCGGCTGTATTTTCGATAATTATCATAAATCCGATAATTTGCTAACCCTAGAATATATTGTTTGTTAACCCTCTAAAGTATTGTTCGTTTGCTATAATCCTTTGTACGGATCGTTTTCGCTAACCCTCGAATGTATCGTTTGCTAACCCTCGAATGTAGCTTTCGATTTTCGGTAACCCTCAAAAATATTGTTCGTTTTCGGTAAACCTTTGAATGTATGGATTGTTTTCGCTAAGGATCTTTGTATGTGGTAAATCTGTCATCAGTGACATTAATAAACACTCAGATCAGTGTACTTTCAAAGAATTGTCCTTTGCTCCTATCCATCACAATTGCTTGAAATAAATAAATTTGCATGTAAAATTACACTGTTGAAGCATTTTGATACCCCAGAGGAGTTACCTGAGGAGTGTCTTTTCACTAACAAGTATGTGAGATGGGTAATATGACATTTGATGTTGCCATTTGTTTACATAACTTGACTGAATTGCAACTGAGCTCAGATATATGCTGCCCCCCTTTTAACATAAAACCTGTCTCCACTTTTTACCCTATACATAGTAGAAGGTCCTATATGGATATATTCCAGGACACGGTGTAAAGGGACTTATGTAATCTGGATGCTAGAATAAAAGCTAAAAGTAAGAGAATTGACAATCTCACCAGGAGAGAGAGAGACTGGCTATTTCTGAACTCAAGAGCAAGTACTTACTAAAGAATTCCCCATAACCCCATTGTTCCACCACCTTCCCAAACTTCATAAGTCCACTATTAAACCTGAAGGAAGGCCCATTGTGGCGAGTATTGGTTCCCTATTGGAAGGCCTCTCAGACTGGGTGGACTCTATACTTCAACCAGTTATAAAGTCCCTTTCTTCGTATCTTAGAGATATGGGTCATGTTTTACATAAACTGGAATCATTTGTGTGGGAACCCCATTATATATGGGTTACCCTTGACGTCAAGTCCCTCTATATAAAGGGATAATATGCTACCTACAGTGTAATATACGGATATTACGCCACCGAGGAGTTCCATGACCATACAGGGTATGGAACTCGAGATGGATAGTGATAGATAAATTGTGAATAGATCGAGATCAATAGAGATAGATAGAGAGCTAGATAGATAGTTGATATTAGAGATAGAGATACATAGAGATAGGTAGTGGATAGAGATAGAGATACAATAGTGATAGATAGAGAGCTAGATAGATAGTGATAGGTAGAGTAGGAGATACATAGAGATACATAGATAGAAGTAGTGATAGATAGAGATGGATAGTATTAGAAGAAGGAATAGTGATAGATAGATAGTGATAAGATACATAGTGATAGATAGATATGATAGATAGAGACAAGTGATAATAGATAGTGATGATAGATAGATAGATAGATAGTGATAGATAGATAGTGAAGATAGATAGATAATGTGATAGATAGATAGATAGTGATGATAGATAGATAGTGATAGATAGATAGTGATAGATAGATAGATAGTAGATAGATAGATAGATGATAGATAGTGATAGATAGAGATATAGAGATAGATAGTGATAGATAGAGATAATAGTGATAGTAATAGTGATAGATAGTGTGATAGATAGATATGATAGATGAGAGATAGTGATGATAGATAGTGATAGATAGATAGTGATGATAGATGTGATAGATAGATTGTGATATAGAGATCAGTATAGATAGTAGTGATAGAATGAGATACATAGTTATAGATACATAGTATAGATACATAGTGATAAGATAGATAGTGATAGATAGATAGTGATAGATAGATAGTGATATAGATAGTGATGATAGATAGTGATAGATAGAGATACATAGAGAGATAGATAGTGATATAGATACATAGTGATAGATACTAGTGATAGATAGATGTGATAGATTAGATATATGATAGATGAGTTGTGATAGTATAGAGATACATAGAGATAGATAGTGATAGAGATAGAGATACATAGTGATAGATAGATAGTGATAGATAGATAGTGATAGAATAGAGATGATAGTGATAGATGATAGATGTATAGATAGATTGTGATAGAGAGATACATGAGATAGATAGTGATAGAGATAGAGATACATAGTGATAGTAGATAGTGTAGATAGATAGGTAGATAGATGTGATGATATATAGTGATAGATATGTGAGAAAGATAGATGTGATAGATAGATGTGATGATAGATAGTGAAAGCAGTAGTGTAGTGATAGATGATGTGAGATAGAGATACATAGAGATAGAAGTGATGGATAGAGATAGGTGATAGATAGATAGATAGTGATAGATAGATAGTGTGATAGATAGATTAGATAGATAGATAGTGATAGAATTAGATAGTGATAGATAGATGTGAAGATAGTATGAAAGAAATAGTGCGTGATGATAGATTGTGATAGATAGATAGTGATAGATAGATAGTGAAGAAAGATAGATAGTGATAGATGGATTGTGATAGATAGATAGTGAAAGAAAAGATAGATAGTGATAGATAGATTGTGATAGATAGAGAATACATAGAGATAGATAGTGATGAGATAGAGATAGATAGTGATAGATAGATAGTGATAGATAGAATAGTGATAGATAGATAGTGTGATAGATAGTGATAGATAGAATAGATAGTGATAAGATAGATAGATAGATAGATAGTGATAGATAGAAAGTGATAGATAGTGAAAGAAAGATAGATAGTGATAGATAGATTGTGATAGATAGAGATACATAGAGATAGATAGAGATAGAGATAGATAGTGATAGATAGATAGTGATAGATAGATAGTGATAGATAGATAGTGATAGATAGAGATGGATAGTGATAGATAGATAGTGATAGATAGATAGTGATAGATAGATAGTGATAGATAGATAGATAGATAGATAGATAGATAGATAGTGATAGTAGATGTGAATATAGAAGAGATGATAGTGATAATAGATAGTGATAGATAGTAGATAGTGATAAGATAGATAGTGATAGATAGTAGATAGATAGATAGATAGATAGTGATAGATAGATAGTGATAGAGATAGTGATAGATAGATAGTGATAGATAGATAGTGATAGATAGATAGTGATAGATAGATAGTGAAAGAGATGATATGAATAGATAGATAGATAGATGATAGATAGATAGATCGTGATAGATAGATAGTGATAGATAGATAGATAGATAGTGATAGATGTAGATAGATAGATAGTGAGATGAAGATAGAATGATCGATAATAGTGAAATGAAAGTTAGATAAGTGATAGATAGATAGTGATAGATAGATAGATTAGATAGATGATAGATAGTGATAGATAGATATAGATAGTGATAAGATAGATAGTGAATAGATTAAGTGATAGTAGATAGTGAAGAAGATAGATAGTGATAGATAAGATACAGATAATAGATAGTGATAGATAGACTAAAGATAGTGAATGAAAGATAGATGACTATAAAAAAACTGGCTCACTCACCGTACTAACAGTGACAGTTCTGCTTGGACTAACTGGCTCTCTGCTCTCTCCTTCACTTCAGCACAATGTTCTGATTTGGGGCCCTTACACAATAGGTGAAACTGTAGAAGGGCCAATGTTCTGATTTGGGGCCCTTACACCATGGGTATATCTGTAGAATGGCCAATGTTCTGATTTGGTACAACTCCTGGTATTTACCATCAATGTTCCTCTCTCTATAGGTAGATATGAGGCTTTTTATAACAGAACAGTGTTATATACAACTCCTGGTATTTATTCCCTTTAAGGGTTATATTTATAAATGGGCAACTGCAATGTATTTTTATAGTGGATAAACAAATTCCCTTTAAGGGTTATATTTATAAATGGGCAACTGCAATGTATCAGTGTTTAGCTATGTCATCAGTTATAATCAGTGTTTAGCTATGTTATCAGTTATAATGGGTGTTTAGTTATGTCATCAGTTATAATGGGTGTTTAGCTATGTCATCAGTTATAATAGGTGTTTAGCTATGTCTTTAGTTATAATGGGTGTTTAGCTATGTCATTAGTTATAATGGGTGTTTAGCTATGTCATTAGTTATATTAGGGGGATTCGCTGTGTCATCAGTTATAATGGGTGTTTAGCTATGCCATCACTTATAATCAGTGTTTAGCTATGTCATTAGTTATATTAGGGGGATTTGCTGTGTCATCAGTTATAATGAGTGTTTAGCTTTGTCATCAGTTATAATCAGTGTTTAGCTATGTCATTAGTTATATTAGGGGGATTCGCTGTGTCATCAGTTATAATGGGTGTTTAGAATGGATCAGTTATAATCAGTGTTAGCTATGTCATCAGTATAATGGGTATTTAGCTATGTCATCAGTTATAATCGGTGTTTAGCTATGTCATCAGTTATAATCAGTGTTTAGCTATGTCATCAGTTATAATCAGTGTTAGCTATGTCATCAGTTATAATGGGTATTTAGCTATGTCATTAGTATAATCAGCATTTTGCTATGTAATCAGTTATAATGGTGTTTACCTATGTCATCAGTTATAATCAGTGTTTAGCTATGTCATCAGTTATATTAGGGGGATTCGTGTGTCATCAGTTATAAGGGTGTTTAGATATGTCATCAGTTATAATCAGTGTTTAGCTAGTCATCAGTTATAATGGGATTTAGCTATGTCATCAGTTATATCGGTGTTAGCTATGTCATCAGTTATAATCAGTGTTTAGCTATGTCTCATTTATAACAGTGTTCAGCTATGTCATCAGTTATAATGGGTATTAGCTATGTCATCAGTTATAATCAGCATTTTGCTATGTAATCAGTTATAATTGGTGTTTACCTATGTCATCAGTTATAATCAGTGTTTAGCTATGTCATCAGTTTTAATCAGTGTTTAGCTATGTCATCAGTATAATTGGTGCTTAGCTATGTCATCAGTTATAATCAGTGTTTAGCTATGTCATCAGTTATAATTTAGTGTTTAGCTATGTTATCAGTTATTAATGGGTGTTTAGTTATGTCATCGTTAAATGGGTGTTTAGCTAGTCATCAGTTATATGGTGTTTAGCTATGTCTTTAGTTATAATGGGTGTTAGCTATGTCATTAGTTATAATGGGTGTTTAGCTATGTCATTAGTTATATTAGGGGGATTCGCTGTGTCATCAGTTATAATGGGTGTTTAGCTATGCATCACTTTATAATCAGTGTTTAGCTATGTCATTGTTATATTAGGGGGATTTGCGTGTCATCAGTTATAATGAGTGTTTAGCTTGGTCATCAGTTATAATCAGTGTTTAGCTGTCATAGTATATTAGGGGATTCGCTGTGTCATCAGTTAATGGGTGTTTAGCTATGTCATCAGTTATAATCAGTGTTTAGCTATGTCATTAGTTATATTAGGGGGATTCACTGTGTCATCAGTTATAATCAGTGTTTAGCTATGTCATTAGTTATATTAGGGGGATTCACTGTGTCATCAGTTATAATCAGTGTTTAGCTATGTCATTAGTTATATTAGGGGGATTCACTGTGTCACCAGTTATAATTGGTGTTTAGCTATGTCACTCAGTTATATTTGGGGGAATCGCTGTGTCATAAGTTAATGGGTGTTTAGCAACGTCATTATATTAAGGGGATAGCATGTCATCAGTTACACTGGAGCTAGCTATGTCATCAAGGACTAATTAATCCAAAGCCTCTCCCTTCACCACATGAAGAAAATGTTCTGCAATTGTTAAATAAATATTTTGATGAGGTCATCATCTTCGCACAGTTCTAATTGCCTTCATGTTCTAGCTAAGCATGTTTTATACCAATATTTACCGATACCGCAGAGCGTTTTACTACTGTCCATTGACGGTGTTTACTGATAGCGGCCTTTATAAATACCATCATTATATGAAGACTATAACACCGAAAAAATTCCACATTATCCAGTTTGTTTCGCATGCAGATGATATATACTGTTTATTCCTCCAAGAACTTGCCCTTTAAACCCTGTGCATAATTACCAGGACTCTGACCGTATTATCAAACCCTGTTATACAGCGGATTTGGCTGAGATGAGAAAGAAAACGTATTGATCATTTATCTCCTCCGTGAAATTGTGGTATGTGAACAAAAAGCACAGCGCACTCAAACGCTGCCAGGAAAATAAAGCCCAGTCCTTAAAGAATCAAAAGTCACTTGTGTGTTTATAAGCCGTAGTTTCTAATAACTTTATGTTAATGTTATTGGCTTTGCCGGTAATGAGAGTTTTTTAACCAGACCCATTAGATGTGCAGCAGGAGGGCGATAAAACAGTATTGGTGGCACGGAAGGCTTAGGAAATAAAAGCCCAGTACGCAGAAATTTCTCACATTCAGTGTTCGACTGCTCGACCTCATTTGGCATAAAATAAAAGGAAAGACCTGATGTATAAAAATGTAAAGTCATTAACACTTTAATGAAATCATTAGTCTCATGGTAAATGGCGGCAAGATCGTTCGAAATCCTTTACATTATTTACTTAGGTAAGGTCCCACTAAGTGCATTGCGTTTTCGTTTTGCGTGCGTTTTGCAAATCGCAATGTAATCTAAACTACATCATTTGCATTTGCGGTCTTTTTTTTATCCGCCTGGTGCATGACTTTGGTCCGTGTGTGTCAGAATCGCACTTATGGGAATGCAAAAGAAAAAAAAAAGCGCACAAACGTGGACAAACTATTTTTTGCATTTTTTTGCGTTCTGTTACGGTAATATCACTAGTGCTCGCTACTTATGTAACCACGTTCTCAGATTCAATGTTGAGCCTTAGCAGAAACTACACCTCCCAGCATGCCTTGGGTTACTTTCAAACATTTGGGTTATTCAATAAAAGTTCTTATTTTTGCCCAAACCAATCAGATGTTAGCTTTGAAATATTAAATAACATCTGATTGGTTGGGGCAAAATTAGCACCATTTTTAACGACAAGAACTTTTATTGAATCTCCTGCTCAAGGAGTGCCAAGCTTCTGCATTTCTGGATTAGTCGTTGTGTAAGTGCTTCATGAAGCCCTTAACTACATTGAAAACTGTGCCACCTTCTGGCAAATTTAGTTATATACAAAAATAGGTTTTGGGTTTATTCTGTGATGTACAAAGTGACAAATCTTGCACCAATCAATAAAACCAAATATTCAGATTTGTAAATGTTTAGTAAACGTTATTTACACCGACAAATTCTTTGTGGTTCAAGTTTCAATTATTTGACAATCAAATCTGTTAAAAGTTGTTATTTTTCTCAGCCATTTCTAGAAAACATGGAGCAAGATCTGAGCATGCCTGACCCATCCACCCAGTAGAAATTACCATTAGGAACATTCCAAAGAAGTGGTGCATCCTGGGAAGAAGAAGGAACGTTACAGGTTCTGAAATTGCGGCTCACTACTGATCACAGCAAGGCATAGTAATAGGTATGAAATCAATACCTAGGTAGTGTAATATAGGTAAATATTTTAAATAATAATTATTTTTTCCACATAATTTCCCTTTTACATATATAATACATTGGCAAAAAAAAAAGGAAATAGATGATCAAGCACATTCCAGGGTTCCATATCTTGGAATGTTTAAATCTCAGAACATTCTAGTGTATATAGCAAAACCAAAGACATTTTAGTTACGTGTTTATGATTGTAAGTTGGCTCTCAAAAGATGAACATGAAAATCATGAAGATGTTAAAGGAATTTTTTTTTGTTTTTTTAAAAATATATTTTAAGAAACATAAAAAATGTTTGATGATGTAATACGGATCCTGTTTATGGGGGTCCATTGACATCATGAAATACCATCGGTGTTGGTTTAGGGATTATGACTGGTTTCTTTATGGCAGTGAATAAAATTGCAAGTCAATGTAAAAGACACTTTACGATAATACGAGTAGTACTTTGACAGCTCACGCTTGTAGTGTAGCAACCCAGGGAGGGATGTCCTTCCTCCCTAGTTTAAAGGAGAACTAAACCCAATTTTTAATTCTCCAGAATCTGAAACAACCCCCCTAAAAACACCAATAAGCTATAAAATATCACTCCAGTAAATTAATAAAGGGTATGTCCACCCTAAAATGTTTTTCACCAAACATTCCCCGTCCCCCCAGCCCCAACCGCTATATTAGTAATATCAGAAAATGACCAAAACTTTACTTACCTTCCCTCTTTCCTCCGCCGCGCTGCCAGGCCCACTGCTTGCGAGAAAATGCAAGCAGAGGGGCGGGACCGGCCGTTGCGTCTGTGATTGGCTGAGCGGCAGCCAATCACGGACGCGGCTGCCGGGAGTTCAGTGCGGTGGAGGCAAGAGGGAAGGTAAGTAATGTTTTGGGTATTTCTGATATTACTAACATAGCGGTTGGGGCTGGGTGACAGGGGAATGTTTGGTGAAAAGGTTTTTATGGTAGGGGGAAGGAATCCTAATCGGGAGGGAGAGGGAGGGGGAGAAGGGCTGCAGTACGCATGCCAAACTTCTCCCGGGGGCCAGGTAGGAGGCAGAGTCCTATATGGACTCTGCTATCCTCCTGGTGGGCAGTTTTTGGGACTTTGGGGGGACTACAGGAGAACCATATAGAGCTGGGATGTGAGGTAAGGATTAAACTACACTACATGATGGGGCCAGTAGTGGGGGGATTTAGTTTTGGGGGTGGACATGCCCTTTAAAGTAAATGTAAGCCTGTTAACAACTGAAGATGAAGTAACTGTGTATGTGCAGTTTATCTGTCTGTAAAAGAGTGGCTAGAGATTATTAATGGGTGTGACCAACTGTAAAAAGTTTCTGCCCAGTTAAGGACTGAGCATGTGCAGAACATAATGGTCGTTGACCAACTGTGTGATACTAAAATGCTGTAAAGTAAGCACAACCATATGTTATTTAGGTAAATTTCCCAGCGCCTGTATCAAAATGAGAGGTAAGACACAGATTACAGGTATATATCAAGTGCCTTCTGGTTCAGTGTTATTCTGTGGCCTAGTTGTCCTTTAAGCCGTATCGACCCCCCCCCCCCAAAGTTATTTTGGAAGTAGTTTCCCTTTAAACACCTGCATTATACGATACCATGAGGCGTTATCTACTTACTGCATCTGGACAATGGAGCAATGCTGAGATATTCCGTCTCTCTACATCCTCCATTACTGAATGGAATTGAAAGACTTTCAGAAAACTGACACTATTTTTGTCCAACCCCCCTTAACAGCTCCATGTCCCTGTACAAATCCACTCTCCTTTGCAGACAAACAAAATGGTTAAACAGCTACATTTGGCTATAGGACAGCATTTCTTTTGAACCATCAGTGTAGAGTTTTATTGAGACACATTGTTGCAGACATTTAAAATGGATTTTATGTACAATATAGTTAAAGTCATCAATGCATAACGTTTATCCCCATCAGGCCTGAAGAGTTTGCAATGTAAGTACTACTACTGTACATACAAATTCACACTATTTTACCAGTTTATTACATGCAGTTCTAACCAGATATTTAAGTTCTTTTTCATTTTGGCAAAGGTATCTGCCTCCCTCTTGCTTAATGAGCTTTTATAAGCTTGAGCATGTGCAGTGGAGACAGCAGGGGAAGCCGCAGCCAATCATTGCTTGTGATGTGACCAGTCACAGCCTTGATTGACTGCATGGAGGGGGGAGCCAGCTTACTCTGCCAGAATAGGGACAATAATTATCCTTAAATATTTGGTTAGTAATACACCTATAATGTGCTTAATGTTATCAGTTGAAGTTAGGATATATAACATAATTGTGACAGTTTTCTATGTGAACATGCCATTTAAACCATCAACTTTATTGGTGTCTAGAGTGTTCATGGTTTGCGCTTAAGATTCCGTCCTTAAAGGACTTCATTTTATTTTGGAAAGAAAAAAGAAAAGAAACACATGAAGCATCTAAAGCATGTCTCAAATGTTGGCAACCCGATAAAAAAGCTCTAAGCAACGGGGAATGTCGGTATTATAATCCTGCCCTTTTTAAAGGGGCGCACAGACAGTCCAGTGAATGCGGCATTTATGATAGGTTCACAGAACAGGGCTAAACTGTTTAAACAATGCACCAAGTCATCTCTGCAGCGGGCCAGATGTTAAAAGCATTTCAGTGTGTGTCTTGCCTGCAGGCTGACCTAGTGACGTGTGTTGGCTCTGCAAAAGAATTTAAACATTTTTATCTATTTATATTTAATTTGGTTTCGTATCCACCTTGAAGGTTTAAATGGCACAAAAATATATTTTTCAAGACCTCAAGAGGTCATTGCTCTTAACATAAAATAACAGTTACTTTCCGCCATTATTATTATTATTACTTTTAAGTTCTTTCCCCGCCAGCTGAAATCGTCCCAAACACTGATTTTCCTCGACAGTTTGGATCATTTTTCTGTTTTAGTGTTCAGCTATGTCATCAGTTATAATGGGTATTTAGCTATGTCATTAGTTATAATCAGCATTTTGCTATGTAATCAGTTATAATTGGTGTTTACCTATGTCATCAGTTATAATCAGTGTTTAGCTATGTCATCAGTTATATTAGGGGGATTCGCTGTGTCATCAGTTATAATGGGTGTTTCAGTGATAACAAAATGGCTAATTCCGGTGTTTGGACTGACGGAAAGTTCCCCTGATTTTTTTAGCTCAGGAGGAAAAGCGAACTGAAGGTCGTCGAACAAATACTTGATCAGTTCTTCATGAAAGCTCCGTGAGTCACCACCAACAAACTGGCATCCCGGTGGTATCTCCGCCATTAAAGGAATATTCTACAGATTACTGGTGTTATTCACAAATGGGACAAGGTCATCTGAGGTGATGCCAAGCCTTCCAGAAGCCCCTGATGGAGTATGAGCCTTTCCACAAGATTCTTCCAGTACCAGTTGGCAAGGAACTCAAAAAAGTCTCTGGCACGGCCTTGACCTGATATGAAAACAAACAACCCAATTAATATTTCGTAATGGGAAGGAAAATAATTCCACACGCTGCTAATCGTTCTACACGTGGTAACTAACAGGCACTTCTTACCTCTAAAATGTGAAGGAACCATCCCCCCTTATTTCTACATACATAATACAAATTGCACATGTCACTAAGTTCTCTTTCTCCTTGTACTACTGGTTGACCCACCATGACCTCTTTCTAAACTGCTTAAGGAGAACTACAAAAACTTAGAGGATTTCTCCACATTGCCGCCATTTTAGAATCCATCTGGTCTCAGTTTTATTTTTACAGACATTACCAATCAAGCCAACCAATGAACCACGGTGGGCCTTACCTGCTCTAGTGTCTCTCCATTCGGTGGGGTATAGAAAGGACACTGATCTCCGGCTTTTTGCCATCCTCATTTCACTCAGAGGCTTTCCCTCGGCAGTGCCGTATTTCTGTACCAAATAACAGTGTTATATTTCTATGTGTACAAAGAAGAATAAATACACAATAATAATGTATTAAAGGGCATGTTCACCCCAGCTGCAGGAATACCGATATCTGTGCAAGATGCCCGCTTTCTACCAGAATGCAAAGTCACGTCTTGAGCTTGACTGTGATGTCACAGCCGATAAACGACTCTGCATTCCATCATGCACGTCTCCTCTAAAAAAGCTCTCTGAGCTACAGGGGGGAGGAGACGTACAGTGGGGAAAGGATACCGAACTTCAGGGACCGTGGGAAGGTAAGTTACTATAACGATTTTGAGGTATGGGGAAGGTAAGTATAGATTTTTATTTGGATGTGGACATGCCCTTTAATAAAGGAACATTTTAACACGGAACCAAAAAAAACATATTTCCTAACCAATTTCTATCGTATTTATAAAGACTAATTATCGGTAAGGACCGTATAAATAATTAACGGCAGTGATAATTTTCGCCACTATCAAACAAACCGCGGTTGATAGCAATAACGATATAATCAGTGTTCCTTTCAACCGATATAAAGGACGATATTGGTCATTACCGATAACTATCCTTATATACCGTCCATTTATTTCTTCTAAACCATTAGACTCATCACGTAGCACAGCGATGCCCAACCCGTCCGAGATTTATTGGGACCCATGGGTGGGCGTGGCAAGGGGAGTAACTGTGTGTACCAGGTGTGTGTGTTTGTGTGGTGGTACACCTGTGGCTTCGTCAGTGCACGAGGGGCCACACCCATGGGCCAGGTTGGTCACCCATGTAGCAGGTGTGGAAATAAGTAAACCAAACCACAATCCCCGTCTGATGTACCCCCCATCCACAGATAACTAATATCAATCTATTGTCACAGACATTCTCCCCTTTTGTGAGGGTGATTTCTGCTCACCCGCTCACGTATCTGATGTCATAGTTGATCTACATTTACACTGGGCTGGTTATTACTCATGATAGTGCAGGCTGTCTGTAAAATAGAAAAAAAAAAGTCACCTTGAAGTCATCTTGGAGTTCCATGAGCTGTATAAATGGGCTGGCACTTAAGTGGCAGCTTTTTATAGTTTGAAATGGATGACCAAAGGACACAGAATGGCAACATCAAAGAATGTGGCAGCCTAACATGTGACAAAAGCTATTAGCACTGTACACAAAAAAAGTTTACTATTGTTAATGTGGAATTTGTGTATTCCTGAACTGCCTAGAGATAAAACATTTTAGAGATACTCGTTGCTTAGCGCGGATTAAATCGCTAAGAAGACAACGAGTAATCTAACAGCGCTCAGGAACCTGCCGGCGGCTTCGCTTGCTTGAATCCTGTTTCCGACAACGGTTCGTCTACTCCTTGTCTGGGGGGAGAAATAAATTCACAGCAGGTGCGTGCGCACACAGGTAAATATAGAGCGCGGCAAAGGCATGATGAATAAAGGCGCTGCGTTATTTAGAATATAACATTGCATTTGGTACATTTTAACAATCTAACCTAGTGACTATATAGCGTAACTATATTCATTTTATAAATATATCTTTTTAGAATTTATATTATAATTTACCACCCCCTTTATTCCATATACCTGCTAAAATATAATTAATTACACAAGTCTATATCAGGCTATAATTACATCTAGTCACAGGTGTCATTTTAGCCTGATAAGACAGTGTAAATATATATATAATTATAGGATGTTTCCCCCATATTCCATTTACAAGGTAAAATATAAGTGGGTGTGACATGAGGCGTGGCTTAAAAAATGTGCGCAACAAAGTCTTCCCTATTCAAAAGGTCACCCCCGCCTATGGTTGGAATACATTTATTAAAACACATTCTACCTGGATTCTTATTTTGTTGTTGAAATTTTTTTTTTACTGACCTTGCAGGAGTTTTTCCTTATTGTATCGTGTTTCCCCACTAGACAGAAAAAGGAGATCCTCGAGTTATTTATTTATACATTTTACCCCAACATATTTCCAAATTAAGTTTTACCACTGGGTGTAAACACAAAGCTGGTTCAAGGTCATAACCATCACACATACGTGTGTGTCTAGATACGATGCCCGGGACGCACGGTGAAAGCCCAATCGCAATGCAGCAAATTTCATGCATGCTAATGTGCATCTGCGATGGAATTTTACCATAACACAAGATCTAGCAATAGGCTTGTAAATGGCTTTCACATTGATCCTCTTTATTGTATTTCTGTCACTAAGGCATGCTGGGAGTTGTAGTGTTTCCAAAACATCTGGAGTGCCATATAGCACATTAAGATCTGATTGTCAGCATTTGCACAAAACAACAGCTCCCAGCATCCCCTGTTGTACTTAACACATCAGCTACTTGGCCCAGAACTCCCCTTCCAGGATCCCCTGCTATACTGAATAGGGTAATGCAACCTGGGCCAGAACTCCACTTCCCAGATGCCCTGCTAACTGAATACATATATGCAAATGGGCAAAAACTCCACTTCCCGCAGCCCTGCTATTCTGAATACATATATGCAAATTGTGCAAGAACTACATTTCCCAGCATCCTGTTATACTGAATACTAAATGTAACTTGGCCCAGAACTCCACTTCCCAGCATGCCGCTACACTGACACATATATGCAAATTGTGCAAGAACTCACTTCCAGCATCCTGTTATAATGAATACATACATGTAACTTGGCCCAGAACTCCACTTCCCAGCATCTTGCTACACTGAACACATAAATGTTACCTGGCCCAGAACTCCAATTCCCAGCATCTCGTTATACTAAATACATAAATGCAAATTGCCCAGAATTCCACTTCCCAGCATCCCCTGCTATACTGAATACATAAATGGCAAATGGTCCGAAACTCCTCTTCCCAGCATCTCGCTATACTGAATACATACATGCAAATTGGTCCAGAACTCCACTTCCCAGCATCCTCGCTATAATGAATACATACATGGAATTTGGCCCAGAACTCCACTTCCCAGCATCCCTGCTATATAAATACATACATCAAGTTGCCTGAACTCCACTACCCAGCATCCCCTGCTATACTGAATACATACATGCAAGGGCCCAGAACTCCACTCCGGATCCCGTTATACTCAATAAATACATGCAAATTGGCCCAGAACTCCACTTCCCAGCATCCCCTGCTATACTAAATACACAAATGTAACCTGTCCCAGAACTCCACTTCCGGATCCCGTTATACTGAATACATAAATGCAATTAGCCCAGAACTCCACTTCCCAGCATCCCCTGCATACTCAATATATAAATGTAACTTGGTCCAGAATCAGGTAAGTGACCCGGTACAATGGGTTTCACACTCACTGTCTGACCATTGTCAGGGCGAACCGGGGCATGCGGGAGTTGCTGGGAGACCGAGAGACAAGAACTAGGAAACCGCTCCGCTCTGCGGGGAAATGTACATTGTAGCAGAGTTAATCCCGCTCAGCCAATCAGGGAGCTGCACGCATCTCGGCCCGAGAAGTGAAAATAAAAGTCCGCTGGTGATTGGCGGGGGAGGAGTCAATGTCATTCAGAACTGGGCTACAGACAGGGAGACATAAATAGACATGGATGGTCTATATACTTTATAAGCACTAGAATCTATAATTTTATAAGAGGTAGGAATACTTGTAAAATTATCAATTATGGGGGATTTTTTAGGGTGTAGTTGCCCTTTAAAACCTTTTCCTTACAAAGTGCTACTAACAATGTTTGACGAAACGTAATATGCACTCGATAGTTGACCTGTAAGTACATTGATATACAAGCATATAGAAAAGAATATATTGCATTATATAGCCAGGGTCGGACTGCCCCCAGGGTTACAGGGGATCCCCAGTGGACCAACAGCCAATTCACTCAAGAAAACAAAGAAAACTGGTAAAATTTAAATACAGGGCCAAAGGGACATTAAAAATATATTATAATCAACATAGGGGTCAGGAGTAAGATCAGGTGTCCACCCCTACCGGCACGTGGGAGTCTCCCGATACGGGGTGGTCTCCCCAAATTCCCTCGACTGCAAGGACTGGCAGCCTCCTCCCCTGGAACACCCCTCCCCTGGAACACCCCTTACCTGGACACCCCTTACTGGACACCATGCTCCTGGAATGCCCATTAACACCTAAGTCTGCTCCACCCACCCCCTAGATGATGTCACCGACATCATGTCCCCCAAGCCACGTCCCTCACCGTGCCCTTTTCCCACCCTGCCTGTAAGTGTCATATGGTAGGGTGGGATGTCTGTAAAATGGACACATAAATTACTGATAATAAAGACATTAAAAAGGTTAGGTGGGCCCCTAGTTTCAGATTTCCTGGTGGGCCCCAACAGTCCAGTAAAACACTGTATATAGCAAATACGCTTTTTACTTTGTAGTATAACAAGGGGTCATCTATAGTAAAGAAATAAATAAAGAATAACTAATGGGTATTTAGCTATGTCATCAGTTATAATCAGTGTTTAGCTATGTCATCAGTTTATAACGGGTATTTAGCTATGCATCAGTTATAATCAGTGTATAGCTATGTCCACGTTATAATCAGTGCTAGCTGTATCAGTTATAATCAGTGTTAGCTGTCATCAGTTATAATCAGTGTTAGCTATGTCATCCGTTATAATCAGTGTTTAGCTATGTCATCAGTTATAATCAGTGTTTAGCTATGGCATCAGTTATAATCAGTGCTTAGCTGTTATCAGTTATAATCGTTTTAGCTATGTCATCAGTTATAATCAGGTTTAGCTATGTCATCAGTTATAATCAGTGCTTAGCTGTTATCAGTTATAATCTAGTGTTTAGCATGTCATCAGTTATAATCAGTGTTAGCTATGGTCATCAGTTATAATGGGTATTTAGCTATGTCATCAGTTAATCAGGTTTAGCTATGTCATCAGTATAATCAGGTTTAGCTATGTCATCAGTTATAATAAGTGGCAGCTATGTCATCAGTTATAATGGGTATTTAGCTATGTCATCAGTTATAATCAGCATTTTGCTATGTAATCAGTTATAATTGGTGTTTACCTATGTCATCAGTTATAATCAGTGTTTAGCTATGTCATCAGTTATATCAGTGTTTAGCTATGTCATCAGTTTAATGGTGCTTAGCTATGTCATCAGATAATCAGTGTTTAGCTATGTCATCAGTTATAATCAGTGTTTAGCTATGTTATCAGTTATAATGGGTGTTTAGTTATGTCATCAGTTATAATGGGTGTTTAGCTATGTCATCGTATAATAGGTGTTTAGCTATGTCTTTAGTTATAATGGGTGTTTAGCTATGTCATTAGTTATAATGGGTGTTTAGCTATGTCATTAGTTATATTAGGGGGATTGTGTGTCATCAGTTATAATGGGTGTTTAGCTATGCCATCACTTATAATCGTGTTTAGCTATGTCATTAGTTATATTAGGGGGATTTGCTGTGTCATCAGTTATAATGAGTGTTTAGCTTTGTCATCAGTTATAATCAGTGTTTAGCTATGTCATTAGTTATATTAGGGGGATTGCTGTGTCATCAGTTATAATGGGTGTTTAGATATGATCAGTTATAATCAGTGTTTAGCTATGTCATCAGTATAATGGGTATTTAGCTATGTCATCAGTTATAATCGGTGTTTAGCTATGTCATCAGTTATAATCAGTGTTTAGCTATGTCATCAGTTATAATCAGTGTTAGCTATGTCATCAGTTATAATGGGTATTTAGCTATGTCATTAGTATAATCAGCATTTTGCTATGTCATCAGTTATAATGGGTATTTACCTATGTCATCAGTTATAATCAGTGTTTAGCTATGTCATCAGTTATATTAGGGGGATTCGCTGTGTCATCAGTTATAATGGGTGTTTAGATATGTCATCAGTTATAATCAGTGTTTAGCTATGTCATCAGTTATAATGGGTATTTAGCTATGTCATCAGTTATAATCGGTGTTTAGCTATGTCATCAGTTATAATCAGTGTTTAGCTATGTCTCATTTATAACAGTGAAGTGTTCAGCTATGTCATCAGTTATAATGGGTATTTAGCTATGTCATCAGTTATAATCAGCATTTTGCTATGTAATCAGTTATAATTGGTGTTTACCTATGTCATCAGTTATAATCAGTGTTTAGCTATGTCATCAGTTATAATCAGTGTTTAGCTATGTCATCAGTTATAATTGGTGCTTAGCTATGTCATCAGTTATAATCAGTGTTTAGCTATGTCATCAGTTGGTCTGAAGTGAGGGAGAGGCAGGAGCCGATTAGTCCAGCAGACTGTCACTGTTGTACGGTATGTGAGCCACGTTTTTTATAGTCTATCTATCTTTCATCACTATCTATTATCTATCTATCACTATCTATTATCTTTCTCTATCTATCACTACTATCTTCTTTCACTATCTATCTATCATATCTATCACTATCTATCTACACTATCTTTCTACTATCACTATCTATCATCTATCTATCTATCTATCTATCACTATCTATCTCTACTATCATATCTTCTTTCACATCTATCTATCACTTTCTATCTATCTATCTATCACTATCTATCTATCTATCTATCTATCACTATCTATCTATCTATCTATCACTATCTATCTATCACTATCTATCTATCTATCATATATCTATCTATCTATCACTATCTATCTTTCTTTCACTATCTATCTATCACTATCTCATCTATCACTATCTATCTATCGCTATCTATCCTATCACTATCTATCTATCACTATCTATCTATCACTATCTATCCTATCTATTCTATCTAGCTATCTATCACTATCTATCTATCACTATCTATCTATCTATCACTACTCTATCTATCCTATCTATCTTTCTTATCACTATCTATCTATCATCTTTCTATCTATCTATCTATCTATCTATCTATCTACTATCTATCTATCACTATCTATCTATCACTGATCTACTATCACTATCTATAGCTATCACTATCTATCTATCCATATCTCTCTATCACTATCTATCTATCACTATCTATCTATCACACTCTCTATCACTATCTACTCTATCTCTATCACTATCTATCTCTATGTATCTCTATCTATCACAATCTATCTATCACTATCTATCTTTCTTTCACTATCTATCACTTTCTATCTATCACTATCTATCTATCTATCTATCTATCTATCACTATCTATCTATCTATCACTATCTATCTATCACTATCTATCTATCACTATCTATCTATCACTATCTATCTATCACCTATCTATCTCTATCTCTACACTATCTACTCTATGTAATCTCTATCTATCACAATCTTCTATCACTATCTATCTTTCTTCACTATCCTATCTATCACAATCTATCTATCACTACTATCTTTCTTCACTATCTATCTATCACTATGCTATCTATCACAATCTATCTATCACATTATTTATTATATATTTTTTCTACTATCTTTCACTATCTATCTATCATATCTAATCTATCACTATCTATCTATCACTATCTATCTCTCACTCTCTATCTACACTATCTATCTATCTATCTATCTATTCTATCATATCTATCTCTATCCTATCACTATCTATCTCTATGTATCTCTATCTATCAACATCATCTATCACTATCGTATCTTAGCTTTCACTATCTATCTATCACATCTATCTATCACATCTATCTCCTTCTTTCCATCATCTATCACTACTAATCTACTCACTTATCTATCTATCCTACTATCTATCCACTATCTAGTCTATCACTATGTATCTCTATCTCTATCACTATCTTACTCTCATTGTATCTCGTCTATCACAACTATCTATAACTATCATCTTCACTATCTCTCTATCTCTATCACTATCTATCTATCACTATCTATCTATCACTATTATCTCTATCCTATCACTAGTCTATCTCTATGATCTCTATCTATCAAATCTATCTATCACTATCATCTATCCTTACTATCACTATGTATCTATCACTTTATCTCTATGTATCTCTCTCTATGATATCTCTATCTATCTATCTATCTATCATCATCACTATCTATTTCTATCACTATCTATCTCATAACACTATCTATCTATCATCTATCTACTCACTATCTATCTACTGTATCTATCTCTATTATCTATCACTATAGTTCTCTATCTATCACTATCTATCTCTATATCTTCTATCTATCAAGATCTATCTATCACTATCTATCTATCATCTATCTATCTATCTATCTATCTTATCTATCACTATCTATCTATCTATCACTACTATCTATCACTATCTATCTATCACTATGTATCTATCACTGATTTCCATCTCTAATCTCTCACTAACTATCTCTAGTATCTCTATCACTATCTATCTATCACTATCTATCTATCACTATCTATCACTTTCTATCTATCACTATCTATCTATCTATCTATCTATCTATCACTATCTATCTATCTATCACTATCTATCTATCACTATCTATCTATCACTATCTATCTATCACTATCTATCTATCACTATGTATCTCTATCTCTATCACTATCTATCTCTATGTATCTCTATCTATCTATCTCTATCCCTATCTATCT